>ML675629.1:25217645-25326225 GCA_007922155.1 Mesoclemmys tuberculata | reverse complement strand
CGAGCAAGCAGTCTATCGCCCCGGCCCCTTGGCAGGGCGGGCGAGCAGGCAGTCTATTGCCGGGTTGGAGGAGGGGTTGGGAGGTTTGCTGAGGCACAAGGGAAGAAGGGGGGAGGGGGACGCAGGCCCACCCGACTCCACTGCGTCCCAGCCCAGGGCCCTAGCAGCGGCAGGGTCACTCCCGCTGCTCTGGCGGGGTCCGAGCCGTAACACGCCAGTGGTAGGAGATTTCCCACCGCAGCCCGAACTGGGGCTGCCCCTGGGCTACTTCCTCCCCGCCCGTCCCTGGTACCTCCCTCCTCGGTGGTCGTCGGGTAGCTGGCGCGGGGTAGGTTCAGGAGGCCGTCGACGCCCACGGGCGGCAGGTCCGGGAACTCCTCTGCGAGGGGCAGTTCCTCTAGCTCACTGGATTCGGTGGGGGCTGCAGCCTCAGGTAGCTCCTCCAGATCTGGTCCGGCTTCCGCGGGGGGTGCGGCAGGTAGCTCCTCTAGGTCCTGCCCCGCTTCAGAGGGGCCTTCCCAACCCAGAGGGTCCCAGGGCTCGTCCCATCCCCGGGTGTCCGGGGGTCCGACCCAATCGTCGGTTCCCCGGCGGGAGGATCGCTCCCAGTCGGCTACGTCCCGCCCGGGCCTGCGCTGAGGTTTGGCCTGGTGGAGCTCCGGCCGGGCCTCTCGCTGGCGGGCAGGCAGGTCTGACCCTGCTGACCGTCGGCCCCTGACTGAGCGCCGGGCCCGGCCTTTTATTTCCCCTTGTCGGGGGGAAGTCCCGCCCTCTGGGGAAGGGATTGGCCAGTTGCCCGGGCCTATCCCGGTCGGCTCCCGGCCTTGATAGACAGGCGGGGGGTTTAAATCCGGGCTTGGCAGTGTTTGGGGCGGCAGCTGCCCTTTCTGGGGCCCAGCTGTGGGGGAAGGTCCCTGCGCCTTCCTACAGGTATGTTTATTGACTATTGTACAGATAAACTGCTTTTATTTGGGATTAAATATTCTGCCACAGCCCAGGTGAGCGAGCAAAAGGGATATGTTTGAGAGCCCAGTGCAGAATTTACTTGCCAAAAAGCTGCACCTTTATGCTTCAGTAGACACCATCAATTTAAGTCACAGTTGTCTGAAATATTTTTACTGTATTGTTAAAAGTAAGCTTGGAAGAATATCACAATAAAAGAGACTACAGGGGGGGGAAAAGTTTCTCTCTATTCCCTAGGGTCCAGTTTGTTTGATACATTTGACAGCACTTTGTATTTAGCCAGTTTTACTGCTTTCCTCCCTATAGTCAGTTTTCCCATTGGTTATGTATATCTTTCACACAGCAACATGGTGGAAGGAGAAAAAACTATTTTCAAAAATAGGAAAATTTGACTGTTAAAAATGGGCAGATGTAAATGTTTGAAACTACTTTAAACACATTATTGAAAGTGAACTATATCATGGTTTCTCTCTAACGTAAATGCAGCTCTCATACATTTGAATAGGTGATTCCACATCTCAAATAAAGAAAAGATTCAGAAAGAAGCATCTCAGGGTACAGTCCAGTTTGTAGAACTGGTAGAGAACTTGCCCTCTTAACAATCATCCCCTTTGCCTCTCCAGCTGTACAGAACAAATGTTGAACTTTCCTAACAACTCCCATATTAGACTTCATATATTCCCTTCCTGTCTGGCAGCGTGCATTCTGATATGTTTTCAAAACATCCCCTTGACACATGCTTGTGCACGTAGGGCTGCATCTGCTACTAATTAGCAGTGAATACTGTAGCCTGCTGCTTTAAATGCAGACTTTCAACAGATAAAAACTAGCCTGCAAGTTAAAGACGCATTCCCTTTACATTTCTGTTTATTTTTAAAAGATATATTTGGGTAGTGTGCATGCACACAGAACCCTCTGAATCTGTCAAGGGCACTAGTTCATTTGCACAAACATTTCCAGGCTTTGTTTAGCATTCCCAGAGTGATTCCTGTTGCTTTTGTTTGAATTGCAAGGCAGAGAGGCATCATTCCGTAAACTTGTCCATCTTTTCCAGCCCACAGCAGTTAGATACAACTAATAGTATGTCTTGAGCAGGAGTAGAAAAAAAACGAAGTATTTGCAATACATCTGTAAGTGTGTGTATGCATGCATGCATGCACATTTTAGTGACCTGATTTTCAAAAGTACTGAGCACCTGCATCTTCTGTGGAATTAAATGGGATACAGGCACCCAGAACTTCTGAAAATCAAGCCAGTTCTTTTTAGGTTTATCATTTCTGGCCACATATTTGACATATACACAAATGCATGTAATATCCATATAAAAAGCAGCACACAAGAACAGCTATGATATGGCTTCAGTGGTACAGAAACATGCTTGTGGGTTGCTTATGCAGCTATGTAATGCAGGGGAAGTATTTCCATTTCCTGTGTACTGCACCTTTAAAAATATAGGGGTTTCTTTGCAGCAGCCTGCTGTGAATCAGTTGCACAATGTTGCTTGTGTTCTATCCCTCCCATGGAAAGACTTCACATTTGTTTTTGTCCCTCTTTGGTTGTTTTCCATGCAGCACTGCAGAACTGGCACTTGGAAGATGGGGGAGTTAAACAATATGCTTTTTGCCAGACCCATTTTATGCTCCTGGAACAGCTGGGGCAAAAAGATTAATTGCTAGACATCTGGGGGATTTCTAAGTACCTAGTAGCACTGAGGGAGAGCTGATTTTTCAGGGAAGCACAGCAGGATACGTCTCCTAAGATGTTAGAGCTGGATGAAGATTCTTTTGAATACACTAGTGAGAAAGACACACAGAGAGAAAAAGCTTAAAAATACCAAATGCCCCCAAGTATCAGGCTCTTGGAACCAAATCTTGACCTCACTGAAGTCAACAGGAGATTGTCACTGCCTTCAATTGAACCAAGATTTGGCTCATAGGGAAGCACTTGGGATGGCTTCACACAACTCAGTGGAACGAAAAAATATCTAGGGAAGAAAAACTAAACAAAAACTCTCCATGCTTTCAAACTGCTCCTAGGCATTTAGTCACAGAACTCTATCGCTTTAGCAGGAGTTCAGTGGCTAAATATACAAGATGGGGAAACAAATCCAGAGTGGAGATAGAGGGTGCTTGCCACCTCAGCACAATCCCCAATGCCACCTTATTCTAGCAAAGTTTGGGGGCTGAAATTTCAAGAATGTTTTGAAGGAGGAGGGATGAGAAAGGAAGGGGATTTTAAGCCACCTGTTCTTTAAAGATGATTTGGCCAAAGAAGTCCTGACCTCTTTATCAACATTAGCTGCCAAAACATGTTCCTGCCAGGAAAGCCTTTACACATAGGCACTTTAGAAACTCTGACTTTTGCCAGAGCCAGAAGGCCCAAGAATATACTCGAACAACAATTTTAATGCCTAATATAGTCAAAGATTATAACTACCCTAGTGCAGAAAACAAATACCAGATCAGAGTGTCAGCAAACATGCACACAACAATTGGGACAGCCCTAATACCCAAAGTTAATTTTAAAGGCTTTGCAGACATTTCAGTGCAAAGGAAAGCTGAAAGCAATGAATATTTGAAATCAGTAAAAGATCTGTGTTAAGATTCAAAGCATCTATATTCTGGGATTGGTGATTCACTAAGTATGCCTCCGTAGACCACAATATTCCACAACGTCATTTGCGTCAAATCTATAATATCTGCCCTGTTCAGTCAGTTTTTATTTTAATTTACAGAATTGATTTAGGTGAATGGACACAAATGACACTTTCTGATTTTCTGTCAATCTAATCATAGCTATAAGCAGTCAGCAAAACTTAAGACTTAATTGGGTCTCCTTAAGTTTTCATGCATGAATTCCAATTCATTATATAATAAAAAGTCCCTCTAGACAGGGAATTCCAAAGTAATTACTGCACTTTTTGGTGCTTAAAATAATTTAGTCTTATAGCTAGGATCAGTCCAAGATCATTTGTGACTCCAGAGGAAAAACTCTTTCCAGAGGGGAGAGTTTTCCTGTCGTAGCAACCTATTGCTTGTGATCTCATGCCAGTTTGCATGAAAACAGACCCAGCTATTCCCCAGGAGTAGTGGAAAGGGTAAAGGAGTCCCCACATACAGGTGTGGCTCACATACACTCTGGGTCCCAGAAGTCTACAAGAAAGGTGGATTATCAGACCATGAGTTCTGCTGACACAAGAGCCTCAAAAAAACAGAGCTGGTGGCTGTTGCTTCTGACCAGGCAGCAGTGCAAACCAACGTGATTTTATCTTGACCTAGAGATACGGTACCTCCTCTAGCACATGAAAGAATACTGCTATTTCCAGACCCATTCGTGGCTTTCTGCTTAGATGGCGAACAAAAATTAGTGCTAGGTATAGTGGGTGTTTGTGATGTGAAAACTTGTTCTCTAGAACAGAAGTGAGGCTGTCACACTTGTTTCACATAGGCCTGATACAATATATTTTCCAAAGTATCTCCCACAGCAGAATTCTGATACTATCTAAAAGTGAGCTTCTCGGTAACAAGAAATATTCTTTGTGGACTATAAATACTAGAGAGAATTTAAAAAGAGGATTCCGTTTAATTGAACTATATTTGGAGATCAAGAGAAATAAGGATTTGCCATGGAATCTCATTGCCATTTTGGCAGGGATGATGACTGAGCACACTGATGGATGGGCAAACCTGAAAAACAGTGAAAAGTTCCAGAGGGGTAGCTGTGTTAGTCTGTATTCAGCAAAAACAACGAGAGCCCTGTAGCACCTTAAAGACTTAATCTAAGTGCTACAGGATTCTCGTCGTTTTTGCTGAAAAACCGTGGAACTCATCATCACAATTGTTCTTCTCACTGCACCATACTGGCACTAAGTGCTTGGTTCTGTTAAATGTGGTGTAGTACATACATAGGCATTTTTGTCCTTGATACTTTTTCAGAGTTAAATTATATCCCTCAATTTTCAGAGCCCACCAGTTGAATTGCACTATGTGCAGTTCAAATTCACCCCCTGGATCTTGTCCCAGAAGACAAGTTCCTTTGGAAAAAGAAGGAGATGTTTCCCTGTGTAACCACTTAATTAAAAAACAATGGTACAGCAGGGCTAAGTAGACCTTTTTCTTCTCTCTATAGGTTTAAATATAGAATTCTCCCCACACAGTAATGTACTCATGCATCTTTCAAATTAAGTAGGACAAATTTGCTTTCTCTGTGGTCACTTTAAAGACTGTGAAGTCAAGGCAGATAAAAATGCTCCTTTACTGCTTCGCTTATGTCAGTTGACACTTATTCGTACATACTACACAACAGTTATTTAACTTTGAGACTGCACATATCCACTTATTTAAGCAGGGCAAGAATTTTCAGCTCAGTGACATGGGGTTCAAAGACTCAGACTGGAGTAGAAGTGAGGTTTTGATAAATGGTTAGAATTTTTTTTTTTTAAAGGTTTTCAAAAACAGGGTTTCCCCAAAGGGAATCACTCCAGATGCGAAGAATCAAGATGCATTTTTCCAAATGAATTGATTATTAACATCAGTCAGCATGAGAAAACGAATACTAAAAGACACTTCCACACCCTGAGAGTTTCTGCCCATCATGCTCTGACAGCTTTTTATGGGCTCTCTTCCTTTTTGTTCCTCCCATAGTTCAATTTGTCTTGTATTTCCCTGAGAGGATTCTGTCCCTTCCTCCCTTTGCCTTTCAATTGCTCCTTCTGAGTTTTTTATTCCCCCACCCCACCCACTGCTGACCAGCCCTGTTCTTTGCTTGGACACTAAAGTTATGAACTAACTTTTTCTCTTCTTTGGGAAACAAAATATTTTCTCTCTTACACATACAGATGTTTGTCCCCATCTGGTGGTAGAAAGTTTATTTTTTTCAAGTTTTCTTAAAACTACGGCCTATAAAAGTCTTTAACTTTTATACCTTGTACATTTATTTTACCTTTCAAACAGCCATCCTTTCCTGCCATTTCTCTAAAATCAATTGCTAGCTTTTCAGAAAGGACAATTTTCAAAACCACAAATTATATTTTTTAAATAAATTAAGTTGTCTAGACATGATGTGTCAGGAGCTTTTGATCCCAATAAATAATAATATGGATATAAAGCTTTTCATCCACTGGAAACACAAGTGAAAAACCTCATCTCATGTTTAGCTGTATGCAGGAGACATCTGAAATGAGGGGTAGACAACACTCAGACAGAAATTGCAGACAAACTATACTTGTCAGTCTCAGCATGAACACAACGCCCATTTTATCAGCACAACACATTAGTATTTCCACATAAAATGCTTAAGGAACCAACATTATTAAATTAATAATTATACACAGAAACATCTGAAATAAATAACAGATTTGACCTTCCATTGTAAGTCACAAAAGGATTTGATAATATAACTGTTTAGTGTTTAAAATATTTGTAAATAATGCACTGGTGAAAAATGATTCCTCAGGTTTATTTAACTGTGGTCTACAGCTACTATTCATGTTTTAAAAAATAATGCATATCTATTACTAACTTGGGAAAAATGTGAAAGTAATGACACAAGAAGTTTAAGTTATCATGGCCTTGTGACTAAAGCATAAGACAGGGAGCTAGAAGATTTAGGTTCTATCCTCAACTGCACCACAGACACTGAATTTCCTCTGTATGGCTGCTTCATCTGTAAAACAAAGATAATACCTACAACACAAAAGGGGTGCTTTGAACCTTAATTCAATTCATGTTTGTAAAAATAAATGCTTTAAAAACTTCAGATGGAAGGTAAATAAGTATTAATTTCTGCCTATACAAATTATTTCTGCATGTAAGATCCATGGGATGTGAGGGCTAATTAAATGTTCATTTAAGGTCCCTGAATGGAACATGCTATAGAAGTATTATAAAGAATTTCACTATTGCTGAGTAACTGTTTTTGGCCTTACACTGTAATTTTTATGAAATTGCACAGGTATCTTGTCATATTTAGTATTGAGACTGGATCTTGCTTCTTAATATTACGTATTATTTCATGTGAGCAGATCATAATGCCCATGCTGTTGTTATTACTGAGGTTGTTCTAGATGGTGGGACATGGGGAATGATTTTAAAGTTGCTGAGCTCAATAAAAGTAATTGAGCGTAAATACATTCACTGTCAACAAATGTAAAAGGAGTTCCAGAGATTAGCTGTTTTTCTAAAAGTTGGGATCTGCAGTTGAACAACTTTTGCCTACAGCATAAATGTAGTGATCGGAGTTAATCTGACTGTAGCTGCTGAGCGCTACTTTAAAACAAAGGCTGAAAAATTATTCCAGTAGTTGCCATTGTTGTCTACATAAAAACAAAAATAGCGAGACAGTTTAGATTTAGGAAGTGACCTCAGATATGTACCTCCCAGTTACTGCCTTTACAGATGGTGTTATAAATTCATTATTTTATGTAACATCTTCCACACAAATTGTATTCTCATCCCCACCTACCTCAAAAAACAAACAAAAACCCCCCAAACCAACCGTAAACCAAACCAACCCAACCCCACAGCAAAAACCCCTAAATTGTAAATGATTCTCAAATTCCTCAGTATCAGTGAATTGCTAAGACCATTGCATTCCTTTGGAATCATGCAGATCACAAAGCTCTCGATGAAGCGCCTGTGGTTACGTTCTCGGCATGGCTAAGCCACACCTCCACTGCTGCTACCCCCTCTACTGTGGCTACATTGTTATTTATGCTTGTGCAAGCTTGATGAGAACTAGTGTATGCATACATAAGGAGAATCACACCCCAGCTCATTGTGTGGATGTAGCCTGTGCCAGTATTGGAGTGTAAGGGGAATGAGTATCTCTCCTTACAAAATAGTTGGAGACACCATACATTTCTTTCAGTGCAAGCTCTCAGAAATCCTGAAGAAATCCTATAGGTTTTTTTTTATTATTTACCTCTAGAAAGCTAAACCCTTCTGAGACTGATATATTAACTGTGCAACATTTGCAAATTCACAAGAGATTTGCTGACTTTATGGTATTAATTTTTCTTTTTTAATCTAGTATATCACAGAAACCAAGATTCTTCTCTTTAAGATGTCCCAGTTAAAAAACATTAACTAGACTTTAGAGAGAGAAGGATGATTTTTGTCAGATGCATGCAGTTATGAAGTGGGTCATGCTCACATTGTTTGGGAAGGTGAACCACATTAAGGAACCTAAAGACAGGTAAATGGTACTTAAGAGTATTTTCATTTTAATGATTGGAAAGGCACATGAGCATTTTTATTAATCTAATGAGGTTGGTAGGGTAAACTGCACAGCTCTATTGACTTTTAATCATTTATAACAGGTGAGGATCTGGTCCATTGAGTCTGATGGATAAAAAACTGTCAGTAAGAAAAAAAGCCCATCAGCAATGGCTTGTTAGCATCTCTGGAGTCAGGATATTGTAGCAAATCACTGATGCTGGAAATGGGAAAGACCTATTTGATTATCCAGCCACTGCAGGATTGCTTCTCACAATACATCTGCTGGTGTTTTATACAAGCTGGTTATAAAAGTCCCAAGCTATGAAGCCAATATTGCTGGTCTCTGGAGACCATTCCAGAGCTGAATAAATCCCACTGTCAGGAAGTTTTCCCTCATATAAAAAGCAAATCACCTTATTTTGCCGAGACATGATCATTTACCACTACAAATGATGCACTTGTATGTTGTATCACTTGCTCTTAACTCGCCTGTTAACTGTGAACTCCTCGGACCATAGTTTGCACCTTCCTTTCTATCTGCAAGCCTCTAGCACACCAAGGGCTGCCAACAATAATCATCATAATGTGAAGGGGAGACCTGGCAACTCTCACTCACTCATTGTTTCTTTTTTACCACCAAGCCAGACCTCTAATCTTGAGCAATTCTTCCACTAGTTGATCCTATTTTTTCTCAGCCCTCTAGTGGGTGCCTAAAGTTCCCCAAGACATCCAGAATCCTTCACATTTACAGTAATGGGGCTTTGCCACTATCGTAGCATGGAAATTGCCACAGCACTCCCCCATGTGGTCAAGCCTTGCCTCAATTTCCCCTCACCCAGACAGATCTTCTGTCACTAAATAGTGCTGTCTTTTCAGGGTCTCACTGATTTAACAGAAAAAGACCACCACAAAACACAGGAAAAAGCTTGCAGTCAACTACTCCACTGTAGCCTGCCTCCCATGCCTCTGGCTTACTCCTTTTTTCATCTTGACCCTTTAGCCACAGAGCACTCTCTGGCTGAACTCCTTGTCTGGAGTTGGGCCTCTGCAGGGCATCCTGCTGGCTGCCATTCTTCCCCTTAGCATATCATTTATTGCTTATTATTTATTTATTAAATTCATAGGAGCTCCCCAGGAGGTCTCATGCCCAATTCATTCTCCTGGGATGCTTATGAACCCCTGGGGAGCACTTTTCTCTGGGACTGTTCCTCTCTCCGTGAGCCTATTCTCTCGAGAAGCACCTTCTCCCTGGGAGTTGCTTCTTAACTAGCTGCCCTGAGAAGTCTCTCATTAGGAGCTTCCTCCATTCTAGGGCTTCCTTACTGAGGCCTCACCCCCGCTTGGTATTCTTTAAGGATCTGTAGCCCAGCAATTAACTATTCATCAATGGATCTGGGTTGGCTCATTCTCCGTAGTGTAGCCTAGCACATGTTCTCATTACCATAGCATCTCAGCACGTCACAATCTCCAAGGTATTTATCCTAACTACACTGCTGGGAGGAAGGGGGTGCTATTAGCCTCATTTTACAGATGGAACTAAGGCACAGAGAGATTTAGGGTATGTCTGCACTGCAACCGCAGGTATAATTTGTAGCTCATGTGAATTCTATCCTTAATCTAGCTCCATGCTATCCTTAATCTAGCTAGCTAATTAAAGGCAGAAATGAGGATGCAACAGCCAAGGTTTCAGTGTGGGAAGCAGACTTCAGAAACAGAAGTCCACTTGACCTTTCCTCTTCCCCCACATGTACTTGCTTGTGCAGCTCTTACCCACAATAAATAGTGGCTTTGATATTTCTTAGGGATAAATCCCTGATTATTAATGAAAGTAGTTAAAGGAGAGGTCCTTGGTGAAAGGAATTCAGGAAGTTTGTCCAAAGCTGTTAAGGTGGTCTGGATGAATGCGTGACTTCATTTTTGGTGACCCACGTTTCTTTTTTTTAAACCCAGCAATTACTATGAATAGCTGTATTTGGGCTCCAGTCTTTTGGAGTTTGGATGGTCTATTGTTAATCCAAGGATAGCATGTTTGAAATTGTGATAAATAATAATTAACCATATTAGAGAAGGCTATTCCACCCCACTTTGTAGGCTTATACAGAACTTTAGAACTCACTTTTTGTCTTGGGTTCACATATGTATTTTAATAATGCATCCCATTCTTTGCCACGTTGTTCATGTCATATCAGAGATATCAGCGGGGAATTACTGAAACAAAAACTACTTTGGAAGGATTTATCACAGTTTGTTTTGAAGATTTTTACCTGCCCAGCTCCAAAATTTAATTCTTGTATAATTTTTTAATCAGGCTTCTGGCACCTGTAAACATAACAAAACATCTTCAGCAAAACCAAGCTTTTTTGTATGCACATTGAGAATGTGTTTTGATGCCTCTTGGCTAACTTCTCATCTTTATTGCAAATGGCTCCTTTGCCAGAACAAGCAGAAGGGGTAACATGCAACCCTGCTTTGTATCCTAGACAAATTAAAAGGAGGGGATCAAGGACCATTAACCAAAGCAGATGCTCAAGGATGAGTATATACAGTCCATGTGCCCATGTAAAACTGACTTCCAAAACCAAATTTTACCAAAAATCTATCAGAGGTACTTCCACTCCAGCCCAGCTGGTCAAAGGCCTTCACAGCATCCAAAGCCTTTTAGTTCACACCAGCAGCATCCACACAGCGCCGTTTGATCACACCACTTTGTGGGCTCTGCAATTCACACTCTTGTAGTCTGCACTGCAGCACAGTGTAGACAAATTCCAAGTTAAACTCTAGTGCAGGGGTCTCAAACTCACGGCCCGCGGGCCAACTGCGGCCCGCGGGCTTGTGTCATGCGGCCCGCAGTCCGAATCCGGCTGCAGGCTTGTGCTGGCATTTTTTTTTGAGCGGAGCTCCGGGAAGCTGTGGCCGTCTTAAAAAGGAAATGGCCGCCGAATGTGGGCCCCACAGAGAGATTTGACGGCGGACAGTGGAGCCTGCAAGTCCCTGTGAGAGCCTCTCTCTCCTACTGTGCCGCCGAATTTTACCCTGCGTGGAGATTTTTTCGGCGGAGAGTAGAGCATGAAAGGTACAGTAGAGTAGTGTGTGTCATGTGCGGCCCCCCTGAACCCCACTCAATGTAAATGTGGCCCGCCACAGCAATTGAGTTTGAGATCCCTGCTCTAGTGCCTTAACAACAGAACAATCTTTCCTTTCTTGTTGGCAGTATAGCAAAGAGGTCAAGCGTTAATTTGGCATGGAGCTTGAACTACACTGTAGAAAGGGAACATGGTCCCACAATAACAGGGTTGAAACATTTGGGATGGAGGTGACCACGCTATACCAGTTCTAGGGATAAAAAGAGGACTTCAGTCTCTAGGACTGCACCTTTAAACAAGCAAATTAACTTAAAGAACCTGGCCCCCCAAATCCTTGTGTCAAATGATTTGAGATTGAAAAATTCAAATCAGATTTTTTTTTATGCCAGACAGATTTAGTTTACTGTGTTTCACTACACTTTGTGAACCAACTATTTTAAACATTTAGCATACCAAATGATTCTCACTGGTGATAAAAGCCAACAGAACATATTTGATCTTCAATAAAAAGAAATGGAAATGGGTTGTGTTCAAATGGTTTTAAACAGCCTTAATATATGTGCAACGTAAGGCAGTTTAAAAAGCTGGAACAGAGTGTACCTTTAGGGCTAAGCTAAATATGATGAAAGCTCACAGTAATGAATGGAAAAAAATAAAAATTCAGAACAAAAATGTAGCAAAATCCAAGCTATTGTTTTGCAACCACTTTAAATTTAGGTATTTTGTTTTTAAAAGCACTTTCAAGTGCCTTTAAAAAAATGTTAATAAGATACTGCCTCAATGGAGAGGTCTATTTCATTATAGATTTTTGTTCATGTTTCAAAAGATAAGATAGGGACATTAAAATTTATACTTATATAGTGTCAACTATTCTATATTATAAGGTCCTCTCCTTGGACCGTTACCATGGAGAGGCTTATGTGTCCCAATGACCCTCAGAACTACATTGTCTGGAATCTTGGACCCCTGGTAGGGCCACCCTTGGTGAATAGGTTTGAGGTGAGGTTCCAGATGAAGTGCGGTCCAAACTTCTCAAAACAGGTCAGGCTATGTCTGCTACCATAAATAAGGATAGATGGTACTACCTGCAGCTGTGGTCCAGCATGGACAGCTACACCAGGCTCCCTCTGGAAACATCTTTTCTGGGGGACCAGGCAGTCAAGCAGATAGGCTTATTTCCCCAGCTGTGAAGGTTGATGGTAAGAGCTGTGTGGACAACCTAGAGCAAGGGTTTTCAAACTAGGAGTCGGAACCTCCAAAGCGGTTGTGAGGTTATTATGGGAGGAAGGGGTTGTGAGCTGTCAGATCCTCTGTATGCCTGGACTGTGGCTGTCAGCCCCACACATGGCTGACAGCCAGAGCCCTTCAGAGCTGGATAGCTGGACAGCAGTGACTGCTGGTTGGGTGCCCAGCTCTGAAGGCATTGCCGCCCCCAGCAGCAGCGCAGAAGTAAGGGTGGCATGGCATTTGGGGGGGGGCATTTTGGGGAGGGGTCATCACTTTTTTGGGGTGGGGGTTGTCACAGCCTGAAATATTTTCAAAAAAGGGTGGCGGTCACTAATGGGACTACCTTATCTACTGCTATGAACAACAACAATTAACTTTAGAAACTACTTAAAAACTACTTAATTGGAACAAAGACTACAGCTAAGAGACTCTCACCAATGCAAGCAAGAACACAGTTCCAGTAACCCTCAGTGGCGGAAAGAAGGAACTGAGGGGGTGTAGGGTTGGCAGTGCCTAATATACCACGCCATGTATGCAGGACTCCAGGGGGCGCCGAAGCCAGCTCTATGGGATCTGCTAAGGGGAAAAAAATTCCGATAACCGTGCACAGGGGCACGCATGCACCTACAATGGAATCGATATGAGCAAGCACTCGAAGAACTAGAAGTGAAAGGCTCTGTATCCTATTACAATTTTGTTACACCATCATTAGGGCTGCGGGTTTGTCACAGTGGTAAAAAAGATACTTTCATTTTTCTGTATGTATACGACTTTTCTTTGTCTCCTGGATTTTAATAACGCAACGTTTCCCCAAGTACAAGCAGACTTGACAGTACCTTGAGGCATGGCTGATAAGCTTGGAGGCAAGATGCAAAGAGGGGAACAAATGGAGAAAGAAAAGGAGATAAAATTTCAGTTTACTGGCTGCCACCTTCTTCCTTGAAACCAAGAAGAGAAACACACTAGTGTCCACAACACAGAAGCCCAGTAGCAGAAAGCAGCTTTCTGGGTATCCTTGATTCCTTGAACGGTCCAGTAGGAAAATTTTAGAGATATTGCTGAGGCTGCTAAGAATCTTAAAGCTGCAGGATGCTTTTACATTTCAGTATGAATATGCCATTGAAGAGATGAATGGCAAATGCATATATTTGCCCAGAATGATTGAAGAATTTGCCTACATACAGGCTCCATTCAGATACAGAAATGAACCCATTCCATAGCTTCCTATAGAAAACGTGTCATGGAAGCTTGTAAGTTACTGTGCTTGCATGTGAAAAGGGAGTGTGGTTTCTGCAAGCACATAGCTTTGTGCAGAAATATATGGACAGGATGACACTTCTGCTGTTCACCCATCCATTGAAGTCAACTGAGCAACAGCCCTTTATACCAGCTGGGCAGTTGGCCTATCAGTAATGTAACTGTATTTAAAATGTTTTCTTCATTTTGCTCTGCACAGTGAATTTAATGCTGGTAACAGATGCCAGATCTATAGTCCGTTACCTAGAACTTAAATGATTCCATGACCATAATATCTGAGCAACACAAAAAAACATCGAGTTTATCCTCAGAGCACTCCCATGAGATGGAAAATTATCATCCCCTATTTCACTGATGAGATTAAACGTCTTACCAAAATTATGGAGGAAGTTCTGTGGCAGAACCAGGAACTGAACCTTTATCTCTCAACTCCAAGATCGCTGCCTTAAGTACAAAACCATCAGTCCTTTGTAGACATTTAGTTGTCTTTTGTAAACATTTGTTGTTTACCACAAGACAAGTACAGCCTGGTCAGTGGCTGTGCAAGCTTCCCACTCCACTTTACCAATATGCCTCAACCCTCTTCAGGTAGCTCAAGTCATTGTGCCTCAATCAGTTCTTGGTCTTTTTGCTGAGACTACCACTAGGAATGTGTGTCAACTGTTACATAGACACGTATTCTCTAGGAACCAGACTGACCAGACTTGGCACACACTATTTCACACAGGCCAGGGAGCAGCCATCACACACATTAACAAACAAAAATACATACAAAATTACTTATCTTGGGGCTGCGCTAAATTGCCCTAAGGGACTGTCTGCCAGCTGAGCATAGACAGAATTAAGTTCATTTGAGTCCTTCTAGAAACCAACCCTATGCAAAAGCTGCAAGAAAGGCATGGTGCAGGAATTCCAGCTAGGGAGATGGAGTATTTTCCACTCCCTAGGAACCCCGAGTCTTGTCTTGATTCACACCAAGCAAGAGGAAGGAGACTGTTTTTTAAAAAGAAACATTCCCCCTCTCCGCCCCCTGACCAATTTATAGGAAAAACAACAATCTCCATTTAAGTCACACAGTTTGTCACTAATAAGTAAGAAATGCTTGAGTTCTTTTGGCCTACATCACAAGACATCAGCACATACTACCATTAGGATCCTTCTCTTCTTTGTTATACAACGTTTTTCTGAAGACAAACTGTCTGAAAAATAAGTCTGGCATTTCATGAACTGTAATTGACTGTATGACAGGATTTTACTGAGCCAGTGAGAATATAAATGTGGTATCTATTGTAAATCCATAAGACTACTCCACGGAAGCAGAAAAGATCAATGTGGTAATCTTGTTTTGTGATTAATTCTCATTTCTCTACTTAAGAGTGCACTGGGAGGTAGGTCTCCTCAGTTCTATTACCTATCTGCCAGGGACACAGCCTTGGACAAGACATCTGTGCTCAATTAAGAGTCTGTGCTTATTTACAAACCTCCCATGATCATTGTAAGACTTGATTAATCTTCACAAACCATTCTGAGGTTCTCATATGTAAAATCTATGGAAGTGCATAATATTAGTATATTTATGCTTTTAGGGAATACAAGGGAATGTACTGAAATTAGCTGTTGACATTTTCTATGTAATGCTGCTTCCTGTTAATGGGCTCTAGTGTTGTGAACACTGGCTTGTTACTCTTCTTGCTTCAAGTGGGAAGGTAGCAGCCAATCAAATGAAATTTTAGCTTCTCTTCCTTTTCCATTCATTCTGCAGTTTGCAGATGATCTGCCTTTATGTACAAATTTCTCATTTCTGAAACCAACAGCAGCTCTGGCTTTCTTCAGGCTCTCAAAAGCTACAGAGTATTTTTTTAAAAAAATGAAAACGTCAGAGTACAGTATAATAGCTGATTAAATTTTTTCCCACAAGTTACTCTTCATAAGAGATATACGATAGATCCTTGCTAGTTTGCCACGATGCATGGGATAAAACTCCACGGTTTACAAGAAAAATGCCACTGTCTATCTAGAGAGATAAGATGGGTGAGGTATTATCTTTTATTGGGCCAAAATCTGTTGTTGAAAGAGATATGCTTTTGAGCTCTACAGAGTTGCTGTTCAGGTTCTTCTACGGTGTCTGTCACTGCTGTACCTGATTGCCACTCAGCTTGCTTGCCAGATCACTTAGTGACTTCTTAAAAATAGGTAGTTGGCCACCTTATAGTTCTCAAGCAGAGTATCCAGATTTAATATTAAATTACATACTTTTGCTAGCAGTTTTGTATCTTTATGTCTTAAAATATTTTGGATGCATGCCATCTGGTCCCAGAGATTTATTACCGCTTAGCTTGAAGTGTTCCATCTATTTGCTGTTTGTTTTATAGTCCCATCTGTAAGAGTGCTCATTCTCATTACTTTTAAGGAGAAGCCATCAGATAAATACAGTGTATTCCCATAATCATCTGCGATAAAGGGCAATACAAATCCTTTAGTTTCTCTGCAAGCTCATACACTTTGATCACCTGATACAATACACACCCACCACCAGAGCACTCCCCTTCGCATCAGGGCACAACCTCATCTCCAGCACACGTTCTGTGCATAATTCACAGCTGAGGAGCAGCTAGTTCAGGTCCCTTTCAGGATACCAAAAGCTCAAACTAATGTCCAAAGTTCCTCAACATATCAACCCTTCCCTTGGCCTCCAATCTCCTCTCTCAACTCCTCTGGACTCTGCTCACTAGCTCTGGTACTGAGCACTAGGCCCTCACGAGGGAGTCTTTCTGAAGTGTTTGTTCTCCTGCAGACCCTTGCTGAGTTCCCTCTGCACAGTCCCTCTGTTCCTTGTGGTTGCTCCCTTCAGACTGAACTCTCCCCGGTTTATGAGGCCCACAGCCAACAAGTTTTCACCTGATACCTCTCAGTCCAGCCGCTCTGTCTGAGAAGCAACTGATTAGTGAGGCCCAGGTGTAATGCATGCAACTAATTGGCTTTTAACCCCTGTGACATACTGGGGTATAATGCAGATCGCTGAGCGAGTAGGAAGGGGCTGTGTCACTCCTGCCCTCTAACCTGCAGTGCCTCGCAATGCCTTGCTATTGTAACCTCCAACTTGGACTGCTCACAACCAGCCACCAGCATGCAGGACTCTCCCAGATGTGTTGGTGTAATTGCAGACACACCCTGGCTCTCGTGAACCTTGGCTAAACTTCAGGGTGATCCCAACACATCCCCAGGCCTTGACTTTCCCCCCCAGAAATGTGTCCTGCCTTGTCCAGCCCTCTCCCAGACAGTCCAGAAATATTGTTTGTTATTCCTTTAAGGGAATACTGTACCCCATTTTATCATGATAGATGAAGTTATCCAGACATGAATTTAAACATATTGGATTAGAGAAAACAAAAAAACAAGTTTATTAACTACAAAGAGATAGATTTTAAGTATGTACAAATAATGAAGCATAAAAGTCAGAAATGGTTTCAAGAAAAATAAGGATAAAACACTTTCTAGTGCCTAACTTATACTATATTAGAGTCAAGCAAAATTTATCACCACATGCTTCCAGGAAGTTAACTGACCAAACGCTTCAGGTCAGGACCCCCCCCCCCACCAGTGTAACTGCAGTTTTCTTTTTCTGTTTAGATGCAGAGAATGTGATAGGCGAAAACGGGGGGGGGGGGTGCTTTAGGATGTTTGCATCCTCCTTTTTATTCTTTCAGTCCCCCTCTTGAAAAATATTTCCAGCTGAGAACCAGGAGACAAAGAATTTAAGTGGAAGGGAAAAAAACGAGAGTCCTGTAGCACCTTAAAGACTAACAAATAATTGCAGGCATAAGCTTTCGTGGGCTGCAACGCACTTGGTCAGATGCATGAAATGGAAATCACAGATAGGAGGTGTACTCCGCTGGGGGCGGAGGGTTCTTAATTTATTATCTCGGTGGTGGAAGGAGTCAGACTGACAGCGGAAAATGGCTAAGTAAAAGTATTTTATTGCATTAACAGAAGCTGGACACAATTTCAAAGCAGTGGCTCTAGAAACTCCCCCCTCCAGTTATCTTAGTAGAAACTGGGCACAATTTCAAAGGCAGGATTCCCAGCAGCCACCCTCTCCAGCTATCCTGAAGCATAGGAAGAAAGCACCTACCAAAAACAATAGAGTGGGGAGACCCATCAACCACCCTCTAGGTGAGTCGCTGACAGGGAACCGACCTGCCTGGGGCATCCGGTAAGGCCTTGATGGATCCACGGAGAGTCTCTCCGAGCGGTTCCCGGGGCCGCTTGTTATACCCCCGTCTCCCTTTGTCTTAGCAAGATTTTCCTTCTAGCAACACAATACGTCGCTCTCAATCTGACTAGGGATTGGGTCTTAAACTTGTTTTCCATTAGTCTATTGGTTAGTAATTACAGGCAACTAGGCTGGCAGCAGGAAAGGGGAAGCTGCCCGTTACTGATATTTATTTTAGTTCTGCGGTTAGACATCTTGCTGGCCTGTGGTCAGTCACCCACTGCTTATCTCAGACACTTTCTGCACAGCCAGCTATTTTATGCTGAAATAGCAGACAAAGGTTAGTTCTGCTTTTTAGTGCAGGGGCTATCCAAGCAGTTACAGGCCTAGTCTTGCCAACTACACTGATTCCGTGTGACAAATTCTTCTGAGCCCTACAGGAGGTGTGCGCGTGCACGCACACACGCTTGCACACACACGCACGCACACACACACACGCACACGCCCCCTTCCGCCCCCCAAGGGTAAGAAACAACAGTGGGGAGGGAAACTGCTAATAAAGTCCATTCAATTAGTGTAGATGAGGCCTATTCACAACTGTTGATTAGAAGGTGAGAATGTGTAAACAGTGGCAATTACATCTTGTAATGAGATAACCATTCCAAGTCCCTATTCAGACCCCATCTGATTTTGTCAAGTTTGCATGAGTTCCAGATCTGCAGTTTCTCACTGAAGTCTGTTTTTGAAGGTTTTTTTGGTAGAAGTATGTCAGGACACTGTGAAGTCCTGGGAGACCGAAGTGCTCTCCGACTGGTTTATGGATGTTACCATTTTTTATGTCTGATTTGTGTCCATTTATTCTTTTGCGTAGTGACAGTCTGGTTTGGCCAACGACCATGGAAGAAGGGCACTGCTGGCACATGTTTGAGCTTCCTTCATCTTCCCTTCCTGCTTGATGATTCTGTTTACTACTTAAGTGCAAATTAAGGCACACATTCTTTTGTTTAGGACAGACCTGTTTGCCATCTTCTGCCTGGACAGGGCTGTGGAATTTACAACATGTGTCAATAATATCATTCAGGGGAATCTTTATTACTTCACATATGATGTTGCCACATATTTTATCAGGATATTACTGATCAGCAAGTTATGAGTCTTGAAATGATACCTCACAAGGCATATCTTGTACAAAGATTACAATAGTGTATAGGGTGTGAATACATGTGTGTATTCCATCACACTCCATTTCCAGCCTGTGATGGGGTTTCACCACACCACAACACTCTCATTTCATTCTGCTGGTCTTGAGGAATTACAGACTGAGCTTTAACCTTGTTACTCACTCCCACGTATCTGTAATCAGGGGTAATACTTATCTACCCAGCTACCTCACAGAAGTGTTGTAAGGATGAACCATTTAGTGCTCATCAGCAACACTGCAGTCTTTCCTGGATTCAGCTTCAGTCAGCTGCTCTTCATCTACATCTAAAACAATCCCTCATGTAGCTGGGAGACGGTACTGTTTGCATCTAACGCGAAGGTGATGTAGGATTGGGATGTCATCTGCATGTCGCCAGCATTTTAATCCATCCTGCTGCTCAATCTCCCCTGCTGGTTTATAGATGCGGAGCAGGACAGGGGGAGGGATGGATTTTAGGGGAACTTGAGTAGTGAGAGTCCTGGAGGCAGAGAAGCAGGTGTCCCCACACACCTCTCTGCTGCAGTCTGAGGGAAATGATTTAAACCATCTCACAGTGTGGTCCTGCCATGCCTCAGACAGGACAGCAAGATTCCACAGGCGATCAAATCAAATGCCATCAGCACTCTCCCTGCTCCACATTCTGACCTGAAGTCTAACTGGAAGGATTCCATGATAATGAAAGTATCTCTGTGGCGATGGATGAGACCCTTCTCAGTTTGCTTGCTCTGGAAGGGGAGGTTAGATACTGGGTGGCAATTGGCAAGGTTCGCGACATCAAGTGATAGTTTAAATAATGGTTGGATTATGGCATGCTTTGGAGGGGAGGGGGAGATTTCCCTCCTCTAAGAGACCCTAATTGTTTCCATGCACAGGGGCTCTAGATGCTCTCAGCTCTCTGTTACTAGCTACGAAAGGTGTGTGTCAGTGTTACACACGACGACTTGGTTTTCCTGCTGAGTTTTTAGGACTGCCTGTTGTGCCAATGGGCCAGATGCAGAAGGGAAAATACTGAGAGTTATCAAGCCCATGAACACTGCATTACTCCAGGGGTCCTGAAAGGGTTCCCCAACATATAGGTGATTTTCCCTGAGAAATGGGGTGATAGTTCTTCACATCAGGAAGTGCTGGGCTCTGGAGTTGAGCAGAGGCCTCCTTGGTTAGAAAAGATTCACTAGGAATAGGTGAGGCAGTTACCTACAATGCTAATTTAGCTGCACATCTGTATGCATCACTGACTGCTTTAAGTGTAGTTCAGGGGATGAGCAATTGAACTATGAAATTAACTTGGCTGAAAATGTAGGTGACCTATACATTCCAGCAAATTTTCACTATTTCCAAATGTCACATACTTAATTTGTATTATGGTATGTAAGAACATTTTACTTTGCCTTTTAAATGTAAATAGTTTTCATAAAACTAGTATATATGGGGCAGTGCACAATTTTGCAAGAGGTTGCACGTGTGTATCTCTAGTTGTAGAAAACATAATAGAATCATAGAAATGGAGTGCTGGAAGGGACCTCAGGATCAAGCAAGCCTAGACCATCCCATAACAGGGATAGAGACTCTAAGATCTACCTTAGAAGCCTATTCCAGAGCTTACTACCTTTATCGTTATAAAGCTTTTCCTAATATCTAACTTAAATCTCCCTTGCTGCAGATTAAACTCAACATATAATTCTGTTTTTTATTTTAGATAACACTCACCTTACTCAAATCACAACTAAATTTAACCATAGCCCTAACAGGGCAATGCTTTTGAGTTACATCTTCTTCCCCATGTCATTTCTGTTGCAGACTCATTCAAAAAAAAGGTACCAAGGATTTCTGGAATTGGCAATTGAATATCTTTTTCTCCTCAACTCCGCATTGCCCATTAACTGAACAATTGCTTGCTTAAAATTTCCAGAAACATTATTTAACTTCAGGCAGAGACCAATCCAGGAGAATTAGCCCAAAAGACAAAAGTTGAAAAAAATATATAAATGGATGAAAACAAATGGTTTGAAGGGCAAGCTATGTAAGAATAATCATAGCTGTCATTACCACTCCCATTAAATAATTATGAATGTTAATATTTACTACTTAATAGATATTTTTATCTTGCTTCTTTAGCAATGCCATGTTAAACGACATGTTTTGCAAACAGACAGTGTCCAATGCCTTGCGTTTCAATGGAGAAAAGACTATATATCAGTTCAAAAGATGCAATAAAATTGAGCATCATACTAATTTGTATATTCATATGAAAATGTTTTAGACTGGCATTTGTTCAATGCTAGAACAGTTCTGTCTCTTTCAAAAGGCATAAGTGACAGCCACTAAGTACCTTTCAAGACAAACAGCACTCTCAGCATTTAGAACAGCATGTGCCAGCAGAACATATTATTGTTGTAGTCACTTTGTCTCCTGAAAAGTGGAAAACACAAGATTAGGGTCGTGTATATTTTAATTTAAAATAGAAATGAGCTCAAGTGAAATCCCTGGATCCAAATACCCCAAAACTTTGGTTCTGTCTCGGAATTCGGTAGGTGATTAATATAATATGTAAAAATCTGTATTTTCACATATCTGAGTTGTCCAAAATTCAGGCTAAAAATTTGATTAAAAAAAAATCAACAGCTTCTGTAAAAACTAGGAATTTTTGGTAAGAACAGAAAACAAAAAGGGTCTTAAGAATGGTTCACAAAACTCTAAAAAGATGATTTTTTAGGAGATGAAAAGTGCTATGTAAGAGCTACGTGTTGTTATTACTTAAATTTTATAGGGCTTTCTATAAAGGGCAGGAAAAGAGCCAGCTATAATCAACATCCCTCACCTCACTGTGTTGTTGGGACTTTTGTTCACGTTCACGAGCCAGAGAACACTAATCAGTGATCTTCCAGCCCCATGTCCTGGGCAGCTCTGCTATCGATTCCTACCCTAACACTTTCTCCTTTTTGGGTTGTGCAGAGATTGGCAGTTACGACAGCCTCGGGGCAGGAGTAATCGTGTGTACTATGCAAGCAGGAGATGTGCAATGAATTGGTCTGGTTCTCTTTTTAGGGGCAAAAAGGTCCTCCCAGTGTGGGGAGCCCCCTACCTCTGCATCCCCCAGCTTCTTGGTTACTGGCCACCTTGAGATATAGTGGGGAAAAAGATGTTCTCCTTCCTCAAATCACTACCATTTGGCTTTGGGGGTTCCTGAATTTCAGGTGGGTGTTGGGAGGGAAACCTTTACGCCACTGAGGAAGAAGTGCTCTCCCTAAATGCCACAATGCCTCTAGTGAGGGGGTGCCCAAGCGGATCATGAGGCTTCCACGGGTTCAGTAGCTCAGGCAGCTTTGAGTGATATCGGGCCCTTCAGTAGGAGACCTGACACCACTAAAATTCTGTCTCTTAGTCCTTGTGTCAGTTTCCCCATTTGTAAAATGCGGATAATTGTTCTTCTCTACCTCACAGAGGTGTTGTGAGGATATCTACATAAAAAGACTGTGAGGTGCTCAGTGACCATAGTCATGGGGCCCCTACAAGAACCTAAGACAGATAGATAACCTAATTTTTCAAATGAACTAACCGCACCGCAATGACTTAAGTAGGAGTTGCTGGGTGTTCAGCACTTAATCATGCTAGAAACCTAATTATGGATATTTCTGAAACCAGACCCCCCAAATTTAAAAGCTCACACCATATTTCACACCAAGTGAAATACATTTTCTGAGTACAAGGCTCTCAAAGGAGAGATGACTGCATGCAGTACACAAAGTCTATTAATAAGTCATAATGGTTAAATTAACACAAGCCTGTAGCATTTGACACTTATACACCCCAAGCAGCCACTGGGGTGCACTGAATTCTCCAGTTTAGTTATTCTTTAGCCTGAATCTCCAACCATTTCAAGTCAGCATTGGTTTGCTTAACATCATAGCCATAAAACTCTGTCTATTGAATCTCCCAGAACTAGCTGCAGGTACGAGAGAGACTAGTATTCAGCATTAAATCTGGTGAGCTCAGTAGCCTTTAAGGTGATGATCCAGACGTTTGTTTATGTGGAGAAGACAAGACATATTCCTTACCCTGTCAATACTTCCCTTGTCTTTTCTGTACACTGGATTCTGTAGCAGTTGCGCTACCAAACACACAATTCTAGAGAGCAACAGAGCCTTACATTAAACTAAGCTTTAGTAGAGCGCATAGAATATTGGAATTTGTTTTACAAGAAATATTGACTTTTCAAACTCTGCTTTAATTCAGATTTTGAATAAAATCAGTTACCTTCAAAATTTCCAAAGACATGGAAATTAGCTGGGGGGGGGAATAATTTCAGAAGTTTTATTTTGGAAAAAAAATGAAGTTTCTTTTCAAAACATTGTTTTGAGGTTTTTTATTTCATGACGTGGTAGTAGTACATAATGATCTGTCATAACATGGTGTCATAATGATAAAATAATTTGATAGTATTCTATATATTATTTTATTTTTAAAATCAGTAAGGGCAGCTGGTACTTCAGATTTTTCAGTCAGTACTATTTTTGAGTTGAAAGTTTGTTTTAGTGAAAGTCCGACACTGAAGAAAAATTGGTGAGAACTCTGTGTACTAATTAGAGGAGCAGCTGTTTACAATATTTTCGTGTTAGCCTAAAGTCATTTTTCTAGGATAATTAAAAGAGATCTAATTAGTACACTGCAGTCTTGCCTTTTTTTTCTTGTTGAAAGAGTCAAGCTGTTTCATTACAACACAAAACAGAGACACTTTGATCTAGAGAGAAAATCAAAGATGTTTCAATAGCGTTAAGGAGTAACTGCTCTTAGCGACTTAAGAAATAAAACTAGTATAATGGCATTTATTTTAAACCTTCAAACACTGCCAGTTCAAGTACAACTGCCAGAATAATTTGTGTAGTCCAAGAGCTGTGTTATAACAGGTTTATTTTGTATGTTTGATCAAAGAGGCCTTGGATTAAATCCCCATCTCAGATTAGAAACTCCAGTTCTACTAACCCCTTAATGTAATGTTCTTTAAAGCAGAAACTTAAGTGTTTTGCTGAAGAAGGATAAAACTACTGGTGTATTTAAACTAAGCGTTTAGCACATTAACTTTAAATCGATCTTACAGGGATTACGTGTCTGCTTCTATCTTTCTGTAATCTATTATAGTTATAATGTGCCAATTGCTATAATATCAAAACTATGATTAATGTGGATGAATCCCATTATAGGGAGAGGGCCTTACTACATCAGAGAGAATTAAATATCAGCAAACCACGCTTGTGCTACACAGTACATTTCTCATATACACATACACAATTCCATATTAGTATAATAGGAGTTGTACCTCTGTGTCTAAATTCAGACTTTGTCCCTAAAACTTCTTGCCCAAAATATTCCTCTTATTTATTGCAGCCTCACACTGCGATACCCCTCTGTTTATGGTTGTCAATGTGTCTATCATCATAAAAGTTTCTAGAGAGCTAAATCATTCCAAGCTCAAATCTGGCAAACAGAAGCCTCAGACCACAGACACTTAATGTTTCTAGGGAAAACACAAATGTGGTATGTACATTTATGTTACAGTCATATAAGAAAATTGCTTAACTACGAGAAATACTGCTGATTCCTATTTTATTACAGTTAAATGTGGCTGCATTGTTTACACAAAGCTTTGCAAGCAATTTGTCTTTTCAGTAGACCGATATTTAATGAAATGGTTGGCATACCAAGAGCTGAAAGGTATCTCAAACAAATATGCATTAATTATACCTTTTGGCTGGGAGTTTGTCAGCTCTGATGGGCCCATTCTGTGCAACTGCATACTGTTAATAAACAGCTGCCAGTCTAGTGCATGCTGTAGAGTGGAATGCCTTATAAGAATGACTATACCAAACACTTACAAAACACATTCTGTACTATATGCCCATAACCAAGAAAAGGAAAGAGTACTGCTTTTAATGAACTTTCACAGCGTAGCTGTGGAATGGCTTTTTTTGGAAAAATTTAATTGTATGTTGTGAATTCAGACTACTAAACAAATATCAGAATCATACAATGCCCATTAACATGCCCTAAGAACACAAAGTTGGTACAATAAATTACCGCTTTTTCTTTAAATATGAAAAAAGAAAATCAAAAACAGCCCCAAGACAATGATCAGTGCTCTGAAGTCTGTCATTAAAGCTCTCAAAGAGAAGAAAGCTCAGTTCTGGATTTTAAATTTTTCTGTATGTGCAGGAATTGCATGTGAGCAGTGGTTTGTTGATTTCCATGCATTATATAGGTGGGATTTTCCAAAGTGTTCAGTAATGGACTAACTCTGCTTTCACTGCAGGAGTGCAGTTAGACTAGTGTGAAGCACTTCGGAAAATCCCATCCTTTATGGCCTAATCCTGCAGATCTCCTAAAACAAAGGGGCAAAGTCATGTAATTTATTTTAATTCAAAACAAACAGGCCCCAATGAAAATCCTGGATCAAAAGGACCCCAGATTCTGGGGGGTGGGAGGAGAGAGACTTGAGATCCATATGTGGATATATTCAAATATGGCTTGGTTTGCTTTACTAATCATTAATACCTCGTTACATATGGTCAGGATGGCAAATTAACATCACAAGGCAGCATAGCTGGAATTATTACTGGATCAAAGTTTATTCCAGAATCTAAACAAAACAGGATGTGCCTGGCCTCTCATCCACTGGGAAAAGATTGGTTTTGGAACCACTTGAGCTGATGTGTTATTCCACTAGCTGGGACTGGTTCCCAATCGTCTCTTCCTTTCCCTCTTCCTAGGCATTCTGGCTTGTTCAACAGCCTGATGTAGTTCAGCAGAAATGAGCAGACAAAATCATTCTTGCCTTGTAAGCGGTTTGCAACTGTGACCACCAGCCTTGCCTGCCAGAGGGAAATGTGTCTCAGGACAGTGCTACACAAGCTCTCCTAACTATTTGCAATGGGAAGAGGATCTGTACAGTCCTTGAAAATGTCAGTGTGTGCAGACATGCTCACAAGAGAACACCGACCACAACCAGGTCTCTTTTGATAACTCAGATTAAACCACAGAATGGCACACTGGTGTTCTCACACCTCATTACTCACACTCTTGTCTCAGCACTAGTTACATTTATTCAGCTGGCTTTCCTAGCCCGCCTGTTGCTTCTTGCTCTAATAATACTGCTGTTACACTCCAAAGTGCAGTTTAATTACCATAATTTTACACCAGGAACATCAACATAATTTTCCCTTCATAAATGATTCTGTGATATGGCATGAGACTGGATATGTGTTTAACATTATGAATTCATTGTAAGCTCCCTCACACATGGAACATGCCTTAACTGCTTACTGTGGCTCTGCTTTCTCTACCCTCTGTTTATTTGTCTCTAGACTGTAAGGTCCTCAGTGCAGGGACTGTCCTTCTTGAGTGCCTGGAGTGTGCCTAGTAAGTAGTAGGCACTACTGTACATAAATAATTAACTATTATTGTCTGTAGGACCCAGGGTTCAAGCCCTGTTGCTTTGCGGTATAGATACAGCCCTCCTGTACTTGTGCTCTGGGAGTCCACCAAAAGTATCCCACAATCCCACAGGCTAACTTCTTTGTCCCTATGTCAAATTTGGTGAACAGTTAAGATTTCCCACACTGCATCACAAACAACGGGCTAGCGCGGCCACATTTTGGGAGGCTCTAGGAAGTCTGCGCTATGGGTGGCTGGACTCGGGCCCGCATAATGCAGTATAGCTACTGGAACACCAGGGTTCAGCAATTTCCAACCTGCGGTTACACATGACTGGAGTTGCTCAAGCCCTAGGTTAACAAACCCAGGGTCTGCTAACTCAATTCTACTGGCCCTGGACTTACATTGCAGTGTGGAGCACCCACAGAAACAAGCTCTCATGGTCCCAAGAAGTGGGCAGACCCGTCCTGCATGTGCACAGAGCCCCACTGATTTCAATGGGACTGGATGGGGAAGGGCATAAGGGTGCACCCCTGTGGGACAGATTGCAGGAACAGGGACAAAATGAGTGCAATTCATTTTACACAGCCTCTTGCTATCTAAAATAAATGGTTTGTTGGTTTTTAACCACCTCACTTACAAGAAGGCACCCACACACTCACACACTTTTCCTTGTTTTGCAGTTTATGTTCCTCAGGCACTTTTGTATTTTGATAGCTTTATAATCTGAATACATTGTTACAGGATGTCATTATTTTGCAGTGAATGACAACAGATTTCAGACATTATACTTTACCATCACCTTTTGGCTGACAGCTACATACAGTACCCCACCCTTAAGGGGGTGTTGTTCTGTCCATATCTGCTGTGATTCAGAAGTGCTGGCATATGTTGGACATGTGAAATGCACCGCATGGAAGAAAGCCTGCCCATGGTCTATACATCACTTTAGCCCTCAAAACAGGACTTAAATTCTACTTATGTTGGGCATAGCTCAGGACTTTCAGATGGCACAGAGATTAACATTTTTACAAAAGGAAATGCATATTGCTCCTCACACGCTTTAATTCACAAAGCAGGTTGATGGAAGAACCTATCTGATCAGCACATTCCACAATCCCAAATGTGGCTGTGCCCTCCTGGTTTATAATGCAGCACACAGATTTGCAGAAAAACTCTCAATGCAGCTAGTCCACATTTCAACTGCCAGAAGCACATAGAACCCTCTTAACACCTATAAAAGACGACAAAGGGAGACATCAGTCTGTCCCGGCACATTGTGGATAAATAGCATTTCAAATCGCCACATGATTACACCACTGTGAAATCTAGACAATAGGGGAAGAAACTCAAATCCGGGACCTTTTACATTTGTTGCACAGTTCAGCCTTTAGAAAGGAATTACTAATATTCAACACACTGCTTAATAGTCAGCCAAGAAAAATTAAAAAAACAACTCCTCCCCAAATTTAGGAATTTGCCCAGACCAAGAAGCAGCTTGGAGATTTTGCTCCAGTTAGTATAGCTGCAAGGTGTAAATGGCGCTCAAAGGGAATTGGATTTTGGGACATTATTTTATCCACCAAACTGCTCGTCATAAACAGCTTTTTCTTTTGACTGAATCACATGATGAAGCAGGACAGAAAATAAATAAATAAAATTAAGAGGTTCCAGCGCATTTTGGGTAGCAGAATAAAACACATCCTCAGCAACTGTCATGCTGACTTATGTTTCTTACATATGCACATTCATTTCAAAGGATCTCTCAGGTAAGCAGTCTCATTGGACAGAAAAAGTTTGATCCATGCAAACAGAAAATGGGGAAAAGCCAAGGAAACAAGTGACATCACTGAATGCTAAAAAACATTTGGAACTAATAGTTTTCAATAACATCTGCATTCCCTGGTAACAGAGGCTATATAAAGGTGAAATTTACTATGTGCAGGAGGCCTGCTCAAGGTCTAGGCACCACTTAGCCCCCAAAACAGTATTTAATAAAGCTGGCTCTCTACACATAAATGAATTAAATTTTAAATTTGATAAAACACAGGACAGATTAAAAATCCTAATGCTATCCCTCCATTATTTTACTAACTTCTATAGTATCTCTATAGTAATTTGGTGCTTTAAATTACAAAAGAAGCAATAAAGTTTTATCTGCACATTATATTTATCACCCTCAACCATTTGTGACATTAGAACTGCTGCTTCCACACAGCACAAAACAGAACCACCATTCCTAAACAAAACAAGCAATGAAGAACTGCAAATAAAACTAGAATCAACCAACCAAGCAAGCGCTAAAGAAAAATGAATGCTTCCTGACCAGCAAGAGTCAGAAATACGCTCTGGAAAATTTAAAAGTAGATCTACATGGCAATAGGGTAATTACATTATATTTGACTGCTACTGATCAGCTCAAATAAAAATAAGGAATTACACATGTTTTCCCATCCGAAAAAACTTTGGTTCTTGTATTGTGAAGAACTATCTGAAAACTGATCTCATGACATTTTCTTGACTTACTGGTATTTTCCTGTTGCACTGAGAAAAGTCTATTTTACAACAGATCTGTAAACAGACACATCTAGGAATACCACGTAAGTAGCACCAGGAAGAGTCAGAAGCGTATTAGTGAGAAAGGCAAAGATTAAACTAACATTAGCCCTTTACTAGGAGCTGCAGAGGGAACCATAGGGCACTCAGCCATAGTTCTTTGGCTTAGAACCAGATTCTAAAACCAGCCGCAGAAAAGTTGAACTACAGCTTGTAATTCTATATACATTTAACTTGCATAATGTCCACAGTAGATGGGCTCTGAATGCCTGAGCTGGAGTAATTCAAGAAAAAAAAAAAATCCCCCCCCAAATGAATCTCATAAAGAGTTACGAAGCCCTCCCTTGCAGTGAAGATTTATGGTTTCTAGAATAGATGCTCTTCCCACTCATCTTCCCCCCAAGTTACCGGTCACCCTACCCTCTTTGCTACTCTAAGACTTTATTTGTGGCTAGAAGGTCACGGGGCATCTCCTTAAGGAGCTGTGTGTATTGCAGCTGCGCTTTAGCTCTCTCTCTGGAGGTTTATTTCGGATAGGCGTGACACAGTTTTATTTATTTTGTACTTTTGACAGTTATCAATGTTTGTTTTGAGCATTTTTTCTATTTTTAGTTATTTAAATTTTCACAGCTATAGGAAGTTAGGGGCGTTGTCTGACAAGGGTGGGGTGGGGGAATGACAGCAACTACTGAATGACAGAAGACATTTAGATTTTAAAAGTTAAAACTTTAACCATGAATCCAAAACTCAAATTGTCAGCACCGCACATCAAAATAGACATAGGAGACAGCCTTAATGCTAAGAAGTTCTCAAGCAGCATTTTTTCCTTTGCCTATTTGTAAATTTCTATTATTGATGGAAATATTTTGTCATCAATTTGTGTGTCTGATGAAATAGATGTTTACCAACAAACATATAATTCTGACAAGCCTCATTATGGAGTGGCATGGCACCAGTGAGCAAATAGCTAGTCGCTATAGACAACAGTCTACTTATCTCTTCAAAGGCCCCAACAAGACAAAACAGACAAGGTAAAGCATGAGCCCAGAGAGACAGACAACTGTATAGGTCTGATGCAAAACAAAACTCCCATGGAAGTCAACAGGAATTTTACATTCTGAAGAAATATGGATAAGGTTCAAAAGGGCTTAATCTAAGGGGTTCCCATGTTGTCTCTAGAAGGCACAAAAGCAGTGGGTTGTGCAGAGGAGAAGCAGCAGAGAAAACCCAGCAGAACAGGGTACTCTGCCCTCTTTCTTCCTCAGTGTGCCAACTGAGAAAATCTGTGCTAATTTACCGCAAATCCACACCTGTATAGGCAGTGGGCTGGGGAGAGGAGGAACTGTGGGAGGCCAGAGATGTGGTCAGTGGATCTGTGAACTACGTTGTTCCACTGGACCTAAAACCCCATGTAGAGGGGGAGGCTCACATCTACTGTTCCTCCTCATAGGCTGCAGACTTTAATATAGACTGATTGCATGAGTAGTCTGGACAGTTGAGGGTAACAATTCCAACAGTCCTGTGTCCTCTTTCAGACCTATATTGATTTTACTCCATTCTGTACCCCCAGGGGAATTTCTTGTACAGCTTGCCCATATGGAGCTGGCTTTAGACTTGAGATCTGCATCATGAAAGTGCTTCCTCCTTACTTCCAGCCCTCAAGAAATGAAAAAGAGCTCTTTTCTTGAAAAGTGTGCAATTCTTTTATAACCTCTGTACCAGACAAGTGCTACCAGCACAGGGTGGGATTTCAAGAATCAGGCTAGATCAGACTAAAAGAGCTCTGCTCTGATCTCAGACAAAGTGGAGATTTCTATACAGCTTATTAAATCTGTACCTGAGCACATCTTCAGGAAGTTTCAGCTTTAGTTTCCCAATCTGAGTTGCATGCAGCACAGTTTGCTTTAGACTAACTTGTAATTTTATCTACGGATGTGTAGATATCAAACACCAACACTGAACCTACCTGTGCCTCACCCAGTGCAACGTAATCTTGGCTGTATAGTAAATTCATCACTCCCTTTATACTACAACACTTTTGTCTTAAATTCATTTATGACTGTGACAACACAGATCACAGCTACGTTTTCTTTTTCAGAAAATTTGCAGTGCACATGCTTTGCAGTGACCAAAAAACTCAGACATCACCAACCATAGCCAAAAAGACATTTAAACTCACCGTCACTCGTCCAAAGAGAATCATTTGCACAAACCAGCACCAAAGTAAGTAATAGCTGCCGAAGATCCATACCTCTGGGTTCTGCAATCGTAAAAGAGACAGTATGATCAGATTCTTTATGAACTCATTTCACTACTTTTAAATGCAGTCTAATACATCATCTAGTGTATTTAATTTCTGAATGAAATTAAAGCAAAAGTTTATGAAGGAAGCATGTTATAATACATTTTATTGCCTCAAATTCCTACATTATATTACACTCTATGACAGACAGTGAACACTACTCTCAGAAGACAGTTAGTTTAATAAATACTGAGGACAATGAGGAATTTTCTGTCCCTGGCCTATATTCTGGTAATTCCCACACAGCCTTCTGAGAATGGAATGAAAGGATTACCTTGAACACACTCTAGAAATAAGAGAAGTTAGTAATGCATTCTTAAAGGGGAAAAGATTTTCTTCCATTTGCAGTAGTTCACTTGTCTCAAAAGTTCTGTTTGTTTCTCTACTCTACCTTAGCGGACTTACAGACCTCTGATGCCTACCACATTGTTAGTACCACCAGAAAAACAGTAATGATAAATTGAAGAGGATTGAAAGAAGAGCCATGGGAATGATTATAGGATTGGAAAACAGTCTCAAGAAGTTCAATCTAATAAATTTAACAAAGAGAAGGTTCAAGGATGACTTGATTACAATCTATAAGTACCTATATAGGGAAGAAATATTTGAAAACGGGCTCTTCAGTCTAGCAGAGAAAGGTGTAACACGATTCAATGGTGGCAAGTTGAAACTGGACATATTCAGACTGGAAAGACTGTAAATTTTTTTTTTAACAGAGAGAGTAATTAGCCCTATTGGAACAATTTACCAAGAGCTGTGGTGGATCTCCATCAGCAGCAATTTAAAAATCAGTACTGGATGTTTTTCTAAAAAATATGCTCCAGGAATGGTTTTGGGAAAGCTCTATGGCCTGTGCTGTACGGAAGTCAAGCTAGATGATCACGGTGGTCAATCCAGCACTGGAATCTATGTATAAATACCTAATAAAATAGAAAACCAAGTTGGTCCTGAGTTATGGTGCCAGCGTGGGACCTGGAAGATCTAAGTTCAATTTGCTGCTCTGCCACAGACTGCCTATGTGATCTCAAGCAAATCACTTGGCGTCTGTGCTATGAAACTGCCTGACCTCAGAGGTGGTGTGAAGGTAAAAGCATTAAGGGTTGTAATGTTCTCAGATCCTATAGTGATAGGGGCCATATAAGTGTGTAAGATGGAGACCTTGTGTTTTCAGGGATATTAATAAAGACTTTCTTAAATAAGTGGTACTACTCCCAAAGAAATCTCCAGGCTTATCTAATATTCCAGGGCCAGCATTGTGTCCTGTGGTATGGGACTCCACAGATCAAGCTGTGCCTCCCGCTCAATGGATGACTGAAGACATTCATTACGGAAGCCCATAGCAGCGCCATCATTATGGCTGTTTTGTGATTTGAATTTGAAACAGGATAGCAATCCCTCTATTCCACACGTGAGTGTTTGAATTTAGTCAGAGAAAGTATGTGAGGTAACATCTGTTATTGGACCAACTTCTGTTGGTGAGAGAGACAAGCTCCGAGTTTACAGAGAGCTCTACTTCAGGTTGACCTGTGTAAGCTCAGAAGCTTGTCTCTCTCATCAACAGAAGTTGGTCCAATAAAACATATTACCTCATCCACCTTGTCTCTCTCATAGCTTAGGACCAACATGGCTACAACACCACTGCATTTAGTCAGACATTTGAATGTAGTTACCAATTTCTTGTGTGACCTTGTCCCAGTTCCCCATCTGTAAAATGGGGATAACAGCGCTGCACTACTGCAGGGTGTTGTGAGAATAACTACATTAAATTTGTGAGTGCTCAGCTACTACGGTAACGGGGGGAGGAAGGCAATTCAAGTACCTTAATTAGAGACAAATGATACATTATACAGACTTCTGCACTACTGTAGAGAATATTACTTAATCCTGATATCACTGGAGTTCGGGTTTTCTACTCCAATGAAACTGTGAGGAACTGGGTATTTGCTTATGCGAACTGACAGGGATTTTGTTGTGGATCTGCAGAGTCTGCGTGTGTTTAGCTATCCTGATATGTAGGTGGTAAGGTGCAAGACTCAAGGCACATGTCATCTTAACAGGTGGTAGCCTGACTTTTAACCATTGCATTGACAGGGAATGGACTTGAGCAAGCAGAGTGCTAAATCAATGTAGTTTTTGGTGGTAGTGGTGATGAGAACATAGACACAGAAGGTGATACAGTCAGCATCCAACTGTCACTGAGACCCTAGTCTCAGTGTTTTCCCCCCACCCTTCCCTTCCTTCAACCATCCATGGTTCCTTTCAGCATTATCCTCCCTCGATCCAGGCCTCATCCCTACCAACTTGTTCTCTTATGCATTCCTGCAGCCTGCCCTTGTCTAAAGCTGTGTCAGAGGGAAGGTCTGACGGGAGATGATCCTCCTTGAAGGAGCTGAGATATTCAACAACAGCCTCAGGTCCTTTACTAAAAGGAATTCTAGTCCTGCAAGCAACAGGGACTGAGCTCCTCACTTGTGTTCACAGCATACACCTGCAGCACCAAATGGGCTCTTGGTAACTTCTCCTGCCCCTCCAGGGGAACTATCATGGAGGGGCAGAGAGAGACCACAAACAAACAGTGCTATCCTGCCACGCTTCTGGCACCGACAGCTAAACAACGAGCTCAAAGGGGAAGGACAGGAGAGATGTGTTCTAGGAGCATCATGAAATTGTTCTTGGTATAGAAGATAAGTCTCAGGAGAAACCATTCCAGTGAAACGGCAGCTGCCTTCTAATTAGACAGAGCCATTGCCTAGCAGAAATCCCCACAGGAATACTTAGAAGCAACAGCCATCAGTCCTCGCAGTCTGCGATCTCGCCAGTCAGTTCCCACAAGGCCAGCACTGTTCAGGGGCTGGAATGCTAGTTTAGTAAGAGAGGGTTTCTTAAACTGCTCCCCCACCCCCAGCCAACCCTTCAAGTGGCTGAGTAAAGGTTCCTTCCACCACATACCATCTGGTGTATGAGAAGAGAAATTTCACTGAGAAGGCTCCTCTTGCTTCGCAGATCAAACAAAGCAACAACTCAACGCACGGTATCCTGGGGAGAGCTATATGGTAGGGCACATAAACCCTGCCCTGCAGTGAGCTCGGAGGGAGAGGGTTAAAATCAGCAAGAAAAGTTACAAGAGCTGACTGTCCTCACTAGTGACTGCCAAGAAACCCTACCACAAGGGAATGTTGATATGGGTCAGCTGGGGCTAATTGCTCCAGCAGAGGAAGGGAGCCAGGAGCTATAAAAAGGGAAAGAATTTCTCTTTCTGGCCCTTTCTATACCAGTGCCGGAATGATGTTAGCCACAAGTAGATTGAAACTTCACTTCTGCTAGTCGGGCACTGACACTGTCAGTGTAGACAAAGGTGAACTAGGCTAGGGGTCAGTACACAAAACCATTCTAGAGAGGAGAAACACATCACAATTTTTAGCTTAGAGCACAGTTTGTAACATTGTATATCTGTCCAGTGCGGAACAATCTTAACACCCTGTTAACAAGAATCCTATTCTAGAGCCAGACCTCTGTAACTGGAGAGTCCTTGTGACCTCAAGGGAAAAGCACCGCAGAAAGCTCTTTTGTCCTTAATATATTGACCTCTGGCTAGGAAGAGCTTTTTGGCTTTGCTACCAGCCTCAATCCTCCAATCTTAAAACATGAGGTCATTTCTACTGCTCTTGGTTCCTGAATATTTATACATAGCTTATCTGCCATAAACTGAGCAACAGAATTATTATTAAGAGAGTAGAACTGATTTGGGAAGGAAGGTTTAGTTTTTTCCATGCTGCTACATTTCATACCAGAGCAAAACAGGCAAGGAGAAGGGTATAGAAAGCATACAAGTAAAAATAAATGCACATAAATACCTCTGTTACCAATGAATAGGTATGCAGGAGGAAAATCATGTAATATCAGGGGGTTTAAAGCACAGATCTATGCTGCCTTTAAGATACATGTCACATTTATGGGAGAAGGAGGAGATGGATTACTGAGTTTAACTAAATAGCCTTGCAATGTTTTCCTGGGGAAAAGCTCTGTGTAATTCTTGCAGAGTATTTATATATTTCCTCACCAATTACCTCACGGCAAGACTTATGATAGCAAAGAAAGTCTCATTTTTATTGTTGCATAATGAAATACAGATTCTGCCCAATGTACTTGGTGAAGGCATTTTGCCTGCTCGCTCTTGCTCAACAGAATGCCAACAAAAAAAGCACCATTCTTCAGCTAGACTGAGCTACAGCCCTTCAAATATACCCAAATTAAAAGGGCCACAGACCCAAACAGTTACATCTTTCCCAACTGACAATGAAGTCTGGATTGACTAACCAGCCTAGAGAATGGCTGTCGTAACAGAATCTTTTTCAGCATTACGTACACAACTGCATTAAAAGGACAGAAATAACTGGTTTGAATTTATATTAAGAAGCTACAATACACATATTGCATGTGATAACACTGGACAACAAAGATTTTGCTTCCTGAATACTTTTGGGTGTATATTATGGATTTTGGTCTGCTGATTACGAAAATCACAAAGAAATTTCCCTATCATGTACCGTTTTTTGAAATTGCCTATATTTGTTATTTCAATTCATAATTTAAGTCTATTAAAACATTGCCCATAATGTAAGCTGAAAAGTTTTCTATCTTGTGTCCAAGCATGCCTGGGCATGCAGTGACACTGCACCTAGTGCAGACCACACAACATGCAGTGGGAATGCAAAGGCTTTGGCAGGGCAGATGCTGGCAGGACAGGTTTTAGAAAGGCTATAAAAGCATTTCGCACACACCGTTCTATGCATTGCATTTACATCAGTTTGCATTCATGTTGATGCGCATACTCTATGCACATAGCATATTGTGTGTACTCACAATAATAAACCACTATTTTCAGGAGGATTCATGATAGCAAAATGTCTCGCCAATTTCGCAACACCCGTGATATGTTTCTTGGTAACTACAGAGCACCAAACTATGTGCAGCTGGTTGACAACATGCTTCAAGCATACAAAACCATGAAGTGCAACATGTCACTAAAGATTCATCTTCTGCATTCACATTTAGACTTCTTCCCCGCAAATCTTGGTGCAGTCAGTGACGAGCATGGTGAAAGGTTTCATCAAGACATTGCAATCATGGAAAAACGGTATCAGGGCAACTGGAATCGCTCAATGCTGGCCAATTGTTGTACACTTAAACGAGAAGCCTCAGACAGGGAGTACAGACGAAAATCATCAACAAAACATTTTTAGCTCAGCACCGTTATGCGATTAAACACATTACATTAAATAAAAGTCAATTTCTTGTTTCTCCAAATTCCCATGTGATACAAGTAGTCTGAAATTATATTTGTGTTCAGCTTCAAGTAGTCTAGCATAATCAAAAAAAATTTCTGAGGAAGCAACACTTTTGAAAAAATTTGTTGTCCAGTGTTATGCACATATACACAAACCCCACATATAGGTGCTCGATGCATTTAAACCTTACTAATTCTCACTTATCACCTTATCTTCCAGGTGTTTGCAAATTAATCGCTTAATTATTTGCTCCATTATCTTTCTGGGAACAGAAGTTAAAATGACTGGTCTGTAATTCCCCAGATAGTCCTTATTGCCCTTCTTAGTCCTCTGGAATCTCTCTGGTCTTCCATGACTTTTCAAAGGTAATTGCTAATGGCTAAGATATCTCCTCAATCAGCTCCTTGAATATTCTGGGATATATTTAATTGGGCCCTAGTGCCTTCAAGACATCTAAATTGTCTAAGTCATTTTTAACTTGTTCTTTTCTTATTTTAGCCTCAGATCATACCTCATTTTCACTGGAATTCACTATGTTAGACATCCAGTCGCTACTAAACATTTTGATGAAAACTGAAGTAAAGAAGTCATTTAGCACTTCTGCTACTTCCACATTTTCTGTTATTGTTCCCCTTTCCCGTCCCCATTGAGTAATGGGCCTACCCTGTCCTTGATCTTCTTCTGGCTTCTAATTTATTTGTAGAATGCCTAACTTTAAGCGTGTAAGCAATCACACTAACATGCTTAAAGTTAAGCACATGCCTACATTTTCCACTTGATTGAAATGAGAGTGCTCAGCACCCTGTAGGATGAAGCCCTTGGAACACAACGTAGAAATGGGAACACAAGTAAAATTACCTTATGGACACAAACTTATGTAACAGTAACAAAGCAGAATTAGGCCCCCATCCAGCAATCGAGTTAAGTATGTGCTTAAAATGTAAGTTATGACTTATGGGGCCACTCACATGTTTAAAATTATGCACTTGTTTCAAGTGCTCCATTAGATTGGTGTCTTAGAGGAGGCCACTTCTGCTCCGGCAGATGTTCTGTCTTATGCCTTTTTTAATGTTGATCACTGTGATATTTAAATATTGCAGGAAACTAACAAGCAAAGCAGCACTTTTTGGATAACAGTTATCATGATAATGAAAGACTAGATTTGCACCCATTACAAAGTCAGCATATGAAGTCTCATACTTTTCCGAGCTTCACATGCAGAACAGATACAGCTAAGGATACAATTAGCGTAAGTGAAATTTAAAAGGTTAAATACGAAGGGTGATGAAACTCCCATTTAACTCAGTGGGAGCAGTCTGGCTAATGTGAAGATTTTTTTTTTTTTTTAAACTACCTCAGGATTATTTTCAAAAGTACTATCTTCAAATCAAAACCTGGACTGTTTCAGTGAACCTTAAATCAATGAGAGTGGGAATGTGTCAATAGGTAGTTCATTTTAAACAGTTACACTTCATTTATTTTAGCTAGTGCAAGCACCTGCCAGAGGCCATAAAATAAAGGAAGCTGATATTTATGTGGATTAATAGAACTTCTTAATGATAGATTAACAAGGAGCAAAGGTGTTATAAACACTTAACTCATGTTCAATTCTTTCACATGCTACTAATCAGATTAAAGACTGCATAAGAAGAGTTTACATGGTATTAAGCAAAAGTTATTGACTTAAGTATTAGATAAAATACACGATAGGAAGTGATAGTCAAAGGGTTTTATTGGCAGAAGTTTAGGATGGTCACATTACTCGCAAGTGGAAACGTGATCAGAGAATTATATTCGTCATATAAAACCTTTTCATCCCACACCCCTGTCCTATATTCTCTTTGGCCTGTACTACACCACAAAGTTGCATTGGTTTAACAAAGGGCGGGGAGTTAAACTAATTTAGTTAAATCACTGCAACTGTGTGTCTCGACATTTACTGGTTTAGCTTGAACCTGTAATTTACAAACCTGAGTAAGCCTAGTTTAAACTGACGTGAGTGTCCACACAAGAGTTTGCATTGGCTCATTTAAATTGGTTTTTAAAGCAATTTAAAGTCAAACTGAGGCAACTTGTATGTGTAAACAAGTCGCATGCCCTATATAGCATATAGAAGAAATATTTTAGGCAAGTCTCAGACCATCATCATTAAACAGTTTATTGGCACTACGAACTGCCAAGCCAGACCCCTTATGTACTGAATCATGGGCTGATTCATACCTTTGCAAATCTGAAGATGGAATCCACACAAAATTACCTAGCAGTAACTCTTGCATTCAAGACTTGTATTACTTAATACATAGCCATTCAGAAAAGATAATGGGCCAGATTCTTATACAGTTATACAGATTAATGCCAGCTAAAGAGAAGGATCTGATCAGATATTTTATCTGAGTTTGTACTAGAAATAAGTAGCAGGTTTTGGACCAAGAGCAGACATCTTCCAAAAAGCAAACCTTTTCTAAAACTTGAAAAAGTCAGTTAAATTTTCTCCAGGCAGATATCTGCACTTCTTGGTTTGGTAAGGACTGAAAATGAAAATATCCACATATCAAAAGAACGGCCTGTTTGCAGTATGTCTTTAAGTAGGAACTCTCACACCAAAGCAGTTTATTTCCCACTGGATTTCTCAACTAAAGTGGTTTAAATAGGCATTAGAACACTTGGATACAAATTCAGATTGAATCTTTGAACCTTTTTCACTGCATCCACCACTAATGGTACATATGCTTAAGATACAGATACCAAAGATGCCTTTTAAATCACCTGCAGGATGTAGGACATTAAGTTAATGGTATAATAAAAGTTTGTCTGCAAGGGTGTTCACTGAGTTCACCTTTTCAGATATTTATTCAATATCACTGAAACGTAATTATTTGATTCTATGCAGCATCACAAAGTAAATATTTTCCATGGACTTCTAAGAAGTTTCTTTCTTTATGCATATTATTAATGTTTCTTCTGATGCTTTTTATGGTCCTCCCTAGAACCTTTCAAACCTATAGCATGGCACTAAATTTTTATTATTTAGTTATTAATAAATAAAATTATTAATGAATTATTTTTTACATTATTTTTTAGCCCATACAGATACCACTGATTCTGAAACATTCCCTTTCTTCACATGGAAAGGAATGGAGTGTTGTTGGTGGTGATGGTGGATTTCCCCCCAAAAAAGCTTTGGCGAATTTGAAATCTGAACATGTTTATCCAATACTGTGTTTATCATAAGAGGCATAGATAAACAAGAACATTACTATTCTTTATTTGTTATTCACATCCCCTGTAGTGAACAGAAGCCCTAGTCAGATTGAAACCGTACTGCACAAGAAAGCACACAGCATGAGAAAGTCAAAAACTACAGGGAGGTCAAAGAGAATGTAGAGGAACTAAGATGAGGTCATTGGAAACCTTGTTGAAAACGGTTTCTTTGTATTGCAGAGGGCAGAAGTCAGATGGGAGAGGATCCAAGATAAAGCTTTGGTAACTTCTTTTTTGACAACAGTTACAGAAAATGCAGTCAATGAGTTTAAGATAAAGGGAGAAAGAAAATGAGATGGCAGTTGGAGAAGCAGGTGGGGGTCACAAGTTGGTTTTTGGGGATGTGGGAGATATGAGCACACTTTGAATTTTGAGGAGAATAACCAGAGAGGGATGCCTGTGTGGGCACGGGGACAAAGGATGTCAGCGCTGGGCCACATTCTGGGGGGCTTGGAGTTGGGCCCAGGCTTTGAACACAAATTGTCCTCCGCAGGACCCCTGACTTGGGCTGAAAGGGCCACGTATTACACTAGCAATAACTATGTGCAAATCACACTTTTCTAGCGTTAGAGTTGGGAAGGGAAGCCAATTATAGTAACTTTTTAGTCTTGAAGTTAGGGATGGAGGCAGTGAATCATAGAGTAGTAGCTGAAGCAGAGAATATGTTGGTTGGGTTCTCCTCTTAGTTCTAACTGCACCACTTGGCCAAGAATGTGATAAACGGGTGTTCTCTCTTCTTTTCCAGGCAGCGTGCTTGTTAGGGAAGGTTCAGAATTTCTCCCCCTAGTTTCTCTCATATTGCTAGTTTGTTAATAAGTTTCATGGTCATTTTTGCTGTTAAGATAAATGTATATGCTATGCAAGTATTGGGGCGGATTTACTTACACACCTCCCCTAGCCATTAGTATTAATTTTATACTCTTTTATATTACCAAATAGGGATTTTAGGGGGTGTAGTAGAAGTGTGTGTATTTACATATTATTTTAGATAAAGAGTTGTAAAGTAGTGAACTCAGGGCTCACTTTGTTGGACGCATGTGACAAAGGGGAACAAGTGGATTAGAAACTGTAACCAAATAAACTCTCCTTATCACACCACCCGGCTCAATTTCTCTCTCTTCAACCAACCCTGCAAGCCTGATCAAGATTTAGTCAAACACTTAATAGTTACTGGTTTCATCAACAGAAAAAACATGCAGCTCATTTTTTTTTCCTAAGGAAGCATCAGCAATTAACGTAGAAATCAAATATAATTAAGGCTGTAATTTTTGGATAACAAATGCAAAGGGGTGGGTACAAAAGAGTCTACTCTGAAGTAGTAGCGTTTAGTGCAAATGAGTCTAATCTGAAGTGGTAGATTTTAGGTCAATCCCAATTAAAAATCCTCCCATTAAAAGAAACCCACCATCAAAGGACATTGAACAAGATCTCCATGCACAGGAACCAATTATTATTATTAAAGATACATTTTTGTGTAAAGATCATGATTTCCAAAACTACTCTTTTATATAGTGTTTTTAATCCAATCACAAAGCACTTCATGAAAGAGGTTAGTGTCATTATCCCAGTTTTACAGATTGGGGAAATGGAGGCACAAGGTGGGGATGTGACTTGTCCAACACCCAGCAGGCCATCAGCCAAATTAGGAATACAGTTCATACCTCCCAAGTCAAATCCAGTGCTCCACCCACCAGGCCACAGTGTACCAAACTACTGAACACCTCAAGATGGAATAAAGTTTAGTACAGTGAATAAAGAAATGCCAGTTAGAAAGGAAATAAATTACAACACCTATAACCCAAAGTTATTAGCCATTTAGAATGTAGATAGACTAGCTAATGGTTAGCAACATCGCCTTGCTTTTTCAGATATTAACACTGAGCTGTATATGTTTATTAGTCTTCTTCAGCTAGTGTAACTAAGGCGTAATAGCAGATACGAAATGGCACATTAACCACCACTAACACACCAAAATCAATGCATTAATAACTCGTGTCACAACCTTTATTTTCAGTCATGAAAGAGAGCTACAGAGCTCCCTTAGTCTATCAACCCATAAAACTATGGCGCCAATATTTTACTCATGTTATAAATGGAAGGGTTTCTTGATGGGGAGGAAGATATGCTGCCAGGCTGACGACGAACTGAAGTAATCAATATTATGACTCCCCATCTACAGTAAGTTCGTAGTACTATATTCTAAACTAGAGGAGGGATAAAACCTCTGGAGCAGATTCATCTGTTTTGAGTATTAAAATGGGAAACCACGTATCTGTATTGTCCTCCTGCTGTTTGATTTTAATTTATACAGCACCACAGGAGTGTTTGGTGCTTTCCAGACAAAATTACAAGTCTTTTGCTCTGAGGAATCTGAGGGGAATAACACACCCTCAACCTCTACACACTTAACTACTAGGCTTACCACTTACTATTGCACATAATCCCAATGACTGTGGTGGTGGGGGAGGGTTATAACAACATTTATCTTCTCCTTTTCAGATTTTAAAAGCCACACCCGCCTCACTGACCTACTGCTGATGTTGAAATATTTGATAACACTGCTTTCATGCGAATCAAGCCACAAAATGCCCTGCATAACTGGCTCTCCTGCACTTAATCTGCACATTATACCACATTACTGAATAGTCAGGGTTGCAGTATAACCACAAGGCTATTAGTCTGACGTGTGTGATCATGTATATAGTGCATGAGCAACTGCAAGGGGCATCCTAGTTACTTGATTCTACTGAGTGGCAGTGTGATTGCCCCCCTCAACTCCACTCCACCCCACCCCACCCCTTTTTTTTTGTAGTTCTTACATCACTCATTTTGAGATTGCAAGAAACAGATCAACGGGTAAATAATACTTATAGATTGATGAGTTGTGTTTTTAAAGATGCCCTTATTGCATTAGATACAAAGATATCTTTAATGTTTGGAGGACATTATCAGTTATTTCATATGCTCCTAAGATGCACATGGCACTTTAAACTCAAATTTGAATAACGTTTACATGTAACTACAGTCACAACTTGTGAGGACCCTAATTGATCTTCGGTCTTAAAACACAGTGAAATATAGAAACAGAACTCCCAGGGACTATAATGAATCAGCATCTGCAGAGTCTAACCTTTATGCTGAGGATCTAATGTGTCTACTTCGTAAAGCTGCACAATACTAAATTGGGTGGACCCTCCTGTATTCCTTTGAAATGGATCTGTATGTTTCATGTCCCCTTGTTGCACATATAAGGCCCAATTCTTATTTCATGTACAATACACTAGTTTGTCTTTAGAGTCGTTCCTGATTTATAATGGAAGAAGCAAGTTCCAAATCAGACTCTTCCAACCCATTGCCAGTGCTGGCTTCAATTGTGGAGCTCAACTAAACACACTTAAGGAATCTAATCTTCTGTTGTTTTTATAAGGTCTGAAAGAGGCATAGTGCAAGGCTAATCAACAACTGAGCTTTTGACCAATCACATTCTTAGTGGGCTATAAACAAAGACAGGAACATTGATTCAGGGAATGGGGCCCACATTACTAACATAAAAAGATAAAGTGAAATTTTACAGCAGGGTTTTCATGGATTAATAAACAAACCTGATGTCAGTTGTTTAGAGAGTAGTTTACTTTGTGGTCTAGTAAAATGGGTTATTTGGAGGCGAAGGACCTGTTTTAGCTGGCTTCAAATACAGTTTACATTCCCCCAGACGTGTGCACTCTTCACCTCCAACATGGTTCCCATAATTGAAGGCACAGGTCACAGGAAAGCAGTATTTGGTCGCTCAGACAGATCTCTGATAAATCATTCAACTGTCAGGGAGCCATCCATTGTGACCTTCCATGGTATGGAAATCCCCAGATTGCTAAAACTATGCAGAGCCCTTATATATGTATTTTAACTGCTCTCTGACTCATTTTTCCTCATAACGGCAGCAGGGATAATTCACTGGTGTTGTGAGGCATAACTCATTAATGTTTGTAAAGTACTTAGAGATCCTTGAATGGAAATATAGGTATGGCATAAAGATCACTTAGAAGCTTATCAAGAGTCTTGAGATTGAAACATCTGTGCATCATACTAGACATGTAACAAGAAATTCATATCACACGACCTCTCAGTTGAATGCAACTTGAAATTAGAGAGACTTTTCATGAAAGAACCAGTTATAGCAGGAGATGTTGTCTTTAATTGCTTGCTGCAATAGCATACCCTGGTTAAATCTAATGACTTGATATACTATCAACACTAGGATCTATAGCGTGAACCCATACTGATGCTAACTTGTCATAACGAAGAAACAGACTAAGACTCACATTTCCTTCTTTAAGGATAGCATGATTATTTAAAATGTTATGAGTTTATGGGTTACTATATTATTGAGCTAGAATGATACAGGTATTTTTCCTGTATGTAATTATATAGGTATGATTTGCTGGAAATGTGTTTAAATAAGTAATGATGTTTGGGATGTAGGAGTTCTATATAATTTTTTATGTTAATTATACTTGCATGTTCCCTATAGTAAATGGAACTATTCACCCTGAGAAATCTGTTTTTAATGAGTTTCACAGCATGTGATCAGTGTAAGCACAGAATTTCTTCGGTATAATTCCATTTATGAGTTTAACTATGAACCAAGAAGTTACATAAAAAATCTCCTGCTAGAAGATTCCCATAAAGACGGAGTAATCAGGAAATGTCAGTGGGACAGTCTAGTCGGGGTCCAGCTCAGATTATTGGATGTTCCCTTCATCTCATACACACGTTCCAGTGAATGAAGATGGCTTGCCCACATTTTTTTCCAGTAATCTAGTTATTGAGGACCTGATTCAGGCAGCCTTATTAGACTTGAGTTTTATCTTAGTATGCAAATAATCCCATTGATTTTAAATGAGACTGTTTATGTAGTAACATACTATTCAATGTGAATAATTGTGGCAGAATGTAGTGCAAGTTATTTCATAGGCAAGTAAATTATCCCACTACTGCCTGTGTAACTAGTCATTGCAGTTCATATTACAGCAGGTCTGATCAGATAAAAAACTGAACATGCTTTTTGGTTTTAAAATATGTTAAGTATTATTTTTTGTTCTACCCATAATTCAAGCTAATCCATAGCTTTGGTGGAAATCTTTTGGCAGGGAAATGGGTAGAAACGCTCTTTCTGACATCACTCCTCTGACCAAAGGATTCTGAACTGACCTTAATCAGAGCAAGTAACCCATATATAAGTACTGATGGACATATAGCTTGAAGGAGAAGTATTTCTGATAGTTTATGATTTCTAAGCACCAGTCATCTGACTAAGAAAGCATCATAGGTCCTAAAAGTAACCACAGAGCAGTTGGCCAGAGAGTCACATCACAGATCACCGGACCATGTTTAGTAATCCAAGTACAAAGGACCTTTTGCATGTCCCCTTCAGTTTTTCAGTTGGTGTGTTTTTCCTTTTGATATTATTAAATATACATATTGTGGTAACATTTCGGGGCTCCAGCTCAGGCCCACTGGGCAAGGAGTTGAACAAAACACATGAAATCAGAGTCCCTGCCCTTAAAAAAAAAACACAACTTATCGAACCCCTACCACTTACATCTTGTGTACTGGTGGTGCCATTTCTCTCTCCCTCCCCTAACCTAGTTCTTTCTCTCTATCTTTTTTATTCCACTTCATGAGAGATGCGGCAGCATCTATTGCAAAGGCTTCTGGCATGCCTCTGACAACAGAAGACACTCACATCTTGTCCCCTTGCTGACTGTCCCAGATGCATGGTTCCCGAGATGCAGCGCTGCCCTTTTCTGAGCAGCTGCAGCAGAGGCCACTTGCAAATTTAGACCAACTCAAAGTGCTATCTATTTTCTGCTGCAGTACCTCAAAAGAAGGCACCATGACAGGCCTGCTTTCATGGAGGAAACGGAAGTCCTACAAAAGGTAGGTAAATCTGGTGGATGGGAAAGGGTGGAGAGGGGAGGAGTTCATTAAGGGAGCACGTGGAGTTGTTTGGTTGGATGGTATTACTGATTGGAAGAAGCTGCTCAGAACGAGAATGTACACAGACTGGCATTTTCAATGAGAGACAGATTATTACCTCATAGGTTAAAAATGGAGCCTTCAGTGGGCATTAGCATCCTCAGCCTATAGCAGCGGATCCCAACCTGTGGTATGCGAGGCTACTACAGGGGGTCCGTGGAAACAAAAAATAATGACAGTCTCACCAAGGAAATGTACAATTTCAAATAAAACTAGTAGCATGTGGTGGTCAGCAAAATATTTGGAGTCTGAAAAGGGCCCAAACGCTCAAAAAGGTTGGGAACTATAGCTTTCTTTTTCCAACCTACAGAGCAATAGATTATAACTGCTGTCCCACTTTCCTGCATTTCATTCTGTAGACAGAATACTCGGAGTGGCTCCTCCTTGCACATGCTGGCCACACTATCAGCAAGCACTTCAGCCAATCTCCATCTGAGAGAGTGCAAGATGGGTGCTGACCATGCACTGAAAGCAGTATGATAAGCAGTAACAGCTGAGAAACCCAATTAATCGGAATGTCTTACAACACCTCTGACACATTCAGTCAGAAGTTGCCAAGGGCTTTCTACAGTATTCAGCAGAACTACTTATACTGTCAAAAAACTATTTAAAGCAGTCCCCCCAGTCTTATCATCCACCTTGACGAGTGCACAATTTATTCCTTCCATGTCTTAAGGGCAAATTTCAGGATCCTGAACACAAATTAATGGCTGTGCATGTTTGCTTTTAAATGGAGGTGGCTACATATTCTGCCCGGAACAAAGGGGATATATGTTTGCTGTAAAATATTCATTCATTTCAATTTATAAGACGTGCCTGTGATGGGGCGTCCGTGTCATATTTTTGTGAAAGAGTTAAGGCAGATTCAGAAGGGGCTAATTAACTTGATGGGCCACAGCTGAGGTATCAGGTGGCTAAGCAATCCCCCGACTGAGGGAGGAAGCCCAGCTGAGGAAGAAGGAGCTGGGTTGGGCTTATAAAGACAGAAAATTGGAAGCAGAGAGGGCTGCTGGGAAAGTCTGCAGTCACTCCCTGGGAGAAGGGAGGAAGTCAGGGAGGTAGGACAGGGCTCAGGGAAAGCCAGCAAGCCTAAGAGAGAGCAGACCTTGACTGTGGCTAGAGGGTCCCTTGGCTGGAACCCAGAGTAGAGGGTGGGCAGGGCTCCCCAGCCAGCCATGGAGGGAGTGGCACTACGAGGCAGTGAATGGGGAGACTGTGTAGGACTGCAAGCAAGGAAAGGCTTTGATTCCTCAGAAGGAGAATCAACACAGTGACCTGGCCAGGGGGCCGCGTCACGAAGAAACAGCAGAAGCTCCTGAAGCGAGAGAGGGGCTGCAGACCCAGAGAGAAAGGCAGAGGGACAGTGTGCAACCATGGGAAGAGGTTTGACGTTGCAAGCCATTCCCCGGGAGTGACCAGGAGAAGGTTCTAGTCCGTGGTGAGGGGACCCCCTCACCCCATCACAGCACTGAACAGCTCCCTCCGTGAATGAAAACACCCCCAAAACACAACAGATCAATTAAACAGAAGCGCTGAGCAAGTAAACCTGTTCCCTAAAATGGGAGTCCAGAGATGGATTTCAGATTTAGTATTTCTGTCAGCCCTGGTGACATCCAAGCTGCTTTACTCTGTAACCACACTGAACTCCCTGGGAAATCCACTCTCCTTACTACCAACCCCCAACAGCAGCCTAAGTGGCCATTTTGGAGAAGACTGATCTCATGCTCACCTGCCAAAAGTAAAATATGCTCTGTCAGCTTAGGGGCACACCGAAATAGAAAGCACCATCAGGACAGGGAATCTTTAATTCTCTGCCACTGAGATTCACTGTCATCTCCAAGGACAGGCTCATGGCCAAAAGAAGAGTGTTAGACTTCTCTTTTGGTAACACAGCACTGGCAGCAGAATTAGATAAGGACATGTTAGTGAGTAATACAGTTCTCTCTTGTGGATCAAAGTGCTTTGCCTATTAATGGATAATAATTAAGTATTACTCTCCCCATTTTACAGATGCAAAATTAGTAGGCAACAGGTTTAAAACAAATAAAAGCAAATACTACTTCACACAATAAAGTCAACCTGTGGAGCTTGTTCCAGGGGATTTTATGAAGGTCAAAACCATATCTGGGTTCAAAAAAAGATAAGTTGAAGGAGGATAGGTCCAACAGTGGCTTAGAGACAAGATGATGAGGGATGAAACACCACGCTTTTTGTGTGTCCTAAGCCTCTAACAGCCAGAAGCTGGGAGTGGATGACAAGGGATGGATCACTCAATGGCTGCCCTGTTCTGTTCATTCCCTCTTAAGCATCTGGCATTGGCCACTGTCAGAAGACAGGATATTGGAGTAGAAGGACCTTTGATCTGACGCATATGGCTGTTCCTATGTTCTTAACATGACTGAAAAATACACCATTCTCATTTGTCATCTACTATGGAAGGTCTTCTCAACAGGCCCAGAGGAAAATCAATCTTTTAATAAAGAAATCAAGGATCCCGTTTCAGTGTATGCCTTTAAAGGTACTTGTGAGTGAGGTGCACTAGTACGTTAGTAATGATGCTAAAAAAATATTGACCTGGAGACAGATGAGTTAAACTGACCAGATCTGAAAATTGGAGAGAGATTTTCTGAGCAAAAGCAAGAATGTTGTGCACCTGTATTCAAGGCTTAACTAAACCTGAGGGTAGTAAATGCTCATTATATACATTAAACAAAAAAACTGCATTAAAATATTAAAGTTGCAAAGTTAAGCACTCAAAAGTTAAGGATCTGGTGGAAAAACACACCATGTGATCATGTAAATAAAGACAGTGTCATAATGCATATGAAAAGGGGACTGAACTAAGGTTGCACTGGCAACCTCAATTCTTTCATTTAATAATTTTGCGTGTTTGACTTTGCAGCCATACCATGCTTTTAGCAAAGCCTCGCCCTGGCTTACTGCAGTGCCAGGCTCCTTGCCTTTATCTCCCCTGCAGGCTCCTTGCCCCAGCCTCCTTTCCCAGCCAGTTCCAATCCCTTTCCTCTCCCCAGACTCCTCCTCCAATCTCAATCTCCAGCCCTCTTCCAGCCCTCCTTGCCCCCTTTCCAAGTGTAGCATTTCAGAATGCAAGTTCCTTTTCTCTCAGTCCATTATGGTCCTCAGACCACGTCAATTTTGTTCTCTAAGCTCATAACATGTCTGATAATTGGAACCTCTATTCAAAAATCTTTTGAGACTGTTTCAGTCCCTGATATTTCTGGTATTTTGCTCCTGGCTAACACATCCTGAAATTAGCTAGCCATTGTGCCTGCTATCTCTCGATACATGGTCAACTGAAGTGAAGGCCATACCTGAACTGGGATCTCTCCTGAATCACATTATTAAACAAGACAACTCTTAATTCTATAATTTAATATTGATTACAAATTTCTATGGTATTCTAATTGCACAGAATTAGAGCATGATCCTTCAAAAAGAGCATGATCCTGCTTTGTCACACTGATGAGATACCTGACTTCCTGAGAAGTTCATTTCTGTCATTCTGAAAGTGCTAGAGCACATGAGGAATCCTACCATCACTGAGTTAGTTAATATTTCAACAGTGCCAGTACCTTGGAGTATACAGATTGATCAATAAACCACAAGTATTTACATAAAAAACTCACTACTTTGGGGTGGGGAGGTGGGTAAGGAGGGTTTTTAGTTTGCAATAAATACTTTCCTCATTTAAAATTAGTGGATTAATGAAGAAAGTTGACAACTGGTTTTTAAACCCACATGGTAGCGGCAAGTGGAGGCAATCTCCATGTGACGAAGTCTTCTCGACTATGAAAACCAAGAAGCCAATCCGAAAAAACAAGGAGCAAATATCACAATGCCTGCTGAAATCTATCTCGGGAATTGTACTCAACAGCAAAAAGGATTTGAGCTGATGTGATGGCAGTAGAAAGGAAGGCATGTCCCCTTACTACACTGAGAACATTTTGTTTAGAGCTTCTCGGAGCAAGCGTGTAATAGAGCTGTTTGGAGAGGAGACAGCATAGGGACTCCATGCAGTTGAAAATATTTGTTTGCAAAGCTGCAGTTTAGAGCTGGTGACAAACACACACAGTTATTTTTATAGTTTGGCTTCCGGATACAGCCACAACAACTGGACACAGAACAGACTGTGCAAAAGGTAAATGGATATTTAAATGGCAAGAAACTGCATTCCAGTTCATACTTTGAAGACAATCTCCCAGAAAGGAGGAGAATCAAGCCGTGTGATTAAATTGTTGGAAACAGATTTCTTTTCAGAAACACCTTTCCTTTTTTTAACAAAGGATTAGAGTGCCAAACAACAAAAGATTGCAACACTTTGCCTCTAATTACCATTGAAGAAAGGAAATAAAGCTGAACTCTTGCCAACCAGGTAAAGCCACTACATTGTCCCAGGAGTTAGTTTACTGTTGTCCGAGTTAAATACTATTTATATTAAATTACCTTGCAAAGAATCCTTTGAATTGCCACAATTTATTTACACCTGCAGCTTGTAAATCTACTTAAACAGACTTTAAAATATTTTGGCAAGATTACAGTGTTGAAGCTGATCATAGAGATACTGTTTCCCTCTCAGATAACTTTTAGTAATGTAATACATTTATTCAAATTGTAATATCACACAAAACTCAGAAAAAAATGACAACACTATTTTAGGCACCGAGTTCCAAACCAGAGTTATGAAAGGATCTAAAATTCTTTATTGCTTAACTAATAGCTATATGATAAAATTCCTCTTTGCATGTTCTTGCATTTTCTTTAGAATCCTCTGATCTATGACAAGATACTGGAATAAGTGGACCACTACTCCGATTCGGTATGGCCGTTCCTAAATTCATCTATCTTACATCCTTGTCAACACAACTACCGGCAAGAACATATACACCTAAATGAGTAGAAGGAAAGAAGTGATGTTGATTATTTGGAATGTGCCACTTCATTTCATTATCTCGGTCCAAATTATATATAGTTTGGAAACTGTAAGATATTGATATATATCCTGCAGGAAATAAGAAAATTCCAGCACATGCTTCCAGCACAGACTCAGGGCCAAATCCAGCTCTCTCATCCACACTGTGTACTTCTGTTGTATATTCTGCCCTCACTCCCTGAACAAAACTGCATTAATGGCAATAAGCCGTTTACATGGGGTTCGGATATAGACTATGCTATAGAGAGTCATAGTGAAGAGTGGAGGAAAGAATTTTTGCTTTAAGATTTTGTAGATAGTGACATTTATTGAGGAATTTAACATCACACTCTTTCACCCTGGGAAGATTTTTTCTTCTAAGGATCAGTGGACCAAGTCCAAAAAGATACTTAAATCACTTGTAACTTTCAGCATGAGTAGTCTCATTGACATCACTGGGACTACTTATGTGCTTAAAATTATGCTTCTGCTTAAACCTTTGGAACAGCTTCTTATTCACGGTAAGTCTTTACATCAAAACTAGATGTCTTGAATGTCTTTTAGCTCTAGCTTAGCCAGATGCTACAGGCTTGATGCAGGAATCACTGTGGCCTGCATTAGTTGGGAGCTCAGAATATGTTGGAGTGGCTATTTCTGCCAGTGATGTGAACAAGAGTCCTGAGCCATTATGAGGATGGGACCAATTTCACTGCAATTGGGTTGACTAGATTCTTTCCATTGACTTTAAAAGATCTGGAATTTGGCCTTAAGTTGTACTTCTGAGGACTAGGTGGCAATCCTTGCTGTATTATAGCTTTAGATTCCTTTTAATGCCCTCTTCCACGCTTCTGAAAAGGCCAGAGAAATGCTATTTTCAGATGTTTCAAATGCTGTGCTGAACAAACATTATCTGCTTGAGAAGAGATGGGGTTGCTACAAAGACTGTTTATATATAACTCAGAGATACAGTTGGAAGCTATTAAGATGGACGCAATTAACATAAGCATCAATGCAGGAAGGATATTCTGTAAATGAGATTATTTATATTGAGCCCCACCACAAAAATATCAATAAAAAGAAGGTGAAGCTGGGGCCAACACTGCTTCCTCAAGACAGCAGCCAGAAAGAGAGGGTGGCAGCAGCACGCTCTGGGAGGAAACTGTGTAGCAGTTTCATGGCCAACTGCAAGTGCCATCAAGGAAGGGCAGATAATTTGGAAGCAAAACTTGTAGCCTGCATTCATGGCAGGTCTTGCCAGAACATTCAAAAGCTCCTCCCTTTACACTGTCTGGGCTTGTGATAAACCCCATGAACTGTGCTCCTAGAGAGAGGAAGGACTAGGGAATCTCCTTGGTTTCCCATTTAAACAACTCTCTCAATCATATCCTAGGAAAAAGGCAACTTGTACTAAAAGGTACTTGGTGGAAAGCAGTACTACTTCATACCAGCTGAGATGTGTGGGACAGAGTTATAGAAGGCCTCAAAGTACTTTTCCTGAAAACATTTTTTGAAAATATGTGGCCCAGTATGGCTCATCCCTAAAGGGAGACACACACACACACGCTTCAGAAATATTTATGAGTCCTCGGGTAAGCTATCTCCAGCAGAGATTTATCCGTGTTATCCACCCAACTCTTCCCCATCAGCCTTCCCCTCTCCATAGACTTTAAAGGTCAGAAGGGACCAATACAATCATCTAGTCTGACCTCCTGCACAATGCAGGCCACAGAACCTCACCCACCCACTCCTGTAATGGACCCCTAACCTATGACTGAGTTACTGAAGTCCTCAAAATCATGGTTTAAAGACTTCAAGGTACAGAGAATCCACCAGCAAGTGACCCATGCCCCATGCTGGAGAAGAAGGCAAAAAACCCACAGGGCCTCTGCCAATCTGCCTTCCCTACCCCAAATATAGTAATCAGCTAAACCCAAGCATGTGGACAAGACTCACCAGCCAGACACCCAGAAAGAATTCTATGTAGTCACTCAGAACCAACCTCATCTAACATCCCTTCAGAGGCCATTGGCATATTTACCGCTAGATCAAAGATCAGTTAATTGCCAAATTAGGTTGTTCCTTCATCCCATCCCATCCATAAACTTATCAAGCTCAGTCTTGAAGCCAACTAGGTTTTTTGCCCCCACTGCTTCCTTTGGAAGGCTGTTCCAGAACTTCATTCCCTTGACAGTTAGAAACCTTCCACAATCAGACCACATTTACGAAAGCTGCAAGGTCTTTCCCTTTCATTTAGCCTTTCTACTATTACAAAAGCTATATTTACAAAACCAATACTGTTGCTTTGCCCACTTCTCAACCTCCAAAAATCTGATACCCCGAGCAGTCCCTCCCCAATATGCAGAGAAGAAAGACTCAATCATACCCCATGGACCTCCCTTTGCTAGTCTAATTAAGTGAGGGGGAGGGGAGGGAAGGGGTTGAAAAACTGTTTTTTTCCCTGTTGTAACACAGGCTCTTACAGTATAGAAAAGGTTAGGAACTGCTGAATTCGACTGTGAACATTTAAGGACTGGAACAGTGTTTTCTTATATGTATTTACAGCAACAAGTCCATTGTCAATGGTAAATAAATAATATTACATCCGCTCACTGGCACCAACAGCCTACATTTAAAGTCCAGGCCTAAAGAAAAGTGAGCAGTTATTCTGCATGCTATGTTGAAACACTAAGAAACCTCCTTGTTATAAAATTGGCTCCTACCTTCCTCTTCATCCCCTCCCGCTCCCCTTAGGGACAAATTAACATAAATGTCAACTAACATTTTTTCTTACACAGGATAGGGATAAACTGGAAGTTTCCTTCTCTCCTCCAATCTATCCCCTTGACATCGTTAGGAGTTTGGCAGCAAATCCACACTGCCCTTCACACACTAAATGCTTCAACCAACACACATCTGTTCTTACAAAGCTGGTAATCTCTGCCTCTTTGGTACAACAACAGCAGGGATGTTTTCTTATTAGCAGAATAGACTGTAAAAATGGATGTTTGTTTTGGCCCCAGTAGTTTGTCTGAAGATTGCATGAACATTCACCCTGCACTAAATGCTATTTAAAAAAATATTGACCTCAAGGACAGGCTAGCTCAGGAGGTACCACACAAGCAATGAAATCAAGGACCAAATACAGAAATCACTCATCAGGAATTTTTTTTGACAAAACAATTTGTCATTGGAAAATGCAAATTCACCAAAATTGAAACTTTTCCTGGGAACCTATCAGTGTCAACAAAACTCTCCCAAGTCCAGGATGGAGTTTCTTTTGGACAGAGTGAGACCTCTCAGGAATGGCCAGTAATCCAGTGGTTAAGACTCTCACCTGGAAGACCCAGGTTCATCCTATGATCTGCCAGATTCTTACCAGGGACTGGGAAGGGACTGGGTGTCCCACATCCCAGGGAACTGTCCTTGCCACTGGGTGGGCCTCTTGCTCATGAAAAAAATGGCAAGGTTTCCATTTCATCCCGATGCAGAATGGGAAAAAAATGTAAAGCTCAAAAATACTTGTGGGATGAAAAAACTATTTCCCACTCTGTTCTAAACACGCCACCTAGCTCAACCCTATTACAACTCTCCGGGTTGCAGTGGAAGCCAATAGAGTTGCAGAGGGTGAAAGTCAGACAGCATTCAGCCAAAAAAAGTCTTTAATTATGCAGTATTGTTGCTTCCAACATATAGAACAGAGCTCATTGCATCCAAAAACACAACTGCCTGACTGCTTTGTAGGTAATAAGCGCTATAGTCCTGGCTACAGTTAATCATCTGCTTCACACTATAGGGATGTTATGAGGCTTAAATAATCCATGTTTATGAAGTGTTTTCACATCTTGGATGGAAGAATATCCAAAACATTATTTGAAATTGACACATCAACATGCTCCTTGGCTGAATTAGCAAAGAAATACCAAGGTGGAGTAAAGAATACTAATGAGGCCATTACAGGAATACAGCATCTAGTTTTGGTATCCACATTTCAAAAAAGGAGGTCAAGAAATGACAACGGGTTCACTAAAGAGCTACAAGAACGATCAGAGGTACCATCTGGCAAAGCTGACTTTTGCGAGACTTCAGCAGCTCAGTCTATTTAGTTGATCCAAGAGAAGGCTAAGAAGCAGTATGATCATGGCTTACAAGTACTTACAAGAAAGATATTTGAGAGTAGATGGCTATTTAACAGAAAAAAGCAGGAGATCCAATGGGTGGAAGCTGAATCTAGACAAACAGTATGGAAAATAAGGCGCCCATTTTGCGGTGTAATTACCTAGTGATGGGATGGGTAGATTCTCCAACACTTGAAGTCTCAAGTCAATTTAAGACTAGCATATCTTTTCAAAATATATGCTACTGAAGTTATTGGGTGAGGTCCTTTGGCTTGTATTATACAGGAGGCCTGACAAGATGATTACATAGTCCCTTCCAGCCTGTAAAAGCTATGAGCACAAAAAAAATGAAGAATAAGTCCTGTAGTTTCATGGCCACCTCCCCCCTTTTTCTTCTTCAGCAGAGCCCCTTTTCAAACACACAAAAGTTCCAATCAACTTCTCAGCCCAGAATCTTTTAATTCATTCTTCACCAAACTGGCAACAGAGCTTATCCTAAACAGAACTCAAAAACAGTTCCCAAAACAAAGTCTTTTATCAGTTCCAGGCTTTACACAGCCTCTTCCCTAGCTTACTTCCAGGCCTCCTGCCTCTACCAGCCTCAAACACACCCCTCTTCCTACAGCTTCCTTTTATTTTTGAAATACTTGATTTCCTTCAAGTGAGGCTCATCTTGAAATTAGAGTTTCGTAGACATAGGCTCACCAGCCAAGGGGTGAGCCACCCTCTTACCGGCACCATAAGGCAGGAGGCGATATTTGAAAATTGGATCTGTGTTCGGTTTTCTCTTTAAGTTAATCATCCGAAACTCACTGTTTTGCTTCTGAAGAAACAGTGTTGCTCCAATTTCTGTAACAATTAACTTAAAAAAACCCACACATGTTGATCCCAGACTTCTGTAAGTAAATACCAAGTCCAGAAATCAAATCCAGCAGAAATGGTTAGTCATATGAATAAAAAAAACAAAAAGACACACCTCTGCTATAGCTCTCAGCTAAGGCACTTGGTCCTCTAGCTTCTGCCTCAGAGGCACATGCTCTGGAGAACCCAAATTCAATCCTGCATCACAACCAAGATTACTTGAGTAATTACTCAAGCAGTTAATTGAATAGCTACTCATGGTACTTAAATCAACAAGAGATAAAAACTAACTCTTGAGTAATTAACTCCAAATTGACAGCAACAGGACGAACACACACTTTTAAATTATACACATGTGCATTTGACTTTATACATTCTTCCCTGAAATTTATTTACCAGCGGAAGTTTAGCATGGAGCTGTATGGGATTTTCAGTGATATCCTTACTTTACCCAGTTTTATAACTGATCTGACTGCTGAGAAGCAAGGAAGTCACCTGATATTCCAAAGCAACACAACAAGTTACTCAGTCCAGCTAAGACTACAGAAGCCTCCAGGCTGCCAAGACTGCTCTGACCAAGAAATTTCATAGCTTCATGACCCTTTGATATTTTAATGGGCTCTTTTCTATCTTTAAGTATTTCGCTAATTATGTTAAAACAAAAATCGACCAAAAAAAAAGACAACTTCACATGTACTAGTTTTCTACAGTGGATTCATTGTCATGGTGTATAAATGATTTGTTGGCTCCTTGGCTGAGAGAGTAATTCCCGGCTGCCTCTTTTGTCCGAGCTCCTGCTGGCACATGGCACAGCATCCATGTCAATAGCCATTAACTCTCCTATCTGGTGCAGGTCAAAGTCTGATGATAAGACCAGCCCCACTTCTACCACAAAAATGAATCTGTACTTACGGATGGCCAGATTGGTCCTATAAAAAAGAAAGTTCCTTGACGTGATTTTTTTTTTTTTTTTGCCCCTCAGTACCAACTTCACAAACAGAACCCATGCTCCTTAGAGGTGTATTTTCTGTGTGTCCTGAGGGGCCAATACAGAAGGAGCAATGTTTTAAATCTTGTGCAATTCACATCTTCAGCCAGTCAGGTCATCCAGCGCCAGGGACACACTGCAGCCCCAGCTAGTGAGAAGTTATGAAGAGTCCGGGGGGTTGGGGGGGAGAAGGGGGTGAAGGAGGAGGAAAGGAAGCTAAAGTTTAGGGAGTTGTGGGGGCAACTGTCCAGATAGCAAATGATGCCCCTGCTGGGTTCAGAGCTTCACAATCAAAATGAACAAAGTATCAGCAATACAGGGAGAGAGATTAACCGAGCTCTTGGCAATCCAAGAAAGAGAATCAAAGGAAAACACCAAATTCCTGCAATGAACATAGACAGAGAAAGCTTCATCTTCTCTTTCCAATACACAATAATTATAAGAGATATCTTAAGACATCTCCACAGAATATGCCAGATCAGATAATCACTGGTAATTTCCTTTATACACACACTATAAAAATCTTAACCATACATGATGTCACCACACACACTGAATCCAACCTTCCTGTTGTCTTCCAGTCCTAAGAGCCATTTATCAAGCTATATGTGAATGTAATTGCCTTCTTGCAACTGGGAGCACTGAGTCATTATGACTCTAAACTATTTGCAACAGATAAAAATAATATCAAGGCAAAGGGATTCATACATTATTTCCTCTTAACATCAGATCATTGTGGAAATTTTCATTGCCACAGACAACGGATTCTTTTATTTATTTATGAAGACTGACAGTAAATGAATGAAGACTTTACAGAGAATGCTCATGGGCAGGTAATTATCCATTACTGTTATAATGTGCATGTGCATTTTTAGGATGGCAATTTATGATTACTTGTTATTCATTTGATAGCAATTCTAACACAGACTTCATTTAAACAATATATATAATTCCAAGTCCCCCCCCCCTTGTTTTTTTAAAATGTCTGGGTCAGAGTCATAATGAAGCTCATAATGAAGTGGACAGCAGACACTTGTACAGGACAGAAGTTATGCAAGTACACCATTTTCTGCTTGCAGGTTGTGCAACTACAACAACTAATTGTACAAATTAGATACACACATTATTTAAACGCAATCCTGCAAAGATGCGTGCACACGCTTAACTTTACACACTGACTAGTTCCATTGAAATCGATGGGCCTATTCAAGTATATGTATATAGACATGTGTAGTAGGTTCAGTTCATCATTTCTTGTGCTCTCATCAGAGCTTTTGGAATGTTCTGTCTAGTATTTTTTTAAACTCCTTATGGACGATCAGCTGTTTTATGGAGGACTTCTTGTCCTGGATAGGTGGTTACTGATCAGTCTAAAGAAAAAAACCCAAAACTCTCAGGGATCAACTACTCCAGTTGCTGAAGATGACAGAAGAAGCTTGCAAGTATTTCTTACTGCAGCAGACACTTTGTACCAGACACTGAGTTTTATATTTGAATCACCATTCAGACAGACAGACAGATTGAAATGACCTGGCTGACTACAAGTAGTCATATTTCGGGTCGGGAAGGAATTTTCCCCCAGGACAGACTGGCAAAGACTCTGGGGGGTTTTCGCCTTCCTCTGTAGCATGGGTCATGGCTCACTTGCTGGTGGATTCTCTGTATCTTAAAGTCTGGAAACCACGATTTGAGGATTTTAATAACTTAGTCATAGGTTAGAGGAGTGGGTGGGTGAGGTTCTATGGCCTGCATTGATGATCATATTGCGCGCACGCACACGCACCCCTCTCATCGTGTGAGAGCTGGAAATAACCCTGCACAAATCATCTCTATATTTGTAGAGGAAAAGAGGACTTGGGGCAGAATGGCTCTACATACTGGTGACTAATAGAAAATCAGGCTAAATAGAAACTTGAGTTTCCTGCTAGTGATATCTCTGAGCCCAAGTAAAAGTCTTCCAAGGAAAAAGATGGAAGACTAATCAGATGGAAGATTTAAAACTAGACTGGACAAAGCATTAGAAAATATACTACAGGGACAATACTGGTAGAAAGATGGACTAGATCACCTGATTCCTTTCAAGTTTCTATTACTCTGGCAATGGTTAACTTGCCGAAAAGGAGTGATTCCAGGAAGGTAAAAACTGTGATTAGTTATATTAACATCTATAACTGTTCAAGGGGAGTGAACCCAGAGCAACTCAGGCTAATTCCCCCTTTGGCAGAAATACATGATCATGGCCACACATGAGTAGAAGGAAACGAGAGAAAAAGGAATTTCACTTTGACAAAGGCAAGCAAACCTCAAGCACCAAGCTAAGAACGGCTCTTCCTTTTTCCAACAATACTACAGATAGTCTCTTTTCAGTCCCGTCCCTTCCCTTTTAATGCATGTAAACTCCAGCAATGATTATATATGTCATGACCAACGGCTACTTCCAAGTCCTGTGCCCTTCAGGCCTATCCCTCAGAGGGGATCTTATACTCCCGATGAATGGCTCCTACTAGAGTTTCAGCTTGTGCATTTGTGACAGAGCTGAAATGGCCCTATGGTGTTTCTCTAAAACTAACTATCGTTGGGCAAGAACAGTAATAAAAATAGCATGTAGTTGCATGAGCGCATCAGGCATATGCACTGGGACACTAAACAAGAGATGGACGGGATACTGTACAGGATCATTTAACGGCTCCAAACAAACAAATATTTAAAAATAACTAAATAAAAAGCTGTGGGACAGTGTGAAACATGAATAGAAGCCAGTTAAAATGCCAGCTCTGACAGACATGATTTACTGTTACTCAGTGTGTAATGAGTTGCCTAGACTAGAGATAACAAGAGAATAATGATGGCTGTAGCTACAGGGAAAGAACTGTAGGTACCAAGGACAGCAGTAGCTGATCTATAGACTGAGAAGGAAAAAAAATCAGAGTGAGAAACCCAGAATGGTCTAGGAGAGCTTAAAGTGAGGGCTTAAACAGCCCAGGAGGAGACCAGAGTGAAGCATAGAATCACAGAAATGTAGGATTGGAAAGGACCTCAAGAGGTCACTTAGTTCAGTCACCTGCACTTATGGCAGAACTAAGTATTATCACCATCCCCGACAGGTGTTTGTCTAACCCTATTCTTAAAAATCTCCAGTGATGCAGATTCCACCACCTCCCCAGGCAATTTATTCCAGTGCTTGACTACTTTAGGAACTGCTAAACTGCCCTTGCTGCAATTTAAGCCCATGGCTTCTTGTCCTATCCTCACAGGAGAACAATTTTTCTCCCTTCTCTTTGAAACAATGTTTTATGTACTTGAAAGCTGTTATGTCCTCCCTCATTCTTCTCTTCTCCAGACTAAATAACTCCTCCCCCTTTATTCCCCCCCCAATGTTTTCTAGACATTTATCATTTTGTTGCTCCTCTCTAGACTTTCTCCAAATTTGTCCACATCTTTCCTGATATGTGGCATTCAGAACTGGGCACAATACTCCAGTTGAGGCCTAATCAGTGCAGAGTAGAGCAGAAGAATTGATTCTTGGGTCTTGCTTATGACATTATTGGTAATACATCCCAGAAGGATGCTTGCTTTTTTTGCAACAGTATAGCACGGTTGACTCCTATTTAGCTTGTGATCCACTACGACCCCCTCAGATCTTTCTGCAGTACTCCTTCCTAGGCAGTCATTTCCCATTTTGTATGTGTGTAACTGACTGTTCCTTCCTAAGTGGAGTACTTACATGAGGGTATTTAGTTCAGAGGGACTGAGGAAAATGCATAGACAGACCCCAAAGAATAGCTTGCAACAGAGAGAAACCGGGTTGAGAAGTGATACCTTGGAGAGGTGTAGAGAGCCCCAAGCATGCTAAGGAGTGGGAATTACTGGAGAGTCTGTACAAGACAAAGTCTTCAGAATAATGATGGAATATCAAAAAAGGAATAACCCTGATTATAAGACAGAGTAAACAATAGTTTTAACCCCTTGTCTCTGACTTGCTTCTACGTGACCCTGCCAGGGAAAAAAAAAAAAAAAGACACCTCCTTGCCCAATCCCAGCAGAGATCAGAGCCAAGTTAGATTTTCAAATGTCTAAACATGCTTTGGAGATTATAGACAGAGCATGAATACCACAATGAGATCACCGAATACTCTTGGTTTTTATGTTTGATGTCCCATACGTTTGAATTATTCCAGGCCATCTGTCTAGGAAGTGATGGGTAATTATAGGTCACCACACCAATTTTCTGTGTACCACTGGGTTCCAGAAGGACATGGATAAGATTACTATAGAATTGCAAAATAGTGCTTTTTTAATATTAAAATTATAAACATGTGAGGAAAATTTTCAAAGGGATCCATCCCTTAATCCAGGCATAAGATCACTTGTCAGTATCACTCTACTCTGTTCCTCCTTTGCCGGTCTTTATTTTGGAGCAGAGAGGAGGAGATGAACTCTAGGATCTCCTTCTTTCAACAAAGTTAATGTAGGGTTGCTTGTCAACAGTAGGCTATTGGCAAAACAAAGCGTCTTGTCTACTCTCCTCCACTAACCCATCCAACCTGCCCCAGTGACACCATCCCATCTCATGAGCTCCCTCATCCCCATCTTTACTCTTCTCCTTAACCTCTCACTCTCCTTGGGCTCTTTCCCTTCACAATTCAAGCAAGATTCAGTCTCTTATATTTCTAAAAAAATACCAACCCTTCCCCACCCACCCCCACGCGCACACACACACACCTTTCACTCCACTTGCCTCTCCAACTACCGTCCCATCTACCTTCTCTTTTTCATCCATATGATCATTGAACATGCTGTTCAGGGTCACTGTCTGGAATTTCTCTCCCTCCAACGCCATCTCATCCTCTCTAATCTACCAGTGAAACTGCTCCTGCCAAAGTCATAATGACATTTTCCTTGCCAAACCTCAGATCGGAGTACTAGGTCTTTACCCTTCTTGATGTATAGCCATCTTTGATGCAATCAACCATACTCCTTTTCTTGAAATCCTCCCCTCCCTCAGCTTCTGCAACTCTGTTCTCTCTTGGTTCTCCTTCTATCTCTTATTGCTCTTTCAAGTGTCCCCTTTGGCGAACTCTCCTTTCTTCCCTCCAACTTTCTATAGGGATTTGCACAGAGTTCTTTCCCTGGTCCCCATATTTGTTCTCTGCACCTTATCTATGGGTACTCCTACTCACGAACACAAATTAAACTCACTGACCGAAAGATCTACCTCTACTCTAGACCCGTCGCCTTCAATCCAAACCAAAATCTCAGCCTGTCTCTCGGACATCTCCTCATGAATATCTAATCATTATCACAGGCTCAACATAGCCAAAGACAGAACTAATCTTTCCCTTCCCAAGCTCTTCCCCCTACCTCCTTTTTCAATAATTGTGAACAATATCTCCATCCTGACTGTCACTCAGGCCTGCCATCTGGGTCTCATCTTTGACTTAGAAAACTCCTGGTCTTCACATTCAGCCTATATCTAAGCTTTACTGCTTCCTTTTGCATAATGTCTAAGATACAGCTTTCCTATCCATCCTCACAGCTAAAACTCTCATCCATGCTCTTATCATGTCTCTCAATTGCTGCAACATCCTGTTTCCTCTTTTCTGGCATCACAAATATAATTTTGCCCCACTCATATACATTTAGAATGCTGCTGCAAAGATCATTCTGCTAGCTCATGACTAAGGCCCAGTCTACACTTACCTTTGCGATTTGGTGGCAGTCGACGGGAGATACTTGCGTATCTCCCATCGACTTTGCGGCGTCTCTTCTGCACGCCATCCACACTGCGCTGCATTGAAGGGATCGCTGTTTCCTTCGAAGCAGCGCTACGCCACTTACCGGGGTGGTTTTCCTGTGTCGCTTGCTGGATCGACTGAGTGCGTCTATACAGACCGCTCAGTCGATCCAGAGCAAATCAAATCAAATTTGCTGCTGTCAGTGTAGACCCAGCCTAACTGTGTCGCCTCTCTTTACATCCATTCACCGCTCTTCATTCTCTGTTGCATCAAACATAAGCTACTTATCTTCACTTTTAAAGCCTTTCATAGCCTAACCCCACCCTACCTATCATCTTTCATTTTTTACTGAGATGTGAACTCCTTCCCATGACGTCAGCCTTCATCACCCATATGTTAATCTTTCAATCAAAACACTTTTGTGCTTTGTCCTATGCTGGCCCACACACCTGAAGGAGTCCCTGTGAAAATTTGCAAAGCTATTGTATTAATTTCCTTCAAAACCATCCTTAAAATTATCCTTTGTGATGCCTACGAAAGACTTGACAATGGTTAGGCCATTGGTGTGCAGAGTCCACTGCCCATCATGCTGATCAGTGTAGTCCAATTTTGCTTTGTACTCCTGTCTGGCTATTGTGTCCATCCTGTCTTATTCTTGGATAGAAAGCTTTCTGGAGCAGGCACAGTCTTTTTGTTCTGTATTTGTAGTGCCTAGCACAATAAGGTTCTGGCCCAGGCTCTTAAGCATTAGAGTAATACAAATAATATTGAATAATTAATGTTCTTTATAATTTATGTTCCTATGTTATTATTGCTGAAAGTATTTGTTTTGGGGGGAAAACTAGGTGGTCATTTTTCTTCTTTGGAGGCAACAAAAGTTTCTGAATGAAAAAATTCATTTCCTTCAAAATATTTCACAGAATTTAATTTCTATTTTTCAACAGCTCTCAGAAAATGCCCACAAATATCAAAATACTGCAGAAAGAATTATATGGCTTTTCAAACCAAGGACCTCTTTGTGCAAAGACTTTAGCCTGTGGCATTACTGTCACATGCAGTGGGACTTCTCACATCCATAACGTTAAGTACATGAAGTCTCTGAAGGATTGCGACCCAGTATTAACAACGGTGAAAAACATCATTAATGTAGAGTTAAGGTTGGATGGTGGTGCCTTGTGCCTTTCCAGACTGTCAGGTTAAGCTGTCTGGTTAACCAAAGAAATATAGAGTTAAAGTACATGCTACCCCTGCAATGCAACCTTAACGCTGCCCTATTTGTGCACTGCCCCACAAACCAATAACACAAATACTAGCACTCAATTAGCATCAGTTAAGCTCAGCCAAACTTAAGAGTTAAAAATTTATCCTGATTAGCTTTGGCATATTGCTTCCCCAAAGGAGCAAGGAGTATTGTACACTCTCTGAGATAAACCATGAGCAGATCAGATCAGTTTCGAAAAGATTGTAGCCAGTGTTTGAGCCCCATGGTCTTCACATAAAAAAAGTTAGAAGAACCAGGTAATTTGGTAAACACATGATTTTTACAGAGGCTGTATCTCAGGAATTTCTTGTTCAAAATGACAACAAATTTGGACCATTACTCCTTTTCTGCACACCTGTGAGGCACAGCAAATTATAAAATAATCCAACTACTCAGGTAGATTTTAGTTTACTTAGAATAGTTGTCTTTTAAACAGTAGGCTCCAATCAACTTTAATTATAGTAGAGCTGCCCCTCTGCTATAAAACAGTTATTGTGGCCTCTCTGATGAGAGACAGCAGATGTCCAGAGCTTTGCAGGTTGACTTCCCAGTGGAAGAAAAATCAGTGACATAGACTCTGAATATATTTTAAGCGTAACTTGCTTTATTTACACATACACCAGTCCTAGAAAAAAAAATGATAAAACAATATTCAAGCAATCCCTGCTTCCAGAAAGCTTTCAGCCCTGCACTAAGTGTCCAGTTTCCAGGGCAACTCTGCCTCAAGAAATGACTCCAATCAGAGACCAAGGTAGAGAGAAAACTCCACTGCTTCTTGCACAGCTCCCTGTGCACAGAGCCTCATGTAACAAATCTAACACACAGCAGATCTTCTCAAGAGCGAACATTCATTTACACGTTAAGAATAGGAACTTGCAGGACTATGTACAACTGTGCCACCTGCTTATCATCACATACTAGGTGACAGCATCCCTTTAAAAGCAGCAGTTAACAGAATTAAATCACACTAAACTTTGATTATTTTTACCATGCATTGTCAGAATATATACTTCTGTACTCAATTCTGCTCTTACATAACTGTAATTTTTATTAGTGTTTTTAAATAATGTATTAAAAACATACACCCACTATTTTATTAAATCTAAGCCTAATAAATCAGAGGCACTTGTACTGCTAAATAGACAAGGTTAAAAACACATACATTAAAACATAAATGAAAATATTATATAGTTTCTTGGTGAACTCATTAATGGTGCCAGAAATAATTGCTATCAAAACCAGCATGATCTGTCAAGGCCTGATCCACAGAACATTATAGTCAATGAATGGAAGGTCTCCCACTGATTTCAGTGGATTTTGGATCAAGCTCTAAAGGATATTCCTTGAACAGCTGGTCTCAGTGCAGCTAGTGATGCTGAAAGTGAGCTGGAGATGGACAGCAAATAAACATAACACCTGATAATGGTTAGGCTGGTGGACTACTGTGACCAATATTTACCCCATGGTTAAGTGTCACCAGCTAACATGTTTTTAAAATACAACTGTGCTTCTCTACAGTAAATGGTGGCAAAATTGTGTTTGACATGATAAAGCGCATCAATTAACATTTTTGCTAACATGATACTTTTCCCTCCTACTGCAAAGTGGGAAAAAAAAATACAGGAAAATAAAAAGAAAAAAAAGGGGGGGAGGAATAATTGAGTGTTGAGAGAGAGGGGAACAAAAAAATTAAAATAAGTGGAAAAAATGGCTTGCTAGACACACCCAATGTAGGGTACCAATTTGTGTTAATTTAGCTTTTGGGGGTGTAAGTAAGCACAGTCTCCTTTCACTAGAAATAATCACTTTTGTCTGTTTAAAAATGTTAAGCAAGAAGGTGGGTGAGGAATATCTTTTATGGTACCAACTTCTGCTGGCGAGAGATACAAGCTTTCAAGTTTACACAGATCTTTTCGTCAGGTCTGTGAAACTAACTCAGGAGTGTCACAGCTAAATACAAGTAGAATAGATTAGTTATCACATACGTGTTAACTACTTATGCTAAACAGCCTGTCCACACTGTGTATGGGTGTTTACGTAATGCCAACAAACCCTAGTTGTTGGCGGACAAGATCAAACTGGGGACCCCTGAAGCTAAGGGTATAAGCAGACTTTTCAAATCTCTAGATCAGGGATCTCAAACTCAATTGCTATGGCGGGCCGCATTTACATTGAGTGGAGTTCAGGGGGGCCGCACATGACACACACTACTCTACTGTACCTTTCATGCTCTACTCTCCGCCGAAAAAATCTCCACGCAGGGTAAAATTCGGCGGCACAGTAGGCGAGAGAGGCTCACACAGGGACTTGCAGACTCCACTGTCCGCCGTCAAATCTCCCTGTGGGGCCCACATTCGGCGGCCATTTCCTTTTTAAGACGGCCACAGCTTCCCGGAGCTCCGCTCAAAAAAAAATGCCAGCACAAGCCTGCAGCCGGATTCAGACTGCGGGCCGCATGACACAAGCCCGCGGGCCGCAGTTGGCCCGCGGGCCGCGAGTTTGAGACCCCTGCTCTAGATGGTCTAGGTGCCACTAGAGGGGGACAAAGCACCACACCAGGAAGGCCTGGGTCACGCTTGTGCTATCATTTAGAGATTAGATAAATAGGGATGTGAAATTGACAAGTTATGTATTGGCTCCCCCTTTGAGAAGCGAGGTCTCAAATAACTGCAACATTTTCTCTTAAGAGTCGATTTACAAATCCAATTTCTTTTCAGACTAGGTTCCTGAAAATTCTATCAGCTAATGCAACCAGCAGCTTGACAACATATTTAGTGTCTTGTAAGATACAAAGGTACTAGGGAGGACACTCATGAAAATGTCACAGAGATAGGGATTAGAAGTTCAACTCTAAGAAAGGCAGATCTGTAAGGATCATGCAGTCCAGATGGGTATTTCCAAGTGGGTTCAAATGTTCTTTTTGACTTATCATTGCAAATGAGCAAGGCAGCTAGGAAACACTCTGCAGCAATACATTTAACTATAAGGAGCTCCAGTCACAGTCAAGTTACAGAAAATGGCCAAGAATAGGAAGGTCAGAAAGAATGATTACTTACCTTGTAACTGTTCTTCGAGATGTGTTGCTCATATCCATTCCCAATTTGGGTGTGTGTGCACGCCACATGCACTGGGGCCAAAAAATGTTTTCCCCAGTGGTACCCATACAAGTCGGCCTTAGCGCCCCCTGCAGCAGCACACACATGCACCAGTACATAGGTGCTGTTAGCTCCCCCTCCCTCTCAGTTCCTTCTTAGTGGAACTCGGACTGAGGGGAAGGAGGACGGATGTGGAATGGACACGAGCAACATATACCTTGTAACTGGTGTTCTTCAAGAAGTAACCATTCTGTCTTCAAGTGCTTGTTCACCCAATTTCAGTGACTCACCAGCAGTGTCTCTGGAGGTGGGCAGGACTTCATGGATGTGACATCTGAAGCACTGCTCTACCAAAGCCAGCATTGTCTCAAGCTTGCTGCTTCAAGGTATAGTGGGATGCGAAGGTATGTGCCGATGACGAGGTAGTTGCTCTGCAGATGTTCAGTATGGGGACATGTGCATGGAAGGATGCAGATGACACCTGCGCTCTCGTTGAGTGAGCTGTCATGGACACCAAAGGCGTGACTCCAGCCTGCTCACAATAGGCTTGGAGGCAGGCCATGATACACTTCGAAATACCCTTCATCCGTTCCGCCACGAAGAGCTGTGTAGAATGACAGAAGGGCGTACTCCTGTTGATATAAAAAGCCAGGGCCCTTCTCACATTGAGAGAGTGCAGACTCCTCTCCTCAATGGAGTTGTGCAGTTTGGGGCAAAAGACAATAGGAAAATCTCCTGATTCAGGTGAAAATGGGAGACCACCTTAGGCAAAAGAGCCAGGTGCGGGTGTAGCTGGACCATGTCCTTATAAAACACCATGTAGGGTGGTTCTGATGTTAATGCCCTGATCTCTTCACTCGCTTGGCGGATGTGATAGCGACCAAGAAGGCAGATACATGAGGGAGCATGAGACCCTGGGTTCGAAGGATGGTCCGGTGAATCTGGAAAGGACCGAGTTTAAGTCCCACTGAGGAGAAGGCTCCCTTATTAACAGGAAAAGCCTTTCCAGAGCCTTGAGGAATCTAGTTGTCGTTTCATGTGAAAAGACTGTTCTACCTTCTGGAAAGTGGATATAGCTGCCAAATGGACCTTTATTGGTGAGAAGGTCAACCCCTCTTGCTTCAGATGGAGCACATACTTCAAGATTGTTGGGACTGATGCCACCGTTGGGGACATGCCACGTTTGATCAGTCAGCAGGTGAAGCACTTCCACTGTGACCTATAGGCCAATCTGGTTGATGGCTTCCTGCTTTCCAGGAGCACATGATGAACTTAAGTTGAGCAGGCCTGCTCCTCCTGGTTCAGCCACGGAGCATCCAAGACATCAGGTGGAGGGAGGCCAGATACAGGTGGAGCAAGCGACCTTGATCCTGGAAAAGAAGGACCTGATGCAGTGGCAGGGACCAATGCCTGGTTCCTGCCAGCTCTACAAGCATCCTGAACCAATAGTGTCAGGACCACACTAGTGCTATCAGGATGACCCATGCCTTGTCTCTCTTCACTTTCAGGAGGACTTTGTGGGAAGGCTTACAGGAGGCTTTCTTACCAGGAGAGGAGAAAGGCGTCGGTGATGAAGCCTACACTGAGGCCCTGACGGGAACAGAAGGGATGGCACTTCCTGAGTAGATTTTGCCGCTAGGGCCAACAGGGATTGCCCCACCTTTGGAAGATGCAAGCCACCACCTCTGGATGGACCACATGTAGTGAGAGCAGAAGGACTTGCTGAGATGGTCCACCAAAGAGCTGTTGATCTCTAGGAGATGAATTGCTATTGGGGTAAATATTGTGATTGATGCAGAAGTCCCAGAAGTGCATGGCCTCTTCGCACAGGGCAGGGAATCTGGCTCCCACTTTTCTGTTGATACAATACATGGAGGCCATATTGTCTGTGAGAATCTGTAAAACCTTATTGGCAAGTTGTGGTAGAAAAACTGCACAGGCTAGATGAATTGCCCTGAGTGCTTTGATATTGATATGTAACCACAGTCCCCTGAGGCCCACCTGCCCTGGTCTTCAGGGAACCAATGTGAGCTTTCCATCCCAGGTCCGAGACATCAGAGACCAGAGTTACCAATGGCTGTGGTGCTTCATAGGGCATTCCCAAGAGGACGCGACCTGGACTCGACCACCATACGAGGGAAGTAAATATTTTTGGAGGGACCATGAGTATCCTGTCCAGGTGATGCCTCACCAGAGAATGGACTGATACCAACCATATCTGGAGGGGTCTGAAGTGCACTCTGGCCTGGGGAACCATGTAGGTACAGGCTGCCATGTGACCCAGAAGGCTCAGGCACACCCTCACTTTTGTGAGGGAATGAGCCAAAATGCGGGTTATAATCTCTGTCATTGCCTGGAATCTTTCCTCTGGAAGGAATGCTCTGGCCCTGGAGAATTTCTTGAAGCATTGCTCCAATAAATTCTATTCTTTGTACAGGGACTAATACTGATTTCTGTTGGTTTATTAGGAGGCCCGGTGCCTGACAAATGCTTCAGTGATTGTTATGCTGGCCTGGACCTGAGACCTTGACCTGCCCTGATGAGCTAGTCATCTAAGTAGGGGAACACCTGCACTCCTCTCCTCCTGAGGTGGCTACTACCACAGACATGCACTTGGTGAAAACTCTTGACACAGTTGAGAGGCCAAAAGGGAGCACTACAAACTGGTAATGGCGGCCTCCTACCATAAACCTCATGAACCTCCTGTGATCAGGGAAGATTGCAATGTGAAAGTAGGTGTACTTTAAACCAAGAGTGGCATACTAGTCACCAGGATCCAGAGAGGGAATGATGGTGGCTAGGGAATTTTGGCTTTCTGAGGCACTTGTTCAGGCACCTTACATCCAGAATAGGCTTCAGCCCTCCCTTTGCCTTTGGGATCAAGTAGTAACAGGAGTAAAAACCTCAACCCCACAGATCTCTGGGAACTTCTTCCATTGCACCCACCTGCAGGAATTCTCGCACCTCATATTCGAGGAGTTGCTCATGAGAGGAGTCCCTGAAGAGGGACAGGGAGGGTGGGTGGGAAGACAGGAGTGAGACACACTGGAGGGTATAACTAACAGCCACTGTGCTAAGCACCCATCTGTCCAATATTACTGTAGCCCAAGCTGGGAGGAAATGGGCTGAATGAGAAGAAGACAGAAGGGGGGTTGGAGCCCTGGGTAGAACTGGTAGGTCGCACTCAGGCACACCTTCAAAAGGCCTGCCTTCCACCCTGATTATGGTGGCTAGAACCCAGTCAAGGGGCAGCAAATGATGAGTAGCCTTGGTGCCTCTGGTAGGAGTCTCTGCAGGGGTGGTCCCCAGATCGCTGCTCATGCTGGGGCTTAGCGCGCCTCCTCGAGAAAGAAGGTGTATAGAGGCTGAGGGACCTCAGAGTAGCCCTTGATTCCTTCATGCCATGCAGTCTGGAGTTCGTCTGCTTGGCAAAGAGGGCTGTGCCATCAAAGAGGTTGTCCTGGATAGACTGCTGGACCTGTGACGGGAGACCCGCAGATTGGAGCCATGAAGCCTGCCTCATTGATATCACCATGGCTATCGTCCTGGCTGCAGAGTCCGCTGCATCGGAAGCCATTTGTTGGTATCGTGGCACTGAAACCAGGTTTTGCCTAGTCTGGACAACTCCATCGCTGTCCTGGGATGAGGTGCCACTATCCGACAGTCAAGTTGGTGCCATCTCTGAATAACTTGTGGTGCCATGCGAAATGCGTTGTTGATGCACCAGCACTGGCAAGAGGCATGAGAAGCCCGTACGCGGGATGTGACGGGACCAACTCTTGTCATTGGGCTTCCTGTATGGGTTAGGTGAGCGGGGCCATAAATCTGGTGACCTACATCACGCCATGGCTCCGTAGCAGTGCTCCGCTTGGTGCCAATCCTCCAGAGAACAGTGGCGGGCCCAATCTGGTGGTGTCCTGACCCGGAGAGTGTGGCTTTGACTCCAGGGACCGCCTGCGCACCTGTGAGCGGTGCCTTGGTGATGGAGACTGTTGGGGAGATCTGCCCCTCGATAGGCTGCCCCAAGGCACCTGTGCCAAATCTCACTGTGGCACTCTGCCGTCCCTCTGTGTTTGTGATGAGGGTCTCTGCCACTGCCCAGAGTTGGTGGATGATCCAGTGCCGGGGTCGACGTTCATGAGGCAATGGAGCTTTCTGAGGCAGGGAAAGTTGGCGGTCCAATGCAGGTCTTGCCAGGTCCCCCTTAGCCTTCTCTGCAGGAGAGCCATCCCGTTTCCATGCGCATCTTCTACAACCTCTTTTTCAGAGCCAAGCAGGGAGATAGGTGCCGAGGACAGGAAGAGGGCACCTGAGGGGCACTGCGCCGTCATGTTTGGTGCTGAGTCTGACCTGCCGGGCTCCAAGACCGGTCCAAGAGCTGACTCCATCAGAATGGCCCTGAGATGGTTATCCCGGCCTTTCTTAGTCCACAGGCAAAAACTTTTACAGATCTTACACCTCTCATGGACATGGGCTTCCCCCAGACAATTTAGACAACTTTGATGAGGGTCACTCTTTGGCATAGGCTTCTTACACAAAGCACAGGGTTTAAACCCCGGGGAATGGGGCATGCCCCAATCCTGGGATTCTACCAACTAACTAACTGTAACCGAACAAACTATATACACAAAAACGATGAATAAATCAGTAGGATAGATAAAGAAAAGGTTTGCAAAGGAAAGAGACATTCCAGTACCATCACTGGTGGTAAGAAGGAATTGAGAGAGAGGGGGAGTTGGCCTGTGCAGGCTAGAGGGGGCGCTAGAGCCAACTTGTATGGATAGCACTGGGGAAAAAGTTTTCCAGAACCAGTGCACATGGTGTGCACACACACAAGTTGGGAATGGACATGAGCAAGCACTCAAAGAAGAACAACATGTCAGCGTAACGCTTTCAGGCTAAGGTGACAGAAGGGGTACTTTGTATGCACAAGCCCATATGTATACACTCTTAATGAGCAGTATTAGGTGAAAAAGAGTAAGGCTGGGCCATGGGTTACAGATCTAGGCTAGGACTTGAAAAAAAAACAAAAACCCAGGTCGGTTCCCTGCCCCACCATGAACATCCTGGGACCTTGTGTAAAGTCACTGTGCCTCGATTTCCCCATCGATATTAATATATTGAAATGGACACAAGATGCTCAGATACTATAGTAATAGGAGGCCACAGGTGTGCCTTAGAAAGCTAAAACGGCTACTCAGATTTAATCAAGACAGTAGATGAGAAGCCTCAACAAAAGTGAGAAAAATCAGATCCTGGGTCTGGTTTCATTTTGGTCGGTCACCACTGTGCCTCATCACTTGGGGTCCTTTCCCACGAGATGCTCAACGTCCAAAACTCCCAGTGAAGTCAACAGGAATTTGCAAGGTGCTCAGCACCTTGCAGGTCTTCTGCCATCACTGCTTTCATGTACTAATCGTCCTGCATCTCTCCCTCATGGCGGATGCTTTTCATTCCAGCCAGACTTCTGTTTTCCACAGACAAAGAGAAAACAGGCTGTCAGTTTAGATATATTCCAGGATGAGAAAAAACAGTAAAGCAAAGAACAAAGGTAAAATCTCCATGAAAAAGAAAGCAGAGTGAGACATTCATTCTGCAAGACCTTTTATCTTTAATTGCCTCATGCCCCTGCCTTCTCACATGTAGGCGGACTCCTTACAGTCAGCGCTCGTCTATATGAGAAGTCTGCTAGTTTTACACATATAATTCCCCATCCCGCCCCCCGCCCCCCTGACACACACACTCTGGTTTTCGTATTTAAAAAAAGTGGCTTTTCTGGTTCAGCTTAAATCCTCGTGCCAAGTGACATGAACTGCAAAAGAAACCCCAACATTCGAGTCCACTCGGGATTGATTATACCAGTATAACTATGTTGGTTTAAATGCACACCTGAGGGTGTACCAAAACACACAACCCCAAAACATCCCATGGAGACAACGCCTGAGCTATAACCTCAGGTGGTGAAAACTGGCATTGTTCCACTGACTTCATACCCCAGTAGGACTATGCTGACTTACCTAGCTGAACAATTGGCCCTAGTTCTCAGCAATGTAGCTGCACAGGCCATGTACCTAGTCCTTTCAGTCCCTGTGAAAGACTAACTCAAAGACACCACAAAGAAATTCAAGACTGCACTGCTATAAACTGGCTATTGCTGAAGTTAGGGATAATGCAGGTAAGCACAAACAGGCTTTTCATAGCTCCACTGCTAATGAGTAACTTGGACTGAAGATAAGGTAATATTCTACCTGGGATCATGTTGGGTCATATCTCAGCGGGTATCTAAATAGTGGCTGCTTACAGTTTTCTTCTTCTCTAACAGGGAGTTATTTAGAATCAATCTGCATGAGCTGCCTCCATTCCACTCCAAACAGACATAAAAGTGTCCAAACACAAAAATCCCTTCGCCAGATTCTGACCTTACTTGAAGAAACAGTTATTTAAAAGTGACACATTTATGCAACTGAAAATCCGGTGGCCAAACAATGCTTCTGTTATCTACCCAACACGTGCTGAGCTGCATGTTGAAACATGAAAAATGGTTGAAAGCTGCCCAAGGGACTACTTTAATGACTGTATCAGAAAGAGGCCCCCTTTTGCCCCCCTCCAACTTCTAAAAGGCAAGGAAATTAAAACACACACACACACACACACACACACACACACACAATCATTAAATGCAACGCCATGCTTATGATTTTACATCAACCGAAGTTTGGAAGTGTTAAGTTACGAGCCAGACTCTGCTTTCTGTGAAACCAATGTACATTCAGTTACTCTTATGTAACTCAGCAGAATTTGGCTAACTGTTCTGATCTCAAATCATAATTCCTTCATACAGCATATACACACATTAAGGCATTAAAATTAATATTAGACACAGACACAGAAAAATACTATTTACTGTGTGCAAGTGGAACCATTACTTTGAATTTCCATTTGAGTGTAAAAATCTATGCTCGAACAGTACATTAACAGTTATTTGCATTTAATATATATTTTTTCCAGAATTAGGATGAAAATATTTCCCTGCTTCATGGACACTATTACAAATATCTGTGCAAAACCAAAAATCCTGGTAAAAAGTGGCTTGTTTCATTTCCCCTTTTCCCCAGAAAAACAGCAGAGATAAATGGAACTGTTCGTCTGGACCACTGAATGGTCAAGAAAAAAAAAAGTGACAAGGAAAATCTTATTTACAAATAAAGAGCAAGCAAATGTGCTTTTCTTAGTAAGCCAAGCATTTTTTAAATTACATTTTGAGCAATGGGAAAATGAGGAGGGTAGAAAAGGGAGTTTATGCTTTCCTTCATTACTGTGGAGAGGATAGCAAGTGACTCTTCTATGGAGATTCTTCCACATTCCATAGCAGCTGCAGAGAGATAGGTCCTTGACTGTTATGAATTAAACACCAACTAGCTATAAAACCCGGTTTTAGTGCTTCTACAGGAAGACCCAACAAGACAAGTGTTGCCACCTCTCGCGATTTTAATTATGAGTCCCATGCTATTTGTTGTTTCTCTTGGAGCCTCTGCTCCTGGAGTCAACTGATTAGGTGCGAAATTCACCTTTCATTAAAAAAATATATTTCTAGCCCTCACGTTTACAGAGAAAAATCTTGAAAGTGTGACCCATGTGCATCTTAAAAGCTCAGAAGCCAAAGGACAAATAAAAATAAATTGATATTTATCATTTTTAAAGCTCTTCATTTTAAACTAAATTTCATGATTTTTTGTGTCCTGACTACTTTTGGCAATACTGCTATAGTAACGCACACCTATTACAATGGTATTCCCCCTCCCCGACTAGTCTATTGTAGGATCCTAGTGTCAGCAAGAGGCTAGGGAGTGGTGATGGTGAAAGAAAGTGAAAGAAAACATGTTCTTGGGTAGTGCTGCTTGTAGCCAGCTCCAGGGGGAGATATAGGCACTAGGTACATAAAAAGGAAAGCTGGATTTAAAGACAATGGGAGAAATCCTGTCCTGTTGGAGTTAATAGGAATTTTGCCATTGACTTCAGTGGAGCCAGGATTTCCCCTCCCCCTGCTGTCCCCCAACATGCTCTGCCTCATTGGCTCAGAAACTCACAATGGTAAAATATTTTTAATTGGCTCCCACAGAGTAGACTAATGAACCATCCCTTGACTTGAAGAGCAGGCAATACTAGCTGCTTCAAAGCCAGGTGCATAGTCTTCACGGCACACTTTAATATATCCCGGCTGAAGGAGGGATGCCAGAGTACAACGTGGCAGAGACCATCTTTTGTTCATCTCCCTACCGACATGTCACTACTGAGTCACTAACAAAGACCACAGACGAGGATATTGCTCTCTCCTTATTCTTCTAGCATGCGCATCCCTGGCCACCAGGATGACCCTCGAAGCTCCCCAATGTACTTTTGTCCCTTGCTTTCACATGAGCACTGTGGCAACTGTATGGCCAAACACACAGTCTTGTCTAGTCGCTGCTGCTGCTGCTATGATTTAATAAAGGGCAAAGATAGATCCAGAGCAGAGTAGAATCACTGGAGTGTTTTAAACGAAAAAGGAGAGTGAGATAACAGAAGCACAAGAGCCAGGATTCCAAGGCAGTGTAACGTTTTAGTGACAGAGATAGGGAACACGAATCTGTTATCACTTTGCACATGCATCTGTAACAGAAAGCTAAAACAACTGGCCAAATAATATAGGCTGCTACATATTGTGCATTTCTCCATGCCTTGATGTGTTTGTGAAGTAGCAACCCAAATACCTCGTGCTTCAGTCGCTGCAGAAGGGTGGACAGTTTGTAGCAATAATGCTAATCACTTATAGGACATGTTTACACATTCACAGCTCTGTGCAAGTATTGACTGATTTTTACAACACTCCTGTATGACAAATGGGTACCAATATCTACATTTCATAGATGGGAAAATTGAGACAGGGAGCTTAACTGATTTGCTCAACACTACTGATTTGAGCAACAGCTAGAGAGCCAAGGATGAACTCAAGAGTTTTCTTACCCTCAATCTTGCGCTCATTTCTCCAGAGTAGGCTGCCTGTGAGTTCGTACCATTATCCACTGCAGGAGGTGAATTATTTAAGTTTTTTCTTGTTACACTTTTACGCACAATGGTTAGTGAGTCGTGACATATGGGTTAAGAGCCGACAACCACTAGGTCAACATTTTCATCTGCCCAAAAAAAGACTATTACTAAACTTCCGTAGAGATTGTCCTTCGAGATGCGCTGTTTGTGTCCATTCCAATGGAGGTGCATGGTCACCCTGAGCACCACTGCTGGAATTTTCACCTCAGTGGTATCCATCGGGTCAGCTCTGGAGTCGTGCTCATGGTGCCAGTATAAAGGGCTCCGCCACCCCCTCAGTTCCTTCTTGCCAGATAACTCTGAGAAAAGGGCAGGAGGGTGGGGTTTGGAATGGACATGAGCAACACATCGTCAAGAACCATTACAGAAGATAAGTAACTGTCTTTTCTTCTTCAAGTGCTTACTCATATCCACTCCAACGTAGGTGATTCCCAAGCAGTTGCACAGGTGGAGGGTTCAAAGTTCAGTGACATGCTGATTGTAACACTGCTCGGCCAAACCCCATGTCATCTCTAGCCTGCTGGGTGATGACATAATGAGATGCAAAGGTGCGGATTGACGATCACGTTGCTGCTCTACAAATGTCCTGGATCGTAATTTGAGCTATGAACACTGCCCAAGATGCTTGAGCCCTGGTGAAATGAGCCATTTGGGCAGAAGGAGTGGGGATCTTTACCAGGTCATAGCACATGCAGATACTGGAAGTGATCCACGATGGAAATTCTCTGAGCTGAGACTGGGAGGCCTTTGTCTGTCTGCAATGGCCAGAAAAGATGTGTAGATTTTCGAAATGGTTTAGTCCTTTCTACATTGAAAACTAGTGCACATCTGACATCCAGTGAGTGGAGTCTCTATCCCCCTGTTGGCATGCGGCTTCAGATAGGAGACCCAAAGAAAGATATCCTGGTTACTATGAAGTTGTGAGATCGCCTTTGGAAGGAAGGCCAGGTGTGGCCGCAATTGAACCTTGTCTTTGAAGAAGGCTGTATAAGGTCACTCTAGTATAAGGGAACAGATTTCTGAGGCCCTTCTGGTAGAAGTAATAGCCACCAGGAAGGTTACTTTCCAGAATAGGTGGAGCACAGAGCACATTACCAGCAGCTCAAATGTGAATTCTGTCAGCCACGCCAACATCAGGCTGAGGTTCCAGGAGTGAGGAGGGAGAAGAGGGTACCTGGGAGTATATCATCTCCAGGCCCTTGAGGAAACAACCACAGATGAAGCTTGAGAAAACAAAACAGTCATTCACACATGGGTGGAATGCGGAGATTGCCACTAGATGGACCCTGGTAGATGACACAGATAAAGCCTTGTTGCTACATGTGCAGCCAATAGTCTAAAATGACAGGCAGTGTTGATTGTGTAGGAGAAATACCATTCTCGGTCAACCAGATTGAGAATCTCTTCCATTTTGCTAGGTAAGTGGCTCTAGTGGAGGTCTTTCTGCTTTCTAAAAGCACCTCACAAACTGGCTCTGAGCATGCTAGCTCAGCCATGGAGCTTCCAGGCCAGGAGATGAAGGGGCCTGAGGTTCAGGGGACATAGACAGCCGTGGGCCTAGGAGATCAGGTCTGGAAACGGAGGTAGATGGAATGGTGTCTCCACTGAAAGGTCCGGGAGGGTGATGAACCAGAGCTGATATGGCCAGGCCAATCAGGAAAAGATGTGTCCTGCCCCTTCCGACTTTCAGCAAGACCTTGTGTATGAGAGGGATGGAAAGAAACGCATAGAAGAGGTGGCCCATTCAAGAGAGAAGAGCATCTGTGAGTGACCCTGGGCTACAGCCCAGGAAGGAGCAGAACTGAAGACACTTCCTGTTGTGCCTTTTTGCAAACAGGTCTACGTGGGGAGTCACTCATTTCTGGAAGATGTGTTTCACAGCATTTGAATGGATGGACCACTTGTGGTGGCTGAATACGGATCTGCTGAGGTGATCCGCTAGTTTGTTCTATGACTCTGGCAGACAGAAGGCCTCAAAATGGATTGAGTGGCTATGGAGAATTCCCACAAGTGAAGAGCTTGCTGGCACAGGTGACAGGACCGTGCCCCGCCCTGTCTGTTTATATAAAAAACATCATCATCGTGTTGTCTGTGAGGACTGACACACACTTGCTGTCCACATGGGTTTGGAACACCTGGCAGGTTAGGTGCCTGAGCTCCCTGACATTGATGTGTAACACATGCTCCTTAGGAGACCAGGGGCCATGAGTTTTGAGGGGTCCTAAAACAAGCCCCAGCCCATTGCCGAAGTAGCTGTGACAAGAGACATTGATGGATGGGGATTTGAGAATGGGACTCCAGCACACACTGCCAGCAGGTCCAGCCACCAAAGAAGTGAAGAGATCACTGATGGAGGAAGTGTGACTACCGTGTCCAAGTGGTGTTGGCCCGGTGCATATACTGACACCAATCAAGCCTGGAGAGGTCTGAGCCATAGACTCACACGTTGTGGCACTTAGGTATATGATGCCATGTGGCCCAGGATCTTTAGGCATTTCCTCACCTTGGTGATGGGGTGGTTCCTGAGGCCTTCTATGAGTGCCCCTATCACTTAGAATTGGGCTTCCAGGAGAAAGGCTCTGGCTTGGACCGAGTCAAAGATTGCCCCAATAAATCTATCCTTTGAACCTGGGAGAGGATAGACATCTGGATATTGATTAACAGGCCCAAGTCCTGCAACATTGACTGTTTTAACTTCACATTTGCTTCCACCTAGGCCTTGGTCTGACCTCTGATGAGCTAGTTGTCAAGGTAAGGATAGACCTGAAACCCTTTTTTCCACAAGAAGGCCACAACAAACTGCCATACACTTCAAGAACATCCACGGAGATACTGACAGGACAAACAGAAGCACTGAGAACTGGTAGTGCACAGGGTTCACGATGAATCTGAGGAACTTTCAGTATCCCTGAAAGATCACAATATGAAAATAAGCATCCTTCAAATTGAGGGTTGCGTATCAGTTCCCTGGATCCAGGGAGGGGATGGTGGAGGCCAAGGAGATAATGTGGAACTTTAGTTTCTTCATGAACTGATTGAGTTTCTGCAGGTCCAGAATTGGTCTGAGATCGCCGTTGGCCTTTGGGATTAGGAAATAATGGAAGTAGGACCCCCAGCCCCTTAGCTCCCATGAAACCTCCTCTACAGCTCCCAACCAAAGGAACAATTGCACCTCTTGAATAAGTTGCTCGAGGGAAGGGTCCCTAGAGGGATGGGAGAGAAGGGTGGGAAAGAGGGGAACAATTGAACTAAGGGTATATCCCAGTGCTATCATGCATAGCACCCAATGGTCAGAGGTAATGTGGGCCCATGCTGATAGAATTGGGATAGCTGGTCCACAAAAACCTGGGGAAATTGGATCCACAAATTACCTTGGTACAACGTTCCTGAGCATCCCATCAAAAGGCCTGTTTAGACCCTGCCAAGTGTCCACAGGGGCAGGCCCAGATGCAGACGAGGACTGTAGCCCCTGCTCCTCCTCTTACTCTAGTCCTGTCAAGCAGTTGGCTGGGGCTTCCACTGCTTCTTCTAGGGAGCCAGTGTATGAAGCCTTAAGGACTTGAGTATGGCCTTCAAGTCCTTAAGGCTGTGCAGTTTGGAGTCCATCTGCTCAGAGAAGAGCGACATACCCTGTAACATCTGTTGAACCTCTTGTGGTAAACCCGAGGATTGAAGTTAAGAGCTTCTCCTCATTATCACAGCCAAGACCATGGATCGAGTTACGAAGTCCACTACATCCACGACTGTCTGTAGGGATGCCTTTGCCACTGATCTCCCCTCCTCCACGAGAGCAGCAAATCTCATCTGAACTCCTGTAGTAGCTGCTTCTTAAATTTCAGCATGGAGTCCCAGGAATTGAAATTGTAGCTGCTCAGGAGTGCCTGCTAATTTGCGATCTTGAGCTGGAGGCCACCTATTGAATAGGCCTTTCTACTGAAGAGGTCTAATTTTTTTGGTGTCGTTGGTCCCTGTTGGCCCTGCTGTTCCCGTTCATTGGCTGCCGACACAATCAATGAGCCCGGTGGTAGGTGTGGGTAGAGAAATTCATAACCCTTAGCCAGGACAGTATTTCTTTCAGTTTTCTTTGCTGTCAGCTGACAGGATGTTGGGGTCTGCAACAATGCCTTGATGGGGGCCATAATGGCATCATTCAGGGGCAAGGCCACTCTTGAAAGGCTTGTTGCTATCAGGATGTTCATGGGGGGGAACGGGAGGACTCTCTGATCCCCTCCATCTGGATTTCCAAGTCTTGAGCCACTCTCTTCCAGATGCACCTTGTAATCATCCCGGGACAGCGCAATGTCTGTTCCCGCAACCACCTGACCCGGAGAAAAGGAAGATGCCTGGATTGACAGAGCACTGTTCTTTACCCTTGGTACCAGCCAGGTCTTGCAGTGCCAACTCATGACATAGGGTGCTGGTCTTAGTACGAGGGCCTGGATCTTGCTCAGAGAGGGGTGGTCGAAGTGATCTAGATCTTTGATGGCACCTGAAATCTGGATGCTGTGGAGGTTATCCCTGCCGGTGCCACAGCTGACAGCTCTCATGTGGCTGGGGATGGTACCGGTACAGAGAGTAAATCTGTTGCTGTAGCAAATGCCTTTGGTGTCGATGGTACCGCCAGGGCAAAGGGGCTCCAGTGGGTCTCCTGTGGTGGAGAGTCCATCAGTGCTGGACTCAACAAATCCCAATCCAGAGCCAGAGTTAACAGCACCATATGAATTACTGGAGCCACAGAGTGGCCTGGCATGCGTTGCACTCTGCTAGAGCCTCTCTGCCTTATTGACCTTGGTGTTGGGGGATCAACTCCTATCACTCTTTTTCTACAACTTCCTCGGCACCTGTGATTGGAGAGTGGTGCTGGGGCTCCCTTGCTGGGGTGCTCTTCTTCGGTATTGGAGATGGTGGCTGGTGCCAAGGCTCTCTAGAAGCAGAACAAGCATCTTTTCTTGGTGCCGGAGATGAGGATCAGTGCTGAGTGTCCTGAAATGTAACAGGGCCGTTCCTTATTAAGGCTGAGGTCCTTGGTGCCAAGTCTGAATGACCGGTCGCCGAGGGAGGTCTTAGCCCAGCCTCCAGGAGGATGAATTTTAGCTTCGTGTCTCTGTCCTTTTTGATGCAGGGTCTGCAGTCTTTACAGTTCTTACAGTGCTCCCACACGTGAGCTTCCCTCAGGCACCTAAGGCAGCTGGAGTGGGTTCACTCCCACAGTGACAAGGCTTAGGCTTGTGGCAAGATGCACAAGGCTTAAACCCCAGAGACCAAGGTATGTCCCAGTACCGGGAAAGGGATTAACTACACTGAGTGGGGTTCCATTAACTGAAACTTAACTACTAAAAGGAAGTTAACTATATACAATGGGTTTGGGGGGGGGCAGGGGAAGAGAGGCCTAGTGAGGAAGTACTTGCAGAACGCAAGGATGAGGCAGTTCCAGAGACCATGACAGGTGGTAAGAAGGAACTGAGGTGGTAGAGGGGCGCTTTATATCAGTGCCATGAACACACAACTCCAGTGGACACCAGAGTCGACCTGACGGAAATCACTGGGGGGGGGGGAACTTTTCTGGTAGTGGTGCTCAGGCACACATCTCCATTGGAATGGACATAAGCAAGCACTTGAAGAATTTTTCTTTTCATCACCTCTGTTGTAAGAAAATTCACTGTTATTTATGTTTTGCAATACGTATCCACAATCCCCAATAAAGGTTGCAGACACATTATGGTAAGCTGTATAAAAAGGTAGAAACTGTTCCTCCTGACATCTTACAGTCTAAGAAACATTCTTAAAAACCCCTGAAAAATACTGTACCCATGCATGCATTTATGCTAATTCTTCCACTTATTCCATTTGCTCTGCACCTGAGCACACCCAACCGTAATGTTTCACTGCCAGCTGTTGGCTGGGATGTACCTGTACACTGATTGTGCTAGTTGGGCATTCTCCTTTAGTTCAAGTGGCAGAGAACAGTGATTTTGGAATGAAAAGTCTATTCCCGATGCCACCTAGATGATTTAGGTGACAATTGCAGTATCTGAGAATTCAGCCCATGCAGCTACAGATCAGAACATTAGATAAATATTCCACCTGTACTATTCTCAAAAGACCAGTCAAATCATACAATTTGACTGTATACAATTTTCTTGTTGCTTGTATAGGTTGTCATTTCCTGAGCAGCAATATCACACATGGAGAAACTCAGCAGAAAGCAGCAAGAGGAATGATATTCTGAATTCAATAGCCAAAACAGCAACATCACTAAAGGTATCTTCATAGTATTTAATATAGGATTGTTCTAGGATTTTAGGGACCTTTCACTCATGATGGCTCTGGTTGTCCATTCTCTTAGGCCAGTTTGGGGATGAAATAAGCTTTTTTTCTGAAAAACACACTGTAATAATGCTTCACAATTCAATTGCCAGCTCTTCACTGCACAGCTATTTAAGTAACCCACAGGACCTGACCATTCTAATACCCTTGTCTACAGTGACACTTCTTGCCAAGGACAGGACTAACCAACTACAGATCTTTCTCTATCAAGCTGTGTTGATGAATTATAACACTAGTCACTTGTAAGCTCGGATATTTTTGCTATATAAGCCAGAGATACTTTGGAACAATCATTCCTTTCCCACTCTTCTTGGTCTCGGTCACTCTCCTAGCTACATTTGTCAGCAATGTTAACAGGCTGATTCTATGCCACCATTGTGTACCCGGGATGGATGTAGAACTCAGATAGGACATACGAGCAATGTAGTTAAGCTCTCTCAGACAGAAGGAGGGATGGAAAGGAAAGCTATTTTTTTAAACCATCACTTTCAGGAGTGCAATGGATCGCATTACACAGGCACTGTAGCAGAACTTACTCAGAAATATAAGGCAACAAATGAATGACAGGGTGGTTTGTCACTTTGTTAGAGGGCTCTGGATGGTTCATGGGCCAGAAAGTAAGTTCCTACTATGGATCTGGAAAATAAGGTTCTTTGGGAGCAATACCAAGACTGTGTCAAGACAGCAACCAGTCTGTTATGGAGCTATATCCAGATGGACAAAGTGTCTGTGTGTGTAGAGAAGGGTGGTGGTTAAAATTCTGTTATTCAGTTGCATGCATCTATCAATCAATATTTTGCATTTTCATCCTTTTACAGATGTTTTAATTGATTACTGATTAATAACTTTAAAAAACAGGCAGGAAAGGTGACTCTGCCCAGTTATCTTCAGCCTGGGCCAGCCCTTAGCTGTCCATGCACATTTCTCACCTTACAGATGTTTCTTTGAAACATGTAGCACTACTACATGTTTTGTTTTCCTCTAATGCTTCACTGGCTACTTAAGATACTGGAATTTCATTTATGATGAAGCTGACGGGGCTGGTTTAATGGGACAGCAGATAGGGATATGGCCTCAAATCCCAAACCTGCAATGGACCCAGGGAACCCATATCAGTACTTAGTGTAGGACTGTCTCAAACTTTAAATGTTACAGGATGTTTAAAGACACCCCATCACTGATTACTACTCCAGTGGCCCTTCCTTCCTTAATCCTGTCCTGTGCATCTGCATAGAACATCGGCCTTATGCTGATCTGCCTGTACTTTAAAATAAATAAAAAAATTTGAACTATTTTAAAGAATTACACAAGTAGCCAAACTGTTTCTCACTTACAATCATGCAGTACCACTGTCTTTAGCCAACTGCTTTGGTGTAACTGAGCGCAGAACACTGTCCAAAGAATGCAGCAGCTTACAGTTACCCGTAACCAGGAGTCACATCACGCAGGTAAGTGTCCATATGCCATACAAACACTTTTCTGGTACCCTGCCAGTTTCTGTAGACTATAAGCTTTTGTTATTTAAAAAAACCCAAACAAATAAAATACCACATGCAAACAATAAACTGTTTCTAGCCCTGGTGTTTATAAAGATCATCTTCTAAATTATTTAAGTTCCTAAATCAGCAGACAGGCTGACAAAACAACAACTCCAAGAGAAATGAACTCCCCTGTTCATCTGAATGGAACTCTGAAGCTTAATGATAACAAATTTTAAATATCAGCTGTGTTAAATATACAGCTCTTCAGGGATTGTGTGTGGAGGGTGATCTTGTGGGTAAAGTTCAAGTAATATCCTATACTTATTTTTCCCCAAATTCTGTACCCTGCAGCTACCTGCTCTTTCCTACTTGCTTTTCACTGCTGCTCTGACTCAAAATAGACATCAAGCTCTGAAAAGAGCAGCAGTACAAAGCAAATTTGTTATAAGTGCTTAAGGATTAGCACCATCTAACTCATGGCCATGCATGTCATAGCAACAACAGATAGGCTCAGAGCTAAACAAACAAAAAGAAAGGGGCCAGTGTACAAGAACAAAGCAGCACAAAAGTGATCAAGGGTAACAAAAGAGGCACCGGTGAGGTATAAAATAACATGTGTTGTAGCAGGAATGAGAAGATTACAGAACGAGTATACATGATGGCAGGCACTAAAAGCAGGCTGAACAAAAGATTATGGTAAATAAATTTTATATCAGACAGGTAAGGAACAAGAAGTTGGTAAATAGAGGCAGCGGAGTTCCTAAGGGATAGAAGATAAGAAGAGAAATGGATGCTGACAAGAAATTAGTTTTGTGTCTCAGTGCTCACTAAAAGATGATTTTTTGAAGGGCTAGAAGAAATTAGAACTTCAGCACACTGAGGTCTGCCCATAATTAAGTATAGTCACCTGGGCCTTCAAAGACCTCTTCACACAGTCGCCTTGACAGACTGAAGTTGTGGGAACACTCACAGAATATAAACTGAAGCATGTGTCTGTATAGCACTGAAGTTTTAGGATATACATATTTCTTAGCACTAGACTACTAGACAAAACCAACACTAATACTATAAATAACTCCACTGTTTGCTTTGTAGGCATCTATGCTGGGCCTGTATCTGGGCATATCCTGCTCCTGCCAAGCAAAAAACACAATTCTCAATTAAAAACTTCTTTTGTCTTCTCCACTGGTAAATCAGTGGGTTTTGGATAAGGCCCTAAAGTCAATGGGAAGACTCACAAGGACTTTAATTGGTTTTGAATTAGGACCCTAAACATCAACCCCTCCATAAAAACCCACTACAGTTCATTTGCAAAGAATTGGTTGCATTTTGTCAACAGCAGAATGTACAATGAGCATTGCACATGAATCAAACTATAATGAATGTTTACCGACTGGCTGAAATACTGAAGGCTAATTAAATTTTTCGTAATCAATGTGGATACTCATACAAAGGCATATCCAACCCAACACAGTTGATAGAATTCTTTGCGAGAACAAGAATTGACGTCACAGAGGCTGTGTAAGCCAGGAACTTGGATAGCACTTACCGGCCTTTGCAAAAAGCTTTTGATGCTGTACAAAATAGCAATGTACAAGGTCAGTAAAAATTGTTAAGTGCAATCTTAGGTTAGCTCTGAGCTAAGTGTATGGGACCATCAGCTCCTCTCTGCACTCATGATCCTTTGACAACTATATCATATCAATACATCCATCCTCTATTAGGTTAGAAATGGCCCACGTTTGTTTTTCTAACACACACTCCAACAACAGGCGCACACAGCCTAAATCAGGCTATATACCTGAGGCTGTACTCTAGTTTTCATGACATTCCAAATCTACAAATCCAGAATGCAGTGTCAAACAATTTCTGACCCTAGAGCATATTGAACAGCATGCTATTAGCATTATGGACCAGTTAGGTCACCAGCTGGTAAACCTACCAACACCCCAAAATCATGTTAGCCAGCTGTTGGGGTAGCTTCCCAAATCAACCTAATTCTATTTACTAAATGTTTTGGGTGTCCACTCACAATCTTTGGATACATGTGATATAAATGAAATTACTGTATTACTGTACAAAACATTTTTTTCTTAGGGCCTGCCTAAAAACAGACCCATTAGTCACATTCAAATCTTTAGCATGGATACCGAACATAGTCTCATCTGCACTACCAATCAGAACTGTATTATGACTAAGTTAGAGGCAAGAGTATTGTAATCAGATCCTGGGGCATGGTTGTATTTATAGTGTAGACAAGCAGTCATTTGTAAACCACTACATTTCTGTAAGGAATATTGTTTTCCTTCACCCATTCTCTCTATCAGTTGTATTAACAATTCCCTTTAAACTCTGTAATTTATATCACGTGAAACTGTCAAAGTCACATAAGAAAAAAGAATGATGCTTCCACATTTTATGATCTCAACTGGAAAATTGACTTTGGCTATTCTTAGCCAAAGAAAATTATATTCACTGTGCTCCTACTTCCAAAAGAAAATGCCACATGATCACTGCTGCCCATGACTTCAATCTCCTCTATCACATTTTCTTTTCTTTTCAAGCTGCTAAAACCACAGCTGGCACTCCAATTCTAGCCCACACAGCTGCATACCAATTTAACACTTTGATTGGTGATGGAGGAAGCAAAACATGTTAGTATTAACCTATCAGACAAGACTTCTGTTTTACATCAGCCTCAGGTAGATATGTACTAGGTATCTTGGAGCAAAACGTAAATTTGTCACAGTTTTGCTAACACATTTAATTGCATTCCATTCCCCCAGAAGCACACAGCTCATCTCTACTTGCACATTACGTAAATGGGGTAAACAATAACATGGCTTGCTCCCCCTTTTGGGGTGAAGTTTCTTCATCACCAGAGACAATATAGATGCAAGAAATCCATAAAATCCACAACAAATATTGCTATAATACTAATACATGGGAAAGATACAAAGAAGACGGACATTTCTAGCACTTCTAGTTGTGAAGCCAATCATGCAAGGCTGTACTTTTGTCCTGTTGGACTGAACACAATGAGAATAAAAAGAAACCAAAGATGTAAGGTTTCACCATTTATTTTAATAGAATTCTGACCTTGAAATCTAAATTATGACCACTGCATGACAACATTTTTCACCACTTCACTGCTTATTTGGTATCTCAGACATCCGGCTAGCACATCCTGATGCTATTTTCATTTGAAGAACAGTCTGCAGAGATAAAGGCTGAGGATTTTGAATATGCAGATAGAGGCATATTGAACATTATCACAACTTCAGATAATTCAGACATTTACTACCAGTCTTAATGATGGAGGGGGAAAAGTGATCCCTGTGCTGCCAGGTAAAAAGTGTTAGGCGTCTGCAGTGTAATTGCATTTCTTTTCTCATTAGCAACATTATATTTAACTCTTTGCTAAATTAGCTAACTAAATCAGATCAGAAATGGTAAGTGACAAGTGGAGATGGTCACTTACATACCAGAGCTTCCAGAAACAAACCACAAACCACAAACACAAACACACGTAGTTGCACACAACTCATAGCCAGGCATAGTCAGCAAATCCTTCCAAAGACAATGAAATGTAAACCATGCACACAGGTTAAAGAAAAAGAAAAGAATGTAGCGAACACGCACATAGGGCTGAATTCAAAATGATTTTTTAATTTAAAAAAAAAAATCAGGTTAGATGCTTATAAAAGTATTAGTCTCTGATGACTGGGCAGAACCCATGGAAGCAAGACAAGGTCCAGCCCGTCAGGTGAGGGAGGAGCCAGAGACCCAGGATATAAATTGGGGAGGAGGACAAAAAATTACCAAACCTGTATGGCAGCACTGGAGGCTGAAGCTGTTAATTTATTCAAAGCACAGGCATAGCAAGAGAAGCAGCAGCTTTCACATGCTGCTCTGCTAGCTTGCCTCACAACAATTTCTGGAGGTTTAACATGCCTGTTAAATTCTGTGTCTGTGAGTGTGCCCTTCTCTTCATGTAGCTGGAACTCTAGAAGAGGTGTCTTTTAAGTAAAAGGTGCCTCTGAATTTTGGTTATCCTGGAATGCGGAGGTCTATTATGTTGCTGCTCTCAGGGACTATCACCTCAATCTTTGTGCTCCATTCTGTGATTTTTCATGTTTTTAAGCATACTGGCTCATCAGATTTGCTCTCTCACGGAAACTTGCCTCAGGATTTACATTTTGACATGATAAAGTCCCATTACGCTTCAGTTTTTTCTTGTAAATCTGAGATTAACCATCCATTACTGTAACAGAAGCAAATCCAGCAATGGATTTATGCAGAAAGCTATCAGGAAGGTTATTTTAGTCAGTTTGACTGTATTTATATTGGTGTATAATTATTAAGTCAAGCAACTTAACTAGAGACTGATCATAAAACCGACAGCATACAGACATTTATCCAGTGACGCTGCCACTATGCAACAAGGTACAATCAGAGGTAATGTAATGTTAGTAATTAATGGGATATCAGAATTGACTTTACCACTTTGATCAAAAGAGATGCCAAGTACTGAAGTGGAACCAAATTTTGGCTCTAATTTTTTTTTTTAATGAATTATGGATTCTTCCTAGAGATTCTTAATGAAGGATGTTTAACAAAAATAATAATATATTTGATTACTATAATTAAAATATTTCAAAATGTATATAAATCATTCATTCAGCTTCTTCCATGAAGGACCTTTAAATAGTCTGAAAATGATACAGCAGATCCATCTCACTGTATTCAGGACTGGGTTTGGTCACTCGGACTGGGGAAGTAAAAGGAAAATCAATTTTGGTAAAATGTTTTCTTCTGGACTGAGGGCATTTTGACTTCTTGGATGAGATATTTTCTGCATCCACAATGGAAGGCTGTTATAACAGAAAGCTACTCTGCCATGAGACGGCGACTAATTATTATACATAAAATATCCTAAGCATCCAAATTAGAACAAAATCTGCTTGTTGTTGTTTGTTACACTCTTGATTGCCATGTTATTGAAGCCATGTTGGTCCAGGGTATGAAACAAAGTGGCTCAGGCAATACCTTTTATTACCAACAGAAGCTGGTTCAATAAAAGATATTATCTAACACACCTTGTTTCTGCTATATACTTGGCAAATAAACCTTTGATCTAGACTTCAAAAATCATACAGCCAGCTTCAAACAATCTCCCTAAGCCCCCACACTTGTATATATACAAACCTTTCTCGTATTCACTTTCTACTCCTGTCATATTTAACTCACTTTTTTCTTAGAAATAAAATATCAAATAATTTGATCTCCTAGCTTTTTACATATTAATAGATCCATAGAGTGAAATCCTAGTCCTATTGAAGTCAACGGAATTTAAGGATTTAAGCTAAAGGATTTAAACCAGGGAGCCTTGCCCTGAAGAGATTACAGACAGACTCTACACGGACAGAAGAAGAAGAAGAGGCAGCCACTTAGAACAACGAACACTCATTCGAGCAACACATCAGCGAATGCTCTGCAGGTAAGGCAGGGGGATGAACTCACCAGCACCCCTTCTATCTATACATAATACCCCCCCTCCACTCCTGCTGGGGTAACCACCACTTCTTCCCTTTTTCCTCCCCAGCATTTCTTTGGCTTTCAGGACCATAGTTTAGCTCACAGATTTTGAAAGTCACACTCATAAGAACAGAATATTGGGTATTAATAATGATCTTGTTCATGCTGTAATTTATATTAATTAAATTAGGGGTTGTTGCTGCTATTACCACACAACAGCAAACTATCTTGAAGTAAAATAATAGACTATGGGGGGGGGGAGGGGAGAACAGGAAAGAAAGGCAAAGGTGCGTGGAGACCTGGGCAGCCCTTATCTGTAAAGTAAGTTAACCTTTGTTACTATTTTCATAACAAATACCAGACATTAAATCAAATACTATGCAAGGCCTATTCCAAAAGTACATTACAAATAAATGTTATTAGCTCGGTTTGACATAAAACAAAATACAGACAGAGCAAAACAAAAAATAAAGTGTGAAACCCACTTACAGTATGTACAGTAACATCAAAGACATTATGGCTTTTGTTGTCTAAAAGAAGTATTTTACATTAAAATGCAGTGCAGATGAGTAAATTAGCACATTTACTGTCACAATGTATTCTGAGAATGTGGAGATAGTTACATACTAGAAATAATTGCTCAAGCTATCTGGTGGATGGGTTACTGGACTCAGAATGAGGAAACCTATGGTCTGATCCTGTCACAGACCCATTTGACCTCCCTGCGAAGTGGGAGGGTCCCAGAGCTCAGGCTGCAGCCCAAGCAGGAATGTCTACACTGCAATTAAAACAGTCCTTTCACCCGAGCCCAAGTCAGCTGACACAGCTAGACCAGGGGTCGGCAACCTTTACTATCAAGAGAGCCACGTGCAGCTCCGGAGCCGCAGCTTAACGCGGCTGAAGAGCCACATGCGGCTCCAGAGCCGCGGGTTGCCGACCCCTGGGCTAGACCAGTCACAAGTGTCTAATTGCAGAGTAATTTATCTTAGTCTTTATCTATTTAGACTGTAAACTCTTGGACAGAGACTATCCCTTAGTACGTATACACACAAGGCCAAGCAAATGGAGGCCTGATCTTGGTTGTAGAACAAATAAACAAACACAAGAACTCTACATATTGTTCTTTGGTCTGTGTATGCAGGAGGCCAGATCATAATGGCCCCTTTTGGCGTTACAATCTATTAATCACATGGTTAATATTTTCCTTTTCCAAGCAGTAGCTTCTCCATTGCTCAGCAAAGCACTATTAAGTTTCTCAGTCTTGTGCATAGGACAGAGGTCCCCAAACTAAGGGGGCACAGAGGAACTTTTGGGAGGGTGTGGTGGGGCCCGAGTCAGCCCCGATGGGAGGTGTGGGGGGAGTGCCACATAGCTCCCAGCCATGGCCCCAGCACCAACTGCATCATGTCCGTGGTTCCACTTCTGGCCCTGCTCCTGGCCCCAGCCCCTAATTCAGCCACAACCCAGCCTCGGCCCTGACTCCTGGATGGGAAGAGGGGAGAGAATAAAAAGTTTGGGGACCGCTGGCATAGCCACAACAGCAGCTGCGCGTTTGCTATTGCAGCAAAGGAAGATATACAGAATAATGGATAGGGAGCCCCTCAGATGCACAAATGATTTCAAATAACATTCCTCATATCTCTGAATTACCGGATGTTTAATCAGTTCCAGGATTTCACGTACACTCAGTTGGCCTATCCTATTCTATTTTCCCATTGTTTAAAGAATTATCCATTCTCCCATTTCCATTTTCTGTGTGGAAAATGGGATTAGTTTTTCCTGTTGTGGAAGATGGGATGGGGTGGGAAGCAGAAACAGCATTCCTAGACAGGCACTAAGGCACGATCCAACTCCCACTGAAGGCATGGCCCAACTTTCCATTGCTTTCATGGGAGCTGGATCAGGCCATAAAGAAGTGACTCACTTACTTCTTGTTCTCCTAGGATTGGTCTCCTAGGGCCCAGTCTACACTTACCTTTGCGATTCGGTGGCAGTCGACAGGAGATACGCAAGTGACGTAAATCACTTGCATATCTCCCATCGACTTTGCAGCGTCTCCTCCGTGCGGCGTCCATACTGCGCTGCATCGAAGGGAACAGCACTCCCTTCGATGCAGCATTAATCCACTCATCCACTTATGAGGGTGGTTTTCCTGAAATCGATGTGACGGCCGCGAATTTGCCACCATCAGTGTAGACCCAGCCTTAGATTGTTATTCTGACCATTTTATACACTCAAAATAAAATATTAAAGACGACAGTGACTGCATATTGCTTCACATTATGCAAGTTAGGGGAAGCTATTAGGCAGATTACAAATACCAAATCAGCCATCCATTAAGCAAAGCTTTCTAATGTGGCAGAGAGGAAAGATTGTCCAGGGGTTAGGGCAGTAGCCTGGGACTCTGGAGACAGGTTCAATCTGTAGAGCTACCACAGACTTCCTGTGTGGCCTTGGTTCTGTATCTTTAAAATGGGGATAACACCACCGCCCTCCCTCACAGAGATGTTGTGCGGATAAATACATTGAAGATGACGAGCTGCTCAGACATCATAGTAATGGGGGCCATGGCAGTATCTAAGATAGATAGGTGCAAACAGCTAAATGAGAACAAGGCATTCTTAAGATGGAACAAGAATTAATCAGGAACACACACACGTGGAGTTAGGCCTTTTCTACAGTAGCACTTATACCAGCAAAGCTTTTGACACTCTGGAATGTGAAAAACACATCTATTGGGTTTTCACACTGGTGTGTCTACAAAAATAAAGTTGCACAGGTGCAACCAACTCCTAGTTTAGTCATAAGTTGCAGTCATATAAAAAGTGAATTATACTGTGCAGTTTACCCAAATTCCCTCCACCCCCCCCTTTCTTTTAACTCACCAGTGCAGCTTGTCTATGTTAGGGGTTAGCATTAATGCAGCTGCTTCAGAGAGCTCTCTCCCATTGACATAAAATGGCCACACAAGCACTCTTACAGTGGTGCAGCTGTACTGATACAGCTGTGCTGTTCTAACTCTTAATTGTAGACTAGACCTTAATCAGGAACAATTCTATGTGTGGACAAGACCTAATAATATTCCTTAACTAGTTCACAGGTATTGGGAGACTTTGTTAAAGCATTTTCAGGTCCTGTGATGAATAATGCGATGGAAGAGCAAAGTATTATTTGTTGTTTTAGGTCAGCTACAATTCTCAGCTACATCCTGTGCCATTAATAAAATATTCCTGTATTACAATTAAAAAAAAACTCTCTCATCTAGATAAATTTTCTTAGCATAGGCCACTTCAAAGTGATTTGGCATTCCCAGCTACAAATACAAGACATCATTCACAAATAATCACAGTTATTTACAGTTCAACAAAGCTAAAAGGTATTTTTATTTAAAATTAGGAACTTTCCTTCTACTTTCCTTCACAGAGCTTTGCTGCCAAATTCAAAGCTTTGATGCCCACATCATTTCTTTTGTAAAATTACATTGCTTACTGAAGGGAAAGAGAATTAACACAATAGAAGGCTCTGCTTATGAAACTTGAAAGGCATCCAGGACACAAAGATATTAACACTGAAGATTTTCAGTGACAATGATTCTTTAATAAGAAAAACCCAAAAGATGGTCTTCATCCTTGCCCCTCCCCCCAAATCACTTAAGATTTAGCCACATCTTCTTAAAGTATAGGTCGGTCCTAAAGAGAGGGACATGGCACTTAAGGGCCAGGGTCTTCTAAGGGTAGTTAGGTAGCTAACTGCCACTGAACTCAGTAGGAATTAGTTGCCTAAATACCTTTAAAAATCTGGCCTTTAGGAGCCTAAATCCCATTCACTTTTACTAAATTGTATGATGGGTTTTCAGAAACTTTTTCAGTTGACCCAGATTTATAATCAGCTCAAAAGGCTCATTAACTTTAGGATTCATCTACATTCTACACTAGTTTATTTGTACTGATGCAGCTGCATTAATGCTTAACCCTAACAGACAAGCTGCACTGGTGAGTAAAAAGAAAGGGGAGTGGAGGGAATTTGGGTAAGCTGCATGAGTATCATTCACTTTTTACAAGACTGCAACATATGATTAAACTAGGAGTTGGTTGCACCAGTGGAACTTTATTTTTGTATATACGCCAATATAAAAACCCCAACAAACCCACATGCCAATCTACCCCACACAGTGTAGACACAGTTAGGTCGATGGAAGAATGCTTCCATTGACTTAGCTGCTATTGCTTGAGAACATGGGGTGTTCCTACACAGATGGAGAAACCCCTTCTGTCAGCATAAGCTGCATCTACACTATGGGGTTATTCTGGCGTAGCTATGCGACTACACTACAGTAGAACAGCCCTGGCAATGCAGCTGTGCTGCAGTAGCATAGACTCTTCCCATGTCACCGGAAGAGATTTTCCCATCAATGCAGGTAAACCACCTCCTCCAGAGGAAGTTGATAAGTCTATGGAAGAATTCTTCCGTTGACCTAGTGGCATCTATAAGGGGTTAGGGTCAACCTAACAACATTGCGTACAGTACTAAAATTTTCACAGCCCCAAGCAATGTAGCTAAATCAATTTAATTTTTAGGTGTACAGCAGGCCTTAGAATAGAAGAGATGACTGAACTACATAGAGCAGTCAACATTATATTGTTCCCAATTTGCCATTAAATGAGGAGATTATAAAAGCAGTCCTGTAAGACTGAATTTTAACTACTTGGGATTCATTAAGGGATTCAGAAAGATTTTTCTTAAGATTTCATGGCCACAAGGGACCATTGTCATCATCTAGTTTGAAGTTCAGTCTTACACTGGCCATAGAACTTCCCCAAAACAATTCCTGGAGTGTATTTTGTACAAAAACATCCAGTCTTGATTTAAAAATAGTCAGTGATGGGAGAATCCACCATGACCTGTGGTAAATTGTTCCAAATGATTAAGTATCCTCATTGTCAAAAAATGCCTTACTTCCAATCTGAATTTGTCCAGCTTTAACTTCCAACCACTGGTTTATGTATACCTTTCTCTGAAGAGCCCATTATTAAATATTTGTTCCCCAAGTAGGTACTTATAGCCTGTAATCAAGTCACTCTTTAACCTTCTCTTTGTCAAGATAAATAGATTGAGCTCCTTAAGTCTATAACTAATAAAGCATGTTTTCTAATCCTTTAATCATTCTCAAGGGTCTGCTTTTTGAACTCTCTCCAATTTATCAGCATCCTTCTTGAATAGTTGGCACTGAAATTGGACATAATATTCCACCAGTGGTCTCACCAGTGCCAAATACCAAAATAAAATAACCTTTCTACTCTTACTCGAGATTCCAGCTTATTTATCCCAGGATTGCATTAACTATTTTAACCAATAGGACACATTGGGGACTCATGTGCAGCCGATTATCCACCATAACCCCCAAATCTTTTTTAGAGAGTCACTGCTTCCCAGGATAGAGTCCCCCACTATGTAAGTATGACCTACTTTGTTCCTAGATGCATACATCCAGACATTTTAAACGGTATATTGTTTGCTTGCACCCAGTTTACGAAGCAATTCAGATCGCTCTGAATCAGTGACCTGTCTCCTTCATTATTTGCCATTTCCCTCAATTTTTAAGTCATCTGCAAACTTTATCAGTGATGATTTTGTATTCTTCTAGGTCATTGATAAAAATATTAAATAGCCTAGGTCTAAAACCTAATATCAGCAGAACCCCATTGGAAACATATCTACTTGATAATGAGCCCCTATTTATAATTACATGTTGAGACTTATCAGTTAGCTAGTTTTTAATCCATTTAACATGTGCTATGTTCATTTTATATCATTCTAGGTTTTTTTAAAAATCAAAACAATATGCAGTACAGAATCATACACCTTACAGAAGTTCAAGTTAGATTACATCCATTACCTTTATCAAAATTTGTAATCTCATCAAAAAAAGATATCAAGTCAGTTTGACTTGATTTATTTTCCATAAACCCATACTGATTGGCAACAACAATCAATTCTTTATTAATCCAGTCCAACATCAGCTATTGCATGATCTTGCCTGGAATTGATATCAGGCTGACTGGCCTATAACTACTTGGGACTTCCTGTTTATTCTTTTTTGAAGACTGGCACGACACTAGCTTTCTTCCAGTTTTCTGGAAGAATCAACATGAATGATCCAGTGAGCTTCTAGCCAGCTCTTTTAAAACTCTTGATACAAGACCAGCTGCTTTAAAAATGTCTACCTTGAGTAGCTTTGTTTAACATCCTCCAGAGATATTGGTGGAATGGAAAGAATCATCACCAGATGAGACTGAGTCATCTGTTTTTTCCACCCCAAATGCAGAACAGAAGCATTTACTAAACAGTTGTCTTTTCTCCATTATTTTTGATAATCCTACCATTTCCATGTACTAATGGACTAATACCATTGTCAGGATTCTTTTTGTTCCTAAGTCACCTTTTTATGTCCTGAACTCTGCTGACCATAGATTTCTTGTATCCTTCTGCTTCCTTTATCAATTTTCTACAATTCCTATATTGTGGCTTTTGGGGCATCTAATAAGCTGTTCTTAAATGATTTGCCATCTTTCTGACTAAATTCTTCCTCCTAGTTGATGTGGCTTGATTGTTTTCAGCTTTATGAAACTGGCCTTACTAAAGCAACAAGTATATATACTACTGGTTTGAACTTTATTCTATTTTCACAGTATAAATGTGATTAAGTCATGATCACTTGTACCTAAGCTACTTTTACTTTTTAGAAGTACTGTGATCAGTTCGTCTCTCTGTCAGGACAAGGTCTAAACGAATTCCTCCATGTTGGCTGCAACACTTGTTGAATTAGGAAGCTGTCTATAATATTTAGAAATTCCAAGCTTGTTTTAATACTGGCAATGAGACCTCCGACATGTCACTCAAATGGAGCCATTTTCTAATGGTTAGATACTTACCAGAAACCAATGGCACAACATAACATAGCACATTGAGAAACAATAAAAGCACCTGAATGATGCACCTATTGGAAAGTCATTAGGTAGCAGGGATTCTGACTGACTCCTGCTATATTGTGCAAGAATTCAGCCTCACTTATAAAACAGTAGTTCTTAAAAGCTGTTGGGTTATTGTTAAAGAACTAGGAACGCTTTTGTAGGTAATCACACTCTTTAGATGTTCTACATAAAAAGGGCACTTGTCCCACAAATGCATGAGCTCGCTTGCATAAACGTACCAGCATAAAGATAAATAGGATGCTGATGTTAGAGGTTGCAAAGAGACCTTAAAAGAATTAAGGGCTCATACACAGCTATGGCTGAGAATGAGTGGCAATGGAGGGGAAAATGGTGCTGCAGCTTACACGCCCTTCCCAAGACTTTGCTCAGAGAGGCAGTGTGGGCCAGCGGCTAGGGCAGCAGCATGGCACTCAGAAGACTTGCATTCCATTCCTAGTGCTGCCAATAATCTGCTGAGTGACCACAGGCAAATCACTTCCCCTCTCTGTGCCTCGGTTTACCCTCCCACTCTTTGTCCATATGTAATTAGAACATAAGCTCTTTGAGGAAGGTATTGTCTTAGTGCTGTACAAACACCTAACCTCACATAATAGTGCCATGGTCTCTGTTGGGGCCTGGAGGTGGTAACGTAATTAAAATACTAAGTGCTCTATTTTATTTGCCCTGGTTTTGGGATATGCTATTAGCATAATTTATCATTCTTGGCATTGTATGCGAGACAAGCTGAAGGTAGCTACTGCTCTAAAGAATTTACCATCTAAATTGACAGAGATAGGAATGCACTGGGAAACCCTGAGAAGAGAATGACTTAGCAAACTCCCATAAGTTATGGGACAGTCAGATACAGAATCCCTAAAACAAACTTTATGGGCTCTTAACCTCACATAACCCTCTGTGAGCCTAACCCTCACAGTTCTTCTAAATGGCAAGACAGGCTGCAGATGGATTCTAAATAAGTTTGAGGATTTGAAGTATCATTATATTGCATTCACACCTAAAGGTCCCAACCCAGAGTGGGATCTCCTTGTCCAAGACCAGTCATAAGAGAAAGTCCTTGTCCAAGAGCTTGCAGTCTAAATAAGCAGGACAAAAAGGGTTGGCAAAACAAAACATTATCCCCATTTCACATACGAGGAACTGCAAGATTCAAGGACTTACTCTAGGTCACACAGGAAATCTGTAGCAGAAGTAGGAACTGTACCCTAATCTTCCAAGACCCAAATCTACTGGATGACCTTATACACTGGAGTAATAGAAATGGGATGAAATTTAATAATGCAAAGTGCAAGGTCATGCATTCAGGGACAAGTAAGAATTTTTTCTTTAAGCTGGGGACATATCAATTGGAAGTGGCAGAGGAGGAGAAAGGTGTACTGATCGATCACAGGACAGTTATCAGCCATCAATGTGATGTGGCCGTGAAAAAAGGCTAATGCAGGCCTAGGATGCATCAGGAGAGGTATTTCTAGTAGAGACAGGGAAGTGTTTGTATCATTATACAACAGACACTGGTGAGACCTCATCTAGAATACTGTGTGCAATTCTTGTCTCCCAGGTTTCAGAAAGATTAAATTCAAAATGGAGCGGGGCAGAGAAGGGCTATTAGGAGGAAGGAAGGGAGAACCTGCCTTATGAGAGGAGACTCAAAGAGCTTGGCTTGTTTAGTTTAACCAAAAAAGGCTGAGGGGAATATGATTACTTTCTATGAATATATCAAAGGGATAAATATCAGAGAGAGAAAGGAGTTATTTAAGTTAAGCACCAACATGGACACAAGAACAAATGGATATAAACTGGCTGTCAATAAGCTTAGGCTTGAAATTAGATGAAGGTTTCTAACCATCAGAGGACTGAAGTTCTGGAACAGCCTTCCAAGGGGAGCAGTGAGGGCAAAAAAAAAAAAACCAAAAAAAAAAAACCTAACTTGCTTCAAGACTGAGCTTGATAAGTTTATAGAGGGGGTGGTATGACGAGACTGCCTACAATAGCATGTAGCCGATCTGTGACTGCTAGCAGCAAAGATCACCAGTGGCTTGCGATGGGACCCTGGATGGGAGGGCTCTGAGTTACCACACCAACTTCTTTCCCAGGTGTCTTGCTGGTGGGTCTTGCCCACATGCTCTGGGTCTAATTGATCACCATATTTGGGGTCAGGAAGGAATTTTCCCCTGGGTCATTTTGGCAGAAACCCTAGGGGTATTTTGTCTTCCTCTGCAGCATGGGGCACAGGTCACTTGCAGGTTTAAACTAGTGTAAATAGTGGATTCTCTGTAACTTTAAGTCTTTAAATCATTATTTGAGGACTTCAGTAACGCAGCCAGAAGTTATGGGTCTATTACAGGCATGGGTGAGTGAGGTTCTGTGGCCTGCAAAGTGCAGGTTAGACAATGGTCATGATGGTCCCTTCTGACCTTAACATCTATAAGTCCATTACCTTAATACAAAAGCCTCCCGAAACATGGATTAATCCATAAAAGACTTGATTCCTTCCAGGACTTTAGCATTACTGATTAAAAAAAAGAAGTCAGATCTGTCTCCTAAAGTTTTTATACAGGCTGCTACGATTTTAGTTTGTTTTAAGCTATCTTGATAGCATCCTTTTAATGTCAACGAATGAAACTAACTTGCAAAATTAAAGGGCATGGTAGCCAATCCTATTTCTGAAAATAAGTGTGAAAAGACTTAGTTCGGCAGAGGAGAAATAAATGCCAAATGTGGATCTAGACTTGGAAGTTAAAAGCTTTCAAAACGAGTCCCTGAAAGGAAAAAAAACAAAAACAAAAAACAAAAAAACAATGTAACTGAAATCTTAATAAAAGGCACTACATGCAGATAAGTAAGTTAGGCAAGTGTGATCTTATTGGTCTAGTCTGTTTCTAACTGTGAATCTTCAACTGTATATTAGACTGACTCAGATGGGCTCTTTAAAAACACTGTATGGTAGCAACTTATTTCTTTCTATTGCAGTAGCACCTAAGGATCACTTATTTATTTTATTAGCAAACTGGTTTTTCCTTTTTTGTTCTCTGTCTTTCTTGCTCATTTTCTCAGCTCCTCCTTGATACAAGAGGCCCTGAACACAGACACGCACAACATCCGGTTGCTAATTGAACTAGAAACTTGCATCGGCAATTAGTGACGTGGGTAGGGAGAGACAGCAGAATTCCAGACCTCATATTACGCTAGTTGCTGATGTATGAGAGCTCTTGTAATTTTTACCAGTTATTGATGTATGAAAGCTCTTGTAATTATCTGGCTTAGAAATAACCCCATACCTGTGTGATTACACTAAATCACACACTAAAATATAAATTAAGAGAGAAAACGAACTAAGTTTCTTGAAAGGCGATGGGCCTGCTTTTCAAAGGTGAATCACAGTTCTAGTGAACTCAATGGGTTTCAAAATTAACGCTGACACTTACAAGAGAGCTATACCAAAAGCCAACAAAAGGAGTATGATATGCTTGTTGACTGATTCAGTGGTCTGTAGAAGAACCAAGCCTTTCTTCTTTTCATTGTGATAAGTTGCCTTTACAAACTGGGTACAAAAGCAGAGCGCCAGCCACGGAGGGATTTTCTAAGCTTGAATCAGTTAATGCAGTAACCTTGTCTCCCAGTCTCTTTCTGAAGAGCAGATTCTAAGCACTACTTAGCAAGAGGTCTGGGAAGACAAGGGATTGAAAGCTTCTTCTAAATAAGTTCATTCTTTTTCAGAGAAGGGAAAGAGGGCAGAAACATTTAAGAAATAAATGTCTGAGTGAGACTGTTGGGCCTCTTTGCTGCTTTCATTAGGAAGATGGCAGCTGCAAGCTGGCGTGTAAGAATTTCACAGCTCTCAAGATGCATGATTATGGGCAAATGATTCTCCACCTCCAAAGCCCTTCCCTGTGGCATGCCAACAAGATCTAACCTTGTATTATTCACTAATTATATATTAAGCCTACAGGCTGAAAAACCCTGCACTGACATTTTCAGTTCTTGTCATCTTTTTCAGCTGCTCCATATTACATAGCAAGACCAGAACAGAAATGAGGATATTCAAAGCTGAACCCAGCAACCGCCTCTGTCAGCATTGCTTTGGCAGCTTTATTGGTATGGACGTATTATTAGAATGAAAGAACGCTGCCTCACAGCCAGCAATCACATGGGTGCCAGCGATGGACACAAACTGAATATCCAGCCAGATCACCTTAAAGACTGAGCTAGAGAATGATCTGGGCTATGCCCCATCTCAAGGCTATGCCCCATCTCAAGGCTTTCTCAATGCACCTACATGAAGAGCAACTGGGTAAATATGAATCCAGGCAAGGCTCGCAGGAAGAGAGAAGCACGTCAAGTACTACTACTCTTGGTGACAAATATCATGCGCTTCCATCTCTCAGGGGCCAGATGAATGCACCCCATCCTTCGGGACTCTGACGTGACAATAGTGATTAATTAGATGCATTCATGCCTCCAAGTTGGGTTACTGCTACATAGTTAGGAATTAAGCCATGTCCCCTGAAATTGCTAGACACAATATAGCTGTCCGTTTTTGTTTAGCAAGGCAAGTTACACACACACCAGGCTGGTGCTTTGATCTTCACTGAATACAGAGTCCACATAAAGATCTCCTGATGTTCAAAGCCCTCCATCGATCTGACTAATGCCCATGGGCACAGCTCTCTTTCACCCTATTAACATAACTTCTGAGGACAGCTATGTTCCACTGGACCAATAAAACAGTCAATCAATAGAAAAGGCTTATTAATGTGGAAGGCAGAGCTTCAAGAGGAGCTGGTTCCAGCCTATGAGAATGACCACAGAAAATGCCAAGTTTTTAATGAAATGCAAAGGTCATTTTTTTCAAAAAAGTCTTTCCTCAGTAATGTCAGACTGTGCGTAAGAAGATAACATACTCACATATTCACTCACAAATGAAAAACAGAGGAAAAAAGGAGACACCATAAATCAATGTGTTTCTCCTACCTGAGGAGAAAGAAGATAAAGTATTTAAAAATAGAAACAACACTATTTGCCTGCCCAAGAGAGCCAGAGAAGAAATTATTCACCCTAGAGATGTAGAATTTTGCAATGATCTTTTATTTTATTCAAAGAGAGAAGTGCCGTTTTAAGCCTTCAAAAATCTAACACTCCCCCAGACATTATTTGTTTGGACTTAACAAACGTCTTAAGCCATCTAGCAGCAGACTGAAAATGTACAAAAAAAAGGCCAGACTTCTACTATGAAACAGTTCCATAATGCCACAAAGTGAATAGCTGGCCATATGTCCAGCAACTGGAATGTATGTGTATAGGGGCAGCAGGGTCCAGTAGATAGGGCACTGAACCTGAAGACCTGTGTTCTATTCCCAGGTCTAACATGGAGTTCCGTGGGCAAATCACTTCACCTCTCTATACTTGGGTTTCCCCATTTGTAAAAGAGTTTTTAACAACACCTGCCTTTTTGATAAAGTGTTCTAAAGTCTGTGGAGAAAAGCATTATATAAAAAGGTAGTTCTTACTATTTAAAAGCCCATTAAAAACAATGGAAGAAAACAGGCAAATAACGTGGAATTAAGATATGCAAGGGATTTATAGAATGAATGGGTTTGTCTGTCATTAAAGTTAAGATTCTGCCACGGGTATTTTTACTAAAAGTTACAGACAAACAAAAATCCTGACTTTTACTAAAAAACTACCCTTGGGGAGGAGGATGGGACTAATAGAGCGTTGCTAGGGACTGATCTCCAGCTGTTGCTCCAGCCCCAGAGGGGCTGACCCAACCGCAGCTGCTGCTCCAGGGGCTTGGGACCACTGCTCTGTGGGTCGGCCCGCCAGCCAGCTGCTCCAGTGGTCCCGGGGGCCACTGCTCCAATGTCCCAAGGACTGCTGCTCCAATGGCCCCAGGGCTCACCGCCAGCCACTGCTTCTTCTGGCCTCAGGGACTGACTGCCAACCACTGATGCAGCACTGCCGCAGCTCCTGCAGCCCATTGGGGGTGACCCAACCCCAGCAGCTGCTTCAGCCTTGGGGCCTCTGCTCTAGTGGCCACAAGGCTGACAGCTGCTCCAGCTCTGCCCCGGAAGAAGTCCTGGAGGTCCCGGAAGGCCATGGAATCCGTGACTTCCATGACCTCTATGACAGAATCATATGCTTAACTATCGTCTTTAATTTATGAGAATGTTTAGAATGGAGAGACACCAGGAAAGACATGAGAAATTAGAGCTACTGTCCAATTAAATGACTTGTTGAAAATGTGAACGAATGGCCAGGATACAAATTCACACTAGGAAAATGCACAACTCATTGGTGCTGTCTCGCCCTGTTTATGCTTCTTGATAGTCGGGGGTCTGCTGAGTTAGTGCTGAAGAGTTTGATTAATAGGATGGGCAAAACCACTTTCAGCACCACTACAGAAAGCATTGTTGAGAAAACCATTATGCTATCTACCATGCTGCTGGAAACTGTTTTGGCCCATTCACAATAGCAGTCGAATTGTTTACAGCACTGACACAGCACTTATAAATAAGACCTATAGAATTTAATAAGGATGAAATCAATAGGGTTCTAGAGAAATGTTTCATAGAAATGACTCAATGTCTAAAGCATTTAGTAAAGTATGAGATACTTTCTACAGATCTTTTTAACCATTCCATATAATTCTTGTGCAGGGATATAATTATTAAATTCTATGGGATCATTTAATAAACTTTCTATAGATCTTTTATTTTCTATTAAATTCTATAGCTCTTTTCGGTAAGGGAAGGGATCTGTTACAAATGACAGTTCTCACCAAATGGGCCAGTTTCTAAGTACAGATGGGGCTCATGTACTGGATTCAAATAGTAGCTGTAAAAACCCTGGAAACTATCAATTTTTTTAAAAACACAGAGGACATTCCAATTTAAAATAGCAAGTATAATTTGTTACACCTATATTTAGCACTCACTCTACTGAAGGGTGAATTGTTTTATTGCTTTGTTTATCCCCAAGCACATACACAACTGCACCATTTCCAACGCTCTTTGGACTAGTGTATGGCACAATGCATGTTAGAGTTCTAGATTCTAAACAGCACTGGACTGACAATCAGATTAGATCACTTTTTGAGGGGTGGGGGGGACGGAGGAGGGAGTGGGGAGGCCACTAAGGATTAAAATGATTGTTCCAAGCAGCTAACAAACATGACAAGCAGCAAAGGAAGAGTCAGGGCAAAACTGTGCCAAGCCTGAAAAAAAGTACACAAATGGGAGTGCGATACGGAAGGGGCCATGTTACCCATCGGAAAGCACGTACTACTCATTTTTAAAGGAATTACATTTTAAATCCAGTTAATTAAAAACAACAACAACATTTATTTAAAATGTTTTGCAGGGGCTACATCTGTTCCCCAATCCACCAGCTAAATTTTGTGATTATGCAAATATATTTTCCCCATTTTTTAAGAGTTTTTCACTCCTCCTGCCTAGACAGGGGAAACTATGAAAGTAACTATACAAGGTGCTGTCATAGGCTCATAGTAAATAAATTGGAAACCAAAAAAAGAGAAAATATTCTCACTAGTTTTTCAGCTATAGTCATTTTAAGAGATAAATACTGTCCATTTATTCTGTATTTGTACAGTGCCTAGTACAATGGGATCTTGGGCCATGACTAGGGCTCCTAGGTGCTAAGGTAACACAAAAGCAATAAAGGAACTAAAAAGATTTTTAGATTTGATTTTAAATCAATCATGCGCCTTTAAACTTAGACTCTCCTGCAGTGAGTAACTCATTCCAGATGCATAAAATTAGGGTTACTGAGAAATAAGAGAAAAAGAGGACACAAAAACATGAGAGATACCATAGCTGGATAATTTTGACTAATGTTTGTAATTACACGCTCTGTGGTAGAGGTAACGAAATCAGATCCCTGATATCTGGGTGTATGCTGATTGCAAGAAGGATGACTGAATTCTCATGCCCCACATACATCACAGAAGAGCTGACCAGGCAATCAGTGGCTGGGGATTAATTATTTGATATTTGTGCAATACCAAAATGTCACAGTTCAGGGTAACTGCCCCTGTATTTCCCGTCTCTGGTTCAGCAAGGGCATCCAATCTCAGGATTCCAGCTCCTCAGCTACACAGGGTTGCCAACTTTCTAATTTTTGAAAAATTTTTGAATCTGTGACTAACTGCAGAAGGATGGCAAGCTGGAATTAACTCCTCATGAATCAATGATCTATTAGGGCAGGGCAAAGCCTATGTTACTATTTTAGAACAGTTCAAGAAACTCTGCCACTAACTAAAATTGACAGAAGGAAGAATGGTCCTTTATTAATATTATTTAATAGATAACGGCACAGAGAGTACACTTATAAAGTTTGTGGTCGATATCAAGCTGTGAGGGGCTGCAAGTGCTTTGGAGGATAGAATTAAAACTCAAAATGATCTGGACAAACTGGAGAAATGGTCTGAAGTAAAATAGGATAAAATTTGATAAGGACTTCCACTTAGGAAGGGAAAATCAGCTGCACAAATACAAAATAGGAAGTGACTGCCTAAGGAGTACTGCAGAAAGGAATCTGCAGGTCATAGTGGTTCACAAGCTAAATATGAGTCAACAGCTTAACACTATTGCAAAAACAAAACAAGTCCCCCCTGCCCCCAAATTCTGGGATATATTAACTGGAGTGTGTAAGCAAGACACAAGAAACAATTCTCTCTCTACTCGATACTGATTAGGTCTCAATTGAAGTAGTGTGTCCAGTTCTGGGCACCACATTTCAGGAAAGATGTGAACAAATTCGGGAAAAGCCAGAGAAGAGCTACAAAAGTGATTAACAGTCTATAAAACATGACCTATGAGGAAAGATAGAAAAAACTGGGTTTGTTTAGTGTAGAGTAGAGAAGACTGAGGGGGACATGACAACAGTTTTCAAGTACATAAAAAGTTGTTACAAGGAGGAGGGAGAATTTTTTTCTCCTTAACCTGTGGGGATAGGACAAGAAGCAAATGGGCTTATATTGCAGTAAGGGCAGTTTAGGTTGGACATTCGGAAAAACTTCCTAACTGTCAGGGTAGTTAAGCACTGGAATAAACGGCCTAGGGAGGTTGTGCATCTCCATCGTTGGAGATTTTTAGGAGCGGGTTAGATAAAGACCTTCCAGGGACAGTCCAGATAATACTTACTCCTGCCTTGAGTGCAGGGGACTGGATTAGAAGACCTCTCAAGGTCCCTTTTCAGTCCTGAAAAAAAAGATTATATTCTGATAGTTCCCAGAGGCCCCAATCATATTGAGACCCATCCCGTTAGGTGTTTTACAAACACAAAAGGTAGACAAGGTCTCTGTCACAAAGAGCTTCCAATCTCATTCTCTAATCCAATCTCTAATGAAATATAAAGTATTAAAAATTAAGGCCAACAATATCTTTTCTGAACTCAATCTGCTGCTGCATTCAATATTATAATTGCAAAGAACTCTTGTTCAGTAAAAGCCAGGTCTAGCCAGTAGGTATTCCATTAACTGCCATTATCAATTAGAACTCATTGGAAATAGAGTTTATTTTCAGAGTATGAGGTTCTGGGAATTCATTTGTGTGTGTTTAAAAAAATTGCATAGGATTCCAATAGGTTGCTCTGGAAAAAAAACAAATACTCTACAACATTTCCAAATGGAGAGAGCACAACTCTTTATTTCTTGGTGCTCCTCCTCATCTATTATGAAATGTACAATTCCATGTTGACTTTAGAAATGAAAGTTAATGTCCTGCTTGTTCAAGCTCTTGTTTTCTTCTTCTTCCTTGAAGTCACAGGATAAAGTGAAATGAAAAATTTCATTGGCTTGGAGCCACCCACCTGCTATTCATGGACAGACAAAACTGTTTATTACCCAGTAATGCTTTTAAAAAATTACAGATTGAAAATTAAAAAAAACCAAACACTCTCCCTCTCCCAATCAATGGAAGTTGGTTAAAAAAATCCTGCACAAAACTTATCATACACTCAGTCTCATTCAGAGAGACCTTGATTATTTTGAAATTTCAGCTGGAAATAATCAGAGAAAAAAATGATGAAATATTTCCAACAAAACATGTCTCTCTACTCCATAATTCCTTCCACGCTCTTTTCCACAAAGCCTTCCCCAACGGATATTAACTATACAAAACTTTTACATGTATTAACTCAACTGAACTTTTGGATACATACATTTTTAGAAAGATGTTTTGTTAACATTTCTTTCTCTACAGTCACAAATCAAGGTGAGTGTTAACTGCCCCAGTCCAGTATCTACTCATATCACAACAAGGCAGGCAAACAGTGCAGTTTGTCTACATGCCAGACACAGTCTGCATCAGGTGTCTTTGCAGACATGTACATTGGGAGCTTGACCCCACAAGTTTCGGCTAAGTGAGCATCAGCCCACAATGTTTGTTTCAGCAATGACACACCATATGATCTGTGTCTGATATGTAGATATACTGCAGTGTTTGCTTTTCTTGTGGCAACACGAGCAGGCACTAGAATGTTGCAGAGTTAATTGGTTGGTTTTACAACTGTAGTGAAAGATTTAAAAAAAAAAAAAAAAACCTTAAAGTATTAATTGGTCTAAGAAGGGAGAAAGTTCAGGAAACAGAATTAAAACTAGGCAAGAAGTGACATTACCACCTATTGGTCTTTTCCCCTTTAATACAAGCCCTTTATTAGCACCCTTAAGGTGCTTGTAAATTGCAAAAGGAAACACTCTGTCAACTTAACATTGTATCTTTCTCAAATATAAGTGGATGCCAGAGCTAGCTGTGTTTACTGTTATTTAAAGAAACAGTGGAAAGAACTGAGGACATGATGATTTCTTTGTTTTCAAAAGCTGCTTCACTCTGGAAAGCAGTTTTTTGTAAAAGTGCAAGCTTTGGATAATGGCTCACTGAGCAAAATGCTTTTATTTAAAAGAATTCAAGAAGCAAATACAATTAATGTTTGTTTTAACAATAAAACTAAGTTTCTGATATCAGGAAATAGCTATTACAACTCAAAATATACACAACACTGCTTTTTCACAGCTGATAATTTTATGCCCTCTTCTACACCTTGCCTGATGGAATTCTTCACATGAGCATTTCCAGTTCAAAGTGTGCCTCATAGCCTTCCCCCACTGTTGCACAGTCCTTGCAAGGAGTGCAGTTCAGGCATATACATGCACTCTTGTGGAGCCTAAGGGGGTAACTATCCACAAGAAAATCACTATATAGGGTTGGGAGGAGTCTAAATTCTGCGCATGCACACACAGTACACAGAACACTCACTCAAAACAAACAAAAGCCCTTTAAATTAGTCAAGGTATTTCTTTCATAGCTGAGAAAGACGACAAGAGATCCATAGAGAGTTACTGTTCTCTGTATAAATAGTTGAGAGGTACTCAAATAGTAAGGTGATGGGAGCCACATAAATAGATAAATGTATAGTCAACTCCTAGCATCCAAAAATCATGAGGTTGGATTAAAAATCATGAGGTTTTGTTTGTTTGTTTTGTTATTTTTAAATCCAGGGTTCTTTTTATTTGCCTTCTGGTGTTAGAGCAAATGTTACAATCATTTGTGCACAACCAGGAGAGCTAGGAACTAACTTTCATTTAAAAGAGAAGCAGCTAAGATTTTCAGAAAACAACAGGATTCCAGGAGCATCGATTAAAAAAAACCACAAAAACAAACCCACATGGAACATCATAAGATTCATAATAAAATAGTCAGCACTGAGATACAAACAGGTAGATAGATGGGTGTGCAGAAAGTGAAAGGAGAGATGTGGAGGAGGAACTGACCCCAACATGCTTGCTCATCTCCCTCAGGTCCACCCAAAAGACCCTTCTGAACACTAGAGCTTTTCCATTCCACAGTTTAACACAAATAGAATCAGGACAGATTATTTATAGAGGGTTGTAACCAACAAACTTATTTTTTTTTAATGTTGTATTTACAAAATTCAAGTTGACAGTGTCCTTTTTAAATGTTTTTTTTCCCAGCCAGTTGAATGGATAAGAAATGAAGCAGAAAATCATACAAAAGCCAGCTAAGCCTGACACTCATTTCTCAAGTAGGCGCCAGGCTCCCTTGATTAGTTAGAATGCAGAATAGGTAGTAGCGTAGCAGTTATAAACACTTCTCCCCATTGCCTGCT
>ML675629.1:25193761-25217635 GCA_007922155.1 Mesoclemmys tuberculata | reverse complement strand
TTGCCTGCTTCAGGAATGTTTAATTAAATATAAACAGTGTTAGCTTTCACCGTACAATTTATTTAGCAGGCAAAAAGGGTCCCTTTCATATATATTACTTGTATAGGAAGCCTGCCATGGAAAGTAAATACATCAGTCATGCTGCAGGGGAAATGAATTTAAGTTAACAGTGATTATTGTTGTGCAAATAAGAGCACTTACAGTACATAGCCATTCACATCCTCACAGCGCTCTGCAAACCTTTGTAATTTGGCACCTGCCACAGAAGAGACAACTGGGGAAAAATTATTGAAATTTGGAAGCCCACGCTGCAGCAACCCAAAGCACTTGATTATTTACTCTGCTGCTCCAATGCTCAGCACACGTGCAGCTGGGCTCCAAGGTTAACTTTAAAAGGAGAGGAAGGGTGAGATGTGCAGGGTAATGAGACAAGCTGGAAAGATAGTGTGTGGGGGTAAGGGCAAGCTACAAGCACAGCGGGTGATGGTCACAAGGACACCTATCCTTTACTGACAAGTGCTCTCAAACTTCGTCCCTCCCTCAGCTGCCAAGCCTTCTCACGTGCCCCATTGGCAAGCGTCCCTGACCCGAGTCCCACTCCCAGCTGCCAGCTGCCAACTTTGCCTCAATACCCAGGGACAAGCCCCCTGCACACACCCTGCCCATTACTCCAAACCTTCCCATTCCTCCACAAGGGCAACATCAACAGCACTTAGCACTTTTATAACCCTTTCTGATCACCCTAGGCACAAATTGGAACAGATGCTAACACTGGATTTCCAAGAAAAACCTTTCTCCAGGGAGGGGAATAAACAGGGATCATCTGAAAGTTTAATGCAAGACTGTGCTATGCAAGAGCAACGACCCTATGTACCCAAAAGTCAACAACTGGATTCCAAGTATTTTAAAAACCAAACTCAGTATGACTTCAGTTAACAGCGTTTACAAGTCTGGGTCAGTTCCAGAGGCTGAGGGAACATTCTCATTTTGCAACAGACCTCAAGAAGAGCAAGAGCTGTTATCCCTGGAGGGCTCTCCAAAACAGCCTGCCAGTTTAGTATATTTATCTTTGCAAAGTCTTATAAGCAGCAGTTAGCAGTGAAGAGGAAACTATATTGTGCGTGATTTAGTTCAGCCACCACAGGTATCACCCTAATCTAATCCTTGTAAAAATCCTGTCAGGATCTTTACTGCTGCAGCCCATCAGGACCTTGTTTAAACATTTAATCTGAAGCAGGACAGTGTCAGGGGTAGCGCTTCAATGTCATGCTAATGTAGCTGATGGAACCTGTCCAGATTCCACAACTAGAGCTTTTTAGTATTTCACCACCTAGCCTGGAGATAAAGAAGGCTTTCTGTCTTTCACTAAAGCAGTTTACAAATATTTGTTTTGGGAACTATAAGAGTACAAAAGAAAAGAGAAAGATCTGTCCTTAAATCACAGGAGCATGAGTGTTTACATGTAGGGAATTGGAATGATTCGAGTTAGTTTTCTCACCATATATTTCATTATATTTTTCACTATGTATTTTCATTATATAGTTCAATGTTTTAGTGTGACATTCTACTATTAATCAATGTATCAGAGTATTTAGACATTACAGCACTGGGGGCTTTAGAAAGGTGTAGGATAATAAATATGGTTAGGGACAACAAGACCTAGATCGTCAGTCTTAAGTGCTTATAGATATATAGTATTGTGGTTAAAGTACTAGATTGAGCCTTGGGAGTAGAGCCCTGAAAATCCGCATTATCTGCTTTATCCATGGACCATTTTTGCAGTTTTGCATGCGAATACAAATTTTGTATCTATGAAGGACTCTACTTAGGAGATCTGGGTTCAAATTCCAGCTATGCCACATACTCCTGAATGACCTTGGACAATCATTTAATTACTCTCTGTGCCTCAACTCCCTGGCTGTACAATAGGGTTAAAAATCATTCCTTTCTCTCATTCTTTGAGTGTGAACTGTTCAGGGGCAGATTTGTCTCTCACTGTGTTTGTATAGTGCCTGGCACAGCGGGGCTCTGAGACGGGGCCTCTAGAGGCTACTGAAATATAAATAATAAAATACATTTTATAAACTTACACACAGAACCAAAAGGCCAGAGACAGGGAAAAGGGAAGGAGCCTATGTCTAAAGATGGCCCCCAGCCACTTTGTAATGAAAAGTCTTTAAAAGTTCATTTAAAATGCATTGGGACATTGAAACACGTCTGCTGGGAAGGGGGATTGATCAATTTACTGTATTTAGTGCTCCAATACTACAGTGATGGGCACTATAGAAATGCCATAAGCAGATAAACGTGGCCACAACTGCATAAGCCTGTTCGCCTACAGCCTGGGTGCATTACTAGTCCATTTATTCCACTTACTGTTATTTTCTTCCTACTTCATATCACCCTTATGTATAACATGCCCACAACCTAAAGGCACATGCTTTTAAAAATGTATTCATTATAAACAAAAACTATTGCTGGCTCATGTCTGTGACACTCAGTGGCAGCCCTGAGGAAGCCCATCATCTGAACAATGGTTGAAGAGTGAATCCTGCTAATGGTTTCCATAACCTCTGAAGACCTGCCTGTTTCCAGGGCACAGGATTATCATCTTTCCCATGCAGAGGGCATGTGAGGAGCACATCCTTCCAGAGCAGTTCTACTTCCCAGCCTCCATGCTATTGCTATGCCCTGAACGTAGGATAGGCTTCTCATCATCACCTGAAACAGCCACATGGTTACAATAGCTCCGTGAGGAATCCCAACTATGGGGACCCACTGTATTTCATTAGCAGGACAAACTCTGCTCTCTGAAGCAGCTTCCACTGAAATCAATAAGAAATATATTAATATCCTGCATTAGGTCATCATCACCGATCAGTTTTACTTTAGGTAGATTACATTTTATGTCTGTTCAGTGGCTTCTTGGCACCTACATATCAACAATATAATGACTGGCATTGTATGAAAGAAACAATTTAGAGCAGTAGTCACATTGACAGGAAAAGCAGTTACACATACATACACCCACATTTGTACACACATGTATCTTTTCTTTCTTTGAATGAACTATTCCAGCATTACTTGATCCTAGGAGCCCTATGCATCAAGTTGTATTCATGGTTCCCTTACAAATCCCTGATTTCAGGCACTTAACTCAGTGATGAAGATTAAAAGCCACTCAAACCTAATTCGACAAAGCCCAATGTAGCTGCAACTGGAGGTCTCAGTTACAAAATATTTTCTTCAGTCATTTTAGAGAAGAACAAAAAAGCCAGCTGATTTTGGAGAGAGTCTGATTTCAGAAGGCACTCTGCTCTCTAGCAAAAATATATAAAATATTTAAAAGAACATGCAGCACAGCCACACACAACTGTGTATGTTTTGAATTATATTGTAACCTCTCCTACTGCACCAAAACACGTCTGTAAACTGCCAGTTCCCCAGGGCTGGTACCTTGTTATTTGTTTGGCACAGTTTACCAGTTATAAGGTATACTTATGGCATTATGTGAGCCATAAATAATATGGCACCTGGGGCAGATTTTCTGCTCCAACTTCCAGGCAAATCTAATAGGCTGTTTAGCGTAGCAAAAATGAGGAGATTTTTTCACTTAATCAAGAAGATGTCCATATGTGGATTTAGGTGCCTAAACTTTGAGTAACTCACGTTTTAAAATGTTGGCAAATACAGGTGTGTACTATTTCTCTGAAGACTGAAAGTTCCCTGGCAATGCAAGGGCTACGGGAGACACTCAGTGTAGCATATTTGTCTGACCTTGGGCAACTCACTTAATCCCTCTGTGCCTCAGTTATAATTCTGCCCCGATTCACAGGGGAGAAGTGAGGACACATACATTAAAGATTTTGAAGTGCTCAGATATTCGGGTAATAGAGACCGTATAAATCCCTAGAATAGCTAAGACAGATATCATGGCTACCATGGGTCCATTGTGCAAAGTGTCTGAACATGAAGTGGTATCTGGTGGAAGCAGACTTCATGCTAGTTCATCACAGGCAGGCAGGCAGGCAGGCAGAAAGGCGTGTGACATGGCCAGCAGGTTGTCAAATATCCAGTGGCTAAAAAACCTCACATAGGGGGGGGGAGGAAGTGCAGAGCACAGAGTTGAAGTAACAGCAGCAGAAGAGCTACTCCATTTCCTATTCTCAGCTTTAAATTTGCCCCTACACTGTACCTCTGCAGTCAGGTTTTGTCACTTGGAAGGAGATTAATTTCACCCTAACAATATTATTGGGACAGGAATACACTTCATTGATTTTAGTGGAGTTAGACTATGGTTTCCAGCAAAGTTAACATAGCTTTTTTATTTTTCCCAAATAGATTGCATGGTAGCAGCAGCTACCCAGTGTAATAATATTACAAATGCAGAAAGTGTTTCTATGCTAACAGAGCAATAATTTCCTTTTAAAATTAAATATATGTGTTAGAGCATGAAAAGAAAGTAAATCTTGTGATGGACTCTAGACAGACAGATAAGAATAGCACCAGCCTCTACTACACAACCTGATCCCAATTTGCATCCTAATTTTAGTCAGATGTGCTCGTGTGCCTAACTGGTAGAGATCTAATCTTTGATTATAATCCTTTGGTTGTTTTTTGTCACACTCTTTTGAATGCATTTAGATTTGAAAATGTGCTAACCAAAATACAGAATTTAAATGTAGTATACTGTGTCATTCTCTGATCAGAGCTGTGATTCCATGAAGAATTAGCTTCAGCTTGAGAAATATCTGTTCTGAGAGGTGAGAGTGCTGTAGCATTCTAACCAAAACAAAACACCTGGGTCTTGGCATTCCAAAGATGGTTGGTGTAAAATGCTGGAACTGATGAGAGTGCTATTTCTAGCTCTGTAATACAGGTTTGGATATGCCTTTGCCTTCTGCAATTAACACTGGTTAACTCTACTGGCTTCAGTGGAGTTATTCCAACCACACACTGGTGCAAATCAAGAGTCAGTGCTGTCACAAGCAAATCTGGCTGTGTTTGTAAAATTATGCATGCAAATGCCACATTTTTGGAGATATGTTATTAATAGTATACACACTACAAATGAGCAGAAGACAAAAGGCAATTCATGTATACTGTTTTCTTAATCGTTTGGAAATAACGGGTCTGTTTGGTGACTACCTTTTAGTTACAAAATGTAAAATTCATACCCCTTCTTGACAAAATAATTACAAACAATAACAGATTAAGCCTATTACATTTCCAGAAAACAAGTCTATTATATTTACATATTTATTTCTCTCAGTATTTTGCCACCCTGTCGAACTTTCCAAATAGTTTGGTCTTCAGCTACAGTTAAAGTATGTATTGCCTCTGTGTGTATCAAAACAAAAAACAAACCAAAAACCAGCCAAAAAAATGTTCCGGTCTGTAGAACTCGCAAGTATACAGCAGAATGTAATTAGCTATGACAAGCATAAAACAATATGCAGGCTGAAAGCACTCCGGGCTCAATGCTTAATATGTATTAATATGGAATGTTTTTGCATCAAATCTTTTGTGCACAATTGGCATTTTTAATTAAAAAATAAGACAACTTGCAACCTACCACAGAAGCAGGAGTTCAGATAACCGAGACGTTCAACTATGAGAAAGAAAAATAGTTCTCTAGAGCCATGCACGGTGCCTAAACAGATTACATTTACATGGTTATATCTACTGAGCATTGAATGACAGCACAGAGAGATGGAGGGATGCCTGGTTGACTTGATATTCCCCATGACTCTGGAATTTTTTCCTTCCCTTGATCTGCCAAAGCCCAGATTTGTTAGTTTAATGGGGCCACTGTAGAGCTCGTTTTTTCCTGCAGGTACATCAGGAGATGGGATTGGGTGGGAGTGAAACTCAGAGGTGGAGGTTGCAGGATCAGATATCTACTGACATGATTGGGTCAAGTGTCTTTAGATTTTATGCAAGGGGCAGTCCACTGGAAACTTAGAATTCTAATTCTAATAAGGCAATTTGGATTTTCAAAAAGTATGTTTGAATTTTTAGAAAATAACCAGAATTCTGGTTAGGTGCCAGAGATCTCAGAATAACTAAATGAACACTTCCATTGATCGATACTAGGGGTTGAGTAATTTCCTGTTTGCTGAACTACCACTCTCTCAATGTCAGTTCTTGAAAATGTAAGAGTTTTTCAGGCTCTGTTTGCCAATGAAGAACATGGGAAGTCATACTAGAAAAAAATAATCTCTATTTCCAGTCACCTGTCAGTCAGTTGTGTGCACATCCAGGCCCGGTCTACACTAACTTTTGCGATTTGGCGGCAGTCGATGGGAGATACACAAGTGACATAAATCACTTGCGTATCTCCCGTCAACTTCGTGGCATCCACATTGCATCAAAGGGAACAGCTTTCCCTTTGACACAGCGCTATGCCACTTACTGAGGTGGTTTTCCTGCGTCGCTTCCTGGATCGACTGAGTGCGTCTATACAGACCTCAGTCGACCCAGCCTCAATGTATGCTAGAGGTACTTTAGTATTACTTAGCAGTAAAAGCTGTGACGATCCTGATACAACTGCTCTGCATACAATGACAGAATGGACCTGCTGCCCACTGGGTTTTGCAATAATTGGAAAATTAGACTCCAGTAATGACAATGCACTATTTCTGCATTGTCGACTCTTTCACACCCCCTAACAGCATCTGCCATTGAGGCAATTAAAACGAGTTAATGGACTTCTCCCCTGACAGATTTTCACGGCCTCCATAGTAACGGTGCTCAGGGAGATCTGAATGATAAGGTAACTTTATTGGTTGGCTCATTAGGTAGTTATTCATATCTCACGAGGAACTTTAATTCATGGGAAGCTTTCAGTAGATCATACCAGCAGTAAAGAGAAGAGCCACTGTATGGGGGTAATTTAATCTCATTGGGAAGTAGTTACATTTAGTATGCTACCTTTAAAATGTTAACAAAATGTGATTGTTGAGGCTACTATTTGGCACTGTATTTATTCTAAGGGTGTGCAAAAAGGGAAAGCACATGAGATTCAACTCTACAGTCAATCTCTCAATGTGACTTTTAACCCATAACTTTTAACCCCATTGCCTTGTAGAGAGAAAAACATAATTAGAGGACCCTGGATTGTGCAACTCTTCCGTCTGCTATAATCTGGAAGCCAGCTCAGGGAGCATAATGAATGAGAGATGCTAGAGCTGCCCACAGATGAATGGCGGGGCAGAGGCAGGGCCATACCCTCCAGTGCATGGTTGCTGTCTTACAGGCTGCACTGCAGGAAAAACCTGCTATACCTATTCTGCAGGCCACTGCTGAACAGCTACTTAGAAGGTATCGAGCTTGCTCCTGGTCACAACAGGCATAATGCTTCCCAAGAATGCCACCCTTCCCTTCCTTACCACTCACAACATTAATATGGCTGTAAAAGCCAGAGTCAAGCCCAAATGTGAGAAACGTGAGCAAACTATAGTCTAGCTACTATGCCAAGAGGCCCTTTATACATTCCTATAGCTAACAATGCATATTCAAAATGCCGTTCTTTAATAACTCTTTAAACACGACACAGCTCTCAAAAAACGCCTTGATAAGGCCATAATGCAATCTCATGGAAATTAACATTGAGCAATTGTAGAAAATTCAACTCCCCAAAGGGGGTGGCTGCCCTCTCAGATTCTCTATTTTTATCTGCCTTCTACCAACTCCAGATGGTTCACATACTTTTAAGGTGCTCTGAGATGGTTTTGGATCTTTACTTCCCAGCTTCTACATGCTTGACTAAATTGATGATCTAAGACAAAACGACATTGCTCAGGGTCTCCAGACTCCCCGATAATTGTTTCTAATAGTCCCTCTGGCACATCCCCATTGCCTTTCCTCTTTGCTGACTGTTAAATCCACCACTATGAAATGACAGTCTTCTATGGACTAGCACAGCCAATAATGAGAGGGAAAGAGAAAAAACCACTGTTTTTACATTAATGTTCAGGTTGTGACAAGTAAAAATGCCTCGCTCTGACATCGTACTTTTCACCAGCAGATCTCAAAGGGCGTGACAAAGGAAGTTGGTACCATCATCCCAGTTTCACAGATGGGGAACACTGAGACACAGGACTTGCCAAAGGTCAATCAGCAGGCCAGTGGCAGAGCTGGGACTAGAACCTAGGTCCTCTGAATCCCTGTCCAGATAGTGGTCAGAGCCAGAAAAGCCGAAGCCATCAACTGAAAGTACATCCTTCGTTCACATCAATGTAAGCACAACAGTACAGCAACAGGTCCATGCAGAAAGAAAAAGGCCAGTTTCTCAATTGGACAGCAAGGATTGAGCGTGCTCTTTCCCCTTGGCCACTGGGAAGGAAGGAATGTACAACTACTCTTTTGACTGGTCAAGAGCAGCATGGGTGGACTCTGCAGTGAGATTTTTAAGAGCAGGCTGGACAGTCAGGGATAGTCTAGATAATGCTTTGTCCTACCTAGAGTGCCGGGGACTGGAGTAGACCTCTCAAGGTCACTTCCAGTCCTTTGATTCAATGTAGTCTTCAGATAAAGTACACTGCCATAAATGAAAGGTGTTGAAGGAAAATGCAATTTACCACAAAGCGAAAACTAGGAGGGCCGGGTCAAAGGTCAGTGCACAAAGTCAGAGAAAAATATTTACACTGTGGAAGATGTGAAAAGCTCTGTATTGCTCATCTGGAAAACTCATACCCTTCCACCTTAAGCCCTGCTCTGTGCAGACCAAAACATGGACAGAAGGGTACATGCCCATCTGGCAAGCTTTTTAATGCTGTTGCTTTGTTTTACTCCATTAATGAATCTGTGAATCTGCCATAAAATAGTACCTAGTTCCCATGGTTTCTCTAGGCCAGTGACAATGTGAAAAAATGCAGGCAGAGAGATTTTCTGTAGAGGATTGATTGAGCTGGCTCTCCATTTCCTTTATGCATGTTGTCAGAATCAGTCTCTCTCCTCAAGAGCTGTAATACCCTTACCCAACAGCTTCCTTGGGGCAACTAGCGTGACATGAGTATGGTACTAAGGAGACAAAATGAAAATCCCATGTTAACTTAATGGATGCAGCTGCTTACTACTGCACCTCAATAGCCTCTATCAATTTCCACTTCCGGGGAGCAGGACTTGACACCCGCCAGTAGCTAATCTTCTGCAACCCTCACAGTTTTAAGTTTCGTTCTGTCATCCTGTTCATTTGCTATCTGCTCAATGTGCTGTTGACATCAAAACTGGATGAAGTTCGAAGTCATTCTTAAACACACAGACAAATGCTTATTAATAAAGAGACTTCAATTCCTGTTTAGCAATCTAAGCAATCCAAGGAATAATGAATACAAGGGAACTCTGCTTGAAGAGCAATGAATGAGCAATTTGAACTTGCTGGACAGCAGGAGTGTCCTTTTCCTTCAGCTCTTCATGCTTCCTCGTTGTGATTGAATTCTCTTTGAAACACCTGAAAGTGCTCCACTGACCACAGTTTAGCAACAACTGTACTTCTTCAGCCAGGGAATTTTAATTACATTTACAGAAGCCCCTATTTGTATTGTTAAGATAAAAGACTAACCAAAGCAGTGATGGATTTTGAGTGTACCCATACTTTTCCTTGCCGTGGTTGCAAGCAGTAACAGATACTGACGCTGATGCAAACAAAAAACATTCTGCCATTGCCACTAGAGCAACTCTGCCAAGGCACAAGGATGTGTCAAAATATCTATACTTCACACAATAGCTACAGATATATGTGCTGATACGTGCTGTAGAAATAACACAATGGCTTCTATGATTTAAGCAATTTCTTTTGGAGGAGGTAGAAAGAAAGGAAAGGTTGTTGTATTCAGAAAGCCATATCCCGACTTGCAAACTACGTTTCAGCCTAAAGAAACTTAGTATAGAACTAATCACTGTGCTTTAAAACAAAGCTATAATATGTGGCTCAACTTAGTTACGTGAAATAAAAAGGCACACAGAATTCTGGATGTCAGTTGGAATCCATATTCCTCCAGTACTGACTGCTCTACTAGAGGTTATCAAAATTTGGTTTTGAAAACAAATTCAGACAGATTGTGACCAAATTGCTGATAGTTTGCTTTGGGCAAATAGTTTTTAATGTAACTGCTCGAAGATTTGTAGTCAGAAAATAACAGCAGCCCTTCCCTGTAGAATGGACATAAGTTCCTTTCTTCTTCCTCATGGCCAGTATTGATGCTAATGTAGCATAAATCATGGAGCAGAGGGGATTAGGAGGATTCTCTGCTCCTTTACTATCCCTTCCCAAGGCCAGCCCACGTCAATGTCCCAAAAAATAAAAAGTCAGCTATAAGCTGGGACTAAACAGATGAATTTTCAGCCCCGGAGATTTTGAGAAGCAAAGTTAATATGAGTGGGAGGAAGAAATTAGAATAAAATTAGATTGATAGATAACAATGAAGTCGCTACTATGTCTCTGTGATATTGTTCCCACAGTGAGGGAGCAAGCATATAATTTTCATGAACGAGATTAGAAATTAGATCAGAACTAGATCGGAAACAAGTGTGTGCTCTCCCAGTTCTCTGACTTTGACCTACACACCCCAGGATGATGATTACCACATCACAGCCTCTGCCAAAGAATGCTCCTTGGCAAATTGCCATTTTTCAAGTCGTAATTTATATAGTTTGGTTTAATAAGCTCATAGAGATGTAAAAAAAACTAGTCAGAATCCTTCTTCCATATCAGCCTTAACCTGGGGGGAGGGAGGGGGGGACCAGTGTGTCAATAGAAATGACTGACACTAAACTTTACACACTTTGTATGAAGAGAAAAATAAAAGCTGTATCACAACTAAGTAAGTGTGTGACTCATATTGATTAGTGAAAGGTATCAATTGTTACTGACATAGAAATGCCTATTTTCAGTTCTCAGTGCCCAGTTAGGGATTGCTGAATTGAGTAACTATTTCATAGCAGAGCAATCAATATGTCATCTGGAAAATCACAGCAATAGAAACTTCTAGCAAAACAGAAATTCTACCTCACCAAGAATATTTCAGTAACCACAACAACAGGTCCATATAAATCTGGACCTCGTCATCATATTAAAACCTTCGTAAAATTACATTTCAGAGGAATAACCCTATTACAGAGGTTACATGGTTTGTCCATCTGTATTATATATGCCGTGCAGTTGGTGCTGGACAGTGAGGGAATCTCTGTCCTGAGGAGCTTAGAAATTTACATACCTGATCCTAAGTCTGCTGAAGTCCACTGCTTGCAATAGGTTTTGGAGACAGACAGAAGTAAGGCCTGGTCTACACTACAAAGGTAAGTCGACTTAAGTTACGTCAACGTACAGCCAACACTGTTGCATGTCCACACTACTCTTCTTTGTGTCAGTAGAGCGCATCTACAGCAGCAGCTCTACTATTGACACAGAGCAGTGCACCATGGGTAACCATCCCACTGTGCAACTGGCTTCATGGTGTTTCGGAAAGGGTTTGCAATGACTCACAGGGGCAGATTCCGCATCACATGATGCAGATTTCTCAAGCGCATCATTCCATGGGCATCCTGTTAGGTTTCCAGACACTTTTCAACTGCCCTGGTAACCTGCAAGCCAGCCATCTCTGTCAGAAAGTATGGATCCTGCACTGCTCTTCAGTATTGTGCTGTGACTTATGGACACAAGGCTATAAGAAGAGCCCAAGAGGGGGCTATTTGGCTGAGGGAGGTCTTGAAGGAGCATTTTACCAATAAGCCAGAGAAATGTGTGATGCTGCAATGTGCTGAGCCTGGCATTGTTTGTTTGTTTGTACCACGCTATGAACCTTGTAATGATTGTGTGTGCGCCAGACTATAACAATGCACATGCACTTATTGCTATTGTCGGTGAATGTTAGCAGCAGCCACTACATGATGGAGAGTAATAAAGAAACTCAGTTTCTGTATGTAGCTTTTCATTCCACACCCATGCAAACATTCCCATGCTAGAAGTGGGTTACAGCACATGAAAGCTTATGCCTGCAGACATTTGTTAGTCTTTAAAGTGCTACAGGACTCTAGTTGTTTATACCTACGCTATGCAGAGGAAAACGTCATACATGTAGGGAGAGAGGGAACAGAGCACATACACCAACAAGCTGGGTGAATGTGCGGCTGTTGTGTGTCTAATCTCCCACAGGGTGGAGTGCCTTGGGGACTGCTATGGCCCCAGAACATATATGGAATGGGAAGGGGTGGGGGGAAGCATAGGCAGGTCCTGAAATGCTGTTTCTTTTCTAATTAAACTTTGTATGATTGGAGAAAGTTTCAGCCAGAATTAAAATAAACCCCAAAAGATATGAATTTGTTTCAAATAGAGATTATTTACATTTTTATCCAATGACTTGTTGTAGATTGCTGTAACTCACATGCAGCACACTGCAGTATGAGGTGTAAAAGAACTCCCCCTGTGAGTCTCTCCCCCTGCCTCCCTACAGTGATTTCTCTTTATATCAGGATTTGTGCACCTTTGCAAAGAGGAAAAGATTTGATACCCTTTGCTTATGATTTCTCTACTTCCATACAGAATTGAGGCAATAAATTCAGAACACCATAGCAGAGCAAAAATAATTATAGGTAGAGTGGAAAGAGATTCTTGAAATTGGAAGCACTCATCCTGGTTTTTTTAAAACCTGATTGCTTTTGAGACACCTCCCTCCTTCCTTTGACAGAAGTGAGAGTCCCAAATATATCTCTGTGCATCTGTGATCACTGTAGAGGTAGAGACAAGTCATATTATCCAGATAACAAAAGTTCATTCCAATTCTGAATATGTGCAATGCAATAGAAATACAGTATCTGTCCACATGACTTCAATAATGTTGTACAGAGCCATGTAATTCTGCAATTTATTTTAACATAACATTATTAAAAGTAAAGATGTCTTGAAAACCGGGTTTTGTTTTACCTTCCTCAGGTAAAGTCGTAGCTAGGACAGTTTAGTTGGGGACATGTCCTGCTTTGAGCAGAGGGTTGAACTAGATGATCTCCTGAGGTCCCTGCCAACCCTAATCTTCTATGTTTCTAGAGTACATTTCCCCCCCCCCATTAATGAATAATCTACAGTAGGTATACAAAAATTCCTACCCTCCATCAGTATTTTAACCCTGCATGGTTTACATCTATGTGAAAAAGTGAATGTCAGAAGTATCTGTTTTTACTTTTCCAGAGAAAAGTTTTAATTCTGTTTCTTTTCATTCATTCTTCCTTAAAACCATGCCCTCTTTTCCCACAGCCTGAGGCTAACCACTTTGATCCCCACCTTGACTGCTTTGCCCAGTCTTCCACCCGTATAACACCATGCTGGCCCCAGCCCCCTCCTTGTAGAAGTGGCACATCTGCAGTTCTGCACCAGAGCAACTATTTGCCTTCCGCTATGCCTGGTACAGCTGTTTGTTTTTTTAAACACAGCACTGCTGCCTGTTCCTATCGTAGCCCTTCTGCTCCATGCTCTGTAGCTGGAGAACAGCTAGACCCAGCAGATCCACCAGCTCCTGTGTACTCCAAGCAAGAGTGCATTTGCTGTATAGAGCTGCCATGGTCAGCTGGGAAGATGCTATGTGAACTCTCCACGCTGAGCAAACAGGAAGAGCGATTTCAAAACTTCCTGGGGCTTTATAAAAGGAGGAGCACATATCTACCTACATACCTGGCTGCAGGAAAGCAGAATTCAAAACAGTGACCGGAGCGGTCACAGTGGGCATTGCGGAACACCTCCTAGAGGCTACTTATGGCAACATAAGCAACGCAGTGTCCACACTGACGTGGCATCATTTTAACTACATCACCCTAAGCTCTGTGCCTCTCAGGGTGGCATTGCAAAGTGGATTTATTTTAAATTGACTTTCACCTGTCAGATTTTATTAGTTGCAGGAGTGTGACCACACCAGGTTCACTGTGTTGAGGTACTGCATCCCCACTAGCCTCACCTGGGTTGACAAAGAAACGCACCATGGGTAGCTATTCCACCCAGTGCAACTAGACACAGAGGCTTTGGGGAAGGTTGTCATGCTCCCATGATGCAATGTATGGAAAATTCTATGTTAATGAGTCCGTCCCACTACAAGCCATAGAACAAAACAATTCCTGTTTGCTGTAGGCTGTCAAGCAGCATCTTCAGTCAGTGGAGTGCCAGTTCTGGTTCTGAGAAACAAGCACTGATTGGTGGGACCACATCATTATGAAGGTGTGGGATGATGATCAGTGGCTGCGGAACTTTTGTATGTAAAAGGCCACTTTCCTTGAACTTTGCACAGACCTGTCCCCAGCGTTGAAGCACATGAATACTCGCTTGAGACTGCTCTGACAGTGGAAAAGTGAGTGGCCATTGCTCTGTGGAAGCTACTGATCAGTTGGGAATCAATTCAGAGTCAGTAAATCCACCATGGGAGCTGCTGTGAAGCAAGTGTGCCGGGCCATTAATAGACTTCTGCTAAGAAGGGTAGTGACTTTGGGAAAACATGCATGACAGTGGACAGATTTGCCGCAATGGGGATCCCAAACTGTGTGTGTGGGTGCGGGTTGATAGATGGCAAGCGTATCCCTATATTAGTACCAGACCTCCTTGCCACGCAGAGTACATAAACCAAAAAATATACTTCTTAATGGTGCTGCAGGCTCTTGTGGATCACAAGGGACGTTTCACGAACATCAACATAGGATGGTCTGGAAAGGTGCATGATGTGCACATCTTTAGGAACTCAGGTCTGTCCAAAGAGATGCAGGCGGGCACTTTCTTCCCTGACCAAAAAATAAATATTGGCAACGTTGAAATGCCCATGGTGATCCTGGGAGATCCTGCCTATCCAGACACTGGGTACCTGCACAGTGCGAAGGAGCGTTTCGATAATAGGCTCAGCAAGTGCAGAATGGTGGTGGAATGTGCATTTGGCCACTTTAAGGCAAGATGGTGCAGCTTGTTCACGAGGTTAGACATCCGTAAACGCAACATACCAGCTGTTATCTCTGCCTGCTGTGTGCTCCATAAATGTCTGTGAAACAAAGGGGGAAAAGTTCCCCCAGGGTTGGGTCATGGAGGCTGATAGGCTAGCAACTAATTTTGAGCAGCCAGGTCCCACAGCTATGCTAAGAGCCAACCGTGGAGTACTGCGCCTCAAGGAAGCATTGAAAACCCACTTTTGGAATGAACCGCAATAATGTACATCAGTGCTGTGCCTGTGCCATCAGTGCTGTGCCTTCTCTTCCCAACCCCTACCCTCGCACCATCTGCCCCCTCCACTTCTTTCCCTGCCAACAATCCCCAGCTCTCAATGAATAAAGAATAATGTTTCTTAAAGCAGTAGTTTTATCTGTGATCCACTTCAGTGGGGGGAAAAGGAAGATAATTTAAACACTCTCATCAGGCTGCTTGGCCATCCAAAGCAAAGTGTGACTGTGCAAACAGCAAAGCACACGTTTCTAGTTCTTAACGGGGCTGTCACCTCTTTCTGCTCCCCTCCATCGGTGTTCAGTGGAGCATGTACTGCACAATGCTCATCCTCCTTCTAGAGAGCTTGTGGGTGGGGGCTGGTAAGGAAGTGCTTGTTGATTGAGCATTTTGGAGGGACCACAGAGGGAGTCTGTCCTGCCACTGTTCTTCCTGGAGCGCTACCAGATGCCTCAGCATGTCAGATTGATCCCTCATAATATGCAACATCTCCTGATGTGTGGCACACTCCTGTGCTGAATTTTACCATGATTTAAGTCGGCAGAATGGATATGCCAGTGGACCGGATACTTTAGGGGGCGACGTAAGCAGCATTACATCAACCTCCACTGCTAGTGTAGACCAGGCCTCACTGAGGTGGGTTTATTAGATCGGTGTAGCAGGCAAGTTAAAGTGGCGAGAGGAGCACTGTAGTGTGTACACCTCCGTAGTTAGGTTGGCATATGTTGCCTTACATCGATTTAACTATGTAGTGTAGACAAGCCCTCAGATGAGATGCGCTGGATGGGAGATGTTTGCCTCATCTCACATTCCCCCCCTCCCCTGACATCCCTCCCAAGAAGCCACAGCAAAAAAATCCATAGTTTTGATGTTCACACTATTACTACCTCATTGTATTTAAAGAGCTAAGATTCAAATCCCCTTCACCCACTTGCAAAATAAAAGGTCACAGAGCCAGGAAAAGTGATTTCTCTAAACCCATCATGCACGGTCTTGAGCCCCCTCCTGTCCTGATAGAGCAGAAGGTGCTTGAGAACTTTTAGGGTGAGGCCCTACAGCCCAGATCCAAATCTCAATGAAGTGAATGGAAACTTTGGATCAGACCCTATAAGAACAATCATATCTATTGCCAATCTGATCACTGTTAGCATTGCTGACCCATTACCATATCTATATCACAGGGGAGATGTGCTTTGATATCCTGAATAGAACATGCTAACGATTACCATGTTGCAGCTGGTGCTGACTTCTGTTTTTGATGCTACCTTTCTCATGTACGCATTATACCTTATGACTTGAAAACAGTGCATTTCCACCCCTCCCCTCATCAGTGGTTTCTTCTGCAGAATTACTGGGTACATGCCAATCTGCACTATGCACTTTTAATGTTGTTTCTCTCTCTAGCCTACGTGTCACGGAACTGATCCCATTGAATGAGAGACCATATGGCTGATTTATCAAGAAACTTCATGATAGGCATTAGAACTGAAATTATCCTTTATTCACAGTCTGTCATTAGTATTCTCTTTGAGGGTTTTTTAAACTCTATTATTGTATTTATTTATAAGCATCACTGTACTGGAGAATGAACAATAATTACATAAACCTTTGGTAAGCTCCACAGGCCAAACCAGCAAAAAAATATCCCAAGTCATCAAATCTCATTCCTTCCCTCATGCTTTCCTTATCCAACACCATCCTTCCACAGAAAGAGCCAAAAAACTCTGAGGTGAGCCAAAGGTAATCAAACCAGGCTCTATTTAGATACGTGCAGGAAGGGAGAGAGAGAGAGAGAGAGAGATACAAATATTGTAGAGTTGAAAATCCCTTAGAGAGTACACACAGTCATCACTCCAATCTCTTCTATTAGCTCATGCATCTCAGTTAACACAACTCCTGCAGTACTATGCAAGTGGTCTGACAGTTACTCAAGGCCCAAATTATTCAGGTCTTTATAGGCCAAAATCAATATTCTAAACTTCATCCCAAAACCAAGCTGGCAGCCATTGCAGATCAAGAAGACAGGTATAACACGTTCCTGAGCGAGCAGAGTTTAATAAGCATTCAGAACCAGCTTCAAGTCAAATTTCCAAATCATCCGACGGTGTAGAGCTCATTGCGGCAATCCAGTCTTGAGACACAAGCATGAATCACTGAAGTGAGGTGTGCATCCAAAAGAGTACGGGTCAGATGTTTTGCCAGGTGCAGCACATAGAAAGGGAACTTGGCTGCTACCTGAGCATCCGAAAGCAGTTGGGGAATTCAGCAAAACATCCAAGTTCCAAACAGCAGTAAAAACTGGCAGGCACAATCCCTGAAATCGAGGTAATGGATATAATCTCCTTTGGTTCTTTTGGTTACATCCCCCAGCCTGTAAATATTACCTCAGCTTTATCTGGATCTGATGCTTGGTCAGCTAGCATCATCCAGCCCCCAACCTCCATTCAGTACTGGGCAGGTTGTTCAACTGCCGTGGCCAAGTTGTATGAAGTGGACATATACCATGTATGGAATCAAAACCAGAATTGCCACATATTGGCCAACAGGCAGTAGAGCTGTGTGTCCCTGGGTGACCGACACTCTATTTGTAGATTAGTGATGATAAATACTAGAAGTCCACTGGACTATGGAGCCAGTCCATAGGGGCTCAGTTTCCAAAGCTAACTAGAGATTTTTATTCTTTTTCTATCGTAAAAACAAAACAAAATTCGTTTGAACAAGTGAAGTCACCTTTTTAAAAAAGGAAAGCTAAGAAATGTACACTTGAAAGGGACTTTAATAGGTCATGTATTCCAGTCCCCAGCACTGAGGCAGGATTAAGTATTACCTACACCCTAACAGGTGTTTGTTTTACCTGTTCTTAAAAACCTCCAATGACAGAAATTCCACAACCTTCTTAGGTAATTTATTCCAGGGCTTAACTACCCTTACAGTTTGGAAGTTTTTCCCCTGCCTAACCAAATCTTCTGTGCTGCAATTTAAGACCTTTGCTTCTTATCCTATCCTCAGTGGTTAAGAAGAACAATTTAACATGCTCTTCTTTATAACAACCTTTTACGTACTTGAAGACTTATGCCCCCACTCAGTCTTCTCCAGACTAAACAAACCCAATTTTTTCAGTCTTTCCTCATCAGTCATGTTTTCTAGACCTTTTATCATTTTGGTGTTCTCATCTGGACTTTCCACAATTTGTGTGCATTTTTCCCTGAAGTGTGGTACTCAGAACTGGACACGGTACTTCACTTGAGGCCTTATCAGTCCTGAGTAGAGTGGAAGAATTACTTCTTGCTTACAACCCTCCTGCAGATACATCCCATATTGACTCGTGTTCAGTTTGTGATCTACTGAATTCCTCAGATCCTTTTCTGCAATACTCCCTCCTAGGCAGCCATTCCCCATTTTATATTTATGCTTTTGATTTTTCCTTCCTAAGTGGAGTACTTTGCATTTGTCCTTATTAAATTTCATCCTATTTATTTCAGAACATATCTCCTGGTAACAACCACAAAATGTTATAGCATGATGTGCTATTAACCAACCCATTTATGAAGATATTGAATAGAACCAGACCTAGGATAGATCCCTGTGGGACTCCACTCGAAATGCCCTCCCAGTTTGACTGTGAACCATCCATTGCTAACTATTCTGAGTATGGTTTTCCAGACAGATGGGCATTCACCTTACAGTAGGTTCATCTCAAGACTGTATTTCCCTAGTTTGTGTATGAGAAGGTCATGTGAGACAGTATCAAAGCCTTATTAAAGTTGAGATACATCACATCTGCTGCTTCCCCACAATCCACAAGGCTTGTTACCCTGTCAAAGAAGGATATTAGGTTGGTTTGACATAATTTGTTATTTATAAATCCATGTTCACTGTTCCTTATTGTCTTCTAGGTGCTTACAAATGCATTGTTTGATTATTTTACTATTTATCTTTTTAGATACTGAAGTTAAGATGACTCATCTATAATTCCTTGGGTCGTCCTTCTTTCTCTTTTCATATACCGGTACTGTATTTGTCCTTTTCCAGGCCTCTGGGATCTCTCTTGTCCTCCTCTGGATGTTGCAACCAGGTACACAGGGCTGCAGCATCACTCAGATTAGCCGAAGCTGTCCCCCCTCATGATGAAGGCGTGGATAGGCCAAATTGGAGTGAATGGCACTACAATTCCATATGCCAGGTTGCAATACCTGGTCTGGCCCTGCAGGCCACAGGAGCTACCACTGTGGGGTAAATGTGGAGTGGGTTCGCTCATCAAGCCTCACTCAGGGCCTCCTATCTGCACCAGGCCAGGGGGTCAAACCACCGTCCTAGAGCCTTCCTCCACAGAAGTCATAGACAGACAAATAAACAGATGTCCTGGTATCTGTGACATTTTCACCACCATGACAAACCTGCAGCCCTATTTATCAGTGTTGTGGAGCCTTTCTGAAGTTTACATTGTTTCCTAAGGTGTTTACAAAAAATAAAGTTACTATAAACAACATGGTTTTTTATTTTATTTCCTAAGACACCTTTTTAAAAGGTCACCTGCTTACATATATTTAGCATTTCATATACTAGGATGAGAAGATATGGAAACCATTGCAGTTGTAAGGGGATGGCCTCTCTCATTTACATGGAGTCCATTTCTCATACACTGAGGAATCTCTTCGGAATCAGAGGTGTTCTACATTTCACACATCAAAACAATCTGTAAGTAAACAACCATTGCACTTCATGATTCATATACAGTAAATGACTTGTGGTAAACAATCTGAGCACAAAGTGTTCCTTCAAGCCCCAACATTAGTCTATTCCTGCCAAGCTAGGCTGATGCAATAAGATACTTTCTGCCTCCAGCACTTTACCAGCGATGGCAGATTCAGTGCCCCTTGGCCTGCTCTTTCCTTGTTGCCCCTTACCTTGGAACACCTTCCCAATTCCGCCATGCCAGACCGATTCTCTTTCCTCATTCAAATCTCTCTTACACAGTCACCTCACTGGTGATGCCAATAAAAAGAGCTAATAAGACACATTTTAATTTAAAAAAAAAAACCAATCGTCTACTGAACCGTCATAACACGCACACAGTAAGCTGAATAATCGCACACCCCATCAGTTCTACTGTTGTTATTCCTCACTTTTTGCTTCCCTCTTTAAGTTAAATTGCAACAATGTCTGTCTAGCAACGTTTTAGGGGTTGGAACATTTACAAATAGTCAAAGTAATACTGCCCATCTTGTTTCCTCAGTACAGAGAATTCCTCACATATATTCTATCCGTGACAACCTGGTATTTGGAGTAGCATATGCAGCATTCCCAAGGCCGAAGCTTGACTCCCTGATTGATATTCTGTGTGTGACATGAGCATTCATATAAAATCAACAATTGGTAACTTTTGCAGCATTAAAAAGGCTCATGAGCAACTTCAAAGAAGCAAGGATCACATTAGTATATACGCTTACATAAAATTTACACACAGTCCTAGGAAAAAGATCTTGGAAGTAAAAACCTTACTAATCCAATATCCCCAAGACTTATGCTAACACAGAGTAACTTTTAAAGTCTCCAGACCACTGGCTAGAAGGGCTCTCTTCCTACCCTGGGTTGTTTGAAGACAGCAAGGTTTCTTCTGCTCTCTCTTTATTCCATCCTGCTTCCCCCAGATTCTAAGGGGAAACTCTGCCACCTCCTGTTAAAATCAATGGTGCTAATTGAACGGTAAAGTGCTACTCCACGGGAGCATGGGAGCAGAATCTGCCTCATGCAAACACTTCTGTTCTCCCCACTTCACTGGAGTGGGGTGTTTAGGCTGCAGGCAGCTCCAGATCCATGCTGGAGGAAAGGTATTTCTTATTGGAGACTTCTTTTGCCTCCCCACAGTGGAAATGGACCCAGTGATTTACTCATAGTAATAAATGCTCCTTTAGTTAGCGTGTGAAGGATCAAACTTCTTGACTGTAATAGCAAGAATATCCACGTATGGGGATACCAATGGCTGCATTCTGTACATCATTAAAACAAAAATAGTGAGATTTTCAAATATTAAAAACACAATTGTATCAGTACTGAGGATGATCGGACTAGAGCAAAACACTATGCTTGATAGTGCTTAGACAACACCACACAGTGCCTATCACTAACAGTTACTTCTAAAAGTTTACTACTGTGAATAAATTGGTAATTCCAGCTCAAATGACAAAAAACAAACACACACACACACCGACGAGTCACTTGAATAGGCAAACATTTTTCTGCACTTTCCACAAGAGGCTTTCCAGGGAAACCCATTGGAAGCTGAAAAGAGAAATCAGGCTGTCTGGTTTGCACACCTTTTATAATTAAAATGTATCAGTATAATACAATGTAATTAAAAAGCTGCAATTCTTGGCATGCAAGGCTGAGATAATGTGGAGGAGATGAAAGATAAAACCTATTTAAACAGGAATGTTTTTTAAGCTATTTTGGACATCTTTCAATAAACGTTCAAGAAGATTCAACAAGACATTTTAATCCTAAATCACTCTAGCGCTCCCCAAATAGCATAATTTAAATCAGCATCCTTGTCTCAAGCAAACCTTTTCAATTTCTCACCACAAATCTATTTCGATTAGGTCTATATCCAGAAGTGTTTTCAGCTCTGATATGAATGAACAGGTATGTAAAAGCCTTTTTTAAAAATTCCAATTAAACTATTATCAATTTGACAGATGTTCTCAATGAATCTTTCTGATTTATCTTATTAAATGTTTGCTGGCATGCTGACAGGAGGATTTGTCAAGCACTGAGCCACATTCTGCTTTCACTTACACCAGTGTAAAAGAAAGCAATTCCAATGGCTTCAATGAAGCTATTTCAGTTATTTACACTGGAATAACTGAGCACAGAAATGTGACCCAGGGTGTCTTTAGGGGGCTGCTCCTTGCAGTTATGGCAGGAGCAAATTGCAACTGTGGTTGAATATACAAAATATACTGAGTTAAAATATTTACCATGGGTGTCCAAGAAGTAACTACTGTTGGGAAACATCTTCTTGTTTGGACTCTAGCGATAGTACTGAATCAGTCTGTAGCAAAGATCAATTAAATTTGGGCACTCATGATTTTACTGTGAGTAAACTCCAACAGTTATTCCATTTTTTTTAATATGGCTGGCTCCAAAACTTTAATTTGTAGAATTTGTTTTTAAAAGACTTCATTCAATTTTACTTACAGTAAATCATACTACAAAATAACACTTTATTGTTATTCTCTGCCTGGAAAGTGGGGCACTGATTCCCCATTAACCTCAGTTTTATAATAGCCTACATGTTTTAAAAGACAGAGCAACATTACTGATAAAACACGGCTTTGCAGATAGACGCAAGAGACAGCTAACTTTGAACATAAGAGAAAATAATACCAGTGTGATGGCATCCCCTAAAAAGCCCTTGCTATCTTATCAGAAATCTATTCCATAGAAACATTAAGTGACTGATTTGTCTACAGAATATTATTGCAACATAAAACAACTACTACATTTTCAAGGCTACATTTTTTCTTTTAATAAAGTTCTCCCATCAAAATATTTGTACAGGGTCACAACATTGTGTGTTTCATCATGGCTCTGTTACATACATAAAGCAGCAACAGCAACTTTTCAGAGAAATCTTCCAGGGCTTTATGTCAGCTACGGTAACCCCCTACCTAAGCCCCACCCAGGGGCACAACGACGGAGGCAGAGAACACATTGGGATTTACCAAATGCAGACAGAAACAGGAAGGCTGGCGATCTCTAAGTATCAAGGCAATGATGCCTGGCTATAGCCTGGATACGGATTTGTTTTAACAGGATAATAAAGGCAATACATAGGTCCACAGGAAGAACTGTGTAATAAACAAACTTGGGGCAGCTGGGAAGGGGGGTGGGAATAAATCTGGAGATGCTGACCAGAATTCCAACCACTGCCGGACAGACTAGCCCAGTGGTTCTCAACTGGGGTACCTATAGCCCATGGGGATATGCAGAGTCTTCCAGGGAGTACGGCAACTCATCTAGATGTTTGCCTAGCTTCACAACAGACTACATAAAAAGCACTAGCACAGTCAGTACAAACTAAAATGTGACTTGTTGGTAGGGCTCTATGTACGATAGGCTGAGATGTAAGTACACTATCTATATTCCCAGTGATTTATTTTATAGTTATGCAGTAAAAATGAGAGCTGGTGGTTTTTCAGTAACCCCGGGCTGCTCCGCTTTTGTATTTTTATATCCCATTGTGTAAGCGAGTCATTTTTCCACGAGGTGAAACTTGGGGGGGGGGGTAGGCGAGCCAAAAACCAGCCCCTGAAAGGGGCACAGCTGTCTGGAAAGGTTGAGAGCCACGGGTCTAGCCAAGCCAAAGAGAGAGAGAGAGACACCTCGGCCGGCCACCCCACTCCCGAGCAGTGTCTGCCCAGCCTCGCCAGAGGCAGGAAATCTCCTTCGGGCTCCTACCGACCATTGCGCCCACCCCCTAGACCCTGTCCCCGTCGGAGGGGCACGACTCGCTCCACCCGCCAGCCCCTGGCACACACCTGCCCCAGCGCGGCGCGGCCCCGCTCTCCCCGCAGCGCCCGGCCTCGCTCCGGCGGACTTGGCCAAACTTTCCCGAGTTGCACGCGCCGCCGGAGAAGGCTCCGTCCCCCGCCGGGCCCCGCGCGCCCAGGCGTTCCCGGGGCGGGGCG
>ML675629.1:25099219-25193361 GCA_007922155.1 Mesoclemmys tuberculata | reverse complement strand
GAACGAGAGGCGCCTGCCCCCGGGGCCAGCCGTGCAAAGCCCTGGGCAGCCGGCGCCCGAGGACCCCCGAAAGCGGGCACGGAGCCCCGGCGCGCCTTACCTGGCGGCTCTCGCTCCCCCGCCACCGTGCACGGCGCTGCGCCGCTACCGTCCCCCCATCGCGCCCGGGCCGCTCAGCAGCCGCCGCCTCTTCTCCCCATGGCCGCTGCCGCCGCCTGCGCCTCGCTCGGCAGCTCCCTGGCTGGCAGGCAGCCTGCTGGCGAGGGGTGGGCCCGGCTCCTTTAAGGGGGACTCACTCCGGCTCCCGCGGCTGGCTCCGTCCCGGGCCTGGGGGAGGAGAGGAGGAGGGCCATGGCCAGGGGCTGGGAGCGGAGACGGACAGCGGGGAGCCGCTCCCAGCCCGGGCAGAGCCGGCGGGGTTAGTGCGTGTCACGCCCGCCTGCAGGAAGACGCGGGTACTGCAGCGCCTTCGCCCGGCCGGAGCCGCGGAGTCCAGCGCGGCTGGAGGGGGACGGAGCCAGCCCCGCGGCCAGGGCCAGGCTTAGCCGCTGGGCGAGCGGGGGTCCGGGCACCAGCCGCACGTGGGCTGCGCGAGCCACCTCCCCAGCCGTGTCCGGCGCGCCGCCTCCGGGCTCCTCGGCAGGCTGTGTGCGGCGCGGGCCCAGCGCTGCAGTTGACAGGGAAACAGTTAAAAAGCCTTCGGCCAAGTTCAGGGAGGGCCCCTGGGCTAAAGGTGGCGGGGCGGAGGATGCATCTGCCGCCTCTGTCCAGCTGGAGAGTCGCCCTCCGCACTCTGCCGCCTCCCTCTGCTTGCTTCCAGCCCCAGCCTGCAGGCACTTACTTTTTCCAGTTGGAGAGGAAGATAAAACGTCCTGTTTATAAGGACACCCTGGACATCCATTTCTGCCTCCCTGGCGGGTATCTGCGTTGTGGGCAAGATTGGCAAATCACTTCTGCAGCCAGCATCGTCTTATTCCTGTAGAGTCAGTCCTGGCTGAGCGTTCATAGCCACCATTTTACCAACAGTCATTTCAGAGGCTGAAATTTTCCTTTTTAATAAAACAGCTTGACTTACAGCCAACTAAATGAGATTTTTATCAAGAAATACAAATTGAAGAACGAAACACAATACGGGGCTTGATTTAAAACAACAACAAAACTACTGCACCTGGGGGTTGCTAAAACAAGAATAATATAATACAATATGGTGTTTTTCATACAATCCTGAATCTCAAAAATTGCTTTGCAGAGCTCAATAGTGCAATTATAGAGATGAACAATAGCAAAAGCAAGGGAGCAATTAGGAGGTATATGCAAGGTTAATGAAGCAATACAAATCCTTAGATTTTATCAGTTGTCCCTCTGAAATATAGTCAACAGGTGGATTTAACTAGTCTTTGTCTACAGTTAATAATGTGATTTACATTTTCTGTAGCTACTCAAAACACTTTTGGCAATAAAAGGCTATAATAGGAATGATTATAGTTACATCCCAATTCAATTTATTTTATTAAATGTGCATCCAAGATAATGAGGTTGAAGATTTGTGCCCAAATCTTACAACCAATTCACTTTTTTAAATGTAGATAACCGTTCCAGTGAAGTCGGGTCTGCCTGCTTGCACAAAGTTAAGTATGTGTGTGAGCATTTGCAGAATTGGGGCCTTAAGTGTCCCCAAGCAGTGGATTCACAAGAGGGGGATTTAGTCAGAAAAAAATGCAGTAACCTAAGTAATCCAAAAGCACTTTTCAGCTCCAGCCATATGCTCATTAAGTGAACTCTCACACTTTGTTACTAGGTCAATTCCATGTACTTCATAATGGGTATCTTAAAATATTACTATAATTTGTACGTGTAGAAATCCCTGTGATGTGAAAGAGGAACTAAAATATCTGAGGTTTTTACAAAAATGTTTTATAGGGACTCGGTGGCAGCTGCTTCTCAACATCTGAAATGCTAGTTATGTATAGATAAGAGAAATCCTTTTTTGCTCCTGTTTCATTTCACGGGTTTGAATAAGCATTAAGAATTAATAGACTGATTTACTTCCCTGGTGCTGTTGCTTACCTTGATAAAAGGTGGTTTTGCTTTGGGTCTTCTTACTGCAGATGGTTTGCTTCCTTGGGGTTGGATACAAAAGCTTCAGTGGGCTGCAGTCAGGGTGTCAGGCTTTCTGGTGTGTTTCACTACCATGAGTGCCACCCTCAGGGCAGACTGTCAAACATTAGGGCAGACACCTCAAACTAGTTGTATGTTCTATAATTAGATTTCACCAACTCAGCAACAAGTGTGAACTCCTAAAGAACTATAACACAGTCACAGATCCCTTGGGCATTCCAGTCTGTCTTGCCACCCAAGCAAGCTGGACTGTGTGATAGATGCTCATTTTACACAAAAAATGACAAGGCCATTCAGGTTATTCACAGTCCCAAAAGACCAGTCACTAACCCCAAGTCAATTGTACTCAGAACTCAAAAGAAAGGCAATGCCTGTAGCCAATCCTGTAATAAACTAAAGATTTATTAACTGAGAAAAGAAATGAGTTGTTTACAAGGTTAAAATAGGAAACACACATAAATGAACTTTCCACACATAAATGAGTTACAATCTTAGATTTAAAAAGCTAAGATAAACTTCTATAATAAACAGCTCTTTATGTCCTTAAGGTCTGACCCATGCCAAGCGGCATGGGGATCTCTTGCTTATGTTTAGAAATTTTTGTTCCTCAGAGTCCAGACAGCATAAAGACACCCAGATTCTCCTTGTCAGAGATTTTTATCCCCTTCATCTCAAAATCGAAGCAGATAGGATGAGTTCATGCATAGATCTCCCCTTCCTCGAGGGAGTTAGGAATGCAATCAACAAGTTCTCTGTGTTTTGATGCTACACAATGCCTCATTTGCCTTCAGTGGGCCACCTTGCATGCAGGATACACACTTAACCTTAATGCTTCTTTTCGTGTTTTGTGAGTTACACAAGTACAGAGACTTACAATACAAACACTCAATATAACTTTATATCAGGGAATACAGATATTGTAAGTAGGATTAATACATGCAGCATCCTACAAACGTTCCATAAAATCTAAACACTAAACACATCCTTATAACACTGATACCTACTTTAACTATACTCACCCACAGGTAAGTCAGATTGGTTTTCAGCTATGCACTTGTCAGTGTTCAGTGAGTCCCTGGGCCTAGGCATGAGCTGGCACCTGGTCTGCCAGAGTCACACAAACCCTTTGACCTCAATCCTGCAAACATATAGATGAAGTTATTACTCTTGGGGGAGGAGGGAGAGGGGAAATTGCAGCATTTTTACCTACTCTAGTACAAGTTAACATAATGCATGACCAGTGACCATCTACCCCCACTTGTCTTCTCTCTGGCTGTTAAAAGGGGAAAATCTGTTTTTAGAACTAAAATGATCAGTTTTGTTAGTGGGTGGCCACATAGATTCGTTTTGTGTTCTATAGCTCACGTTTTCTGTGCTATTAATGTTTGGCACCACAGTCCGATGTCAGTTGGAAGATGATTTCTCCTTTGGACTATTTGGAAATGCTGGCCTTAAACCTTAATTTCCGTATATTCATACAGAGATACATGGGTACCTAGCTGATCTTCATTTCTCCAAACTTAAGCCTTGTGTGTGTGACATATGTAAAATGTTGCCACATAAAAAGCCTTCTTGCATGGGTCAAAACTGATTGAAATGACTGATTAGGGAGACAAAGTGGATGAGGTAATATCTTTTATTGGACCAACTTCTGTTGATGAGAGAGGCAAGCTTTTTGAGACCTGACCTGAAAAAGAGCTCTGTGTGCTTCAAAAGCTTGTCTCCCTCACCAATAGAAGCTGGTTCAATAAAAAATATTATCTTGCCCCCCATGTCTTTCTGATATAATAGGACCAACACCGTTACAACTACACTGCATACATGATACGACTAGTGGCATTTTGTTGATAACTGAAGGAAAGTCAAATTTCAATTTTGGGATTTTTTCCTGTTCTCAGCCTTCTAGAAAGTATGAGTGTACCAAATGTCAAGATTCTAGCTCAAAAGAAACAAGAAAATTAACTATCATTTAGTAAGGGAATCTAGAAATAGGATATATAATAATATAGGAATATCCATGAAGAGACTTAAGCATTGCAATGTTGGGCATCATAGCGCCTACATTTTAGCTGCCTAGAAAATCACAGGAACAGCACTGAGAAATACAAAGCCTGAGTGATGTGCCCAGGCCTCCATATACAATGAATGGGGAGAGATAGGCACCTTAGAATGAAATCCACAAAGTCAGTATGTCAGGCAGAGAGCCGCCTAAGATACCAAATGGGAGATACTGCCCAGATGGGTGTGTGCTAAGACCCACCCCTCGCTCAGAGATAGGTATCTAGAGTTTGGGCTGCAAGGAGGCACCTAGCTCTGCTTGTGATCCAGGAACTGGGTGAAGATAGAGTCTCAGCCACTTAAATTATGTGGGACCCAAAGCAAAATAGCCAAAGGGAGGAGACCTCTTCCTTTATAATCTTTAGTCTACTGGATCAGGTACTCACCTGGGTGTGGGAGATCCCCCCAGTTCAAGTTCCCTGTCCTCCTGTGGGGGAGAAGGGATTTCAAGAAGGATCAGCCACCCTTCAGGTGAGTGCCCTAACCACTGGGCTATGAAATAGCCTGATGTAGGGCTCACTCAGTCTCTCCTACTGAAGTTGTTCCATTTTAATTAAATAATGCAATCTTTAAATAATTGGGCAAGGGATGTACTTAGAATAACTCTATAGCCTGGTTAGGCACTCACCTAAGAGGTGACCGAGCCCTGTTCAAATCTCTTCTTTTCCCCACCAGAGGAGGGGGGACTAGAACAGAGGAGCTCCTACATTCTGAGCAACTGTCCTGTCCCCTAGGATAAAGGTAATAAAGGGAAGGGGACATGCCACTCTCCCATGGCTGATTTGTGTGAACTTTCCTGAAGGGCCCAATCCAATAGGCATGCTCAGAGGTGGCCTACCAGATTAGGCCCCTGCATGGAAGTTAGGCAGTTGAATGCCTATCTTTCCCAGTTTGTAAATCTCTCTGGGACTTACGCAAGAGATCGGTATCTAGACATCTAGCATGAGCCCATGCTCAAGCAAGAGAATGGCCAGGTGCCCACAGGAGAAAACGTAGGTGTCAGATGAGTTTAGGAGCCCACAGGATTAGGCTGCAGCCATGTGGGGTTTTGTGGATCGCAGTGGTACCCAACACTAGGACTTGGTTAAGCCTTCGTTATATTTTTCTCTTGTGCCGTCCTATCCTGCAACCAACTCCTCCAATCAGCCAAAGAAGTTGGGCAAAATGGGTAAGTCTTGCTTATACACAATAAAGAAAGAAGCCATTTCTGACAGCTTTTGTCTGTCTGCTTTCCTCAGCAACACATCCAATAGGGGCATCTAGTCAATTAGATCATTTTCAACCTTTTTTTTCTGTTCTATATACTTGATTTTCATCCTGTCTCCATCCATAACGTGTCAGCACTGGAAATTGCTTCTGTTCCCAGTGTGATGCTACAGAGTAATGCACAGTAGTTAAAAAGATGACTAAGCATGTTTTTCATATTATACATTTGCTGCACAGAGAGGTCTAATTTCATCTAGGATCAGAGTCTGAAACTATTATTCACATCAAGTAGCACCTTAATGCACAAGTAGGTCCATTCACTTTGGTGTGCCTAAGGATATCAGAATCTGGTCTGTAACTAATGGAGCCATTGCTGATTGCCACTCTTTTCTACAAGATAAGCCTGTCGTGTTTTGTAAAAACATGGAGGCCTGATCTACACTTAAAAGTTTTCCCACCATAGCTATATCAGTTTGGGGTGTGATTTTTTCCAACATAGATATGCTGGTAAAAGCCCTACTATAGACGCAATTATACTTGTATAAAAAGTCTTACATTGGGATGGATTATTTTGCTGTGCTAAACTAGAATATGCTATACTGGCAAAAGCACCTTTGTACTAGTACAATTATGTGTACACTGGGAAGTTTTGCCAGCATAGTTAAAAAAGCCACACTTTCCAATGTAGACAATATCTTTATTATAGGAACTTTCCTATCACAGATAAGTGTAAGTTCCTCTCTGCCTTTCATTCCCTCTGGATATCATCTGAGACACTGTGGCCTAATTTTGATCTTAGAAGAAGATATATATTTTCTTCTTTAATAGAATACTTAGGTGAAAAGACATCAAAGAGAGAGGCAGGAGAGAGCAGCAGCCGCTTATAACCTTCTAATTACCTTAGATATTACAACTCATATTCTTATTTACAGTGACTCTAGAAGAAATTAAGCTGAATATCTAATTAACATCACCATCCAAAAAATCAATAAACAAACAACATAGACAAGCCCACAGGATATGAGATATCAGTGTATGAGATATCAGTATTCCAAGAATGGAAACCAAACCAAATCAAACTGAACCAAAAACGTAACTGTCCATATGTAGTATTCATAAGTACATTAGCTCCTGGAACACTAGTGTCCTTCCTTTTCCAAGATTGCTGAATTCTTGCAAACTATGGGCCTCATATGTGGCACATTTTGCATGTGACAGTGAGGAATTCAAGGCAAAAGCACTAATGGGTAGATTCACAAAGGGACGCAGCATCACGATGCCTAACTTTTAAGCGGCAAACTTTGTGTGATTCACAAAGCCTGGGTTAGGCGCCTCAGCTCCCTATACAATGAACGGAGAGAGAGAGGCCCATCAGAATGGGATTCACAAAAGACAGCATATTCAGTTGCTCCCTGCCTAAGAGAGCCAATGGGAAGGTGGTGGTGGGGGGTGTCCTACACTTCACCAATCTCAGAGACATGGTGCCTCAGTCTGGTCTGAAGGGAGGCGCCTCCCTCCACTTGGTATTCTCAGCGCTCTTGGTGTTGGGCACTTATGCCATTTTGATGAGGAGGACAATGACCTCCCTCATAACTTTTACCCAGTGTTTAGGGTCTTTGTACCAGCAGGGACGTGGGAGACCCAGGTTTCAGTGCCCTTGCTCCAATAACATTTTTAATTGTGTCCATAGTGGAACAGCTTCAATAGGAGAGACTGAGGGAATCCCACATCAGAACATCCTATAGCCCAGGGGCTAGGGCACTCACCTGAGAGAGAGATAGCAAATTCCTGTTCAGATGCCTTCTCCTCAAGCAAAGGGGGAAATTGAAGCAAGGGTATCCCATATCCTAAGTGTGTACTCTAAACACTGGGCTAATACTATGAGGGAGGTCATAGTCCTCCTTGTTAAACTGGCATAGCCACCAAAGACCAAGAAGGGGTTTGCATCTGAGAATCCCAAGCAGAGGGAGGCACGTCCCTCCTGCCCAGTCTTAGGTGTCCTCCCCTGGCTGTTTCGTGTAGGCTCATCTATGGAGGCTGGATCTGGTAGGCAAGCTCTGAGCACACTTACCAGGTTGGACCCCACAGGCGAGTTGGTAGACAAATGCCTATCTTTTCCCAGTTTGTGCATCATGCTGGGGCTTAGGTGTCTGGATGCCTAGGGTGAGACTGTAGCAGAAACATAGGCATCTAGGGAACGTTTACTGCAAACTTTTAGGCATCAAGAAATGTAACGTGCCTACAGCCTTTGGCAGTAACTTGGCATGGGTTTTGTAAATCTCAGTAGGGCCTGATTCTGGGCTCTAGGAACCAAAAGTGGCAGTTAGGCACCTAAATCCTTTTGTGAGCTGAGCCCCAAGAGAATGTGCATTATTGTTTACTGAACATCAGCGTGTCTGTGTGCTATACCTTACATAGGGGAAAACATGATTCCTTGTTACTTCAGGCACAAAAATGGCTGGCTGGCTAAAAGAAGATCTAGCATCAGAAGCATGCAGATTTTTTTCTTAATGCCTTTTGCTGGAGTATCACGGAAAAGATTTGCAGAAGTGTGTTTTTAAGGAGAAATTCTTGTTATTTCTATTGAAGAAGCACCTAGGAACCCTTGTATTGGACCTAGACCCCACAGCACTAGGAATTGTACAAACACAGAACAAAAAGACAGTCCCTGCCCCCAAAGAGCTTGAGAGCGTAGTTGTGTGGATCCAGATCATACAAGGTTCTCAACATCTAAAAACTACTGAGTGCTTTCAATTCCCATTAACTTCAGCAGGGGAGGTTATAGTGCTCAGCACCTTGCAGAATGGGGCATCTGGTGCCCAAGAGATGGGCAGCTCTTCCAAACAGAAGCAGTAGAAAGGAAGAAGGCCACTGAGGAAAGGGGACTCAAAGGGAATGTTTAGAAGGGCGGCTTGGGTGAAGTGAAAGGAACCCAGAGACCAAAAATTCCTTGGTTAACTGCTCCCAGTTTAAGACAGCAAGATAATTCCACTAAGAGCAACAGTTTGCGGAGCTGTAACCCAGCTCTCATAGACTTTAGGGCCAAAAGGGACCATCATAATCATTTAGTCTGACCTCCTGCACATCACAGGCCACAGAACTTCACTCACTAACTCCTATAGTAGACCCATAACTCGTGGCTGAGTTACTGAAGTCCTCAAACCATGATTCAAAGATTTCAAGTTACAGAAAATTCACCATTTACTCTAGTTCAAACCAGCAAGTGACCCATGCCCCATGCTGACAAGGAAGGCAACACTTTTCCCCACCTCAGATCTCTGCCAATCTGCCCTAGGGGAAAATTCCTTCCTGGCCCCAAATATGGTGATCACTCAGACCCTCAGCATGTCAGTGAGACCCACTAGCTAAACACCTGGGAAAGAATTCACTGTAGTCACTGAGAGCACTCCCCATCTAATGTTCCATCTGCTGCTGTTGGAGATATTTGCTTGAATTCAATGGGAACAGGATTGAGCTCTACACGTCCCTTTCGCCAGAAAGCCCAGATAAACTGGTGGTTTCATGTGAACTATTTACAATCTAGTTCATGATTTTCTACAATTGCTGCAACAGGAGTCATTCAGTCTAGTGATAGAAATGTGTACCTTCCCTGTAAAATTTCTCCCATAACACTAATAGGTGGTGACATGATTTATCTGGGCTATCTGAAATGATACAAATGAAATAACTAGCAGAGCACCCTATCTCAGTTACCTATATGATTTGTCTATAGGCTGCTCCTTTGCCAAGCAGTAGCAGAATTCAGGGCCTTACAGGTTAGTTTCTTGTTTGAGCATTAATCTGTGGCACAAACTCAAGGTATTTTTAGTATAATTAGTTTATTTACAAAGTGTACAGAAGACCTGTTTATCTGAAACAGATGTAACCCAAGCTGCACACAGTCAATTACCTCCGGCAGAAGTCTCATTTAAAGCACCACTTCCGTTACCCAGAAGCAGCTGTCTTGAACTCTTCCTTAACACAGCTTCAGCCCTAGGAACCCACCAAATGCAAAACAACTCACCTAGGACTATGTGGTCTTGATGAGTGTGGACCTTCCCTTGGTGCTCTGAAACAAAGTGTAGTGTGAGGGCATCGACACAAAGAACCGCATTTCAAGCAGCAACTAGAGATCTTCTGATTCAGGAATCTCCTACCTTTATTAAGCTCCCTGCTGCAACATGTGCTGGTCCTTTCTGGTAACTGTGGAGGACCAGCAACTCTATAACTACCGCATGAAAAGGAACCTCAGAAAAAGTTTGACCATCCAGACAAAGGAGAGTGTGTTAAACCACACAATCCCTTTAGTGACTGTCTAGGAGCAGTTGCTACATGAGGTAACTTCAGCCTTGTATATGGAAAGTTTCACCATGAGAGCTTATGACTCACAACATTCCTGACATCAGCGACTTTTCCCAAAACACATAGTTTAAATGGGAGACATTTTTTAGTTCTGCGTGAAGAAAATTTAGAAAAATTCTAGCAAATCTATCCCCAAAAAAGGAGTTATAATTGTACATTTGTTGGCCTACGTGCTGTCTAAATGTAGATCAATACTCGTGGTGGGATCCATGAAAAAACTGAGGTGTTGCAATGCTGAGCGTCATGATGTCTAACTTTTAGATGACTAGAAAATTTTAAAAAACAACACTGCAATCCACCAAGTTGAGTTAGGCACCTATACAAATAAATAGGGATAGATGGGTGCCGAAGAATGGGATCCACAAAAGCCAGTATTCTAGGTGGGGAACTGCCTATGCTAGAGCATGGTGGATGTTGACAAGAGGAGTATTTGCTAAGCCCTGACACTCTCAGAAATAGGCTTCCAAGTCCAGGCTGCAGGGAAGCACTTAGCTCTGCTTAGTGATCCAAGAAAGGGTAAGTGGCGTAGGTGCCTATGGTGTTTTTTGAAAGAATGAGTTAGGTGCCTGTCTTGCTCCATACAAATCAGCAGCCGCAGAAGGAGGTGGTGCCCAACCCATAACGTTTAGCCCAGTGGTGATAGCAGTCACATGGGATGTGGGAGACCCAGCTTCAGTCCCAGCTTCTCTGCAAAGTGGGAGGAAGAACTGAAAGAGAGTTCTCCCATCTCTCAGAGAGGGACCCAACACTGAGCTCTGGATAGTCTGATGTAGGGCTCCCTCAGTCTCTACTTTTGAAGCTGTTGCACTCTGGGTAAATAATGAATGATCAGAGCGGGGGGGTCAGACCCAGGGTCTCTCACCTCCCAGGTGGCTGCCCTAACCACTGTGCTACAGAATCATTCCTATTCTCTGCTTCTGTCCCAATGATTATTTTAGTACAGTATTTATACACGGGGGCCTCTGACCAAGCCAGGTTCCTTGAGTTGAGACAGGGAGGACCAATCTTTCCTGCCACAGCTTCACCAGAACTGGGCCCCTGAAAGAAGCAGCCAGGTCTTTTTATCCAACCTGATATGCCCCAATTGGCCTCTGCCTACTCCCACCGCTTTTAGCGACACTTTCTGTGGGCACCCAGGGTTGTGAGGCACCCTGCAACCACCAGCCCTTAGCATGAAGAAGCCTTGTCTGTGCCTGCCGTGGGTCAGCCCCCTGACTCCATGAGCCTCTGCCAGCACAAGCCCACCCCTCCAGGTGTACACAGGCCCCGCTCTCTCTCTCCAGCTTAGTGTGAGGCACACTCCAAACCTCAACCATCTCCCTGTACTGCCCAGCCCCTGTTCCCCTGGACACCCTCAGTATGTACAGACAGACTCCTTTCGAAGAAGCAGCACTCACCAGCTTGCTAGACTCCCTTCAGATCAGCGCTCGCTTTAATGCACAGCACTCAGATAGGTTTATCATGAAAACAAGGAAAAATTTATTTAACAAAGTGTAAGGCTCTGGAAATAGCAAGTAAAGGTTGGAAACAAATGGTTACATGTAAAATAAAATCACAAGATGCCTTCTAAAGCCTAGACTTAATGAACAAGATACTGTCTTGTCTAGTGAAGTTCAGCTCGCCCAAAGTTTTTGCAGCATTTTGCAATCAGGTTGTCAGAGATTCTGCAGAAGAGAGATCACACTCGCAGTTGTGTCTTTGGTGAAGGATACACGATGTCCTTTCGCCTTCCCCTGATATATTAGACTAATACTTTGATCTTAGTCATCAGCAGGACACCTTCCTGCTGTGTGTTCCTTCCTGGAGATTTTGTGATTGCTTGTCAGTTTCACAATCTTGATTAACTGGGCGCTCAGTGTGAAAACAGACTTACATTGGAAGGCACACAATACACAATGAACAGAGGTAGAGATAAGTGTCTGCTACCTTCTGCCCAAACAGAAGCATAGGTGTTACCTGGTGCCCTGCATTGACTCACATACCTTAAGAAAGTAAGTTTCAGTACATATACATAATGCCTTAAATATCCTACGCACATACATCTTGCAATCATTACGATGACCGGTGCATTACTGGTTGCTGGCAGACACTTCACATGCCACCTGTTAGTGAATTCTTATGCGTATATCTGACCCAACAGATCCCTGTAAAACTCTGTGCAGCCCCGTGCCTCCTGCTAGTTAGCATCAAGAAAAGCCTGTGTCACAAGGACAAAGTCTCACTGGTTCCACCAGCAGCTAATTCTGATTCTATAGGCAACCTCTGGAGTCAGAACTCACTGCTTTTCTCTTCCAAAAAGACAGCTTCATAGGGTAGGATGTGTCAAGTCAGTGGAGCCTCTGACAGAGGGCAGCAAATGCCTGGTAAACCAAGTCTCAGTGAAAGTGGGGTCAAAGATCTAAGATGATACTTTATTGGTAAGGAACAGTACCTTCTAGTTGACATAATTGTCAATTCCTACTTGAAGGAGTTCATGTCTAATGGTTTATAGTACAGTCATAATGCCCAAATTACATATACAAAACGATGTGCTGTGTTTAAAATTGTACCTCTCCATTTACCACTTTTATCTGCTTTTTCTCCATGAATAGGATAATTGTCACTTCTATATTACTGCCTGCATGCATGAACAGACTAGAAAGATCAAACTAGGAAGAGATGTGTTCTTCAGCTCTACATGCTAATTCCATGTTTATGCCTCCCTGTGACTGTGGAAGAGTGAAACGGGGTATTGACTTATCATTGTAAGGTTGAGACTAGTGCACATTGGCTTTTAATTTAATAAATCAACTCTGAAGCCATTTGAAAAGTCCCTTGTGTTTTAACCTAACTGACCCAAAAGTCAGGTACATTTGTAAAAAGTTAGTTTTTGTTTCAAAATACTTCTAAATGCAAAGCGAAGCATTAGCAGACACAATTGTCTAGTTCCCTTTACATTTACTTGCTAGAATTCCATTGATCTGACACTTGTAAACAGATTCTTATATATCTAGCCAACTGTAAAGGCCAAATCTAGAAATAGCTCCTTCAGAAATTGTCTCATAAATCATCTGACAAGGCAAAAGGAGGACCCCTAACAGATTTGCGACGTTACAGTGTCCTACTTGCTGTGTGCACTGTATTAGCAATGACAACAGCTGTTTTACCCTCAGGACTAATACCTTTGGAATGCCCTAAGGGTGAATTCATGGTGTTGTGTGCAGTGCATTATATGCTCTCCTTGTAGATAGGGTGCTCACCCAGGATGTGGGAAACACCCAATTCAAGTCTCTCCACCTCCTGAGTGGGAGAAGGGATTTGAATAGAAATCAGCCAATGAAATTACACTGCTATTTACAGTAGACCCTCAAAGATACGAATGGAGGTTGTTTCTAACTCTGAAATGTTCATGACTCTGAACAAAACGCGGATCCAGGAGCACAGCTATGGGCAAAGTTTGAGCAGCATCAGTGCACGTGGTACAGGTTGTGGCCCTTTAAAGCGGAGATGCTCTTCCAGAGTGCAGCGTGCTGGCTGCAGCTGGGGCTTCGGTTCTGGCTCCACAAGCTCACGCTCCAGTCTGCAGCTTCCTTGCAGCATCCACAGCTCAGGCTGTAGCAGTTTCTTTCCCTGGCTCAAACTGAGCTTGCAAGCTTGTCCACCTCCAGGCCACAGGAGGGAGGAGGGGATGAAAACAGTGCCCTTGGCTTACAGGAAAGTGGCTCAGACTCCAGTGCTGTTCCTGCTTGGGCTGCCAGTGGCAGCTTGCAGCAGTTCCCACTTAGCATCTTCACTCTGCACATGGCAATGGAGGTGGATGATAAGCTGTGGCTGCAGAACCTTTGGATGCACAAGGTGAAGCGATAGAGGGCATGCATATCCCTGTTTTGGCACCAGACCACCTTGCCCCAGCGTACATCAGCAGAAAGGGCTATTTTGCTATGCTTATGCAAGCACTGGTGGATCACTGAGGATGCTTCACTGACCTCAGTGTGGGCTGGTCAGGGAAGGTCCATGACACTCTCATCTTTAAGAGTACAGGACTTTTTAGAAAGCTGCATGCAGGGACTTTCTTTCCTGACCAGCAGATTACCACTGGGAATGTTGAATGCCAATAGTGATCCTGGGTGACCCCTGACTCATAAAGCTGTGCACCAGCCATCTTGACAGCATCCAGGAACGATTTAGCTACTGCCTCAGCAGGTGCAGAATGACAGTGGAATGTGCTTTTGGCCTACTGAAGGAACGCTGGCGTTGTTTACTAATAAGATTGGACCTCATCAAGAAAAATATTCCAATGGTTATAACTGCCTGCTGTGTTCTGCATAATATATATCAGGGGTGGCCAAACTTACTGACCCTCCGAGAGCTCCCTCCCTGCTGGGGAGAATCTGCAAGCTTCCCACCTCAGTCTGGTAGGCAGAGAATGGGGGAGCATAGGGAGCTCCTCAAGCCATACTTTAACTGCAAAAGAGCCGCATGCAGCTCGTGAGCCATGGTTTGGGCATCCCAAATACATGTGAAGCAAAAGGGTGAAAGGTTCCGCTGAGGTGGAGTGGATGTCTGCTGAGTTTGAACAGCCAGACACAAGGGCTTATTAGAAGAGCTTAGTGCGGAGTTTACAACTCAGGGAGGTTTTGAAAGAACATTTTAACAGTGAGCCACCAATAGTGTTTTGTTGTAGTATGCGCTACCTGGCTCTTTTGTGGCCTGTTAGGCATTGTGTGGTGACTGCTGTCCATGTAGGCATATAACGCCGTCTGTACATCTATTAATTTTGTTTGTGGCTTATTATATCAGTTGTATCACATTGTCAGTAATAATTAATTGGTTGCTTTCAGACCTGCAAAGGACTTGGTAGCAGATGTTGCAAACTAATACAGGTGAGTTATGTTTTAAATAATATAAACTTGTAAAAAAATTCAGTACAAAAAAGAAGAAACTGAAATTTTAGAACAAATATATTTGAAACTTAATAAAGCTTAATACATTAAGAGAACAGAACTTGTGAAGGGGAAAGAACTTTCATGCCCATTTCCACTACATCTACACCAACCGTGGCTTTCAGAGCTCTGTGCATGTGTTGTTGTGATGGCCTTTAATGTTCCCGGGGTTTAGTGGTAGGGTAGTGCAGTGACCCCTGATGCCATGTGGAATGTCGAGGGTAGATAGAGGGTGGTGTGGTGACAAGGGGTTAAAAAACTCCTGTCTTGGTTCGTTTGTATTCCTCGCTTGGAGGGGGGCGGGGGGGCTGGAGAAGAGAGGGCAAAAGAGGGAGGAAGGATTTCTTATCAGGTCCGCTTCCATTTACGGCCCGGTGACAGTTTTATGGCTTACTGTGGGGTTTTTGTCTTTTTCTTTTTATCCCTTGCTTGAGACAGTTGGATTTTCCTAAAGGGATCAATTTGTTAAAACACACTTACACATACAGTCATACAACTTACTCAGGTTTGACTGATTGAGGGGTCCGCACCGTTTCTATTCAGCCCGTGATATTGATGGGGTGAATGAATCCGATAACGGAACGCTTATTTAGCGGGAGGGGGGAGGAAAGGCAGACAGACAGACACAGAGGGAATCGTTTGAAGTCACAGGAGCTCTATTGAGCAACGGAGCTACAAAGGCTCATGAGTTAGGGAAGGGGAAAGGGTAGCCTTGTGGCTGCAGTCACTCCACCTGTCCGTTGAGTCACTAGGTTCAGACAGGCCCCCCTTGCTATTCACCCGACCAACTTGTGGACGGATGAGAGCGGCTGAAACCTGTCTTAGTCCAAGACTTGGTCAACGGCTCATAAATCTATCATTCATCATTCAATGACACACGTTCTCTGTTCAATTCAAATTCACTATTTATTGAGGGTTTTCTCTCTATCACAAGTTGTCTCCCCTTATCCTTTTACAATTCCTTAAACTTAAAACTTAACACTTAAAACTTATGATTTAGACAACCAATCATACTAACACAAATACATTAAACAGATACTTAAAGACTTACTTACAACTAAACAACATTTGATTAATACTTACCACACAGATGGATGAACTCAGTTGCAACAAAAACAATAAAAGTTTATGGCCAAATTTCCTTACTCTTTATGTTACGTTCCCGGGTTTTCCTCCAGGTGGAACCTCTATCGCATTCACACCCTGGTTACTGGTTTTCATCCAGGTGGAACCTCTATCTTATTCACACCCAGGTTACCAGCTCTAATGCCCTATACTTTCTTGAGCAGCGAGCTGGGGAGAGGCAATGATGGTTGATCAGGCCATCTTTGCGGTGCGATTCTGGTGCACCCCTTGTGATGCGTGGCTCGTCCAATTTGCCTCTCTCCTGACAACCTTATATATCTCTCTACCCCACGTATTGCTTGCTTAAATCAATTGTGATGTTTTGGCTACTGTCCAACCAGCAAGTCCGACGCCTGTGAGGGGGCTTTTGCCCCCCTGTGGCAAGTTACACGCCTTGGAGTGACTTGCTGTTGCTGGGCAGATTCTGTTATTTTAACGGTCAACAGGTCTGCTGTCAAACTTCCATTCCAGATAGCCAAACTTTCAGGAACAGCTTGGTTTGGGTAATAACTGTCTTTGTTGCCTGAGCATTCTCTATGCTGGTATGCAGTTTACTCAAAAATGACCTCGGGGCACATATACATTACAGGCTCTATAGAAGTCTGTTACAACAGGTGGTTCCTATATTGAGTTCTCAATAGGCTGCAGAGGGAGGTGAGCCTGGGATTACTGAACCTGTTGGTCCACCAGTGTCTGCAGGACCTGTGTTTCCTGCCTGAGAAGCCCCATAATGTCCTGGTGCATCTCCCTCTCTTTTTCTGGATAGGACTCTTGGGTCTTTGTCCTCTCCATTCGTTCCTTCTCCAGGCTCTCGGCAATGTTCATCCTTCAGGCCCTGTGCTCAGAGTCCAATGCAGCACTGGCTTGCAGGATCTCACTGAACATGTCATCCTGCATTCTCTTCTTTCTTCTCCTTATCTGGATCAGATGTTCTGCGAGTGTCGAGGAGGAGATCTCAAAGTCCACAAAGGCAGCAGCTGCCACTAAACTACCCAGAGGTGCCATAGTCAGTCTATTCACTATGGAAAGTGAAACTTAAGATGCAGAACTCACTCCCCTTGCACCTCTAAAGTTTTAAGCACTACATTCTCACTTCTGTTTGAGAGTGCTTGTATACGGCACCAGTCCCAGCACCAGCCATGGCAAGTTTGGCCTGCCATGGGTTAGGGAAATGAGGAGGAAATTGGTTAGTTGCATGAATCTTGTAGTACAGGGCAACGTTGTAGGCCATGAACAGAACCTTGCTCCCCCCCCCCTACAAAGAGGCACCCCAACCTAATACATTACCCTTTTCAAATCTGTCTGTACTTGGTATAATTTTGAGATTGTTTGTGAATGTCTGTACTATGTCCACTGGCCAGTTTATTTGTTAATCTTACCTGCTTCTAATACATATATATTTGTATAAATCCTATCTTAAGCCACACTGTGCATTGCAATGTTTGCATCTAATTGTAAAAGATATTGTCAAAGTGAATGTGAATTCTTCAGCTAGGAGTTGGCACTGAGTGATATAAGTGTGAATGGCTGAGCAATTGAGCTGAGTGGAGTGATTAAACAATTGGTCTGAGTGAGGGGCATCAAACCAGACAAGAAAACACCAGCCTCACCTAAAAACATTTGAAGGAAGAAGAAAGGAGTGAAGATAATAGCAACTGGCTGAAGAGGAGTCCACCCTGATACTTTCAGAGCCAGCCCATTTCAAAGGACAAAATCCGATCATGCTTGCAACAGTGTGGGTGATTGAGGATCACACCAAAGATGCAGTTGCAGCATGACAGTGCAAAACCCATAGAGATACATGGGGTCCTTTTCCTATAAAATGGGACAGAAGGATGAAAGCTGGAGGTTCGGGTCTACAACATCACACCAGCCAGGAGTACCGGTGCGCATCGGCAGAACCTTGCTCCTCACCCTCGTGCTACAGTCACCTGGCCAGTGACTGCCACGAGCACCTAGAGGCTGGTAACTATAACATCTGTGGGACCCCTGTGTATGTCTGTCTGTCTCCCTGTCTGTGTGTGCCTGTCAGTGTGTATGACTGTGAATGAAAGTTAGAATTGAAACATGTGTCAAGAATCTCTGTCATTGGAATATTGATATAATGTTAATACTATTTCCATAGTGGTTGCATTGATTGATACTATTTAGTTAAAGCACAGTATTGATGGTGTTGCAGTGTGGATACTTTTCTTTTCTTTGATACTATTTTTCTGTGATACTAGTTACCAAGTTTCCATATTCACAATAAATGCGGCTTGTTGCCTTATCCCCTAAAAAGATCCTGTGATATTTGTTATTTGGGTAACATTAATCAACGTCACTGAATACTGGCACCGTTTTCCACAGGCAGTGGTGATGTACCTGATATCTCACTCCTGAGGGTAACAGAGGAAGAGAACACAGTTGCTGGTGATGTCCTGAAGCCTTTCGAGTCCACGTGCTGCTATCCTGTGTATTTCAATGGTATCTGTTGAAGTTATCGCTGACTGGTATGGAAAAATGTCTTACCTTGGAGGAAGAAATAAGGCAGTCATCCCTAGAAATCTTTGGCAGAGGATTGCAGAACACCTTAATGAAATTTCATCAAGTATCTCTCAGGAAGATTCAAGGGACGGTCCCTCTATACATAAACAAACAGCTCCATGTGGTCCGCCCACCCTGCCTAACTCTAGAGGGGAATGAAAAGATAGCAACTCTGTCTCTCTTGGTTATACCACTTCATTACATTTACTTGTGCTAGAAGAGGTAAAATCAAAAGCTGTGTCCTGCTGTTTTAGGAGTGCCAGCCCTGTGATGGAAAATTTATCTACACACTTATTTAAGGTTCCTTGTCCTGCGTCGGGCCCTCCTGTATTCAACTGGCTGGACTGTGGTGGAATTAAAAAGAAATCCTGGCTCACTGCGCAGCTGGATCCCTCAGTTGCCTGTTCCCCATCCTCCTCCTCTTCCTCACTCACTTCCTCTTCCTCCCTGTTCACAGCAGGAGACTGTAACTCAGGCTCCCTAGAGGTATCCACAGTGGCATGGGGCTGATGGTGGTGGGGGATATGTCAAGTATGGCATGCAACGCGTTGTAAAAATGGCAGATCTGTGGCTTGGCACCGGATTGATTGTTGGCCTCTCTGTTATGCCTGCTGCAGCTCCTCGACTTTCAAGTGGCACTGCTCCCTGTCATACCCCTTCTCCTGCATACCCTAAGCAACCTGCTCATGGATGTTGATGTTTCTATGCTGATTCAGAGCTGTGCCTGCATAACCTCTTCTCCATACAGGCCCAGGCAATCCCATATTTCCTGTCTACTCCAGGCAGGAGCACATCTGGAATGTATAGCCAGCACGGTCGGCTGGGCGGTTGCACTCAGCAATGGAGAGCTGCTAGGTGTACTTGCCAAACCGGGCAATCAGGAAAAGGAATTTTAATGATTCTGGGTATGTTAAAGGGGAGGGAGGGGCCTTCCAGTCTCTATAGCCCCTGGGCAGTGGAGTTCACAGTAGTTTCCAGAGCAGGCAATGTCGAGCATTGTGGAACAGCTGCTGGAGGACTGTCAAGGTCAACATAGGTAATGCAATATCTTCACTCATGCTGCATTGAGCTCCATACAATGATCGTGGCTCAGCGGTGCTCAGGGAGGTGGTGTTACTATATCTACGTAACAGGGCACATAAATTAGTGGGCAACACATTTGGGTAGACACCTGCACAACCAGGTTGATGCAAAGCAGCTCAGATCAACATAGCTTTGTAATGTAGATCAGGCCTAAGTCTTTTTGGATGGCAGCATTGTTCCCTGTGATTGTCTATGTGCCACAATGCCTAAGTCCCCTTGTGGATCTGGCCCTCAGTCTTCTGTATGAGACCTATTCTTTGGGGGCTGGGGTTGTTTGAAGCTGTATGTTTCACTGCAATTGCTGGAAATAGTGGTTGAAAAACCAAAGACAACACACGCTGCTAATGTCTTGGTTTCAACCCGCTTCGTAGACTCACCCGCATCTATTTCCACAATTCAAAACTCAATATGGGGAAAATTAGGTCATTTAGATTCTATTCTCCCCTTTTTATCCCCTTTTCAATCTGCCTAAACTGAGTCAAAGCCCAGTTTTAAGCAAATAATTTATAATTAATATAATAATAATTGTGCTTATGTGAGTTTCTGGCTGCCATTTCCTCCCTCCTTCCAATTCCCCCTTTCCACCTGCAGACTCCCCACTCAGACCCCAGCGTTCAGAGCTCACAGTTCAAACGATAGAAGTAGGAATTGAGGCTACTTCAGCCGCTGTCCTTCCGACCTCAACTGCCCCCTTTCAGCTGCTCGGTCCTAGACCAATCCCTGTTTGCTGGCCTTGGTTAAATGTAAAAGAAAACATTAAAACTTCTCTTTAGTGTTCCTTGCAAGTTTTGCCAACATTCTCTCATCCCGTCTGTCCACACCGCAGCGAGCCTTCCCCTTCTCCGCTGCACAGCCCCACCCCAATTAGCACAACATTCACAGTTGTACAGTGCTTGATGGCAGACCCCCACTTCCCTCTTTCTATTTAAACTCTGAACTGCAAACGCTTTCTGGGGGAACAGATCCCCAGTTGCCATCACAATGTCTGATCACTTGTCCCTTCTTGGAATTAACTGCCCACACACATAACTACAGTATATTTGACACCTGAGTTCTGCTCCTGTTATCTCACATTTCTAACTATTCCCACTCTGTATCAGCATGGTGAACTCAATCCCTTCTCTCTCCCCCATGCTGCAGAGTTGACACCATTTTTTTTATTTGACAGCTTGCTTGCCAGGACTTGAATTGTCTAGCTGAACAAGGGTGCTATGTGATGTGTGACAGTGGAAGAGTCTTGCTAAAGGATGAGGATTTTACCAGTCTGAGCCTTCTTGATCATTCACACAGGAGTTTTGTTTGAATTTCTTCAAATTTTTGCTACTGGGGGAGAGAGACACACACAATTGTATTTCATCTATTTTCTTTAATATTGGTGGCCAAATTCTAGAATTCTACAATGTGGCTTTGGCCACCATCTTATTTAGGGCATTGCAGTTCATATAGACTACAGGGCTCATCAAGTAATGCTCCATCTTGATTCAAATGGAAGGCCCCTTGCACCAAGACTGAACACCGAATTCTGAGACACATGGGGCCACAGGTGCAAAAGAGTTCAGGATCAGAATGTCAAGTACTCATTTTTGCAATGGCGCCATATTTTCAAGAGCTTGGGTGCTGATCCTGAAAAGTATTTAGGCACCAAACACTCATTGAAATCAATGGGAGTCAGGCACCTAAATTGCTTTGAAGTTCTGACCCTTGGTTTCCATTTAGATCCCTAAAAAAATAAGACTCCGATTTTCAGATGAGCTTAGTGTCCAGCAGCTGCTATTGTGACACCACTGGCCAGATTTGCAAAAGAACTCTTTGGTAAGCTCTTTGAAAATCCAGTCACTTCTTTTGGTGCCTATTTGGGAGCTCAGTACTGTTGTACTGAATGCCTTTGAAAATTCTGGTCTTTATGGCTGCAGATGCACCTCCATGGTAAATATTAGGGCATTGCAATTTATTAGGTCTTATTCAAGTTAGCTGCCTGATCCTCAAAGCTACTGTATATACATCAGTCTCACTGAAGTCATCTAACATTAAGTCACAGTTGAGGATTCTGGGGACTTCTGTGAGCAGGTATAGTGGGCTGGAGTAAGGAACATCACTTTTGTGTGAATTCAGTGCAATTCTCACCTATGAAATTTCTGGCGAGCCACTAAGTCAGCTTGCACACCTCAGTGGTCAGGAGGAGGTATTAAAATGCAAACACCAGCTTCACAAACATATCCCATGTTAATATGTAGAGAAGTGACAAATCCCCAGCTTTCCTCACCATATCTCTTTCCCTTGTGAGTATTTGGTGGCATATTGAAAACTGAGTTATTCCTGCTATTATATAGCAGAAATAGTGACCCCAACTGGAACATTTATAGCAAAAGTCCGCTCTGGTTTTTTACTTGTTATCTAATACTTATGTTTATTACCAGAAGGAGTTGATAAGCATCTTCAGTTACAACTTCACTTCATGTTCCACTGTGCTGCTTGGTTCATAGGTCTAACTTTTTTTCTGTATAGGGGAATAATTAATAGCTGTAGAACTACCGTGGTCATGTGGGGAAATGGCTTCTTTTAAAGCTGGTTGAGTTGATGCAGAACTCAAGTAGAATGAAGGTTTAAACCACGCTGAGCCCCAGCACCTCTAGGCTGGACAGTTCATTGCCCCGGAACATGGCTGTGTCAGTTCTGAATGGAAAATAATTTCTTGAGCCCCGCCACCTCTTTCCTTACAAATTAAGCTCTGATTTAAACCAAACAAAGATTTGTATTTGGAAGATAAAAATCAAAGTCAAACTTTGGCATGTTAATCCTGAAATGTATTGGCTCCACTCCTTTTGCTCCAAGCTATGGCTGACCACAATAGATGCATTGCACCTGATTCTGATTGACAACAAATCAGTAGTAACAGCAATGAAATTAGAGTGAAAGCAGATTAGCCCATTGCCTCTGCTCTTCCTTCACTTGTGTCTGGTTTTCCACAGACCCACTGATACTTTACTATTTGCAGCTCAGCTGTTATGATCTCTTTATGCCATTTATCTGTCTTTAAAGGTTCTACATCTGGGAGTACAAACTTGGCATGACACTTATCTGTCTTCACATTCTTAACACTTGTTTTATTTATCTTCTCTTCAGTCAACTGTGTTTGTTCCATGCCATTCTGAATTTCCTTCTGCATGTAAGTACTGCCAGCTGGGTTCAGAGCAGCCGCAGTTTCTTTTCCCTCCCACAAACTATGTGAGTCTCATAACTTCTCATCACTGATCTTAGACCTGTTAATATGGCAGCTGGTTCCTCAGGATATAAGATGTAAACGGAGGCTGTCTGGTGTCCTTTGTGATGCTCTGTGTATTTCTGAGCTGTTTTTCAACTCAATCTTAAAATGTCCAGCTTTCCTTTCACCCTCTCATCCTACATTTGTTTTTCACGTTGATATTAGTTAAAAACCTTTCCTTTGTATTCCCATTAAACCTTACCTCTACCAGCCTGTAACCACTTTCTAGCCTAATAATCCCATCTTTCACACCATCAAGCAGCATTCTGGGAATATGTTCTTGTATTTCAAATTGTTTCCTAAATTGGTTGCTATTAATTGGAGACTTTCCTGGTCTTTTGCAGGCATTAGAGAGGGCAGATATTTGATGTAATATCTGGAGAACTTCCTGGGTCATGTAGATAAATGGCTTCTTTTCTGAACTTGATTATGCTCAGGCTGGTATCAGGAGGGGAGCCGGAGCAGTTCTTCAGGATCTTTGTGGTCAGAGCTGCTGAAGAGGCAGAGTTCATACCAGTTCTCTCTCTCTCTCTGGCCCAATGACTGTTTAAGTATTTATCCACAGTAGCTATGGAAAATGACTCCGTAGTCCAGTGGTTAGGGCACCCACATAGGACGTGGGAGACCCTGGGTCCAGTCCCCCTGTCTAATCACCCTTTCATTATTATCCAGCATGCAACAGTTTCAGTGGAGAGAGAGTGAGGAAGCCCTGCTCCCTTCCAATATCCCATAAGTCAGTGGTTTGAGAACTTTCCTGAGGTAGGATTTGAACAGAGGTCTCCCTTCTCCAGCTCTAGTAGAGGAACAAGGGTCTCCTACCCCATTCCAGGTGAGCACTTTAACCCCTGGGCTAAAAGTTATAAGGTGGGCACTGCTCCCTACGCTGTATGGCTACATGCACCTGGTTCCTGTTCCTGGATCACTAAGTGAGGAGAAGAGTCTCCCGGCAGCCTGGACTTAGGCGCCTACCTCTGTGAGAGGGGAAGGGCTTAGTGCACATCACTCTCATTGGCATCTCCCGTTGGTTGGGTTAGGTGGCTCCCCATCTAGTGTGCTGTCTTTGGTGGATCCCATTTTTAGGCACCCATCTATCCCTATTCATTGTAGAGGGAGCATACGTGCCCAGCTTGGCTTTGTGGATCATAGTGTTGTTGCTGGATTCTCTAAGTGCCCATAAGTTAGGTGCTGGGATGCTCAGCATTGCAGTGCCCAACTCCCTTCAAAGATCCCAACTGTGAGCATTTCAATTAAAAATCAAACCCTAATAAATTGTGGTTGATTTTGATTAAATCAGCACGTGCATTTCCAGCACTTAATTTTCAAGCATGCTCCAGATTAGTTCTCAAAAAGTTGCCCTTTGATATTGTCTGTTACACACACACTCGGCTTGCCTTTGCCGTGTACTGTTGATCCTTGTTACAGCAAGATTACTTTCTTCCTGCTCTGTAAATATCTTTAGATCTTTAATTTGTTGCTGGCGACCCCTCATTAATGTATGAACTCCCTTGATTGCTCTCCCTTTTGCTGCTCTGTACATCTCATGGTCTGTGGGTCCAGAATTCTCCAGTGGTCTCACTCCTCTATGCAGGGAAAGGGTCAATCTCTATCCTTGGTAATTACAAGCTCCTGAAAGGGGGATCCAGCGGCCCATAGGAAAGAGCCAAATTCTGCTCCCAGTTACATGGTGTGATGGGAGCCGGAGCTGTCTCTCACAATGCTATGCCAGTGCCCAGCAGCAAACCCCTCTAGACACTGTGATCACTCATCCATCAGCAGGTGGAGACCTATACCCAGATAAATCGCATGAAGGCTCTCCAAGCCACTCATGAATTATACAGAGAGCGGCACCAGGCAATCACCCCAGCCTTGCACCGCAGAAATGTACCATCTTACATTGCTCAAGACTCCCTTAGACAATAAAAGCTCATTAATTAGTTTGCCACTCCAACAACGGGGAGAGGATCTGCAGCAGCCCATGTTAATCTGAGCTAAGATTCTCTAAGCACTTCAACTACAAACACACCGTTTTAAGTAACATATAAAGCAGATTAATTAAAAGATAGATTTTCAGTGATTGTAAGTAGCAACCATAGAGATCAAAGTTGGTTACATAAGAAATAAAAATAAAATCACAGTCTAAATTCTCAGCAAGATTTGTTTCATGCAATTTCTCACTCCACTGGATGTTTCACGCAATTTACAGTTATCATATAGGCAAAATTTCCTTCTTGGCCTGGGACCAATTTTCCCGGTTCAACGTCTTTGCCTTCCACATAATCTTCCAGGTGGGGGAGATGGGGGAGGAGAGAGGCCAAGTGGTGATGTCTTTGACTCTCATTTATACTTTCTCTTCAGGTGCTAGAAAGATCCTTGCCGTGATCTGGGGGTCTGGCAGCTCCCATTGCATACATGCCCTCTCTGAGGAGTCTCTGGGAGAATGGATTCTTCTTTATGGGTCATCAACACGTCTGGCTGGTCCTGATGTAAATCTGTCTTATTGTTAGTTGCTGTTTTGTTGGCACTGAAAGGCTAGCTATGTGTGTTTCCCACTTACCACATATTTCAGTAACAAATCTATAGCAATACATTAGAACTTCACATACAATGATAGTACATAGAATTCAACAGAATATTAATGTTCAACAGATTGAGACTTTTAAAATGATACCTCACAAGGCATGCATTGTACAAAAGATATCATAATCAGATTATAGTGGTAAATATGGGGGTTCCAGTGTGCTATTTTGAGGTACACAGTGTTACACATGGGTGCAAATTCCACTGAGGCCAGGGAAATTTCTTTTCATTGGTTTTCTTGCCATTTCCTAGCTTAGGTATTTATGACTCCTATTACCACAGTGTCTTAGAGCCTCACAATCTTTAATATATTTATATTCACAGCATGCCTCTGAGATAGGGCAGTGCTATTCTCCCATTTTACAGATGGGGAACTGAGGCACAGACTAAGGGACTTGTCCAACATCACAAAGGCAGTCTGTGGCAGATCAGGGAATTTAACCTGGGTTTCCTGAGGCCTAGTGTAGCACCCCAACCACTGGATCATCCTTCCACACATAGGTGACTGCACCTTCCTTGGTGAGGCAGACACACTGGTTTATAGGGAGACACTGCACACTTACATTTTATATATGATAAGAGGGTGGCTCTTTCCTCTTTTTAAGTATATGCAAAAGGTCAAGAAACCTTAAAACGAATACAAACCAAAGTTAATGAGAACTGCACTCATGCAAGGATATTGGGTTTTGATCTATTGCTTTCTCCAGTGAACTCTCTTTATAATCAGCATACTTTGGTTGTGGGTATAGCTGGCTATTTAAATTGTATGGATGGCTCTGTATGTGACTGGATAGGTTCCAATCAAAACAGAAGTGTCTGATATCCATGGATACATAGATTGCACTATCATTATCGTCTATGGGAAAACAACAACTAAAATATACCCCTTACAATATAGGGCTCATTGATACTGGTTGTGCATGGAAAATATTCAGATACTATGTGGTAGACATCAGTATAAAATTCTACACTAGATTTAATAAGTCCAATTCTCAGTTTTGAAGCCAGCTAGGTTTTTTGCCCCCACTGCTCCCCTTGGAAGGCTGTTCCAGAACTTCACTCCTCTGATAGTAAGAAACTTCTATCTAATTTCAAGTCTAAACTTCATGGTGGCAAGTTTATATCCATTAGTTTTTGCGTTCACATGAGCTGAACTTAAATAATTCCTCTCCCTGCCTGGCATTTTCCCCTCTGATGTATTTATAGAGAGCAATCATACCTCCCCTCAGCCTTCTTTTGGTTAGGCTAAACAAGCCAAGCTCTTTGATTCTCCTCTCATAAGGCAGGTTTTCCATTCCATGGATAATCCTAGTAGCCCTTCTGTGCACCTGCTCCAGTTTGAATTCATCTTTCTTAAACATGGAGGACCAGAACTGCACACACTATTCCAGATGAGGTCTCACCAACACCTTGTATAACAGTACTAACACCTCCCTATCTCTATTGGAAAGACCCTGTCTGATGCATCCTAGGACCGTATTAGCTTTTTTCACAGCCACATCATGTTGGCGGCTCATAGTCATCCTGTGATCAGGTCCTTCTCCTCCTCTGTCACTTCCAACTGGTGTGTCCCCAGTTTATAGCAGAACTTATTAGTCCTTAAATGTGTGACTTTGCACTTTCCACTATTAAATTTCATCCTATTTCTATTAATCCAGTTTACAAGGTCATCCAGATCTTCCTATATAATATCCCAATCCTCCTCTGTATTAGCAATACCTCCCAACTTTGTGTCATCTGCAAACTTTATTAGCCCATTATCACTTTTTGTGCCAACGTCAGTAATCAAAAGGTTAACTAAGATTGGTCCCAAGACCAATCTCTGAGGAACTCCACTAGTAACCTCCCTCCAGCCTGACAGTTCACCTTTCAGCATGACCTGTTGTAGTCTCCCCTTTAACCAGTTCCTTATCCACCTTCCAATTTTTATATTAATCCCCATCTTTTCTAATTTAACTAATAATTCCCCATGTGGAACCATATCAAATGAATTACTGAAATCTAGGTACATTAAATCCACTGCATTCTCTTTGTCTAAAAAATCTGCCATCTTCTCAAAAAAAGGAGATCATGTTGGCCTGGCACAATCTATCTTTTGTAAAGCTATGTTGTATTTTAACCCAATTACTGTTAACCTCGATGTTCTTAACTACTTTCTCTTTCAATTTTTTTCCCCAAGACCTTGCATACTACTGAGGTCAAACTAACAGGCCTGTAGTTACTCAGATCACTTTTTTCCTTAGAACTAGGAACTATATTAGCAATTCTCCAGTCATATGGTACAGCCCCAAAGTTTACAGATTCATTAAAAATCCTTGCTAATGGTCTTGCAATTTCATGTATTAGCTCCTTTAATGTTCTTGGGTAGAGATTATCCGCCCCCTCTCTGATTTACTCCCATTAAACTGTTCGAGTTTGGCTTCTATCTTGGATGTGGTAATTTCTACCTCCATGTCCTCATTCCCATTAGCCACCCTACCACCATCCCCACACTCATCATTAAAAATGGAGGCAAAGTATTTGTTTAGATATTCAGCCATGCCTAGATTGTCCTTAATTTCCACCCCATCCTCAGTGCTTAGCGGTCCCACTTCTTTCTTTGTTTTGTTCCTATTTATATGGCTATAGAACTTTTTACTATTGGTTTTAATTCCCTTTGCAAGGTCCAATTCTACTTGGTTTTTGATCTTTCTCACTTTATCTCTAGATGTTCTGACCTCCAAGAGGTAGCTTTCCTTGCTGATTCCTCCCATCTTCCATTCCTTGTAGGCTTTCTGCTTTCTCTTAATCACCTGTCTGAGATACTTGCTCATCCAGCTTGCTCTACAACTCTTGTCTATGAATTTTTTCCCCTTCCTTGGAATGCAGGCTTCAGATAGTTCCTGCAACTTTGACTTGAAGTAATTCTAAGCCTCCTTCACCTTTAGATCCATGAGCTCTTCAATCCATTCCACTTCCCTAACAAATCCCCTTAATTTTTTAAAGTTAGCCCTTTTGAAGTCAAAGACCCTAGTAACATTATCTTTCCATTTAGTTTGAACTTAATTAGCTCATGGTCGCTCGAACCAAGGTTTTTGCTCATGTCCTGCTTGGCAGGATGCAGCCTCTCCTCAATAGATTCTGTCATCCACAGCAAGTGGGTTTAACTGCTCTGCAGTTGACAATGGATGCTGTCTTTACCCTCCAGCTTCTGACTGAGCTGCACTGAGAATTTAAGTGCCCACTTATATATTGACTCAGCTGGCAGGTCATGACTTTGGCTCACACATAAAGTATTTGGCATCCCAAATCGGGCTGTTTAGTGCACTGCATTTAGCTGTCTTTCTGGTCACAGTCTTACAGCAGTGTTGCGAAATATGCAGTCTTGACCAGTTAGGCTGGACTTTTATTAAACAGGAGGCAAAAGGAGAGGGATAGGAAAGAAAAGAAATAAAGTAGGGAAGGAAAAGGACCTCAGGATGGGGGAAGGATGACGAAGTCTCATACCACAAGTGGTGCTTAGGGTTTAGTCAAAGCTGGTGGATGTGGCAATATCATCTGGGCCCCTCTCTCTGGTTTGGTCCAGTCATGACGTCTCTCAGGATTAGGCTGAAGGAGGGCTATGGCCCCAGGAGATGGTGGGTGAATGGCAGCCATGAGCCTCATGCTGGTATAATCTTGCCATGTTTCTGATGACTGATAAGACTGGGTGCTGTGTTTGAGTTTTTCCAGTAGTAAGGTTGCAAGTGAAAGTCAATACCAGAAACAGAAGCTACATTTTCTATCTTTGCTGTTCTTTTCTCTCCCCTTTTGTTTGTGTTACTCTTGTTTTGATTTCTAGAAATGGGAGTGGATGTCAACAGCAGCAGCTCCTCCCCCACACCTCAAAAAATCCTCAACAACAGTCATTATCATCTAAAAAAAACTGTCAAGCAGCAGCCTTTTTCCTTTTAAAGAATCTCTTCTGCTAAAAATAAAATAAAGTTGTAAAGTAAACGCCGTACTTTAAATTTCAAATGCATAAACTGCTTTCCCTTCTTTTCTGTATCTTTAATAATTGAATTTTTTTTTAAGCATTTATGTGTTTGCTATGGTACAAAACAGGCTAAGGTAAGGTATAAACCCCAAACTTTGTTTAAAGCAGTTGAATAATAACTGGGTCATGTTAACTCCTTTAATTCTTTGGGCCCATGTATTCAATCTAATTTAATACAAACAGGCCCTGATGACAATTTTCAGTTAGTGTTGAAAGACAACATGATAGGCTAATAATCTGATTGCTAGTAGAACTAGGTGAAAAATGGGTGTCTGGTTCCTCCTCTTCCAATGGAAGATTATAATTTTTTCCTATAAAACTATTTTTTTTAGTTTGCCAGCCAAACCCTCCTCTGCCCAACCCAAACATGTTCAAGGAAAGCAGACGCTTTCCATAACTATTTTTATTTAGTCAAAAATCTAGTTTTTCTCCAAAGAAGTTCTGACAAAAACATACTTACTAGTAAGAGGCTGCACAGGAGATTCTAGTCATCAGTTTAGGCCAGTGAAACTCCTTATATATAATTCAATTTAAGCCTTTTATTCTCCTGACGGTCTCTTTCTGTGGTGTTAAACCAGGCAATTGTAACAAAGAGGAAGCAAAGGGCAATGAACAAATAAAAATATTGAGTTGCAACTGGTAAGCCTGCCTGTTACAAAGGAATGAGGAAGCGTGCCAACATCCTGCTGTGATCCCATAGTAGAGTGCTCTGCTTGGAAGGACTTCTCAGACAGATAAAAGATGTTTTAATGACCTGCGAAATAGCATTCAGACTGGGTGGACAGTCAGGGCTTTGGTAGGGAGGTGGAGATCGCCTGAGGAGGCGACCAAACTTCCACATTTTTGTTGGATGAGAGAAAAAAAGCCATGAAAGAGAAAATAGATTATTTGATTCAGAAAAGGAAACCAATCAGATAATTTGCTTTTTTTCATTTTTCTGTTCACCAAACATTACAGTGGAACCAAAGAGTAAGAGACAGATCCTCATCTGCTGTAGAGGTGTAGCATCATTGACTTCAAGGAAGCTGTGCTTATTTAGAAGCAGCTCAGTACGTGGCTGTAATAACTCAGAATAGAATCATATATTACTTGGAAAACTCAGGTTTCCTAGGATACCATTAAAAAAGCAGCCCAATTGTATACAATTTAGAAAAGTATTCTTTCAATTTCAAGCATTTCCCCTTTTTTGGAAGAGGAGAGTTGCCCCCCATGTTGTGTGTTTCCCCTATTTTTGTATTTGCCTTGCTAGCTGGAGAAGCATGTCTTGAGTTTAAAGCTATGTCCTTTCTCCTCTTGTTGACTCCCTAGGGTCCCTATCTCTTTTGTAGCTGTTGTCTTAGGCTGGGTCTACACTGATGGCGGCAAATTTGCCGCCGTCACATCGATTGCTCTGGATCGACTGAGCGGTCTGTATAGACGTGCTCAGTCGATCCAGGAAGTGACGTAGGAATACCACCCCGGTAAGCGGAGTAGCGCTGTGTCAAAGGGAGCGCTGTTCCCTTCGACGCAGCGCAGTGCGGACGCCGCGCGGAGGAGACGCTGCAAAGTCGACAGGAGATACGCAAGTGATTTACGTCACTTGCATATCTCCTGTCGACTGCTGCCGAATCGCCAAGGTAAGTGTAGACCGGGCCTTGGTGAGGCAAATCAACAGGAGGTCATAAAAGTACAACAGCATACCTGGAAATTGATTCAGGGCATCGCTGTGACCATGGGCACTCCTGAATACACACTAAACAGGAATTTCAGAGAAAATTTAAGGGGGGAGTGTACCGGCAGTACACCAGGTGGCAGATGAACAGTAAGAGGCCAACTACTGTGACCTGCCTTAGATGTACTATTTTAAATAGGTTAGAGGGATGCTGAGAAAATATTATGTATAAATCTATTACATTCCCCTTCTTTCTACACCACAGCTTAATTTATTGCTAAAATACAGGCAAGAATTCTGTCATTTCAAGACTTTTCAGAAAGCCTTACACAGAGTTAAACCTCAGGGTTATTGTATTTAACACCCTGATAAGTAGGTGTTAATAGCTCCCAACCAACTGCGAGAGTATTGTACAATTGCTTAGTAAGACACTTCCCATGTACAAACATTGTAAAGAGTATAATACATTGTAAATAGTTCTTGGAGTAAGTCTATGAATAACTTAACCAAAAGCTGTTAGACAGTAAGTCCACTCCTGTTTCTCATACAGATTCCTCTCCTCCCACCCGCCTTTGTTTCTGTTACATATTTAAATGCTACATTTCAATATCACATTTATACTTCCGTATTTTAGAGCACACAAACACAGTCCTCAGTGATCTTATTTCAGATGTGATTTCTCAGTCTTTAGTGTATGTCCATAATATATCGTATGTGTCACCTTGTTACTCTAAACTTTGGAACCCAGAAGATCCTATAATGGCTTGGATATACTAATGGAGCAATCCTAAGCTTTAATACTATAAGTGGGTAATTGAAAGTGGTTGTCCCCAGGAGATTTAAAAGGATTCATCAGGGGGATTGATTTAAATAACTGGAGAATTCCATAGACCTGCCCGCCTCAATTTACCCTTGGGAAGACATGGATACAACCTTTTGCTCAAAGGATTGACACCCAGGCAGTAATTTCTCCAAAAACAAAGTATCTCTGTATTAAATGCTAATTCTTTTGGATTCTTAATTCAATTGGATTCTTAAATAGAAAATCGTTACAAAGTAACCAAATGAAATAAGCCACTTGAGACAATACAAAACCCCATAGACTATGTAACCTAAGACAGAGCAAAATCAAATATAACATATATATGTAATGCAATAGTCATAACACAATGTTGCATTTCCTTAGCACATATTAACATGATGTTATGAATATTTAGTGCAGCATAATATAGCAGACATGCAATAGTGCAACATATAACACACAGAGAAAACCCCTTCATACATATGTACAAAACCTTAATATAATGTTGTAATATAAAGTGAAACCTATTACCATGTAACACTGAGATTCCTTATTCATATGTATGAAGTAACATTCAATAATGTTTCTACAAACTAACGTTCTATGAGTGTTGATCAGGCAATCATAGCATGGGTGAGGTAAGAGGCCATTCAGAGGCAAGCATCCAACTTTATTTACAATCATAACCATACATTCCTTATCCTTAAAAGAGTTGTGCTTACTTTCTTTTTTCTTAACCAAATCCCTCTGACTCGTCTCAGGGGTCCTTCTGCTCTGTCAAGCTGGTGGTGGCGGCGGCTGTCTTCTCTGTCTCTTCTGATGATCAAATCACCCACACTCAAGTCTATCAGCTCACAGCCTTAGATACAATTTTCTGACTCTTGCTTTCGATTAGTTGCTTTCTTAATGTCAATCAATAGCACCGTCCCCGTCCAGGGTGATATCTTTTTCAACCAATCAGCTGTCCAATAAGCTAATTAGTTTTACTTATTTACTTCAAACTTGGACCTCCTTGGAATCCTCCCTCCTGCAGGTACTAGGCGTGTCCTTTATTTCACCCCAGTCTACCTTTTTGCTTTTGGTCACTTTCTTAACAGCTCCATTTTGTTTCTCTCTCTCTCGTTGCATGACATCATTGGTCACCATTTTAGAATTTTAGATAATCTTGCTCTAAACTATGCTTATTTACTACTTATCAAAAGCCTTAATCTTAAAACTAATTGTATCTCTGTTCATGCTTTATCATTATGATTCTGTCACCATCTTTGTTATTTAAATCAGAAAAGAAAATCTACAATGTTATTCCCCCCCTCTGCCCACTTTTCAGCTGCGTGGCTAATGATGTCTCTGGGGCAGATCTCCTTACATCAACTAGAGCAGCTTAAAAATCTTTTGCATCAACCTGGATGTTCAGGAATGGCAACATCTCAGTCCTTTCACACACTTCAGAGGAAGTTGATAGCAATGAATATAAATCAGAAGCTAGGAATGGAAGGAAGTTGACAAGGGATTAAAAAGGACACAAGGTGAACACTATGGCCAGAAGAGTTAAGGGCAAAGAATTTTTTAAAAGTATATTATGAACAAAAGGAATCCTGACAATGGTATAGGTCCATTAGATGAAAAATGGTAGAACTGTCAATAACAGTATGGAAAAAACAGAAGTATTTAAAGAAAAAATTCTGTGCTTGAGGAAAAAAATGATGTGGTCATATGATGATGATGATGAAGAAATACTTTCCATTCCCATAGTAACTCAAGAGGATGTTAAATAGCAGGTAGTAAAGTTAGACATTCCGAATAAGCAGGATAACTTGCATCCATGTTTGCGACTGTTTGGTGAATCTAACTTCAGTGTTAGCCACCAGTTTTGGGAGGATCTGCTCTCCATTTTGCAGCCTGCCCTGACCTTGGCATTTTCAGGGGGCTACTCTAGAGATAGACGTGTCACACAGAGAAAGAAAGCCTGAAAGAGCTTGCAATGGAAGTAGACAAAACAGACAACAAAAGGAAAAATGGATTTGTAAAATGACTTTTCTTAGGTCACACAGCAGAACCAGGAATAGGAAAAAGGTCTCCTGATTTCCTGTCTATTGCCCTACCCACTGGTCCGTGCTGATAGTCATGGTAGTATAGGATACTAGTCTTAATGAAGTGCTGCTACTAAATTGTTAACACTAAGCAAAACAGTAATTAAAATTCATTCAGACAAGGCAAAACACTGGAAGAAATTCAAGTCTGGGGTTTACCCATCAATTTCCTAGTTCCTTTAATTCATTAGAGAATAATTTTAACCCAAAACAGATGTACCACCTTAGAACTTGTCTATATCTACACTAACTGCATTTCTGAGCCGTTCTTTATTAAAAGTGTGAAGTGTAGGTGGTCTTTCTGTGTTAGGTTGCAAACAGACATTTGCTGTATTACCACAACAATGCTATTCTAGAATCTTTTTTAGAAAGATGACAAATGAAAAGGGCTGAGAAACTGACATTTACAGGAGCAGATATGCAGAGGCTTTTCTGTTTGACTTGTACACACTATAACCTTTGGAATATGGTGTATTTGAAAAAGAAAGCAGCAAAGCTACAGGTACATTACAAAGCCAAGTCTTAAAGGAAACAAAATTAGTAATAAGAATATAAACAGATTACTATAAAACTCAGGAAAATGAGGACTTCTCTGAGTTGGGATGGTCATTCATTGCAGCCTGTTGAATTTTCATCCAGCATGAAGAAAACCACCAAACTCAACCATCAGGTGTATGCTCCTCCTTCCTGGTGCCCAACTTGAGAACCGTGGGGTTTCATTTTCATACTGAAAACTACAGCTGGGTAAATACCTGATTTTTCAGTTCATTGGCAGCTCTGAACAATTCTGTTTGGGTCAAACTGAAGATTTTTTGGAGCTGTCGGTGAATAAAAAGAGTGAGAAAAATTTCATTTTGGATTCAACAAAATATTTCATTGAGGTTATTTTTAAGGAAAGCAAAGAAAATGAAGAGCTATATTTAGACACATATAGCTGGGGGAGGGGAAGTTGTGGTGCCCCTTTTCCGCTCACCCACTAACTTTTGCCTAGTGATTTAGGGACTCATCTGGGCGGCGGAAGACTCAGTTAAGTTTCAAATTCCCATTGTGGAACAGTGACTTGAACCCAATTCCCCTATATAAAAAAGGGTGTGTTGAGGGGAGAGACTGAAAAATGTGAATAGAAGCAGGCAAGAAAGACTCTATAGCCTAAAGGTTAGGGCACTCACCTAGAGATTGCTGGGGAAAGGACATAACACCTGGGTTCCAGTCTCTGCTGTACTTACTATTTATTGATTCAAAATGGAATAGCTTTAACAGGAGACAATGAGAAATACCCAGTTCAAAATATACTTACACCCTAGTTAGCTTAGGGCTGGGGGAGGCCTGGATTCAAGACCCTTCTCCAGAGCAGGGATTGGGTCTCCTGTGAGCGACTTAACCACCGAGCTAAAAGCTATAAGCACCTTAGATCTTTTGGTGCCTAAATCCTCTTGTAAACATAACCTGACAAGTCAAAACAAGACATTTTATTAATGTCCAAATGACCTTGTTTGATATTTCCAAAATATTTTTTTGTTTTGACCAAAATTATTTGGGGGAATGAACATGATTTCACTCAGTATTTCAATCTATCCAAATCAGCCAAAAAACTTCACCCAGCTCTACTGACTGTTCAGTTACAACTGAAGTTAATGGGACTTGCAGAAGCTTAATTCTTCAGGCCCAGGGCACCATAGATTAGGTACCCACTCAGAGACCCACTCAGTCAAGAGGGCGATTTTGTTAAATTTGGCCTTAATCTCCGTGAAGATTATAAAACACTGCTATCTCATAGGAGTTGCAAAAATAAACTCATGAATGTTTGTGAGGCACTCTGATTCTATGGCAACAAACACCATGGAGAAGCTCATGTGGAAATTAATAATTCCACATTCAGCACAGAGTATGGATGGCGTGCAATAAACAAGACACAAGACCACACATTGAATGATAAGAATAAAGAAGAGAATAATAAGAGTTGCCTCATTCACTGATCACCATCCCTGTGGAATGCAAAACGAAGCTGGGATCCTGAGGGATAGTATGCAATTGTGTAATTAGATGCTACAGTTGGGATTTTCTAAAGCACATAAGTGCCTTGTGGCTGTGAAAATCCCTCTCATATCATAGTGCATGTGCACAGGGGCAAAACTAAGGTTGCACGGACAATCTTAATTCTGGCATTTCCTAACTTCTAAGTGGTTGTCTTTGCCATTGTAATAACATTTTAAAAATACCTTTTTGTTTAATAATAAATAATAATAATAATAAGGTCAGCACAAATAATTCGTAACAGGAAATGGACCTCTTAAATACAAGACTATTGTCCAAAACTCTTTAAAAAAATAATGCAAAACTGTCCAATGCAGGCATTTATAAGTGGTTTAATACTTACATATTAGCATCTTCTTCATAAGTTTCAGGAGAGATTAGAGTGTTGGTCTAGCTGTGTTGGCTACTGGATATTAGATAGACAAGGAGGATGAGGTAATAATATCTTTTACTAGACAACTTTTGTTGGCAAAAGGGACAAGCTTCCCAGCTACATAGAACTCTTCTTCAGGTCACCTATTATAATCCTTAGGTCACCTGCGGAAGAGCTCAGTGTAGCTAGAAAGCTTGTCTCTTTTATCAACAGAAGTTGGCCCAATAAAGATGTTACCACCCCACCATGTCTCTCTAGGAAGGATTAGAGACATTAGAAAGATTTATCATAGCATTTACATTTGAGTCACATTTCTACTACATTTACAGCAAAACATAATAGGTGTTTCATCAATTATTTTGATATTCTAAAGACAGTACACAAAACCAGAAATATCAGGATTTCACACAAATTAATAGAAAACCAGAGAATGGCATTAATAAGTCTTCAAGTCACTACCTGAAGGCACTAAATAAAAAGACCTTCATCTAGCTAGTGTTTCAAAAATCCATAGGGTTGTTAATGAAAGAACAGAATGCAAGACTGAGCAAAATCTGCTGAGAGACTTAGAGAGGGAAATAGAGAAGTGGGTCTGAGCAGCAAAAATTGAAGCCCTTTCCTGTTATAGAAACAAACCAAGAGACAACCAGCCTGAATCCATAGTGCCTTGTGTAACACCTCAAAGCAATATATCTCAGAGTTTTGTACTCTGCTGAGCACTGGGGAACTTGAGTGCCATTTTCCCCTCTCCAGCTAGGAGCCCGATTCCCTCAGTCTGTGCCCCTTACCCCTCCCTGCTGGCAGGCCTCAGGCCTTCTCAGCACTGGAGAGGAGAATGGAGCAGAAGGCGCCATGTTGGTATGTGGAGGTGCTGGGCTTGTGGAACGGAATACAGGCATCGTGCCACCCATGCTCGCAGTTGCCATGTGACCTGTGTGCTGCAGATTAAGCAGTGACTGGCATCCTGCCGCGTGTGCGAAGCAGTGGCTGCCAGCTGCAGAGTGCCCCGTTTTTCTTTTCCCCACTTTTAAGTTACATGTCACTTGTAGGTTGCAAGTGGAAGGGGAGAAGGGGGCACACTGCAACCCACAATGCAGGAGACAAACTGGCCAGGCAGTTGGGAGCGCACTGAAATCAAGATCCCTGTGTCACTGCAGCTACTGCACATTGGTTAATCCAGGCCTGTGTGAATGTAGCATTTGCTCCTTAAGGTGTCATCTGCACTGCGCCAAACAAGGGCAAAGTGCATGTGAAGATGTAAAGAGCTACACAAGGTGCAAAACCCAAACATCTTTTCCATTCATTTGGAGTGAAATTCATGCTGTGCAGAGGACTCTTTTAAGCATAATTTTGAGGCCTTGTGCTGGACAGGAATGAATTTCCCCTTTGAGACTATTTACTTCTTACACTTGTAAAATTAAGATTTACAACACTGGCCCTTTCAGCTATTAATGGACAATTTGAATACACTGTTTCAATTAGAGTTGTGAATAACTTCAGCAAGAAAACCAGGGGAACTTAAGAGTTGCACAAAGGGAGCAATTTGCAGGGCACACCAAGAAGTTCTATTCATCTTACAAAACCCAGGGACTATGCTGTACATCCTTGAGCACCATCTACTGCCATCTATTGACTACCTACATATAAACAGACAGCGCTCGTAACTCACCTGCCTTCCGGTTTCATTACCAACAACATTCCCTATCAAATGTGGCTATAGTTTGTGTAAACGCCAAGGTTTCACATGATTTTGGCCCCAAACCGGGTAACTTGCTGCCTCTAAACGGAATGCCCATACACAGCCTATTCGCTAAGCCTCCACCCCAGCCTCACTCACACCACTTCTGAAAACACATTTCTGGCATGTTGTCTATGAGAAGGGAGTTTATGGTAATAGCATGGACTCTTCAGGATGTGTGGCTGTGCTGAGTAGCCATATTATCTTAGAGTGTAATCCTCTCTCCTCCCTCACCTTCTCTCTTGTTCTTTTCTGAGCCTCACTTATGTTATGTCTGAATGTAGACTACAAGTTCCTTGAGGCAGGCCTCTGTCTTTAGCTATTCTAGAGTTGGTTAAAAAAATAAATAAAGATACTTGTTTGTTTTGCAATTGTTTTAAGTTCTGCAAAAAGGTTTTGATTTTTTGATCCAAAACCCCCAAAATGTTTTATTCACAGACTGAAAACCAAAAGGATTTATTTATTTAACTAAAAATGTTGCTTCCATCCCACCCTCACCAACAGAATTCTGGAAAATTTCAGCCGAAATCAAGAGTTTGGCTTTGGTCAAAAAGTCACTGTGTTGTTGTTTTTTAAAGTTGATGGGAAAAATAAACCAAGCCAACCAACCTTGAACTGGCTCCAGTTCTATGAAATGGCCAGCAGACTCGTGGGGCTACCAGAAAAAATAAAAATAAAACCACCTTCTAATTTCTCTATTTAGCTAAAACTCTTATCAATGCCTATCTGGATTACTTTAATCTCTTCCACCTGCCTCCCTAGTCCAGGTCATTCCCCCTCCAGCTCATACAAAGAGCAACTGCTAATATAAACCTCCTTACTTGTCATTCTGACAATGTCCCCCCTTTCTTTGAATCCCTCTCCTGACTCTTCTTTCTCTGCTGCATCTAGTTTAAGTGTTCTTGTGCTTACTCTAAAGGCCCTTACTATGTATCCCGCTCCCCTTTTCTGCTCTGTCAATAATTCCTGCCTCAGTGCCTCATTTGTCTACTTCTCCCACAACCATCAATGAGCATATATCCATGCCAGCCCCTGCATGGAACACCAATTTCTGAGCAGGCCCTGACCATCTCAATCAAATCCCTCCTCAAGAGCCATATTTCCTCCCACATTCCCACAGCCCACAACAGATTAGCTAACCAAGTGCTTTATTTCTTTTCAAAGAAAAGAATGTTGCCTATTTGGCCTCAGTGGTTAGCCAATATTTGGGGCCTTACGCTTGTTTCTGTTGGGAGGATAAATTGATGAGGAGCCCAATATTTCTTTCATGCAATCCCATTTATTTACAAGAAATGTACACAATATTCTGTTTCCCTGAGCACAGTAAAAATAGGAGGCAACTTCCTTGGACAGATATCCAAGTCTGTCTTTTTAGCAACACTGTGCCCAAAAGCCGGCCTTTCTCCAATGCCCCCCCCCCGCACATTTACAATCAATCCCAGGAAAACCCAGTTCAGCGGTTGATCAGCATTGCAATATGGCTTATTGCCTTTGACAGTGGCTTCTTATTATTTTATCTAGTAATACACAAAGTGGCATGTAGTTGCTCCTTGTATTTAGTCTAAATAAGATCAGACAAGATCTGTAACTGATCTACATATCAAAGACATGCCTGATGGTAGTTATACACCTTCCAGCATAACAATATATATGCAGCATGCTAGGGCCTGGCCTTTAATAGGCAGCCATCTAATCTTATTATTCCCCTTTCCTTCCTATGGCATTCTGAAGAAAGGGTCAGCAGAGCCATCCCTTGCTTTGCTCTTGGCATTCAAGAACACAGAAATCCCTTGGGGATATATAGAATTCCCTTCATGACTGCCACTTAGCAGCCATGGGGGACTCGGCCAATAGCAGCATACCTTCCACTAGGAATATACCGCCTAGAGTGAGAGAACCAGTGGACCAGCATGAAGGAACAATTCTAGGCCCTGGGTTTCACCTTCCCTATCAGAGTTGGGACACCATGCTTTCTACTCAATACATGGCCCTTCAAACCCCTTCTACTAACCAGGTAACGTACAGAAGACAATCCCCTTTGACGCTTTTCATGGGTTTCTCCATGGAAGAAGGGGATTTAGAGGGTCTCCAAGTATTTTTGTTAGGAGCAGTATCCTTCAGAATATTAGCATTTTTCATCTTAGGGGTCTTAAATACAGAGTCTCCAGTGAGTTAAAGGAACACTGATAGAGCTAAACATTGTCCAATTCTCCCAGAGAATTGCTTCTCTTTGGCTGGTCTTACCCTGTCTAGATTTTTTTCAGCATGTTATTCCTTCCAGTGGGAGAGGTTTCTTAAAGGCACACAACCAAGGAGTCAGTGCAGTACATTTTTCACTCTCTAACAAACTAACTCCGCCTGTCTTCTCTCGCTGCTGTAAACAATCCGGGCTAGACTGTGGCAAACCCTTGGTCAGATTCATTATTCACAGTGAGAATAGTACTGTTGCAAGAGCTTCTGTGACAAATATTGCAATCCCAAGCAATGTCTTTGGGGACTGTATTGCAGTATGGTTATGAAGGGGTTTCTGTAGGATTGTGTTCTACTCCAGGAGGAAGGTTACTTTTCACTGTTCTTACACTTCTAGCAGTTATAAGGCAGCCATGTCTCTGTCATACATAGGAAGATCCAGACTAAAACGTACCTGAAAAATAAGTGCATGTGATGTGGGGTTAGCGAGGGGATTCAGTAAAAGGGATTATTCCTTTCTTAATATTTTAAGTTTTTGGTTCATGAGTTACTGCTTGATATATTTATAGTACTTGAAGGGACAGAGCAGTAGGTTTTTGTTAGATGAAGATAAAGGAATACATTGTGGGGGGATGGATAACAGACCAGTTACTGGAGCATGTTAAGAACATTTTTTTTCCTTCTGCAAAAAATTGTTGGGTTATTTGTTTTTATTGAAGTTTTTTGTTTCATAAAAATATGAAAACTGATCTTTGTTTTTGTTAAATAATTTTAGTTTGAAAATTTTTGCTGAAAGTGGATGTTTTTTCCCAAAATTTGTCAAAAAAAAAAAAAGTTATTTTCCACTGAAAATTTTTTGACTAGAGTGTTTTGATGAGCTTTATTGGTATCAAAGTTCAGTTTCAAGTACAGGTTGAAACAAGGGCCAGGCCCTTTGCCCTACAGTGTACACCCAGAATAACTATTAAATTTTACTAGATTTATGCCAGTGTAGTTGAGGGCCTGATTCACATCTCATTTGTGCTGGTTTTACATGCCCATTACTTCATTATTTGCTGCAATTACTCCTGATTTATACTGTGTACATTCTGTAAGAGGAGAATCTCAAGGTGTTCAGATTTTTTTTTTAAATCTGTGAGAGCTTAATTCTGCTTATTCTATTTATGCCTGAAAGCAGGGCTTATAAAAGAAGTCAATGGGAGCTGTGTGTTTGCAGCCAAGTGAAAATTTGGCCGAGTTTTAATTTTAAATGTATCAATACCACTAAAGTAAATATTCCCCAAAGTGCGAAACCAGAGGAAGGATCTTGAAGCCAGAGCTGCATGAAAATATTTCAGTTTGCAGAATTTCTTGTAAAATCATTTGTTCTGTTTAGGTTCAGGCAAATTTTCACTCAAAACTTTGAGTGAAAATGCAGTCCAGACTGCCCAGTGTTTAATATTGTTATTAGTAGGCCTTAGATCACTAATTATATTTTATTTTTGACACCATGTGCAACTGCAAAGACTTGACCCTGCCCCAGAGACCATATAGAAAATGATTTTCAGACATAAGGAACTACCGGAGCAGAGGAAAAAACTTGAACATACCACAGGAGTGGGGCCTTTTAATATCAGAAAAAATTACTTACACCTGTGTAAGCAAACTCAGAATAAAATCTGCAGTAAACAAGATTTACCCCCATGTAATACTAGTAAAGGATCAGAATCAGGCCCAGTTTGTATATTTCCCTTCCTAAATTGTGGCTTATTCAGCCAAAATGAAATATTTTCACAGCAATCAAAGCACTAAAAACTATACTACAAATTACAAGATTTGTACTAAAAGATTTTTGCACTCAATAGAAATCTTCAGAGATACAACCAGCAATTTAAATACAGCATTTGTCAACTCATGGGTTTTATTCCTGCTGCACAATAAAATATTTGAATTATAAGAGAAACTATTAAATTGACATGTTATTTGAGGAAACATATTTCAGAACCAGCAGCAAGGTAGCGAAATGCTAGGCAGCTTTAAACATTGACATCTCTATTTACACGACTCACTAGGTGGCCTGACCTCTCTCCCATTCCACTAAGAAAACCACAAGCGGCTGTAACTAAGATCAGATCACCACCAACTAGCAGCTTATTACCAAAACTAAGTGGTTGATGAGGAACATTATGATCTTCTCTGCCTATCCTAAACTTGTGCTGTTAAGCAGGTGTCATGTTTCACAGCAAAGGAGTGAGTGAAATGATTCATTTTACAGATGTACGTATGTATATATACAGTGAGAGCACACCATATTCTGCCTTCATGAGTGTATGTGCACACAGATGCCCACTTACCTCCTGTGAAGGCACTTGTCTGTACCTATCTGAGGGCAGAGTTTGGCCTGATGTTTGTAAATTGACTTTGTGAGCTGACTGGAGCTGCGTATATGCAGGTTACTGTCATGTGCAGTAGTTGAGCAACACGCAGTAGGGTCCTGATCCTGCAATGTAGATAGGAGGGAGCACAAGGCTGTTGTCTTCCAGCTTAAGTAAGCATGAGTACAAGTGCATGTACTAGGCTTATTTGGCCACAATGGGTTGAAGAGTCATGCCCCTTTATGCTCAAAAGAGAAGATTAAAAAGAATGGCAGGCTGTGGGTGGATTCTGCAATACTGGTTAGTAGGAGCAGATACATGCCAGGGTGGAGTATATAAATTTAGGTCCAAACAGGGCCTGACATAGGGGCAGGTGACCCAAATGATCGCCTGGGTGCTGTTTTTGTTGTTAGCAGTAAAAGGGAAAATAGAAGGTTTGAAGTAAAATGTTTCAGGTATTCTATATGTGAATTCATTTTCCACTAATCTCCTAGAATGTTCTGGACCTTTGTAGAATCTTGTGGAACCTTCCAGAAGAACCTTTCTGAGAACTAGATTTTCCTTGAACCTCTTAACACATTGTCAGCCATGCCCTCACGGAAATATAAGGGGCAGGGAGTTGCCAGACAGTCAGGGAGATATAAGCGTGAACTGAAGTGAAGTGAGAGCTCAGCTGCGATAGTGTGAATCTTGTTTTACTGCATAAATGTGAAAGTGTACTTGTGTTTTAATATGAAGAGTGAAAGTAATGTCTATTTAATACTGGTCCACCCAATGTTGGTGCACCGTTCAATTTCTTGATGTTAGTACATTTAAGAATACGTTAAAATTAAAAAGTTTCTATAAGTTTAGAGAAAATGAATTGTTTTATTAGGTTATATATGTCATGAATAAATACTGATTTATACAACTTAGTGTGCAAATTTATTGTCTTATATGATAGGGATAAAACATGCATGCAAATTGTCCTTCAAAGTCTAAAATGGACTATAAAGACAATAAAAAAATAAGGTACTCCAAAGTTTAACAAATGGCAGGGGGAGCACTGAAGATGTTCTTAGCCTGGGGCACCACTTGGTCTAGGGCCGGCCCTGGGTCCAAATCCTGCCTCTGAGATGCTTTCTGCCAGTGGACCCCTATATTCTATTGTAGTTATTTTTCTGGCAGTGGCTTAAAACAGTTGAAGTACTGATTTCAGATGAAAGGGTTGAAAGGCCAGCAGAGGCAATCTGATCCCAAATTCAAAAAAGAATTTATTGCTGCTACAGAGATAACATATTGCAAAGAAACATTTGCACTGGTGGGAAAGTTGCCCTTTAGAATGAGATGTGGAACTCGTTGATTAGTTGAGATGATGGCGCCCCTGCCATTTCAGTAGTACAAAAGGAATTTAGGTTTGTTCACTTAGTAAGTGCAAAGGACAAATTCTTCCATAGGAGCAGACTCCCAGTGGAGCACACTGATAATCCGGGCTAGAAGAGTAGGACCAGAGGTTTCTCTTAAGCAATCCTTTTTAGGAATGGGAAATGACAGCGAGATTAGAAAATTGAATGCAGTTACTATTGGACAGATTTAAAATGGTAGTCTCATGGTCCTTTAATGGCTGAAGCAGATCTACATGGCAAGTTGGATGAGTCTCTTGATGAAGTGCTTACAACGATGTGTCTTCTTAAGAGGCAGTGAAGCTATTGTGAGCTCTCCTCCAGTACTAATAGTTTCAGAATGCATATTTCATCTGTAAAAGGTTTGAATTACTTTAATGTGTCTATCAGAAGTGGTACTTCTAAGAAGTTATCAAAGTTATTGCTGAGAACATAACTTTAGCTGTGGGTTCTGTATGTGGCTCCATCTTATTTTGCTATAGGTTGCAGAGAGATGAAAGATGGGCTCATTCCTGAAATTTGTACTTGCTTTCATAACCCTTACTCAGATGGGACTATTCCCATGAGCAAGGGTGACAAAACAGGGCCTTAGATTTCCATGAGCCTGGGATAGAGGAGAAAAAAAAAAAAAGACAAATTTTGTCATGAGAATTATAATTTAAACTGATAATGATACAATTATGAATAAATTATTATTCTGGGTCAGTGATGTAATTATGGCTGAGACCATCACATAAGAGCAACCCAAAACAACAAAACATTTGTACAAACAACTTTGCATTTTTGTATAATTTAGTAATCATGTTGTATGGGGACCACTTCATGTTCACACATTGAAGGCCCGGCTAGCTCATCTATAATATTGCCATCCATGGAAGGAACATACAGTTAATCATTCACTTTGCTATTCAGCATATAAAAACAAAAACGAACATCTGCTCCAGGCACTCTTGACAAATAATTAAAAATACAATCCAACAAAAGCAAACAGCAGTAATGAAATAGCCCTTCTCTTCAAAAGCAGCTCGCTCACAACATTGAAATCCCAACACAGCTTCCACAAAGCATCAATTCTCCACCCACATAAAATTCCACACCACCACTTGAGCCCTTGCCTGCCCAGACAAATGGTGATGCACTGTGCCATAAACATCAACAAACCTAGGTTATTTTGGACTAGAGGAAGGAGCTGATTTTGCAATGCCAGATCCTCAGAGGGATGCCATGCTAATATCCTCCTTGGAGCAGGGACCATCTTTTTGTTCTGTGCTTGTATAACAACTAGTACAGTCTGGTTGTGGTCTGTGTATTAGTATAGCACCTAGAGATCTACATAAATATATAATCATTCCCCTTATTTCTATAAAAAGGCAAGAGCTCAATCCTGCAAAGTGCTAAGCATAAGTAGTCCCAAGGAAGTCAACTGAGTTAGAGCAAAACTCAGTTTGTCTCCATATTGGCCAGATCATAACCTTGTGTTTGCTAGGTTACATTAAAAGACCCCACCTTAGAAGAAAGAAAGTGAAGCCCTCAGAAGTTAGGAAATGCTGCCTCTCTGTCCTTCCCTAGAAGATGGTCGTACTTTTGCAGAGCCTATACTATCCTGGTAACACAGAGAAAGAAGGGAGATCTAACCCACCCTTGTCTCAGAGCTCCAGGATTGGGGCCCTGACAAAAGATGGGGAGAATAATTACAGCTTGATGGAAAGCATGGACTTCTACAACCCAAGACTCTGCTCGAATTCCTGATGACCACTTGATCTGTAGTGGATGCTGAAAGGTGAGCTGACCACAGGGATGTGAGCACCAGGGATAGTGCTGTCAGGGTGACTGTCTTGCCTAATGCAGTCTGTGATACACATTTTAGAGAGAAGCCTTTTGGTATGTTCTCCCAATTGCCATGCCTTAGATCAACAAATTAGGAATAAGATCTAGTGGTAGGTAACACTGTTGAACATGCAGGTGAAATGGTTGGCACAATTCGTGTATGGCAGTGACTGACTGCCCTGATTCCACACTATTACCGTGAGTATTCATTCATAAAAATCCGTTACATAAAGTGTGGTTTCATCTACACCATAGGTCAGTCCTGAATCCATTCACATGGTGCTGGATTTGGCTGTACTATGCTTTTTCTTACAGCAGAGCCATCTATCCAGCCAAGGGGTTTTATACTGCCATCTGGAAGTAGGACGGCCTTCTATGCAAAATTGATGATAGTAAATTCCTTCGTGGGCTTCATGGAGTCCCTGGTATTTCTCCCTTTTCAGGAGGAAACTCAGCTTGGGAGGAGTTTTTTTTTTATCATTTAGATTTTTAGTTTACTTATTGAGGTAGATCAGCTTCAGGGTTATTTGTATTTCTTTTTGGTAGAAGGGGTATGAGTGTTGTGTCATTCATAGGAGGGAGTGTTTTTTTGTTTGTTTCTTTTTTGAAAAGGAAGGCCATCCAATACCTCCAAAAGCTAATCTGGGTTTGCCAAACCTCCTTTGGAAGTTTGTTCCACAGCTGGATCCCCTTGACAAAGAATGCTCTGTCTCCAACTCATATGCTCTGTGATCTGCTTTGTCCTAGACGAGTGCAGTGGTTCTTACATCAAAATTCAGTCTAAAGTACCTGGATTTTTTGCCATAATCCAAATTTGTGTTGAAGATTAGGCTCACAGATTTAAAGTGGCTTCAGAAAAAGACTGGGATCCAGCAGAACAATGTGACCATGGGACTGATGTCCGCATGGTAGCTTGAGATAAGGCAGATAAACATGTTCTGTACAAACTGGAGCCTGTGCAGTTTAGAGAGTGAATTATAGCAATCCAGCCTAGAGATGAGAGATGCATGGATCACTGCAGCCAGGTCCTTGTCCAGGAGAAGGGATGAAGTTTTTTAGCAAGCTGGAGGTGAAAGGCGGCAATTTTAGATACTAATGCAATCTGGTCATCCAAGCTTAACAAGGAGTCGAACAGGATCCTGAGGCTTCATACCACTTTGACCAATGGGGGTTATAGGCCTTCAATGGAAGGGCTTAGCTAGTTCTTCAAAACACTGCCTCTTTCTGATCAGAATTGCTTTGGTCTTACTTGGGTTTAGTTTATACCAGCTGCTCTTCATTTAAGAGATATCTTGCAGGGATTTTGACATTCTTGTAGAGGCACTGGTTGGGTTGATTGAAAATGTGAGAGTAGGTTGTTATCATATTGTTAGCAGCTGAGCCCATGGCATCTCATGTTCTCAGTAGATATGGAAGAGAAGAGGGGAAGTAGGGAGCCCCGTGGAACTCCATAGGTCAGGGCTTTGGAAAGGAGGAGGAGCTGTTACCCACCACCACTCTGAGTTCTGCATACAGTTATGAACAGCTTTCAGGTCTGCTGAAAGTGGAGGGGAGCAGAGATGGAAGGATCTTTGGGTGCCTGAAGAATGGAAATGGCTCCCAGCCATTTTTTAGAGTGCTCATCTCCAGGCAAAGTGCCATGAATGTGAACTACAATTAGTGATTGCTAATGCTCAAAAGCCAGGTAGTCTCTGGATGAGGAACAATAACCAAACAAAACAGAAGAGGAATAACTTGGTGCACTACAGAATCTAGGAGACCATAAAATTAACTGATGAATAAACTCAATTGTCCTTATCTGGCAGTTCAGTAGAGAATTGGCATAAAATAGCAATAATACTGCCATCTGGTGTGCAAAAGATGAATTGCCACAAACTATTTTTGTACTACACATAGCGCGAAGAGCATTTGACAGGGTCATTAGAAAGGTAGCAGTTGCAGAAATGCCAGAAATCAGTTACGCTATATGCAGTTTACCTGTTGTGCACTTAGATGCATTGTGGTGAGGGATGTTATATAGTCAGAGGCAACCAGATGCAGACTGTAAAATAAGTATGAGGCCAGATCTTCAAGTTCATGTAAATCAAAATTCCATTGAAGGTTACCTATAAAAAAAAATATGAGTGCTTTATGGTGTAAGCCAGTTTTCCAGGTATTGGTAGTGAGTGTATAGAAACATTCATGAAAACTTCACACCACGAGTGTCTGAGGTTCATAGATTACCATCTTCCTTAAGATTTTGATAATTCACAGTTGGCATTAGTGTGGAAGAACGTACAACTTACACTGATATCTGTCTCCCCAAGTTAAATCTCCTTGAAAAGAAGCCTACACGTAGCAACAGTTTTCCATCTTTCTTCAAAACCTCTGAAAAAGAGTAGCTGTAGTTTGATATATACCACTGGACAACAAAGATTTTGCTCCCTGAATACTTTTGGATGTATCTTATGGATTTTGGGCTGCCGATTACAAAAATCACAAAGAAATTTCCCTATCACATACTGTTTTTTTTAAATCACCTATATTTGTTATTTCAGTTCATAATTTAAGTCTATTAAAATGTTGCCCACAATGTAAGCGGAAAAGTTTTCTATCTTGTGTCCAAGCATGCCTGGGCATGCAGTGACACTGCACCTAGTGCAGGCCACACAACATGCAGTGGGAATGCCAAGGCTTAGGCAGGTCAGATGCTGGCAGAACAGGTTTTAGAAAGGCTATAAAAGCATTTTGCACACACCGTTCTATGCATTGCGTTTATATCAGTTTGCATTTATGTTGATGCACATGCTCTATGCGCATAGCATATGGTGTGTACTCACAATAATAAAACAATTGTATTTTCAGGAGGATTCATGATAGCAAAATGTCTCGCCAATGTTGCAACAGCCGTGATACGTTTCTTGGCAACTACAGAACACCAAACTATGTGCAGCTGGTTGACAACATGCTTCAAGCATACAAAACCATGAAGTGCAACATGTCACTAAAGATTCATTTTCTGCATTCGCATTTAGACTTCTTCCCTGCAAATCTTGGTGCAGTCAGTGACGAGTGTTGTAACATTGTTTATTTTATAATTAAAGTGACCCAACTCCATTTTAAATTAATAGAAATATAAACTCATTGGGCCTGGATGTAAAATGTTAACTGCCTTGTAACAACATCCAGCCTTGTCTTGTCAGAAGTCTCTGTGATAAGCACCGGGGAGAAAGGTGTCAAGTACTGGAGACGATCAAGATGCAATCAGTATTTGGCCTGTAGGCTTTGGTAAACCGGTATGGGCCATCAGTGACTTGAAACTCAGTAAACTTCATTTAAAATAATATTCAGACAGGTATTGCAATAAGTGATCCTTTGTCAACAGCAGACAGCAGCTGGAGTTTATCCACAAAAAAAGTACGACTGCCCGAGCAGGGGGCCAGAATTCTGTCTGGTACATAACTGGGCAATCAAAGAAGATAATATCATGTCGGGGTCCAGCCCCCGATCACCCCATCGCTCTTAGACACTTCATAATTGGCTAAGCGGGCATATTGCTGTGTGGAAGAAAAATATAAAAGGTGGTCACAAACAGGAAGTAAACTGGAGATGTCCCATATCTTTGTTGGAAGAGCTCTACCAGAGTAGCTCTACGTGTGGGCCTGATCCACCTGCCGTCTCTCCCCAGTTTGCCGCTCAAACCTGAATATAGAGCGTGTGGCTGTGTAACCTGAGTGTGACAGTGTGTTCCACTCAGATGAAAAACCCGGGAATTGTACCAGCAGAATGAGAAGGCTGCTTTGCTGCTGACAAACTTCACTGGTGCAGTGTAAGTATAATAGCATAAGTATAACCCTATAGTGTAAGCTAGTTTTGTAAGTATAATAGTATAAGTTGTAACTGTAATTGTGTTTTAAGTAGTTAAGTTGTTGTATTAGATAAGAATCAATAGTAATTTTAAAATTGTAATTGTTGATTTATAAATTGTTGTAAGTAAAACAAATTTGTATTCAAAGCAACCCTTGTCGCTCCTTATTTGAGGGATCCATATAAATCGAACCTGACAGCAAGCTGGTTCTTGTTGTCACCTCAACGAGCATGGTGAAAGGTTTCACCAGAACATTGCGATCATGAAAAAATGGTATCAGGGCAACTGGACTCCATCAATGCTGGCCAATTATTGTTGGACACTTAAACCACAGGTCTCAGACACTGAGTACAAATGAAAATCAACAAAACTTGTTTAGCTCCGTTGAACTATTGCAAAGCGTCAGCACTGTTATGCGATTAAACATATTACATTCAATAAAAGTCAATTTCTTGTTTCTCCAAATTCCTACGTGATACAAGTAGTCTGAAATTATATTTGTGTTTAGCTTCAAGCGGTCAAGCATCATCTAAAAAAATTTCTGAGGAAGCAACACTTTCAAAAAAATTTGTTGTCCGGTGTACTTAAAGCTGCACAGAATGAAAACCACAAAGATACTTTGAAGATTTACCATAACCAGTGAGTCACAAGTAATTGCACACATCCTTGTGAACCAATTAAATCTCAATTAAAAAAAATTTGAAGTTTTTTGCATAAGAATGCCAATTCCATAAAGCATAGAATCATAGAGTTGGAAGGAACCTCAGGTCGTCATCTAGTCCAATCCAGTGCTCAAACCAGGACTATCCTCAGCTAAATCATCCTGGTGAGGGTTTTGTCAAGCCTCAGCTTAAAAACCTCTAAAGATGAAGATGCCACCACTTCCCTAGGTAGCCCATTCCAATGCTTCACCACCCTCCTAGTGAAAAACTTTTTCCTAATGTCCAACCTAGACCTTCCCCACTGCAACTTGAGACCGTTGCTCCTTGTTCTGTCATCTGCCACCACTGAAAACAGCCTAGCTCCATCCTCCCTGGAACCCCTTTCAGGTAGTTAAAGGCTGCTATCAAATCCCCCCTCATTCTTCTCTTCTGCAGAAGAAACAGGCCTAGTTCTTTCAGCCTCTCCTCATAAGTCTTGTGCTCCAGCCCCCTTATCATTTTTGTTGACCTCCACTGGACTCTCTCCAACTTGTCCACATCCATTTTGTAGTGGGGGACCCAAAACTGGACACAATACTCCAAATGCGGCCTCACCAATGCCGAATACAAATAAGGGGAATAAATCATTTCCCGCGATCTGCTGGCAATGCTCTTACTAATTCAGCCCATTATGGCATTAGTCTTCTTGGCAACCAGGGCACACTGCTGACTCATATCCAGCTTCTTATCCACTGTAACGCCCAGATACTTTTCTGCAGAACTGTTGCCTCGCCTGTTGGTCCCCAGTCTGTAGCTGTGCATGGGATTCTTCCGTCCTAAGTGCAGGACTCTGCACTTGTCCTTGTTGAACCTCATCAGATTTCTTTTGGCCCAATCCTCCAATTTGTTTAGGTCCTTCTGTATCCTATCCCTCCCTTCCAGGGTATCTACCACTCCCCCAGCTTAGTGTCATCTGCAAACTTGCTGAGGGTGCAATCTATCCCCTCTTCCAGATCCAGGGACCAACCCCTGGGGCACTCCACTTGTGACCGGCTGCCAGCTAGACAGGGACCCATTGATCACTACTCGTTGAGCCCTTTTCTCTAGCCAGTTCTCTATCCATTTTATAGTCCATTCATCCAACCCATGCTTTTTTGACTTGCTGATAAGAATACTGTGGGAGATTGTATCAAAAGCTTTGCTAAAGTCAAGATATATCACATCTATTGCTTTCCCTTCATCCACAGAACCAGTCGCCTCTTAATAAAAAGCAATCAGGTTGGTCAGGCATGACTTCTTTGCGAATCCATGTTGACTGCTCCCGATCACCTTCCTCTCTTTTAAGTGCCTTAAAATGGATTCGTTGAGTACCTGCTCCATGATTTTTCCAGGGATTGAGGTGAGGCTAACCGGTCTGTAGCTCCCCTGGATCCTCCTTTCTTGAAGATGGGCACTGTATTTGCCTTTTTCCAGTCATCTGGGACCTCCCCCTGTTGCCACAAGCTTTCAAAGATAATAGCCAAAGGCTCTAAAATCACATCAGCTAACTCCTTCAGCACCCTTGGGTGCATTGCATCTGGCCCCATGGACTTGTGTATGTCCAGTCTTTCTAAATAGTCCTGGACCTGTTCCTTCAGCACTGCGGGATGTTCACCTCCTCCCCATTCTGTGCCGCCCAGTGCAGTAGTCTGGGAGCTGACCTGTGAAGACAGAGGCAATGTTTCAAAGCTATAGCAAAGTAGGGTTATATATACAGTTGTATAAGGAAAGCCATAGCTCTTGCCAGTCACACTCCAATACCTTTTATGAGAGACAGAAATTTCAAGACCTAAGAGTCTTTTCCCACCTTTTTTTAGGAAGGCCCAATGAAAACATTTTTTCTAAGGAAGGAGAGGCTGAGCATATGCCTGGGAACATTCAGACGCTTTTGAATCTAAGAGCTGTGCCAAACTAATGCGTATTTACCAGAGGCCCTAGAGCTGATGTCAGGGAGTTAGGCAGTGTCATTTAGATCTTGGTCCTTGTTTCCTGTAAATTCTTCCTCTGGGTGGTTTCTGGAAGTTGTATGTTAGAGACAGAATTATTGATTTGGTAGCAAAGCACAGTCACTGCCAGGGTAACAGTCTTCTATGAACATGTTGGAAACCCCATTTTTTTATGACTGACAGATGGACAAGGAATACAAATCTCCCACATAAAGGAGCATTAATATAGACAGATGTGTGCAGCATCAATTTGGTCCACAGCTAAACATCCAAAAGAGAAGATAAGAGAGAAAAAGAGGTGTTGCAAATTTCACAAGTTTATAGTAGTATGTGTGGGTCAGGAGCTTAAGGGGCCATAAAGCTCCCTTCTTCAAGTCCTGTACAACTGTGCAACGTTCCTTGGACTGAATACACTAAATTTTCTGTCACTATAAAGAAGCCAGTGTAATTGCATTGATCTTCAAGTGTAAGTGGCCATGTAAAAAAACTACAGGATTTCCACCAGAGCATGGTAAAATTCAGCACCTCTGCTGTGGAATTTAGGTCCAGCTTGTCACAGATCATACAGGGCTTTGGGAATGACTTATTCATAAATCAGTGAATGATTATTTAACTTACAGGAAGACTATGTGGTAGAAGACCTTGCAGTTACCACACCTGCTTGAAAATAGTGACATTCAGAAGTTTCACAGTCATGTAATTATTGTCCTGAAGTAGTAGAAGTCTCCATTCATCATCTTATAAGCTTACTCATTTCTTTCTTTTGAATACTCTCTCCCCTCCCAGCCCTCTTCTTTGGGGTCTTAATTATATCAGCCTTTATTCTCTACTCTGTTTGTGATCAACTGGAGAAATAGATGCATCTTGTCTAGACATACCACAAGATAACAGAAGAATGAAAGCCAGCTTCAGATCAAAGGTCTGATGCAGGAAAAGCTGAGAACACACACTAGTCTGACACAGACGCAATAGAACAGTAACAATAACAAGCAATGAAAATTAATAGAAACTCTTACCTAACCCAATGTTTGGTATTAATACAAATTCTTACCTAAAAGACCATGGTAGTAAGCCACAGCAAGATATTAATAGCTTGCTCTATACCTCACTCTTATCCATACCTTATCTTGAAAACTGCAAAATTGACAACCCATTCTGAATTTTAGTATTGGACTAGGTGGCAATCTTAGAATCAATCCTCTATATGGGGTCAAGAGGCATTTTTTGTTAAAAGGTTGGGAAGAGTTTTTTCTAACAATTTGAACTCATTGATTTCAAAAGTGTTTGTTACTAAGCTCAATTTTGATGTTTAGACCCTTAATCTAGCAAATGAATATAACCACCAAAGTCAAGAGAAATAGTTTGTTATACCAGTGTGAACTTGTCAGCAAAAAAATCAAACTGTTTGGCATAATTCCTTTTCAGTCTATTAAGAACAGAAATGGGAAAACACAGCCTGGTTTAAACTCCTATCGCATCCTAAAATTCAGCTTTTTTCTAGCATGTAGTTATCCTTATTACAAATAGTTATTTTCCGATAATACATATTCTCATTTTCTTGCATGTTTAGCATTTGTTTTGTAGTACATAATGCTTTGTAATTAGAATAGAATTAACATAGAAATGGTGATTTTCATTTAATGTAATTAATTTATTTTTTTACAGTTAGGAAGAACAGTAGTTAGATGAGGTAAAGGTTTGAGACTTATTGGTTATAGTTGTAGGTAAATCATAGACTTGTTAGTAAAGGTCAAGAGATTCATGCCACTTTTACAGTCTGTGCATTATTTGCTAAGAATCTAGTAAAGAAGTTGTGTGTGAAGCAAGTGATCAAGAATTCCATAGAATGAGGGAGGCAACGGCTGTTAGAACGAAACTGCAAGATACCAGCTACAGAGAGTCCATTGAGAGCCTTGAGTCCATCGTTCATTCAGAACAGACAGCATCAGTCTCGTGACTCAGAAATCGCTATGCCCAATGCACTGAAAGGCAAAATCCAGAGGTTACAGAAGGAAGAGCATCTGCAAATGACACATCACATGTGGCAAGCTTTAGTGATCTCAGTGAAGAATCTAATTTGAGACAGTCCAATTCTGTGAAATTTATGGACTGGAAATGCTGGAAGTTTTGCCAAGGAGTGCGCCCTAAACAGAGGCTCATCTCTGTAAGTATGTTCAAGATGAGTGAACAGATAATGAAGGCAGCTGTATTTGACTACAAAAGGCATGTTTGCTTAACTGGAGTAAAGTGATGTCAAAGTTCAAATGTTCAAGGTTTTCCTCTGAGGACCCACCCACTTCACTACCAATACTACAACAAAGGATTTGGCTACCGAAGCCATACAAGCTGCACTGTTGAATGCAGAGATCCTAGGACAAGTATAATTGGACAGCTTTGTGGAGAAAAGGCTTATGACACAAGAGGGAATCCAGGACATATATGCATTCACAATCCACTGCCAAAACTAATGCTCCAACTTTTCCCATACTATACAAGATGGGGAAAGAAGTCAAAGGAAAGACCTCAACCATGAAGGCAGACAAATATTCTTCAGTAACTAATAGCAGCCTATGCAGCTGGCAGCACTGTGAATTTGCAACATCAGTTAATGCCTGTCCCGTCGGCATTAGCATAGACAAATGGCAGTGTAAGAATAGACACAAAACAATACTGGATGATCTACTAACAGCTGGTGCCCACTGCCCACCTACAGTTAGCTTCTTCCAGCAGGGGTGTCTTGTGATAGGTACACAAGCTTTGGTACAAGTCATAGGAAAGCATCCTGAACCAAAACATTTGGAGACCTTGCAGAGAGATTGTAAAAACAGTACTAAGGACTGCAACAGGCTTCCACGGAATACACATTGTGTTTGAGAGGTACTACAAGGAGTCTATTAAGGGTAGTATCAGGCAAAAATGCTCAAGAGGTACATGTCCAACCTGAAGAGTAGTGGAAGGCAGATGTGTGCCTCTTCCAAGTAATTGGCTGAATTTCATTGCCCTTCCAGAAAATACTGCAAGGTCTTCCTTATTGTCAGCTGAGCAACTAATGACGAGCACCACATAAAAGTCACCACATAAAAGTCACCATTCTGCTTTAGGTGAGGCTGAAGTGTGGCACCTGACAACAGTTGACACCAATCCGTCCTAAGCTCTCAAAAGGAATAAGGCAGACAAGAATGACTTTATATTGTGTGGGGTTGTTGCAGCCATGGCCACTGATGTGCTTATTCTTTTGCTGGCTCACTATTGCAAAAATGACACGTGGGCAGCTCTGGATGAAAGCTGGCATATCAAAGGAACCACAGTACTTTCCTATTCATGCCATTTGTGAGGAACTACAATCTAGACCCCCTGTTCTGGAAACTCTGCCCCCATTTCATGCCCTGACTGGGTGTGATGCCCTCCCTTATTTCTGGGCACAGCAAAACAATGGCATGGAAAGCTTTTCAGCAACACCATCAATTTCCAACACTCCTTGGACAGGGTGACCTGGACTCAGAAGCTGAAAAGCACAGATGAGTTTGAGACGTGGCTTGCCAGAGCTCCACAACACCAACAATGCATGTGCTATTTTGTTCCCATGCTTGCAGTCATCAGAAGCTTGATCCCCAACGAGTGGTGCTTTTTCCTTCTACACATTACCAGAGCTCATTACCAGGCATTAGGCTAAATCAAATATTTCTTCCTCCAAATTCAATGGATTGGTAACAGTAGGACAGATGTCTGGTGACAGTTATGTCATTGCTACCAATACCAGCAGACTGCATGAAGGCAGTGTTCTGGAGCTTCACGCAGCAATGTAGGACCAGGACAGCATGACTTGTCTGTACAGGCCTATGCAAATGCAGAGAACTTAAGCACTGGTACACTGACACAACCTTGTTCAATGACAGTGCTAGCAAATACGTAGAATAAAAGTGACCTAATAAGATGTTGATTTTTGCATATGCTTATAGCATTGCATACCAAAATTTCTTGAAACAGTATATTAATTTGCATGTATTAAAATGTTTACTTATGGTTAGTCAATACAATATTTTCACTTATTAAAAAAGAACAGGTGATTTCAGATAATGTATTGTATTTCTGCAAGTTAAATCAGCTATGTTTGTATCCAGGTGCTAATACTCATTTATTTACAGGGCTCTTGTAACTTATGTTTTTTCATGGTTGTATAGTCTATTCAAATATTTCTAGCACCTCTTGCAAATAAACTGAAATTGAATAGCTTTATAAGAAGGCTATACATAGTTTGATACTGAGCTGTAGAATGTAATAAAAATTAAGACGCAGCTGAAGTACATTAATCTTAAATGAGAAGAAAATAGCTCTCTCAAGTATAAACCTCTTTGTTCTCTTTGGAGAGGCCTTTACACACAACACACATCTTGCTCACAACCATATTTGGGATTCAGCACACCCTCATTATTTTAAAAAGACTGGTCACCAATATTTAACAAAAAATGCCTCTTACAGTTAACTCTCTAAAATGTGAATAGTCTATATTATAAAATTAAAAGCTCAAATTACTGGCCGCTAGGCTGTTTGATCACATTATATTTGAAAATTCATTACGTTTTCATTACATATCTTAGTTTAGAATATCAGTCCCAACCATGGTCAAGAAACAGACTATACAATCTATGAAACTTGGATCTTTCTAGCTGTTTGAAAGACTCATAACAAGGCTACTTATGTTACAAAATATTCTTCCTCCCCCAGTCAGAATTCAGCAGGTTAGCAGTCACCCAGGAATGGGCACCTTGCAAGAATATTTTGCACTAATATAGTACATCAAGGATCACATTGCACATTACAAAATGTAAGCAAGAACTATTGTCCTCATTTTGTGGAATGAAAACTGGAGTCAGAGAGGTCAAGGTCATTAATGTCAATAGTATCAACTAGAAGCAGTGCAGTGGATATGGCTTCGGACTGGCAGACAGAAGACGAGAGGCCTAGGCTCTATTCCTGGATGTGCCGCTAGTCTAGGAACGTTACTTCAGCTCTGTGGCCCTTTCACTTGTTTATTTGTGAGCTCCTCAAGACAGTGACTGTCTTATATTGCATTTATACAGTGCACATCACAATGGGGAATTGATGTGGTTGAAGGCCAGAATGGCACAAATGGAATAATTCTGGATGTCCAGCTTGAGACAGAGGCCAAGATTGGTGTTGGTTTGTTTTTTTAATTTGACCTATGTTCACCGACAAGTGCGACCACTGTAGCCCATAAAACTAGCCTGCTTGCATAGATACCTTTTCTTATGAATGTGCCATTTCTTATTCATTTAATTGCTTCTTTTATTTGCATTTTATAAATGTATAAATTTATAATTATATAGATTATATATTTATATTAAAAAGTATTTTGGCTGTATCGCAAGATAACTGCAAGAGAGGAAGGGAAAGGGAAGGATGAGTGTGACCATATTCTGTGCCCCTCCACGATGACCTATGAACCTATCTGGGTACATAAGGAGGAGATGCTTGCCCTGTACATTCCAAGAGAAGGTTCAATCAGGGAACAAGGGTTGCTTCTTAATGCCCCTGGGGGTATTAGCTATTCCAGAAGAAGTGGGACAGAGTGTGTCCCCCAGATCTGCTAAGACTTGGGGCTAGGGAGTTCTGGTGGCATCTACCAAATAATTCGAGATTATGGTATTTATGTCCACTATTGCCATGTGCTATCAAACGATGCAAAGTCCTGGAGAGAAGCTCTTGATTGCTATTATTTCTTAAAATAAGAAATGCCATTTAAAAACCAAACAAAACAAAAAAGCCAACCAAACCAGCCTCCCACAGGGACTGTTAAAATCGCACTATTAAACACCCTGCAAATCCCAAATCCCAAGTAGCATGCCCAACACTAACTGTGCCCTAGTTCATAAGTACACTACTTCAAAGCAGTCTTTAATATCTATCATTATAGATTGGTGAATATCCCAAAGAGATAGAATAAACCATTTTCTAGGGCAACAAAATCTGAAGATCAGCTAAACAGAATGGAAGCATATTACATTATTTTTAGTTAATTGCTACAGTGTTTGGGTCTTTTGTGCATTAACTCTGGGTTCTGTTTTGTTATTAGTAAGTATTTGCATGAAAGTATCACCTAGAAGCTCCAAGACAGACCAAAACCCCCCACCGTGCTCGGTACTATACATAGCCATAGTAAGATGTTTGAGCCAAAGACAATCTAAATGGAGAAGAAAGATGAAGGGAGAGAGGGAATTTTATCCCTATTTCACAGATTGAGAATTGAGGAATGGATAGAAATGAAATGACTTGCCCAAGGTCACTATATCTTAGAGCAGCCCATAAATGAATCCAGTTCTTCTGAATCACAGGACAACCCTTAGCCTCTATACCATCCTTCCTCCTACATTTGTAATGTAATAATTTATTAAGTTTATTTCGGCATCTCACTTCTGGAGAGGATTCGCGGTTGTGAATCTCAAATGGAGATAGGTGCCTAACTCCAGGCTGGCAGGAGACACCTAAATCCAGCGGTGGGACTCAGGCCAAATCCTCTTCTCAGCATTTCTTATTGACTAGTTTAGGAGACTTCCTGATCAGTTTACAGAATTTTTAAAATCCCATTTTTATGGTATGTCTACACTGCAATTAAACACCCGCAGCTGGCTTGTGTCAGCCGATAGGCTTGCAAGGCTTGGGCTGAAAGATTGCACTATAGATATTTGGGCCTATACAGACAGAGGATGCCAGAGCCTGGGCTTCAGCCCAAGCCCAAACATCTTCAGTGCAATCTTACAGCCCAAGCCTGTGAAAGCAGACACAGGCCAGCCGCAGGTGTTTAACTGCAGTGTAGACATACCCTAGTTCTCCACATGCATTCTACGAGGAGGCTTGGTGCTTTTCTCAGGGATGTTAATTCTACAAGGCAGCAGGGCACATAAGAGTAAAGTGCTCAAGTATCCTTCGTGAAACCAACCTTACAAGCCAACGGAAAATTTTAAGATGCCCATTTTTAAAAGCCACGTCCTACGCATATTGCAAAGGAGTGTATATAAGTTGTTTCCTTAGCATTCCCCATGCCCTCAGAAAAGAGAGGCCAAGGTTCACATTTTACAAGTCTTCTGAAAGCAGATTTTTGCCACCTACACAGAGAATTAAACACTAGAAAATAGACTGAAGAGACATCTGTTCTAATCAAGAGTGAGGAATCTCTGGCATTCAACATTAAGTATTTTTCAACTCGTCAGGAAAGCTACTGTAAGGGAATAGAAAATCGGTTTGAAGTAAATTACATAAAAAGTCTAGTAAGAGTTAAAGACAAAGCAATAATGGGGGTGGGGGAGAGACCTTCTTAAGATTTTTTATACCAACTGCCAAAACAGAGTGGAACATATATTTCAAGACCATTGTAATATACTTTCAGTGAAATTTACATTAACTCCCTAGAACAGACTATATTATAAAGAGATAAAAAAAAGCATAATGGATTGAACATACAGTGCTTCTGAAAGCAAAATTATTTAAGAGTCTAATTAGAAGAAAGTGTGCAGGGGATTGATGTTAGAAATATAAATCATGACCCTCACAGGCTCAAGGAACTAGAAAAGGATATGGTGAAGTTCAGATAATATCACACTTCCATTATTCCCCAATCCTTACCAATTTCCCTATCCTCAATGGAAGGAACAGCTGCTAGAAATCCATGCTATGCAAATCCTGTACTGTGGATTTGAGGAGCACCCACAAATTTCCTTGTTTCTGCAGAATTTAAAGTTTGAGTTTTAAAGTTTTCAACTATAGTCCTGTTGAAATGTCTAGTCCTGTTGAAACTATAGTTTTGTCATGCAAATAACCTTTTAAATATGACCTGGTTCAGTGCCATCTCATAGCACCTGCATTCAATGCCATTTTAAAGAGTCTGCATGCAGACTAAAATAAAACAGAGCCAAGATGGGCAGGAACGTCCCCCCTGTCTCCTGGGTGGCACAGTGTGTTGCGGGGATTCTTTGCCTCTAGTACCACCTCTCATCCTGTCACAGTCACCTCAGCCTGTGGCCAGCTCATGCTTAACCACAAGCCCCTTCCAGGGTTACAAGAGCCAAAGGTTCTAATACATAATCCTTCTGCCCTCCTTGAGCTTCTCCAGAGCCAAACCCTGAGTTCAATAGTCCTTGTGATAGGCTTTCATATCCTTCCTTGGGGTTGGTAGGGAAGCCATTCCTACCTTCCATGCTGGGTTCCAAGCCAGGCATCCTGTGGTAAGCAGATAAGTTTACTCTTTTAGACATACTGCTTTTTCCCCAGGCCGTTTCCTACCTCTAGTCCCATTGTACTATTTTCCATTAGTTTGTGATTAATACAGGGCCCAGCTCTGGGCTTCTGGCAATTAATCTCAGGAGACTCCCTTATCCTTGTCCCTTCTGTGAGACACCATTCTACAGAACTGTCTCCATGGGTTTTGCATGTTCCTGTAACTTCTCTGTAGCTCCTTTTCTAGAGAGAGGCAACTCCTCCCTTCTTCTTGCATAGGAGTCTCCTCTTGCTTGTGTTCTTTATAGGAACTGCCCGCTCTGGATTGCTCCACCTGGGTCTAATCCTCAATTAGCTGTCTCCCCTCCAGGGGCCAAAGAATGAGCTAGTTGGGCCGCCACCCTTAATACTTCCTGTTAAGCCTTTTTTGGCCATCTTGGGGCACATCTCTATCACAAATTAATTGCACTTAATTCTGCAGCCCAGGGGTGATGCGTCAAATGTCAACATGACCTATTTCACTGCTGATCATTTTGGAAACATTTTGCGAATGTAATCTATCCAGTTGTATTCATTTGAAAGGCAAGTTGTATTTTTTTAAGAAAAAAGTTCCTTTAATGTACTATTGCCATATTTAGTTTGATCTTCACTGTTGGAGTCTGAGTGGGAAGGGGAAAATCACTCTAGGCTGATGCAAAGGTCTCCAAGATGATACGAGAGACTAAGATATTAGGGACAGAAGGACAAGATCTTCAGGGAAATATCATAACTCAGGGAGTTGGGATAGGAAGGAGAAGATTAAAAAGCAAAGAAAACCAACCACCTGTTTTGTTATTATGATTTATTGTTCATATTATGGTGGCATGTAGAGGACCCAGTCATAGCCCAGGGCTAGGCTAGGCTGCACAAATACATAAAACAACCCCTCTCTGGGATGGGACAGTCAGCCTGGTTGCTACAGTTTTGTGTTTCTTTCTCAGTGTGTCTTTGTCAGCATCACTAGGCAACTGCTGACAACCCACTCGAGTCCCCCTTCCTACCTTGGCCAGCATTTTTAAAGTTGTTGTAGCCTCCTTTAACCCTAGGTTTTGGTTTAAGAAGAGTAAACCTTGCCAAGCTGGCTGGAACCAGGTGGAAGGTACACCCCAATTAATAGATTCTTCATTGTTTGCCCCAAACCCCCTTGGCATTCTCTCAGATTACACATTATTTTTGCCATTGTTTTGTTTCCCTCCAGCAACCTTCTTTAACTTAAATCTTTGCAATCAGGTAAACTGAGATTCATAGGATATATCTATCTATATATATATACACATAAATACACAATTCCCTTTCACATGAGGTCTAAGAGCTTCTCTAGGATGAGGGCTAATTAGGGAGGTACAATCTCACTAAGACAACATGTTGAAGCTGGAGTCAAATACTACTTCACTCTCAGAAAAGTTCATATTCTGTGAGCTATTTACCAGTGGGACAGCTTAAATGAGCTTGCTTTGCCCAGAACCTGTGGTCCAGCCAACACACTGTAGTGAAAAATTTTATGCACCTACAATTTGCTATTGTATCTAAGCAGTCTCAACTGACAGATACATGAATAGATTTCAGGATTCTTACATATCTTCTCCATTCCTTCTTTTCCCTTTCTCTTCCCCTCCAACTTATTCTAGTGTTTTCCATAATAAAAGATTTTTTTCTTTTGTGAGTCCTATAAATTTAGTCCTCCACTCAGAATAATTGTGTGTAGAAGATGGAAAGAGAACTCTCAAAATGTGTTGTTAGCTTCAACAACCTAGTTATTCTATTGCTTCAGTCTCTCTTCTCCCAGGTGTCAACTGTTTGTCTCTATTCCTTGCTATGTGTTAGCATAGTTTAGGTCCTGATCCTTAAACAGACTTATGCACTTGCTTAATTTTAGTTCCTTGGAGTTCATGGGGACTGCTGGACATACAGTAAGGCATATGTATAAGAGTTGGCAGGATTGGAGGCTTAGTCTGTTTGTTCCTAAGGATGACAATAGCTTTTGTTTATCTGCAATGATTTAGGTACACTTATGATGCCAAAAAAAAATTAACATCGATTAATCGAAAGGATGATGATGGAGAAAAGAGGAAATAGATTAAGATTTATATTTTCCTCCAAATTGGAAGTATCCTGTTTCTACTAGGACTTCTTACAACAATAGCAAAAAAGGACGTAAAAATGGATTTTAAGTAGAGGGTTATTTTCCTGAAAGATTTAGTTATCTCCTTTTGGACACCAAATTGTATGCTGAGATCAATGCAGAAAAACAGCGAAAGAAAGTACTTCAGTAACACTTGTGGTAATCAAAAGCTGCAAGTATGAGAAATGATTATTTTTAAAAATAATTTAGAAGAACAAAATCAGTTTATTTTCACTCTGGGTGAGAGTCCATTCTGTGCCAGCTCAGGCCTGCCCATTGTTCCTGTGCCATTCAAAACTTGCACTGCTGCCCAGGTCTTGTGCTGCCTATGAGCACAGAGGTGAATTTTAGCCCTTATGGGCTACATTTAAAGATGCATTTAGGTGCCTAAATATGCACCTAAGTGTCTAAGCAGGCTAGGCTCTTAATTCCCATTGATTAGTGAACTTCAGGGACTTTCAACCTACTTAGGCACTTTTAAAAAATACCACTAAGCACCTATCTCACTCTTTACATGCATTAATACCTTTGGCCACATGTCCCTGCTCCTGAAAACATTTATACACGAGTAGTCTCATTGGTATTATGTACCGAAGACAATATGATATGTGCCACCTTTATACCAGCATGTAGAAAGTTAAGTATGCACATAAGTGTTGCATATGGAGCCTAAGTGCTTTCAAACAAACCTAAAGATATAACAGTACCAATATCACAAGGTGCAAACTTTACCCATCATGTCAAATGTAGGTATTAATGGGAGGAGGTGGAATATACATTTAAGAACCCTTGGATTTATGAGGATCAGCCAGTGTTCATATAATAAAAGATCTAAATAACCATACATTATTGTAACACTTATTCTCTATTAGTCTCTATTTTTCTCCCTCCGTTATAACATTTGTGCTCTTGGTCAGTGCATCACATGAATTAAATTGGAGGCACCTCAGGGCAGGCTTTGTAACTCATTTGTTCTGTAAAGATCAGAGCATCCTTTGGCTTCTTTATAAAGAACAAATAGATTAAATTAAGTACAAAAGATTATTTCCTCAAAATACTGAAATAAATCCTTGTAAAACTGGTTAATTCATGGTACAAAACACAAATGCTGTTAAACTACACATTAATGTTAATAACAGGCCTTGCTTTCATTTAACAGTAGGTGGGAACACAAGAAATCACACTTTTTTCATATAAGCCATTAGTTTTTGGTACTCTTTCTATAATGAGGTTAAGTTAGATTCTTATTTATTTAGATTTCTGAGAACAGACAAAAGGTGTCTATCTGACATTCAAAACACCCTTGATAGTTGGTTTAAAACACATAATGAAACAAAGGCAAAAGCCAGCAGCAACCTCCATGATATATAGCAGAAGGTGAATATGCTTTACAGCAGAGATCTAAAATATTTCCCTAAAGCTCCAGAATGAGGACCATGATGAGCTCCAGAATGAGAATGAGGTCCACTCCTCTGACACAACAGAACTTTTTACAATTAATTGCAGTGCTCATCCATGCAGGAGAGAGGGTTTTCACTGGGGCTGGTCTGAGATTAGGAAGTGAACTTCTGTTTGAGTTAAGGAGGATTATAGACTTCCCCACTTCCCTTTTCTAGGTGCAAGGCACACTTCTTCAGTCTGCCTTCTCCATTATTATGTGTACACTTAACATGAAACCACAAAACAAAACCCTACCAAAACATATCACTTAATGCGCTACTGGTTATGTGCTCAGATAAAGCAGTGATCGGTTCTTTCACTTCCCATATATAGACTAGAATAGAGGGGAAATGGCCCACACTTCCTAAATATTGCTCCTCAGGCATCTCCTTCCCCAATAGCCCCTATAAGCTGAGCCTTGCTGGATGCCATGAAGGTTAAAATATTGGCATAGCTTTGTCCCAAAAGGAGATGAATTCCAGAGCCACAGAGAATCCCTTGTTAGTAACAACTTCTTAGTCCCATTGAGGGAGCTCCTTCTGCTCTGTGTTGAGCAACTATGGCTTTGTCATAGAGATACCACTCCATCACTCCCCTCATGGCCAGAAATGGTATTGCAGTAACCTCTGTGTCTTCTCTGGCCACCGCTTAGCCCTATAGCTAGCCCTATAGCTAGGCGTCTTTTCAGAGACCTATCCCTTCCAGGTGCTCAGTTCTTCCTTTAAAATCCAACAGAAAATAGCAAAACAGACCACTTCTTCAGCCAGCCAGGTTCAGCTGTTAACTTTCTTCCTTACAGGCAAGCCCCAGATGCACTAAACTGTCCCCATACCCAACCCATTCCTGGACATCACTTGCCCCACTACGGGGGAGCGGGTGGGTGGAGAGGCTGGCCTGCCCTTTGACCAGGACCTACTACAGTTCCTACTCTAAACCAGGCTTCTCACCATCTCCAGCTGCTGGGCTTTCCAATTTACACCCCCACCACAAACTTAACAGCCAACCCAGGTGTAGCTGGACATGGCTTATTAAGCCTCAGGTTAATTATTAACCCTTTCCAGTCAGGGACAGGGTTTAGTCACCCCATCACAAGCAGTATCTCAGGTCTGGAGCTCAGCATCATGTATACCACTTTGTGGCATCATGCTGGATTCTTCTGAAATTCTGAGCTCAATTGTGGATGTGGAGCTATGATGAAAATTCCAACCTTCATGCTTCATAGTCAAAAGCAGCATGTTGAACTCCAATTAGGACAGGGGTTCTCAAACGTTTTATGCTGGGACCCCCTTTGAAAATATTTTAGGCTGTGATGAGTGATGACTCCTCCCTCCCATGCCTTGCTACCCTTACCAGCATGCATAGGGGCCAGCAGCTTGTAACTCCCCCATAATAATCTTGCAACCTCTTGAGGGGTCACAACTCCCAGTTTGAGAACCCCTAAATTAGTAAAACCAGTATGTATTAGCCATAATGCATTTTGCAGCCTAGTCACAAACGTAAACACTCAACAAGCCATCTTGCAGACATATACTGTAATTGCTTGTTATTGCGGCTGAAAGCCACTTTAACCATAGTCTTAGAGTTTTGGGCACGCTTGACAAAATATCTCATGACTGAGATAAATCATTAGGCATTTTAATGCAGGTTAAGCAAGTTTAAGTACTGTGAAATGTCAAAGTAACACATAAAAGCTTATTAATGATCCATGCTGCAACAGTGAAGGCACAAAGTCAAAGTGTTCAGGGCAGACATTGCAACTAATGGAAAACAAGAGCAGAAAGGTTGTTCATTTCAAGTTCCAACTGTGTTCCTATTGTTTTGAAAGTGAGCTATTCATATTCTATAGTTATACACTTCAGTGAAGTTTTCAAATTTGGGAGCATGAAGCGAGGCACCTACACTAGTTGGCTTGATTTTTCAGAGGTGTTGAGTACACAGAGCTTTAATTTACTGCCATGGGAGTTAATTATTGGGTTAAACACATTGGGTCCCATTGGCTGCACTGGGAAGGATTTCACCAATTCTCTGAGACTATCAGCCCTTGGGGTAGGGACTGAATCTTCCTGTACATCTGCACAGTGCTTTACCTCATTTTAGGTGCGACTGTAATAGAAATAATAATCCTCTGCACTAAATGTATAAAATGTGAACGCTAATAGAAGAAGAAATATAGTATACAATGGCATCGCTCTTGTCAGGAAATATGAGCATCCAAATTAAGTTACTACCAGATGTAATGCTTGCTAGTAGGCATAGCCCTGATGAAGCTTGAGTTAGCAGGATTGGGTCCCAAGATCTTCAGAACTTCTGTTCATGGTGATTACTCTGGAAAATACGGCAAATTGTTGTGATGTGCGTATTGCACAAACTGTATTGCCACCCAACTAACTTCCCAGTAAGTTTCTGAAAACCTAGCCCATGATCTTCATACCTCCTCCTCATCAAAATGTATGCTGTGCAAATGGTCTTGGATATTTTCTGAATTTGGTACAGTCCTTGGACACCACAGCGTTAAGTGCTATTATAATGAAAAATTGTGCTGTAATGTGATTTATAGTTGAGCTTTTGGAATCCAAACTTTGGTATTTATTTATATGTATAAAGGACAGGCACGCATTACCTAAGCTTCGGGAGTATATGTTACAATTAAATGCAATTAATCATTTAAAAAATATTAAACTGTCAACAAATGGCTCTAGAGAGGGCACTGAAATTTACAACTAAATACAGAGAAACAACCTGAACAAATAACCAGAGTCACCTTTAAAGGCAGGAAACCTTCTCTTGCCAAGAGTCTGATCCAGTGCCCAGTGCAATGAAAAGACTTTTCCTTACTTTGGTGGGTGTTGGATCAGGCACAATATCTTCTAGGCAGAGTCCCAGATTGAGGACTGCGGACATGCCTCTGAAAATGTCATGCTCCAGGCCCAGAGAAGCTAGAAGTTGTCATTAAGAGAAGCAACTGACTTCATCTGCGGTGCAATGCCTGGGGAGAAAGCTGGATGTCTCTGGTAGTTCCAATTCAAACCACACAGGGTTTTAAAGATCAACATAGGCACTGTGGATTCAATAATGCAATGACTCAAACACAGCTAAGATGGACACTAGCTTTGAAGAAATTTATTTTGTAACTGTATGGGAGGGAAATTGACAGGTTAGTCTGATTTGGAAGGGTCGACATTCCCCCCTCACACATCCTTGTATTATACCTTTGCTTCAATTGCACCTGGCAACAAACAGTGTCTAGGTCCAATGAAAAAGGGAGATATAACTGTATGCCAACAACATACTGATGAATCATCTTTATATGTTGATAGGAGCAGGTAGTCAGCCAATGAAACTTGCACTATGTCCATAATATGCCCAGGATTGATATAGGATTTGAGGCAAATTCTCTTTTCATTCTGTTATAAAAAGATGGAAAGATTAGTTCAGTCAACTCGTTTAGGGTCTGATCCAACTGCCATTGGAATCAAAGGGATTCTTTCCATGGGCTTCGCTGTACATACAGCAACCCTACTCTCTGTTAGTTAATTAAAATGTTAAGCTATCCATCATGACCCTCTTTCTTGCAAATTCTTTCTCGTCATTGTTTTTTCGATGAGATAAAACGTTATGGATATCTTCATGGTCTTGTTTAAACAATTTACCATAAGGATGTTTTATTAATTAGAGTTAGAGATTGGTTTTAGACCTGAGTCCTTGCTTTAGACATCTAAAATCTGATTTTCTTTGTTTCTTATGTTTAAATCAAACTTTTAACCTCATTTTAGTGAAGGTTGCAAAAATAAATATATGCTGTGGGTCTATTTTACAAATATAAAGTGAAACAGGATCTCCAATTACTTTTGTCATTGTAGGCCTTTCGTACTTCCCCTGAATAAACGAGAATTCTATACCAGATTGCATGAACAGCAAAAATTATTGTTTCTCAATCTTTCATCTACAAAAATATTGCATTTGTTAAAAGAAATTAAGTACTGAAAGTTGTCAATGCTGTTAAAAGGCCAAGGGTTTCTCTTCACAGTGGAGTCCATGTTAGAGAAAGAGGGTAGTCTAGTGGACTAGGGAAGTGGCCTAGAAGTCAGGAGAGCTCAGCTCTATTCCTGATTCTGCCACAGACCTGTATGACTTTCTGCAACCAGTTCATATCTCTAGTCTTCTGTTTCCCTTCCCAACCCTTGTCTATGTAGATTGTAAGCTCTGTGAGGCAGGAACCAGAACCATCTCCTACTATGTTTCTACAGCACCTTGCAAAATGAAGCCCTCAATTTGGCTGAGGGCTCTAGGTGCTACTGTAATACAAAAAGCTAGCTATAATTAGAGAAATAATATGAATTTTCTTACACATGCTAAGCACTGATGTATGGCTTAATGCAAATACAAATTAAAAAATCCAATCTAGCTGGGAAATGGAACTTCAAATCGACAAGGCTGCCTAGGTGAATAATTATCCAAATGGTTTTAGAGAGAAATGAAAGATTTAAAAAGATTAACTTAGTATGTACACAGTTGCATTAAAAATTAATATTTATTTCCAAAATAAGCTTTTTTAGTTACCAAGAGAGACATATTAAAGTTATTGACAGTATGTATTAGAAGAGAAATTACATGCCCTACTCCGGGACTGGAGACGGTGTTTCTCATAAAGTACAGCACTGAAAATGTCACTTATTTGTATTTGCATTAAGCTATACATCAGTATTTAGTATGTGTAAATTGTCTAAAGAACAATTCCTTGCAACCCATAATTCTCATTGGCTGCAATGGGATCAGACATTAGTATTATATGTAAAGTGTTTTGCAATATATGTATTTCAGATGCAATAATTTTGAGCAATTTGTGGCAATAAGTGAGCAAAATGTAAGTAGCTGATACAGCTGAACATAGACTACATGGCATGACAGATATCTACGGAATGGGGATTGACAACCAAGGTTAGATGTCTTCCTCAGTGATCTCACCAATCACTGTAAGAGATGGTGAATTATTTTTGCCTTAACAGACAGAGACAAAAAATATGCAGAGTTCCATATGACATTATTAATTTTGTTAAATTGAAATGTGCCAAGAGCATGACATGGAGAATCTTCACTAATGTAATATTATAATAGATAATTCTATAATGAAAAATTATGTATGAACGGAATTTAAAATCTTTCAAGTCTTCAGTAAGAAATTGACCATAATTTCCTTCCAAAAGCTATGCACAGATATATTAAGTCTATTTCCAACAGCTCAGAAAGGGTTTTTAAATGACTGCTGCTTTCAGCTAATTTCAACAGTTATTGGAGTATATGAAGCCTGCAAAATTACAATGAACTTTCTATTCACACAGTTGGCATGGTAATCCATTGGCTAAAATTCCAGTGTTTGGTCATGTCTTAAATAAATAATGTATTCAAATAAAGAATTGCTTAATTATTGAATTTTCTGTGTATATAATGTCATTCACCTATGTTGGCAAGCGATAGCTATGCAACAGTTGAGGTTGGCTATATTGCAATTGGCTCAGTAAATTGTACCGTTGTGCAAACTGAAAGGCTGGAGCCAAATTCTGTCTGAAGATACATTAATACAATTCCAAATGGAATAATTGTAGCCGAGGGTAGAATTTGGTGCTAATGTACTAAACATTTGTAAGATTTGCTTACTGTGAACTCACAATACAGGAATAATAAGCAATTATGCTTTATCGGTATAAGATACATAAGTACATAAATATAATGGAATGAGTATGTTTCTTTAGAAGCAATTTTCATAATAGTTGCAATTATCAGAGATTTATGGAGAACAGATTCTTACACTAAATTTTGTTCTTTTATAAGTGGGTTTAACTGAAATGACCATTCTTCTTCCCATGGAAAGATTTATGGACAATAAGACAAGATTAATGAAAGTCGATGCACTACAAATAGCCATCATACTATTCTCTCTCTCCTACCCCACCTTTCAAGATAAAATTTATACAAATCAACAAAAGCAAGGAAATTCCGAGGCAAGATACTGTCCCAGTACCACTGCCTTGTCATGTCAGTATTACAGTATTTTGTCTTCTTTCAATATATTTGTTTGAAAAATTAGTGTCTCCTGTTTCAATGTCTCCGTTCCTTCCCTTCTGTGTATTTTCTTTCTCTATTTCTTCCTCCATCCCAGCCTTTGTCAATTTTATTTTTGATTTGCCTTCTAGATCTCCCCCGTGCTCATCCCTTTACCAAAATCTTTTTTAATCCCCCATGTTTCGTCAGGTCTGTTCTGCCTCCCAAGGCTTTCAAGGTCAAGTCTCTGAATCTCTTTCACTACTTCTCATGGTTTCTCAGTCCAGCCCCCTCTCTTCAGAATCCCTCTTTTGGTAAGGAAAAGGGAGTCTCCAAGCCTTTAGCCTTACAAAATCATCCTCAATATATCTGCAAGGCAACACTATGATCCTGCTGCTGTCCTGCTGACGTTCACAGATGCCTTTCGAGTGCTGGCTTTCTCTATGGTACAGCACCAGGGATGGAGATGGGAGCAGCAAGATCCTCTGAGTGGCATTACAGGGAGATCTCAGACAATCCTGTAAGGCAGAGGGTTAAGGGGATTTGCTCCCCTGACTGTATCTCAATCCTGCCTTGGTTTAGGTGAGTGTGGGAGAACTAGCAGAAGACACTTTGTGTTCTCTAGCGCTGGTTGATCAGTGTTTACTGTCTCTCTTATGGAAAAATCCTATAGGATTTAACTTTCCCAGCTGCTACTGGGAACAAATCCCACAATCAAGGAGCTCAGAACATCAGTGACTTTTGACAGCTTAATCAACCAATTTATTATTACAAGTATTCATTTGTCACAGACCACAATGGTATCTTAGAAGGTGTACTGTCAGTTGATACAGCCTAGAGACCAAACACTTTGATCCACCAATACCTTACATTAGAAAACCAGAATTTATTCATTTGGAAATACATTAGTTGAGCTAATTTATTTCATTAGCAATAAGTGGTGTGGTTAACACTCTTCTGATTTTATCAGGAGTCTCGCGCTATTTGGTGTAATTATTAAAGCCACTGGTTCTGGGTGAATGGGATTATATGATAATCTCAGTTTTCATGTTAAAAAAGACTAAGTTTCTAGCCTTCATGGTTATGGAAAAAGCTTGAAAGTGTGTCCTGAGTGCACCTAGAGAGTCTGAAACCGGAAGGCAAATAAAACACACCTCAAATTTATTAAATTTGTCATGACTGTTTGAGGCCTGATTCATGATTTTTTTAATGATTGAGTTGGCGATACTGAATAAATGATGCAGCAGGAAGACAGAGTTGTAGGACAAACCTTTGCTTATGCAGACTGAGAGATCAGTATTAAATGCTGAGTCTGTACAGCTTGCGTGTTAGCAGCTTGGCCCAGCTTGACCCAACTTGACCCTATTTCTCCAGTTCCACTCTTCATACAACATGTCTATTCATTATCATTAGTATTATTTGTATTACAGTAGTGCCGCGAAGCCTTAGGCATGGACCAGGACCACATTGTGCTAGGTGCTGTACACACAGAACAAAAAGAGTCCTTGCCCCAAACAGTTTACAATCTAAGACAAGAGAAAACAGGTGGATACAGACAGATGGGGGAGGACAAGGAAACAATATTATCTAAATAGACCAGACAGATACAGGACAGGGGAAGGGGTTAGCGTACACAGTCAGAGTGAGCCATGTGATGGTGGCACATCTCATGTTAGTTCCATGGTTTTTTTATTGGGTGGGAGATGGGGGTTTAATTAGGAGGGGATCAGCTAAATGGAAAGGGAGATGAAGGAGTGTGGGAGAGGTCAAGGGAGGAGATGGAGAAGGAGCAGGTGTGGAGTGAAGCTGAGGTGAAGAGACTGTGAGTCAGGGAGAGAGGGAGGATTGGAGTAAAACAGACAATCAGCCAATGGCAGAGAAAGTCTGAGAATGTTTGGAGATCCAGAGATCCCAGCTATGGCTGCTTCTGGTCCTACCAAGTGGTGTCTTTGGTGGCCTTCTTTCTGCAGCTCATAAGGAGGGGAGTCACTGAATGGGGTGTGTGTGCGTGCGTGTGTGCATGTGCATTTGTGGGTGTGTGTGGGTGTGTGTGTGTGTCTCTTGCACAAATCTGGGTCTAGGGGCTGTGGTCCTTTTTCCCCAGTCCGCCCCAGTACAGCAGTCCCTGCTTGGGGTGCTTCTGCCCTTACCAGGAGGAGTTTGTAGTGATGACAAATGATATGACCTGTGTGGATACTGGGGACCCATTTTAAAATACACAGGACCAACTGATTTATAATTAAAATGATTAAATGAGAGCTCTCTCTGTCATGTAGGAACAGGAGAGAGTCTCTGTTCAATATAAGCGAATAGAATGGAGAAGGAGTGAGTTGAGTGCTGTTAGCATTTAGGACTAGTCTTATTTACTTAAATAACCTTGAGTGAGGCACAATTCCCAAAACTACTAACTTTGCTGCTGGCCTAGCATTAGAGAGAAAGAGCAAATACAGAGGAACAGAGCAAACAAATTCAACATTATCTGGCAGATTAGACTTGCAGAAAGATAAGTGGAGCAGATCATTTTTACTATACAATATGACAAGGTAACAAGACCAAGGGGCCCATCCCATGCAGAAAACTAATCTAGCTATGTAAAATACTATGTGAAATAGAGAAAAATTCCTTGGAGTGAGACAGCTATTTGTATAGCAGTAGATAAAAGCAACTAACAACCTCTTATGTATAGAGGGTACAGAATATTAGCAAACAGTAAGTTGCATTTTCTTAAAACCATTTCATCAAAAATGGTCTTCTTATCTGCACCTCTTTGGCTTGAGGTTTCCCTTGGCAGACCCAGAGCTGTTAAAAGGGAGCTCTCTCAGCACTTAATTTGAAGGACATAGGCCTCAAATACCTTTTCTTCCAATGCTTTATTTAAAGGTTTGAGCAGAAAGGTGTTAATAAAAACAAAACCCAAATAGTTTACATAGGCTACGGCCTGCCCTACACACAGTTCTGTATCACTATCACTATTTCTGTTGGTGGTGCAATTTTTTTAATTGATACAGGTATACTGTTATATAAATCCCCAGTGTGGATGTAATTATTCTAGTATAAAAGTGCCTTACAGAAGTATAGCTTACTCTCCTTTGTATCCTCAATAAGCAAAACCAATATAAGCACCTTTACATTCATGTAGGGATGTTGTCTGCTTTAACCATACCAGTTAAAGAGGTACAACTTTTCAGTGTAGATAAGGCCTCAGTAAAGATCACTTCCCCTCGTAATCAGGTTTCGCTTCCTCAGCAATGTGATTCCATAATTGTACTAATTCTCCCAGTCTAAATTTTCTATTTTGCCCATCACCAGGATATCTATACCCCTGGAAAAATGAAGTAGAAAAGATCTGAACTTCTAATGTTAAAACCAGAAGAAAGTAAAATCATTTTCTTTAAATATAATCTTTCCGGCTTTCCTTCTAGATTACAATAAATCACATTTAAAGATGGACTTAAAGGAGATGAGAGTGAAGCATGGCAGACCCAATCACTCAGTAGAGTTCCAGGTATAGTGGATTGAGAAAGATGCATGCCTTGCAGTGGCTCACATTCACAAAATAACCGCTGTTAGATCATCAGCCCTCTTGGAGTGCAGTAATAAATCAGACTCAATGTTATGGAATAGAGAAACCAAAACTTCAGAAGAAACACAGAACACCCTTGCCAAGTGATTTGGAATTTCCCATTCTTCAGAGTGCCCTTGCATTTCTCATTTTGAGTCGTGTTCCGTCTTCCTCCATGTTTTAAATGTAAGTGTCCCACACTGTGGTTGGTGTGGGAAAAGAAATGCCAAAGCTATACATACAGTTCAGCGGGGTTTTATTTTTGTTTTTATTTTGAGGCAGTGCTGTGTGCACCTATGTTTTTTGAAACTCTTGAAGGGTTTATGTCACTCAGCATAAACGGTTTTTCTCTGCCATCCCCACGTCTTGCTTGGTTGACTGCTTATTTTTCTTTGGTCCTATGCATATTCCTGAGTCTCATGCTTTAACATTCCCAATGTTGCTCTCACTGAAGTCAACAGTAAAACTCCCATTGATTTCCCATTGCACCCCAGTGGTGCAAACTGGGGAGTTTGCTGGTTGTCTATAAAATAACAGAATGTAATCTAATGTATCAATGTTATTTCAAATGCACATTTCCTATTGTTTTAACATATGGGATGAATAACATGTCAAATAAATGAATTGGCTGATACTTATTTGTCATATTAAAACACTGCTTGCTTAAGCACTGGCATTTTCACAGAGCACTTGGAACAGCTGGTGAATTGGCAGATCTCTTAACATTCACCGATAGATTCAGAGCCAGGCTAACTAAACTGTAAATCATTGATACTTTGAGTCCGTTGCCTCTAGAGATTTGGTCTACAGAATTAGGAACAAAACTAAATTGTGGAGTATATTGCCATCTCAGTTCATGGAGTTTCTGCTCATTACTCCCAGTGGTGAAATGGAAACTTTTCTTGCAAGTACCCATGACTTAATTTGTAAACTTTTCTGGTGGGGAAAGAAAATGTATTGCAAGGAATATGACCCCTAAGCAAGGATGCAGTCCAGTTAAGAGAGAGGAGACTTGTGTCTGTAACAAGCAGTGAGTGTATTTGTTAGTGTAGGTCCACGAAAAAATCAGGCCATATTTTTGTTTAAAAACATGTTTAAAACAATGTTAAATTGACTGTCTTGTTCAAAAGTCACTTTAAAACATGCCTACTAGGAGCAACTGTCAGTTGTGGTTTCCATTCTGCGTACTAGAGGCACCACACTGGGACATATGACTGAGTAGGAAGCATTTGGGTGTAGAAGACTACTGGGCCCTTCAACAAGATTGGAGATGAAATTCTGGCCCTTGGCATCAGTGAGGCTAGGATTTCATCCTGGGCATTTCCCTTTATTTAGATAAGCTGTTGGATCAGTCAAAGAATCCCCATCAAAGATGGGTCAGGGCAGATACAGCCTGGGAAGAGCTTTGTGCAGAATACAGAGCCAAGTCCAGGAAAATTAAGGGTGCACTGGGAACTATTACTCTAAATGAGTGTTTCAGTCTTATTGAATGAAGTTCTGTTCAGCTTCCCAAACAAATATTTCTGTGTCTAAATACATCGCTCCCAATTCTCCATTCCATCCAACAACAACACAAAATTTGCCATTGGAGTCCATATTGCAAGTTTGTCTTCTTGCTTGCAAGTCTATGAAAAAAAGCACAGAAGAGGAGGAAATCCTGCCAAATGGAAAGTGGAAAAGCCCACAGTGGTTCAAAGAGTGCTGTGCAAAACACCATCCTGGCTGAGAGTGGCTCAAAGAGCACCCTTTACACTTTCTGAAAGGATTTACATTAGCACAACCATTAATGTCATTTCACTACAGAGAGATGGCCCTTATACTGCTTCCTCTGCCGCTTGGGCTCAGGGCAGACCAACTTCAGGGAAAGTTGCACTTACAGACGCAGGGCCCTTCGTGGAGACACTACTTGAAAGGAAGTGCCATGTAAGCCTGGGACCAAAGGGGAAAAAAATTAAATTTCCCCAAGACAGGATAGGTTTACTATGAAATACTTTAATTGGAGGCATGTGCACATAGTGAGAGGTGTTGCCAGACCTTGAAAATTTCATCAAAACATTTACAGACCTAGTGAAAATATGAATTTACCTATTTTGCAAGAAGAGGCGATGGGGAGGGGGGAACCGCCCACATTAGCTCACTCTTTCAGTTTGGAGGACTCGATATTGTGTAGATTGTGTCCATTTTCCTGAAGGAAACTGGCTCTGATTTTTTTGGCAGGAACTGCAGGCTGCAGTATCCTACAAGCAAGATTGTAGGATGGCAGGCACACCAGAAGTGCTATTCCAAACCAAAGTCCAGATGGGTTCAGTCTCGAAAAGGAATATTTAAAGTTTATGGCAATGAGAATACGTTTTATTCCCACTTGGACATTCCCCGAAGCAGCTCTATTCTCACTCAGCAGTTGTTCCACTGTCCCTCTTTCTTGGTACTGAGGAAGGTTCTTTTGGAATTTTCAGGAGATTTGCTGAGGTTGAATGTTCAGAACTAGATAGTTTGGCAAATATTTTCAAACATTTGTAGTTTTATTCATATTCAGACATAGGAATAAGTGGCCTTTTCAGAAATATTGAGCCCTGTAAACTACAGCTGAGGATCTATTTTTTCAAAGCTCCTTGGGCTTCAGCCAATCAACCCTATTTATTATTCCATGCTTGGGATTTTTTCCCTTTATAGATTTCCACTTTTTTGTACATATTTTTGGTTTTAACCATTAAAATAATCTGTTACCTTAACCTCTTCTGTTCAGTAGATGCTGAGTGGCTACTAGTTCCAGAGGGGTAGCTGTGTTAGTCTGTATACAGCAGAAACAACGAGAGACCTGTAGCACCTTAAACACATTTCTGTGGGCATAAGTTTTTGTAGGTTGCAACCCATTTGGTCAGATGCATGAAGTGGAAACCACGGATATGAGGTATATATATACATCCAAGGGTGAGAAACATAACAATGGGGAGGGCAAGTGCTAACAAAGTCAGTTCAATTAGGGTAGATGAGGCCTGTTCACAATTGTTGATTAGAAGGTGAGAATGTGTGAACAGTGACAATTACTTCTTTTAATGAGATAACCATTCCAAGTCCCTATTCAGACCCAGCCTGGTTTTGTCAAGTTGGTATATGAGTTCCAGCTCTGCAGTTTCTTCCTGAAGTCTGTTTTTGAAGTTTTTTTTGTTGACGTATGGCAATTTTGAAGTCATCTACAGTGTCCTGGGAGATTGAAGTGCTCTCATACTGGCTTATGGATGTTATTATTTTTTATGTCTGATTTGTGTCCATTTATTCTTTTGCATAGTGATAGTCCGGTTTGGCCAACGTACCTGGCAGAGGGGCATTGCTAGCACATGATGGCATATATTACATTAGTAGATGTGCAGGTGAATGAGCTCCTGATGGTGTGGCTGATGTGGTTAGGACCTGCGATAGTGTCACTAGAGTCAATGTGCGGGCAGAGTTGGCAACGGGGTTTGTTGCAGGGATAGGTTCCTGTGTTAGTGTTCTTGTTGTATGGTGTACGGTTGCTGGTGAGTATTTGCTTCAGGTTTGGGCGCTTTCTGCAAGCAATGATAGGTCTGCCTCCCATGGCTTGAGCGAGTGAGGGATCATCTTCTAGGATCGGTTGTAGATCCTTAAAGACGTGTTGGGGAGATTTTAGTTGGGGACTGTAGGTGATGGCCAGTGGTGTCCTGTTGTTTTCTTTGTTGGGTCTGTCCTGTGACTTCTGGCTCTGTAAATTTGTTTCTTCATCTCCCCAGGTGGGTATTGTAGTTTTAAGAATGTTTTATGGAGATCCTGTAGGTGTTTGTCTCTGTCCGAGGGATTGGAGCTTAGGGCTTGGCTGTAGACAATGTCTCTGTCCGAGCGGTTGTATCTTAGGGCTTGGCTGTAGACAATGGATCGTGTAATGTGTCTATGGTGGAAGCTGGAGGCATGAAGGTATTTATTGCAGTCAGTTGGTTTTCGGTATAGGGTGGTATTAATGTGACCATCCCTTATTTGTATTGTAGTGTCTACTGACATCTACCATCTATGTACAGACTAAGTTACAGTCGATGTTTTGAGTTTACCTATTTAATTCTATAGAAAGCTGCAGTGCTGAATTTCTACCATCTAGGGAATAACCTAGATCATGGCCTCATAGTACTTGGGAGTGTATAAACACAGAAGGTAGATCTACACTAGAAGCACTACATTGGCCCAGCTGCAATGATGCAGCTGTACCGCTGTAGCACGTTTGATGAAGACACACTATGCTGGTGCTCTCCCATGGGCATAATTATACCACGTCCACGAGAGGTGGAAGCTATGTTAGTGGGAGAGCGTCTCCTGCTGACATAGCGCTGGTGTGGACAGTGCTTAGGTCACCATAACTTGTGTCACTTGGGGAGGGAAGGGTCTTTTTCATACCCCTAAACACTGTAAGTTAGATCAACTTAAGCAGTAGTGTAGACCTGCCCAGAGTATGAGACAGTCTCTGCCCTGAAGAGCTTACAATCAAAATATATAGGGCAGATATTGGTCTGGAGAAAGGAAAGACCATACAAGCAGAGTGAACAGTGTGAAGGCAGAAAACATTGTTAATTCTATGATTTTTGCATGGGACTTGAGAGGGTCGGGTGTAGTTAGGAGGGAACTGGCAAACAGAAATGCATGGGGAGAAACATGGGTGAAGGTCAAAAAACAGGGGATAAAAAAGAAGTGGTGAAAAATGTGAGGGACAGGTGTGCAGTGAGGTTGAGATAAAGAGATTGTGTAACAGGGGTTGGAGCAAATAGCCAATCAGTAGTGCAAAGAAAGTCCAGTCAAAAGTGTAGACAAATATTACATATTTGGCTCCATAGTTCCCTATTTTAGATGCTGCTGCTCTGCTTCAACATCAAGCTAGCTCCTCCCTGCAGTTTCCCAAGGCCATGTGGCTTGGGGTGGGGAAAGACAAGTCACCTGGGCCTTTGTGCCCCAGCCCAGATCCCTGCCCTGCCCCGCCTCACCCCACTGACAATTCTGGGTTGAGGGAGGGAGGGCATTAGGTGGACCCAGTTGGCTCAATTTTGCCCCCACCTCTTTTGAATGCAGCAGTCCCTGCTTAAACTGTTTCTGCAGTGCTCTGCCAGCTTCAGACCTGATCTCAGGAAGGTGTCTAGCAGAAAATAAAGCTGTCTTCTCTTAAATTTTGAACAAACCCAGAACAGAAAATGAAAGAATTCTCCTTCAGATAAGAGTGATCAGGTCTCTGTACAGAAGTGCAAAGAGAATAGTTGTCCAGTTGTGAAGTGTTCATTCTGAGGCCTGCTTTTCCTTCTGTGTCTGCTTGCAAGCTTCATATTGGATGTCAAGGAATGATTTTAAGATAAAGTAGTACGTTCTTCTGTGTTAGCTGTTCAGTGGCACTCTTTGGGCTCCTTCATCTTAGTGATGGATTGCTCCATAATTGCATCTTATTTATAATGTTTCAAAGACATTGGAAATGGGATAGTGGATGGTAACTTAGGGAGAGACCTGCTTCTACTGTGCAGAACATAGAAAATTGTCATGATACCTTTTCTATATATTCCATTAAAAAAATTATTGGAGTGCGTGATAACATTACTGAATGGGAAAAGATCTGTACTCAGAAAAATACTTCCCATCCTCTTCGTTACAGCCACAAAGCACAGAGTAATTCCCTGCAAACTGTGCTTAATAGGAACTGCAACTATTTATGCCATATCTAGTAAATTTTGGAATGGATTCTTAGACGGCTAGTCTTTTACTCTGGTTGAAAGCAAGGTAGGATAATTTAGAAAAACAAAGAAATAGTGTGGATTTCCATAGAATTCGCTCAGGAATCTTCTTGGTATCATTTCACGACACCCCTTTTCCTGAGTGCAGCTGGCACTGGAGTTGAAGAAAAGTGTTAGACTTCCTCTTAGTTGGAGAGGTCTCAGAGTCATCAAAGCTTTATTGCTTCTAGGAGATGTTCTTCCTGAAGGAGAGTCTGGTACCTCCTCATTGAGAGGAGCTGCAAAAGAGTTCAGCAAGTCTTACTGCACAGAAAGGTTATGTCTTAAGCTCAGGCTGGTATGAATAATGCTATTTCTTTTTGAAAGGCTGACTTCTATGATCCTTGTGACTTTGGTGGAGACATTTTTTCCTACAGCTTTTTTCAGAGATTCATTCAATAATTTTGCCCAGTGAAAAACAGTAGATACCACCACCACGCACTTGCATCACACCTTTACAGTCCATCTGTAGTGGAAATGTCCTATTAATTCCTCCATGGATGCCTTAGGAAAGAGCCAATTGCATCTCATCAGAGAAAAGGAAGAAGAATAGCTCCAGCATGGTATGGTTCTTGCATTACGTGAGTCCTGACTTTAAAAAGTGGCATCGAATAAGAATATGAGAAATATTCATGTGTGAAGTGATGCAGTGGATTTAGAATGTGAAACTGTATAAATCTGGCTTCCTCCTGAAGCTTCTTCCCCTTATCTAGATGTCGGACATCTGCACTCCAAGCTCACTCTGTTCCTGAGACTAATTTTTCCTAAAGAAAAATCTCCTGTTTCTTACCTGAATGTTGAGAGAAGAGGTGCACAGACCATTAGACCTGACTAAAAGGGAGCAGTGATGCTGGGTTGCTTCCCCTGAAGGATGTGAGAGCAGAGAGGGTGCTGCTGGGGTGGTATATGAAAGGCTAAGTACCACTCTATAGCTGGTACCAGAGTGGCCCTCACGCAAAAGGCCTGAATGCTGCTTAAGTAAAAGCAAAACAAGGCTCCCCTTGAAATAAAATTTTTTAAGGTCTGATAGGGCTTCCCAGGAATAGTAAAACAATTTTTCTGTAAGAGAAAAAAATGCAGTTTTGCTTTCCTCCAAAGAAAAAGAAGTGGCTCACAGCAGCCACTGAGGACAGGGGGAGTGGAAGTGAGGAACTGCCTGCTATCTGGCATCTTGGTTACCAGAACTTCCTATTACCATTAAAACCTCACAGGCAGTTGGCGCTGTGCCGGAAGACAGGATCTACCCAGCACTGAAACCTCCAACTCAGCAGATGGAATGTCATTTGAAAAACATTTCTATGAGACCTGTCTCTTCTGTAAATACAGTTATTCAGCGCATTACTGAAGTGTGTGCTAATTTGTATCCATGTTGGACCTATTTCCTCGGAAATTTAGCTTCTTAAATAAGCATAAAACCCAGCTTAAGCTGTAGTGTACTCCATGCCTGCTGTGGGCTTCAATTTTTTACCAGGGGGCATTATAGTTAGAAACCATTTCACTGTATGTGCTGTATCTCATGGTTGGCCAACAAAGCGTGGGCATCTAAGAAGTCTTGTCAATTAATATTGTAAAGTAAATTAGCCTTGGTTAATAGCTTTTGTTTTCTCATTTAATCCATCCAATATTCTGTTTTGTCTGCACCTCAGATAATGCTATTCATTAGTACAACATGTTCCTGTACTTCATCCCTTCAGACAAAAGGTATATGACACTGACTTGGTGCCTTGGCAAACAAAACAGTAAAAGAATAATCAGATGGTCAATAAAGGGAGCAAAAGTCAGATCAGACTCTGCCCTTTCCAATACATAACAAATATTCGTTCATTTAGGGTTGCCTTGTTTAGGCAGAATAAGAACTTCTTGTGGTAAATCTGAAATTAGATCTTTGTATTGAAAATAGTCACTTATAATGGCAGCTTTAAATCCAATTAAGGTTATTAAAATTCAGGTATTATGAAAGAATGCTAATGAACACTAAACTTTCTCACCCAGTCTCTTTGCCTTAAGCTTCTAATGGGGCAGAAACTAAAAACAGGTTTTTCAAAAAAAGTCATGGCTGGTTTCCTTCACATGGAAGTTGTTAGGGTATTTTTTTTCCCATTAAACTCAACCAGATCTGCAGCTGCAGCACATTCTCTTGATAACAGCTGAACTTTATGAGTCAAGGAAGAGATCCAAGTTATCCTAACTCAATGCAAGGTTTTGCCTTCTGCACAGAACTAGCATTTGTAACTGACCTGAGATATTTCATATGCTCTGTTTTGAGGTATGTATGAGAGCTAAGGTCCCCTTGCATAAGACTATCCTCAGCTCCCTTCATAATTAGTCTCAATACTTTTGACTAAAGGTTTGACTGTGGCAATTCAAGTAGCCCAGCCTCAACAGTGATCTGGGTTATATCACAGCTAATTTATATTATATGCTGCATCCTAGAACTAGTGGAAATCTTCATGGGCTGGGATGGGAAGGACCCTCAAATTCATTCAGTGAGATTCCATGTCACCATGGACAATTAAAAATATGAAAACAACACACAATGTAGCATTGGGCTTAGCAATCAAAATAGTTCAAAATAGTCCATTGTAAGACTTGAAAAGCTAGAAAGCATTAAAAGAATTTGTCAATTTCTCTTCAATGTTGCTTGCTGTTTGTGACTGCCCTCGAGGCTTAGAGGTGCAGAAAACTCTTTCCTGGGACAATAATGAAGACAGCCAATGTGATGGATGATGCAGGACTAGATGGAGGATTGTCAAATGCTGCCTGTAGGCTTGCAAGATCCTCATGGATTTTATTGAGATTCAGGAGTGAAAGGCGCCAGCTGCTAGACAAGAGAAGGAATTTGAAGCTCTCCAGCTACCAAATAGAATTTGGGGAACAAGGCATCTACTTTTCCAGTGTTAAAAATTTGAGGAGGGAAGGAAGGACACAGGTCTGTGTCACCGATTTATCTCTGTCTCACATTCTTTATAAGAAAAAAAGTACTGCACTACTCTATTGCAATGGTCCAAAACACATCTTAGGATACTTTTGTATGTGGAAATCTGTAGAGGCACCAAGGCTCACAAATGAACTGTAAATGGACAGATGAGGGCAAAAAATTTCTAAACACCAATTTCACTTCCTAAAAGAGGTCACACTTGCAAAAATGAATTTCAAAAAAGTACAACAGCTTGTCCTCTTAGTTATAAAGGGATGATATGCATTGGTGGGAAACCATGATATTTCATAAAAAAGAATCTGAATACATTTGGTAGTTCATGTAACCCTCCATTAGCTTATCCGAATATTGAGACTGTTTGAGATTTTTTGGCAAGTCTTTATATTATCTTCCTCCGCATAAAATCTGACAAAAGCCCCACTTCAAACTCCTGTTTAGTTTATAGCCTGGTCATATGGTATTTGTGTTTTTCCCAGTCAGACCTAATGCAGTAATAGGCATGTCAGCTCTATTGTTAATGGCAGAAGCCCAACATAATCTCAGAAGACGGTTGGTCTTCAAATGCAGTTCACTATCCTGTAATGAAGAAATATGGTCAAGTAATGAAAATCAGTTCCCAAGCTTCTTTGCTTATAAAACACAGCACAGACACAATAGGCCAAATTAATCACTTGGAAAATTCAACTGTTCTCCCTGTTCCAAGTCTTCCAAATTTTTTTTTGCTCGCTTTTTTCATAGTACATTTCAGGCTGATTAATTTAAAGAATTCCTTCCATTTTATTTGCTAAATGAGGAAACTTTTTCCTTTAATTTATATCCTACATTTCATTCGTAATGAAACTTTCTGATGTTGAAAAGAAGGCTTATGACAGAGTCACCAAAGGACAAGATGGAGCAGCCTGCTTCATGAGACACTGGACTCTGAAGGTGCCGAGTTTATCTGTTTTAGTGCTAGATGCAGGCATTTTGTCTTACTGCACTGGATAGATCCTGATTTCTGCCCAATATTTTCCAGTGTTCTGTGTTATGCCCTATCATAGCATATTAGGTTTGGAAGGGACCTCAGGAGATCATCTAGTCCTCTTCCCTGCTCAAAGCAGGACCAACCCAACTAAATCATCTCAGCCATCCAAGGAGGGCCTTAGAAACCTCTAAGGATGGAGATTCCACCACGTCCCTAGGTAATCCATTCCAGTGCTTCACCATCTTCCTAGTGAAAAAGTTTTTACTAATATCCAACCTACACCTCACCCACTGCAACTTGAAACCGTTGCTCCTTGTTCTGTCATCTACCAGCACTGAAAACAGCCTAGCTCCATCTTTCTTGGAACAACCCCTCACAGGTGGTTGAAGGCCGCTATCAAATCCCCCCTCACTCTTCTCTTCTGCAGGCTAAACAAACCCAGTTCACTCAGCTTCTCCTCATAAGCCATGTGCTCCAGCCCCCTAATAATTTTTGTTACCCTCCACTGGACTCTCTCCAATTTGTCCACATCCTTCCTGTAGAGGGAGGCCCAAAACTGGACACAATATTCCAAATGTGGCCTCACCAGTGCCTAATAGAGGGGAATAATCACTTCTCTTGATCTACTGGCAATGTTCCTACTAATGCAGCCTAATATGCCGACTCATACAGCTTCTTATCCACTGTAACCCTCAGGTCCTTTTCTGTAGAACTGCTGCCTAGCCAGTCGGTCCCCAGCCTGTAGCAGTGCATGAGATTCTTTCGTCCTAAGTACAGGATTCTGCACTTGTCCTTGTTAAACCTCATCAGATTTCTTTTCAACCAATCTTCCAATTTGTCTGGGTCCTATCCTACCTGTCCTGGGTCCTATCGCTACCCTCTAGCATACCTACTACTTAACCAAACTTAGTGTCATCTGCAAACTTGCTGAGGGTGCAATTCACTCCATCCTCCAGATCAATAATGAAGATGTTGAATAAAACTAGTCACAGAACTGACCCATGTGATGCTCCACTTGTTACTGGCTGCCAACTAGACATCAAGCTGTTGATCACTACCCTTGAGCTTGATGGTCTAGCCAGCTTTCTACCCACCTTATAGTCCATTCATCCAAGCCATACCTCTTTAACTTCCTTGCAAGAATACTGTGGAAGACCATAACAAAAGCTTTGCTAAAGTCAAGATTTACCACATCCACCTTTTTCCCACATGCAGAGCCAGTCATCTCATCATAAAAGGCAATCAGGTTGGTCAAGCATGACTCGCCCTTGGTGAATCCTTGCTGACTGTTCCTGATCACCTTCCTCTCTTCCAAGTGCCTCAAAATGGGTTTCATGAGGACCAACTCCATGATTTTTCTGGGGACTGAGGTGAGGTGGACTGGTCTGTAGTTCCCTGGATCCTCTTTCTTCCCTTTTTTGAAGATGAGCACTATATACTTATAAACATTTAAAACTAGAATAAACAAAGCACTAGAAAATTCTTGTAGGGAACAATCTAACTTTATGAGACATTGCAGTAGAAGGACTAATATAATCAAGACTGGAATTGAAGCTTCACTCCCTTCTTATGTTTAAACACCACACCCAAGATAATGCTACTCCGAGATGAGAATAGTTGTTAGCCTGACCAGGAATATCAAATTAGCGTATAGACCAATATGCTGTCTTCAGGGCTTCTATTATATGCCACTGATAGGCCCTTTCAGTCACTACTGACCTGGGCCATATTTGAACAATTGACCTAGAGCTAAAAGAGTCCATTATATACTATCAATTCTCTGAAAGACCTTCGCCTAATTTTGTATGCAATTAATAACATGCATGCCCTTCCCCACTCCTTCTCTCTCTCCCTCCCTCTCCTCCAACTTCTCCCCCCTTCTCTCTTTCCCTCTCTCTCCCCCCCACCTTGGAAATATGATTGGAAAGTAAAATGTCAACTTTACAGTAAAGTAAAAACAATAATGGCAAAATACAAAAAGAAGAAAGTATAAAAGGTATAACCAATGCCTCCTTTAATGGTCTTGGCAGAAACTTTGAAGTAAAGAAGCATGAGCAGTTAGTATTAATGCACCATTGTGCATGCATGTACATGCATACACATAAAAATACAAATTAATGAAGATCGCAGAGAGAGAATGTTAGCTGGCTCTACTTGTGCCAATCTATGAGTGGGAAGGAAACTTGGCTACCTACAACCATAACAATAATTAATACGTTTAGATGGTGCCAATGCCTGAAGCCATCTGGGTGTTTGAAGAAACATAACTAAAATGAAAACAAAAAGTAATAAAGCAGAGAGCCACAAAAATCAACAAAGCCAATGTGAAAACAGAAAATCCTCTCCCTCCCTCCTCCACTGCCTGCAGAATAACAAATATACAGATTTGCATTTCAAAAGCGACTAGTGGTTTTTAGTGTCTTTTTTTTTTTAAGTTTTGCCTACTTCTTAAATGTTCAGTTGAAATTAATGCAAATGTTTTTGGCCAGATTGACTGAAAGTCTGGGGTTAGGCCCATCTCTACTCGCTGCACATTAACGTGCTGTCTATACCCCTACGCACCAGATTTTAGAGATGATGGATTTGTATGTGTCCTGTGTTCAAATCTCTGTGCCAATTCATAATTGGTATTTGAGTGACAGATACATGAATGGAGATGGGTGCGTTTGCTTGCTACAAACATACTGTATGCAGTATGTCAAGACAAGCTAAAACTCATTCTTGAAAGCAGTATTCACTAGTAATCAAACAGCTGGCCGGCTCTCCCGCTGCAGACACATAAAAAGCTTTTTTCTATTAAAGACTGGTCTCTGTTGTGCAATCAGTCATTAATAATATCTCCACTTAGAAGAGCATAAAGGTAAGTGACCTGACTCATTGGAAGTATTGCTGGATGTGAGAAATATTTGAAAGATTTAGTATTGCTTTTCTATTTCAAATACCACTTGAGAAATCATGTAAAACTACACTGTAAGTGAAGGGCACAGAATCCACTGTAACCTATTTTGCAAAGCACCAAATACATAATAATAGGTGAAATTCACCCCCTCCCATCCACCATGAGGCCAATAGCATTTAAAGCTTCAACTTCAACAGGACTTCTGTGAGGTCTAAGTGGTGTCACAGGCCTTGTGCTGGTCTTCTGTACAGGGGTGACAGTGAAATGACAGTGAAATTGAGACACTTTCAGAAAATGTTTTGATTTTTATGGAATATGGTTCCATTGAAGTTTCTCCAACCACCTCTATTCAAAACACTGATCAGATTTGTCAGGAGATTCGTTAAGGTTTATAGGTCCCAGTGACTGATCTCTCTGACTCAGGCCATGTCTAACTAAGGAGTTTCATCAATAGCATTTTTACCAACACATTTGTCAGCACAGCAATGTCACTAGAGCACATGCATGCTTGGCTGCCTTTGGTGGTGTCATGCATTTTCATTGTGAGAGACTGCACTGGCAAAAGACATAGTGAATCTTGGGTAAGCATCCCAGAGTCCTCTTTGCCAGTGTCCAGCACACTGCTTTGTGATACATTTTTACTGTGCATTGTGGGATACCAGCACTCAGGAAATTTTGGGAGCTTTGAGTTAAGTTCCCACACTTTGTTTCATCCTGTTGAGCCAAATAAGTGTAATAATTGTTCGGGCTACAATTGACCTGATCTTATGACTTACGAGGCTGACTCATGCCCCAAGGGTGATTTTATAACTGCTAGAGGTAAAATAAATGACATTATAGGAGTATGTGATTGACATGGGTGTATTGCTTATTCTCTTGGAACATGCACTGGTGGGGAAGTAGGTGAACATAAGTAAATAGGTTATAAAGTTTGCTTTGATTGATTGGCTGTTGTATGCTAGAAGATGGAATTTAGCTGAATAGTATAGGCTAAAGAGATAACCCCAAGTCAGGTATTTCACACTCTCAATTTGAGGAACAAACTAGTAACCACACATAGGTAGAGTACGTCTCAGAATTCTACATGAAGGAAGTTTTAGGGGGTTTTAGCAATTTAATTTCTAGGCAGCATCTAAGCAGTTAGACTGCATCTACATATACAATTATTAAGAAATTAGTGATATAAATTAAGAGTTAATCACAGAATATTATGGTTGGAAGAGACCTCAAGAGGCCAGCTAGTCCTCTTCCCTGCTCAAAGCAGGACCAACCCAACTAAATTGTCCCAGCCAGGGCTTTGTCAAGCAGGGCCTTAAAAACTTCTAAGGACGAAGATTCCACCACCTCCCTAGGTAACCCATTCCAGTGCTTCACCATCCACCTTGTGAAAAAACTTTTCTTAATATCCAACCTAGACCCTTCCCCCACAGTGCAACTTGCTCTTTGTTCTGTCATCTGCCATCACTAAGAACAGCCTAACTCCATCCTCCGTGGAACCCCCCTTCAGGTAGTTGAAAGCCACTATCAAATCCCCCCCTCACTTTTCTCTTCTGAAGAGTAGGAGAGTGGTACTCGCAGCGGAGAGTAAAAGTCTGCGAGATCTCGCGTCAGCGTGTGGCACCACGAGAGATCATGGTGGAGAGTAAAAGGCCTGTTACTCTCCGCTGCGAGTACCACTCTCCTACTCTGCCACTGAATTCTACTTTGCCGGGAGTTTTCACGGCAGAGAGTAGAGTCTGTAGAGTGCCGTGTGCACGAGATGTATGCTGTGTGTGGCCCACTTGAACGAAATGTAATTTAAATGTGGCCCACCATAGGAAATGAGTTTGACACCCCTGCCTTAATCTGTTTTGGTCAATTTGGGTTAGCTCGTTATCTGGTTAAAGATAAAGATCATGAAAATTGACTGTATCTTTGTATAAGCCTGGTTATCACTGCAGCAAAAATTTGGTATTTTGTGTCTCATTTTTCACATTTGTATTTTTTAAGGAACGTTTAGCTGTTAATTTAAAAAAAATTAAGTTTCGTTAAGTTTTAGTTTCTTTAGCTTGTTTGATGAATAAAAATATATCCTTTATGATTGAGTATTCAATAAATGTTCACCTTTAAAAAAAAAAAAAATTCCCTGGGTGCATACCCTAATGAAATGTGCTGCACACACCTGTGGTCACTCTGTATCTTATCCCTAATCTCCAACATATCTACCAATCCCCCTAGCTTAATGTCATCTCCAAATTTGCTGTGGGTGCAATCCACTCCATCCTCCAGATCATTAATGAAGATGTTGAACAAAACTGGCCCCAGGACCGACCCCTAGGGCACTCCACTTGTTACTGGCTGCCAACTAGATATCAAACTGTTGATTTGTGTCCCTTGAGCCTGATGTCGTAGACAGCTTTCTATCCATCATATAGTCCATTCATCCAACCCATACTTCCCTAACTTGCTGGCAAGAATACTGTGGGAGACCATATCAAATCCTTTTTTAAAGTCAAGATATACCACATCCACTGCTTTCCCCACGTACTTCATTATAAACACTGCAAAAGCCACATATGCATGTTGCAGCTATTGATCTTATTGTAATCAGTGTAAAGGATCAAAGATGGTATAGAGCCATACCGTTACCATGACACAGAGAATAAAATACCACACCCTGTTCCCATATTTTCAGGTTCACTGGGTCCCCAAAATGGTCTAAACTGAATCAGGACCTCCCTTCTGATGGGCTCCAGCTACTGTCCCTTCCATCTCTGTTTCCAATGGTTTCCATAAGCTGAAAGTATTCACAATGCAAGATTGTAAATAGGAACAATGCAGGAAACCACTTATCTTATTCAAATAGTTATGTATATTGATACTTGCCTAAGAGTTCAATTATAGCTGTCTGTATTAAATAAAGTTAGTTTGTGTTTCATCAGATTCCATCTTCTTAATTAACTTTAAGTAGCTACCTACAACGATAACTTGTCTGTGACAAGCGCATGTTGCACTCCAATACATAATCCTATAAAAGTGTAATAATTGTTCAGGCTACAATCCTATAAATTCTCTTTTTTTGGAACTCCCACAGTTCGTCACAATAGTTTTCAATCTCTGTCATCGCATTGTCAGAAGCATGACTGCTGATCAGTAGAATTCCCATGTCTGGTTTAGAGAGAAGCATATTTTACTGGTAAAACTTGGGAATTCAGACCAGGCCTAAGTAATGATGGTCAATGGTTTATGTGAGATGAACTGAGTTACAAACAATTTACTGGTGAACCAAGATCAATACAATCAGCGTATCCGTAGTGAAAAATTTGGGGCCAAGGGGAGAAACCTGAATGGCTCAACTAGTCCCAGGACAAATTGAACTTTTGCCTGGTGTTTTCTAAAGCACTCAGAACTGGCCAAACTCTGCTCCCTATTGAAGCCAAAGAGCGTTTTACAGCCGACTTCATTGGGAGCAGCAGTTGACCAACCATGAGTGCTTTTGAAAATCCCACCTATAATATGCAGGAGACAGAAATTCAGTAACCAAAGGATTAAAGAGCTTCTGCAGCTGCTGTCACATGGAAGATGGGAGGTTTCTTGGGTTGGCATCTGGTCTGTTGTGAGGAGTACTTCCCACACAGTATGGCCATTGACCACATTAGCAATTGGGCTAATTCATAGGTAACCTTTACTGATCACACATCTCCCAAATGGGGCTGGGGAGATCAATTCTTTCCTAGGCCAATGATGTGCAAGGGGATTCTTCAAGATAATCTTGCATTTATATTGATTTATCATGGCTAAGCACTTGCATGTGCTTGATAATGGGTGGAAGACATTTATTCTCTTGATCTGCTACATACTGACTAGCGAAAGTATGAGGAAAAACATGCCATCAGTTTTTCTGGTGCCTAAGAAACCTCTGGGCAATTTCTGTCTCTGCAGAACCCAGTTCTTATATTCATTGTGAAAAGATTCTCCATAGCAGTTAAATCCAGGCTGTTAATTTTGGATAAATTCAGATAAAAAGACAAGTCTATGATCTAACTGTAGCCTGGCAAATGATACCAGCTGCTCTACAGTCTTGCCCCTGGCCTACTGCATGACCTTCAGCAGTCATGTCATTCTTCTAGTTGCAATCACTTTGATGGGGGGTTGTGTGTGTGTGTGTGTGTGCGCTTGACTATTAATTGCTCTTTTCCCTGCATTGCAGTAGACAGAAACATCAGAATTGATAAAGAGCAAATCAATCTGTCAGAGAAAAGGCAATCTGTGTGTTTATAAAGGCAGAGATTTCATCTCATAACGTGGCACAAAATAAAAATAAATCTAAACCTTACACACCCTTTTTATATTGGATGCACTTTATCAAGATGATCTGCATCTCTAAGACAGTCCAGCTAGCATGGAAACATATGTAACAGTTGCTATGGGAGCATTTTCTTCTGGTGAATATCAAAATAGGACATTCATAATTCAGCACAATAGGCCCAATTCCACTCTCAATGCTCAACATCAAAGTAAGCCAGGAGTAATTCCAGTGAAATATGTTGAAAAACTAGTAAAAAAAGAATCAGGTCCAATAACTTCTTGAAAAAAATAGTAAACAGCTCCATCAAGTCACTATTGTTTTGAATGTATATGTTTTTAATTTCTCATTAGCAGTGCCAGAAGAAAGTTCATGTAACACACATTTAACAAAGCAAGGCATGGGGAAGTCTCAGCTGGCCAGTGAGAGAGAGAGAGAGACAGACTGTGGACATTACCTTGGTTTAGCTGGAGGACTGTACTCCCTTACCAGAGAGGAAAACTAAGACTCCAGAACTTCCAGGATAACAAAGGTCCAAATTAACAAAAGCCCAAACCTCAACCCAATCTCTTTCACTTGGTCTGTTCATCAAGAATCTAAATCAATAAACCCGTTGGTCTCTCCTGAGAGTTGAAACCTTGGTTTCTAGATTATAGAGCCTACGCCAGGTCCATCGTAAAGCTTTCCTTATTTCTTTTTCTCTAGGGCTACTACCTTTGACCTGACTACTGTTTCTTTGTTTCTGTCATGACCCCAGGTTTCTTACAACCTGGTCTCAGATACCTGTTGACATAACCAAGCTTTTCACTGGGAAATTTTATCCCTCTGCTCCTTCACTACATGAACCCTGTCCCTGGGCATGGGGATCTCCTGACATGTAAGCTAGTGTAACAGGGTTAGGGGCAGGGGCATTGCAAAATGGGACCCTGCCACACCCTAATTTATCTAGGTGGGACAAGAAGCAATCTCTCTCTTACCACCTTGGCATTACCCAGGGGACTAGGTTGGGCATAGTTTCCTGGCTGTGGGAAAAAGTGAGACACTTAACTTGAGGGAACATACTTACCCCTGATCTACCTAATGAGGCTATGCCAGCAGGGTCTTGTCTGCTGGATCCCAGGATTCTGGGAGTGGATGCAACCCACTTGTCCTCCCTCTTGAGCGCATCACAGCTGCTTGTGAGACTCCAGCACTGAGCTTGAACGCTGGAGACTACGGCAAAGGAGCTTCCAAATCATCTTGCTCTCTTGTCACAGTACCTCTTCCAAAGTTGCTCCTCATACCAGGTCAGATCTGTCTGTGAGATGGAGTGCTCCTCCCTTGTTACTTGATAAGGGTATGTTACCTAATGGAGGAGTCTAATGGGGGTGTAACTTTATCTTTAACTAAATTGTTAAAGCGGGCACACAAAAAAACCCACACAATCAAATCAAATTGTTTTCTCAGGCACAGCCTAACAGGACAAAGCTTGTTAGATTTCAAAATATAATAAGCAGCTGAAGAGCTGTATGATTACTAAAGCAATCCTTTAAGACACACTTATCTATTTACTCTATAGGTATACATTTTTTAAAAAGTATTTTAAAAACCTCAACATTCTCTTCTGTGAGGTGATGAAGCTTGGCTTTTCAAGTGACACTTCCAGAAGGGGTGTGTGATGTGGCTATGACCCTGCCCACTGGGTTATGGCTTCACTTGGCCTTCCACACAAATCATTACACTGGTGTCCAAACCCTCCCCTTTTTTTGTGCAAGCCCCAAGTCTTTTCCTACAGCTGAGACCCTGGTTCCAAAGATCACTAGATGCTGTTTCACAGAAGGTTTCAGTGAGTGAAGATGATCCACTTCACAAGCAGGAGAATGCACTGGCCAAGTCTCCTTCTCTAGTCAAGAGTCAACTGAAAAGGTGAGAATAGGGAAAAAGATCCTCCTTTGAGCTCAGGACTCCCTTGTCTGCTGTGAGGACGGGGCTGACGTTGTCCAGGGATGTGCATAGCTCATATAGGTCTTTACCTCAGGACTGGACTGGAACAACCTCTATGGAACAGCTGCAAGCACTCTCTGGCTTCTTCCTGGACTCCAGGGCCCTTGAAACCCCCAGGTTGGTGCTAGTCACAGATCCCTGCACGGCTGCTCTCAGGGCAGGGGGACAAAAGAGGGTTACTGGGCTCCCACAGCTCTGCCTCCTCCCTGCTGCTCCACTCACTCTACTTTGCAGGGATCCCTGTAGCTCCCTCTCATTCCCTTACAGCATGTCTGATTGCCAGGCTGCTCCCAACACGCCACTCCTGTCCTTAGTGCTGTTGTTCACTCCTCTCAACAGGGTCCTGCCCTGTTAGGTTTTTCCCCTTGCTCACAGTGGGTTTCTGCTTTCCTTGTGGGCCTTGGCTCTCTCTCACATGTTGGGTAGCTCCCTTTGGCCTGACATGGTTTTCCTCCTCCTGACTTCCAGCCAGAGCTCCCTCACTGCACCTTGGTGCTGCGCAAGCTCTCGCTCTCTCTCTTGCTCCCCCTTCTCCAAATACATGTGAAAGCTGGGACCTGAGCTGGGGCTCTCTGTTGGCCTGGCTGCCTGGTTAAACTGACTTGGGGTACTGTCTACTTCCCATTGGCCCTGGTTAGGAGCTCTGACTGGACAGAGGACCCGTCTGTCACAGGATCTTGACTCCCTCTTTGGCCCTTCCCCTTTCTGGGAAAAGATGACTAAGAAGAGATATGACAGAGGTCTATAAAATCCTGAGTGGTGTGGAGAAAAAGTGTTATTTTCTCCTTCATGTAACACAAGAACCATGAGTCACCCAAGGAAAATAGGCCGTAGATTTAAAAACAAACAAAACAAAATACATTTTCATACAATGCAGTCAACCTGTGGAAATCTTGGCCTTCACAGCATCCCCAGGCAAAAACTATAATGTGGCTCAAAAGAGAATTAGATAAGTCCCTGGAAGATAGGTCTATCAATGGCTATTAGCCAAGGTGGTCAGGGATGCAATCCCATGCTCTGAATGTCCCTAGTCTCTGACTGCCAGAAGCTGGGAGTGGACAACAGGGGATAGATCACTTGATGATTGTCTGTTCTGTTCATTCCCTCTGAAGCATCTGGAGTTGGCCACGGCTGGAAGACAGGATACAAGGCTAGATGGACCATTGGTCAGACCCAGTATGGCCATTCTTATCCATCTCCTATTAGAGTCAAAGGGAGCTAATTCAGGCCCTCACATCTCACTGGAGTGAAGAAGAAGCACATCAAACAAAACACTTTAAAAATCCTCTAATTTACTCCTCCTTCTGGCGTTCCAACACATGCTGTCATCTAATAGACAAACACAGAAAAGAAGTTATTTGTCGCAGGCAGGCTCTTCCTTTTGTGCCTGAGCACCTTGTTGCCACTTAAATACTAAACATAGGATAGGTTTAGGTGGAGTTTTAGATTAAAGTTTAGGTGGGTGTATTGGATCCAAACTCCTCCACACATCCTCAGTGCCAGCTTCTGTGGGGTGCCCTCCTGGGTATGCAGATCCTGTTTTTTAGTTAAGGCCTTATTATTAGATAGATAAATGAGCTTTCAAATGCCTAAATATAGAACATAAATCATTTACTTTGTTTAGGCTTTAGTCTGTCCTGTGTTTGTGACATACCCATTTATGTTAGATATATAGGGACAGGAAAAAGAACAGGACTTTTAAACCATCATCATCATCA
>ML675629.1:25082408-25098819 GCA_007922155.1 Mesoclemmys tuberculata | reverse complement strand
AGAATTAGAACTGTTGCTTCATACTCTTTAAAAGAGTCTCTGGCTCATCTGTGCTAACAGTGACCCTGACCAGTTGTTCTGTGGCACCACTGCAGAGGGAGTGCGCTCTGAGCCGTATTCAAATTACACCAGCCTTTTGCAGACTCTTCTGAAGCCAGAATTCAGTTCTCTACATTTACTAGCCTGCAACTAGCTCTGGTAATTCTCAAACGTTCAATTCACTTATGTTTAAAACATGGCTAGTGGAGGTTTCTTCCACTTTCCCCCTCCAGTTTTATAGAAATGGGAAAGTAATAAGACTGTTTATCATTTAAGGACATATCCTCAGCTGGTGGCCTTGTTCCAATGAAGCCATGCTGGTTTACGCTGGCTCTGAGACACCTAGAAAAACCAGAATCAAAAGCAATGCTTTACTGGCACTAAAATTTAGACTCCTGAAAACAGCAAGATTGCCAAAAGTTTCTACAACGCTGCAAGTCCAGCTACTCTTTTGGTGCCTGACTCACCATTGCCTTGCATACAGAGTATAGGTGTGTAGGACTGAAGGAGGGGCATGTTAGCATTTTATATCGACCTTGCACAGGTCTAAATTTAGAATTTCATGAATTTTAAGCCAGAAGGGACCATTCTGATAACCTAATCTGACCTCTTGCTTATTACAGGACATCCAATAATTCCTGTAGCAAGCTCAAAAACTTTTAGATTAACAACAACACGCTCCAATTCTCATTTGCACTGTACTTTACACCACAGTGGCAGTGTAACACACATTCACTTTAAAACTTTTTACGCTGCCAGAGTGGCATTAAGAGGCCTTGAAGGAACTGAGAATCTGGCCTCACATCTTTCAGGAACACATCCAGTTTTGGTTTAAACAATTTAAATGGTGTAAAACGCAGCACATCCTTTGGTAAATTGTCCTAATGGTTAAATATTCTCTGTTAAAAAAGGTCCACCTTATCTCCCTCACAAAGTTCAAAACAAGAGGGAATGAGGCCAAGAGAATGAAATTCTTTTCTGTAGAAGTGCTCTCTCTTGGATAGGTTTATAGCATATTTGTGGAACTGGAACGTTTGTACTGTCGCTACCTTCCCTTTTCCCTGTTTTGTGGATGAAAGAGGATTTAACAGAAAGCTTTGCTCATTTTGTTTAATCCAGCTGTCCAAGTGCAACAGAGAAGAATTCTCATCAGAAATCAACTGTGAAATGCCATATAAAGATTTTAATTATAGTTAGCAATTTAAGTCTTTTGCTGGTAGTTGTCATCTTGACCGCAAACCAACATCTGTGACACTGACAGAGTGGGGCCTTCTGGAACAGAACGTGAAAAGGGCTCTCCGTCCATTCAATACTAATTTAACCATCAGGAATAAATTCTGTGTTTGCAATTTAACACACAAGTTTTTCATCCAAGTACATTCAGAAATATGAGTTGAAAACTTCAGTTGCCAATACATTTCTCTTACTTATGAGACAAATGCTTCTTAGCCTTTGGATTTTTTTTTCCAGATTGTGAAACAAAATTGGATTTTTATTTCCATTTTCTTTGCTATGAGTCAGTTAACTTGTACTATAGCCTCTTAAAACATTCCATTCCTTCAAGGGCATTCTGGATCATTTATTCAGGGAGAATAACAACGCTGTAGAACTACTTTATACTTTAAAGGCATATTTAGTAAACATTCAAGTCAACATGTTTCTTTAAAATTACAGTTCATAACAATTTAAACATAAAAGCTTATAATAACTCAAGGGCTGTTAGGATTCTTTTTTCAGACAGATAATGTTTAATTTTGCACGACTAACAAAGATTCTTCAAACCACCTTCTTGTGAACTGGATTAGTCCGGAAAATGGTGCAAAAACAGACAGTCTAGACAGAGAAGATGATTTTCTTTAAGGACCGCAAAAAGAACAAATAAACAATAAAACAACTTAATGAGTCCAGAAGGGATGGACTAACCCCACAGTGAAGTTAATGTTACAACGGTGAAGGAAAGACTGCATTATTAAAATGTTGTGAAGCTGAGAAAATCCGCAGTCGGCAAATGTATTTTTCCTGGGGGAGAAGATTGTTAATGTAAGCCCCATGCAGTTCTAGTAACGCCATTCAAGTGAAGTTCAGAATGTATTGGAATATTAATTGTTCAGTGACAGCATAAAGCTGAATTTCTGAATAGCCTGAGATTGAGAAAAACAGATGGTTTGCATAAAGATGAAATCTGAAGGGGCACAAAAACAGCCTCAAATGGTAAATATCCTAATTCGTTTAAAAAAAGCAGATATTTAGATTACTTTCAATCTAGTTTGACAAAATCCTATGGCCATGTAATTTATGCTCATTCCCTGCCCTGTGGAGGCTGTTTACACACTCTCCTCAGCGGTGAGGGTAAATTTTTATCTCACATATGAAGCCCTCCAGCCACTTACAAAGCCCACTGAACTCAAAGGAAAGACTCCCATTGACTTCACTGGGCTTTGGATCAGGCCCTTAAAAGCATCATATCTCTAAAAGGAAGTTGTGTCCTATCACCTTAAGTGCAAAACAAACGGTTAACGGATGTTAGACCTCATGAGTGCAGAATATAAGACAATGACAAAGGGGTGACTGGAACAATACGAATGTTCTAGTGGACACTTTTAGGCAGCATACTGTTTCTTGGGGAAAAACAGTTGGAAGGGACACCTCCAGGGGAATGGTTGGAAAATACATCTGCCAGTATGCTGTAAAGAAAACAGAACACATAAGCTTACTTCTCCCATGCCCTATGAGCAGAGGAAGTGTACAATTCTATCTCTCTGTTCACCCCTGCACTTTCTAGTCTTCTGCTCCTCCCCATTCCACTAGAACCTTGCCCTTCTGAGGGGTTGGCTTGAGTGTTCATACCCCAGACTGCATTGCAGCATGCAGCCTTTCTTTGAATGATTTTTGTGCAAGTTGCTCTGGGAAAACACAAGAAACCTACCAACTTTCAGATGTTGCCAACCTTCTCTGTTTAGCTCTAACTCAGCTTTAGTTGATGTTACAGAACCTAATCAGTCTTGTGCCCTTCAGCTCTCTTGTGATTAGTCTGAGAGCTTGTTTGTTCCAGACTTGTAGCCTACAGCAGAAAACTCAGCAAATCAGCTTTCAGTGAGAACAGACACTCTGACAATTTAAAATTGCAGAGATAAGCTTTTGTTGATAGTACATGGTTTAATTAAATAAAACTCCTATTTTAAAAGGTTATACTAAGTGCTGCTGTATTGAACTCAGAAAGACCCACAGTAATTTACCCCCCCCAAAATGTCAAGGCACAAATACTGAAAGAGAAAATGGAAATAACCTCTTTATTTTATTTGTCCTAGCTCTTTATCAAAAGCAGTTCCTCAGCAGAAGATGCAGAAACAAAAGGCGGGGAACTCTGTCATAATGTCTGCAGGCTTCTACATACTTATTTAATAGCACTTGAGAAAATAAATGAGATTTCATTTAAAAAAATATTTCCACTTGACAGATCGGAGTTGCTGAAGACGGCTACAGCAGCTATGTTATTGTAGATGCTGTGTACGTTATCAGATGCCAACTTGAATGTTTCCCTTTAGGAGGCATGAATCTTGTCCTTCTAAGCTATATTAAGAAGTACTCTAAATATTTCTGAATTAGAGCCATTTCAGTCTATCAGATAACAAAGGGACATTTTAAAAATAGTTCTCTCCTAGATGATGAGAGGAGCTAATTGGTTAAATATTTTTATTCCCATAAAATATGGGGAAATGGAGAGACAGACAGATCAAGTGACTGGCCCACAGTTACACAGTGAACCAGACACACTCATCCCCACTCTAGCTGTTTTTGCTCAAATGGCACACAAGGGCAGGAAAGCCTGTTTAACAGTCTGCAGAAGAAGAATCCCATGGTGGCATATTGTTGTGAGATAGTTAATTGGGAACTGATGCCAAAAGCTTGAGTCCTCAGCACCTATGTGGAGGATAAACACCATACTGTATCTACATTGTAAGGGTGTGTGAGCTGCAGGATTTAGGCAGAGGGGAGTAGCTCATACATTCCAATACAGTAAGACAGACTGAGTGCCCCTGTGGAGTACAATGTCTGTTTGCCCTACAAGGACCAATGTTATGGCCCAGCCACTCCTTTTGCTGAGAAGAGGAACACATCAAAAGTGAAAACTATAATAGAGAGAACAGCGATGTCTACAAGTGGCTGCCAGAAATGTGTCTTTGTCATTACACCACTGTCATTCAACAGCATGCAGCCTATTTTTCTACCGATATATGAGCTCTCATGAATATGGGGAGGGGAGGAGGGGCGAGAGCGGGAGGAGGAGAATATGCATATACCTCAGTTCTGGAAACAGAGCTCCATTCTAGCAAATGAGGACTCAGTTGCTTTCGTGCCTAAGGACCTTTGAGTGTTTTGCAAACTGTATATTAAAAATACAATTTCACCTGCCACTGAAGGGCAGCCCCTTTGCCTGAAAATGTTTGACAATTTTGCAGCAATAATATGCAACAGCACAATGGAGCATGCCTTATCCAATTACAGCATTCGGGAGAATGTTCAGCAGAATGACTGCAGCGTCCCACAGAGAAGTTTGGGCAGGAAACGCAAGCTAAAACCCTTGCTACTGCAAAACATAGCATTGATGATTTAATGACCACAAAAGATTAGTGCTTTGTTTTTGCATATCATGTACCGGAGCTGACAGACAGCACATCGAGAACCACAGTGCTCCTCTAACACCAGGCTGAGTAACAAGCGCCATAAAATGAATCACTCCCACAACTCTATAACACCTAGGTTTTCCATGGGGACTTCTCATCCAAGTACTGCCCTGCTTAGATTTGGGTTGAGACAAGATAAAAACGAGAGACAATACAACGCTAAATTCAATGTTGTTTTTCTGAATTATATCAACATTACTTAAATTCATAGTCCACGTAAATTTTGAATAGCAATAAACTAATCTCTTTATGGAACTTGCATTTTTCTCTCCATCCCATCAATAGTCATACAAACATTTAATACAGCCAATACAGACGTTAAATGTCGACCTGCTTCAGGCTACTGGTAACATAATCCACCCCAGTGTCAGTTGCCAAGGGAACCAACAAATTGAGTCAGCGATAAACAGGGTAATCAACTTCAGTTATTTTCCTTTGCCATCAGTGTACAAAACTGAGAAGTTCTTTCATCTCAGTTTTAGTGAAGGTTCTGTTCTGCCTCCCCCATACCCTTCCCAGTTGCTTGATAAATATAGTTTTATATTTATATACCATATTAAATAATAGGATTTGACAGATGGGGATGGGTAGAACCCCTGGGTGTAAGTTTGAAGTTAGGACAGTCATTTAATCAGAATGGAATGGTTGGATGAAAAACAGCACAAGATCAAAAAAGGGGAGGAAACAAACAGCCTGAGATTTGAGAAACGGAAGAGAAACAGAATGCAAGGTTGAGGGGAAGAATCGGTGAGAGTCAAGTTTGGAAAATGCCTCACTAATTTACACCTTATTAAAGATCAGGGTAACTATTTAGCAGAGACTCTCTAGCAGAACCAAACAGTGGTTATGAAACATGTTCCTTTTAATCTGTCCTTCAGCAGGCAGCATTATTCCTAATTCAAATTGTTCAAAATTCCCTGTGTGCAGCCATAGAACCCATGCTTGTACAGTTTTGTCCACAAGCTTTGAGAAAGGGAATCCTGTTCACCCCTGGACTGGTGACAGCAGATCCACTTAATGTTAGGCACCAAATCTGGGGAAAGATAGCTGTTACGATGCGGGGGGCTGGAAATTCTGCCATTTTCCAAACCACAGATGCAAAGATAAGGGACCTGCTCCTGTTGTCAGCTGAATCACTAAAAATCAGATGCAACTTCAATGAAATCAGTGGAAACATACATACATATTTATGAAAGACATGAGAGTTCTACTTAGGTATTTATGCAGTGCTCTTCTGTATGCTGATATGGTGCATCTGAGCTCCTAACAATCATTAATGGATTTCATCCTCATAAAATTGCTGTGAACTAGGGTAGTGCCATTCCAGTTTGCAGGTGGGAGACAGGCACAGGTTAGCTTAAACAACTAGCCCAAGGTGACACAACAGGTCTATCGCTGAACCACAAATAGAACCAGGTTCTCAAACGTCTTTTCTCCTCTCTGATCAGAATTAGGTCTCTTAGTTGCTTACATGGTCTGTGTACTTCAGATGGCATATTGTACTTGCTCACAGGCTGGCCAAGCCCTTAATCTGTAAAGGATCTATACACCAGTGGAAGTTACTGTCTGGGTCTGTACCACTAAGTAGACCAAGCACTCACATTAAGCCTCACACGTGCTGGCAATCACTCTTCCTTATAGATAACATTTATATCTGTTCATCAGACATTTTCACTTTACCCATCACTCCCACTGAATTAGTATTTGTAGCAGCAGGAACAGAGGGTACTGCTGAACAGTTCTGGGAACAATTTATAGAAGACAAACGTTGGTCTGGGATCTGTATGGTAAAGAAACACTTTACTGACAAAACCAAGAATAACCTTTCCTCAATTCATTATTATTTGTATCACGGCCACAGGTGTGTGCTAGGCACTTCCCCAAACAAATAGATATTCCTTGTTCTTGTCGCAGCCTGCAGGAAGGAGCACAGGTTACAGCAGGGAAGAGTTTGGAGGATGCATCAGAACGTCGGCCTGTGCACACATGACTGGAACGCTAGCTGCAACTGCTAGTGCTTAATAAAGAGACAGTAAATTATAGAAACATGGAGTCCTCTCCTGTAATTATCCATCATGAAGTGCATGATACAAACCTGAAGGGATTACAATACAGACTTTAAGCATAACCGATGTGAGAGACACGGACAGGAGGAATAAGACTGGACAGGGTTACAGTAGGAAATCATGGGATAATGCCCATCTTCATATATGCTTTCTGTTGAGCTTTATTTTTTTTTATAATTTCTGAAGTTAACGAGTTGGCTTTTTCTATGCATTGTATCTTACTAATTAGCAAGGCTGGTTTCAAGATAAGTCTTTTATTAAGATTGGAATGTACGAACAGTAATAAAACACAAAAACTTCATGCTATTAACTAGCCGTAGCCTGAAACCGCCTGTCCTCTGCGGCTGTGTTTCTCTGCCTTAGCATGCAGTACCACATAAGACAAAAAAGTGTTCATGAAGAGTGTACAGCAAGGGTGGCATCTCTACACTTCTGGGAGAGCTTACTCTATGGTTAGGACTTCTGTATTTTGGGGTTTATTAATTTCATTTTGGGATTATTTTTAGCAAGATTTGAATTTTATGTCAATATCCAGAAATTCGGGGTCTTCAAGTAGCGCTGTGTTAGAAACACACTAGGGAACCCTCAGTGCACACCAGCAGGGTGTATATGTACCAATTAATGCACAACACATTCATGTGCTTTTGAAGTCACATTCCAGAACCCTGCTTTACTGCTCCATGTAGACAAGCCCTTTGATACAAGCAACCAGTTCTTCTTGGATAAACACCCTTTTTTAAAAAAAAAATGGAGGCGTTCTATCGGTTAAAACTTGTCATCAGAAGCTCTATCTATAACATAGTAGGCTTTATGGCAGAAGGGAAGGATTTGGACAAGGGTGGTGGCTAAACAGATAGAAATTAACAGAACATAAATGAGAAAAAAACCCTCCGTCATAAAACCTGCAGTATAGAATCAGCTGTGTCGTTAAACCATCAGTCCAGACTGCACTGTCTTTCATTTAACACATTCTGGACCTGATCCAAAGCCCTTGGAGCCAATGTGCATTCTTTACTATTTACTTCAATGAGTTTTGATAAGGCTTCATTGTTAAGTTCTTTCTACAAATCACATTTGCAGCCAAAAATAGTTTAAAAGTTACAGTGTAAAAAGAGAACATACAAATCCCAACAGCAAGAACCACATGTGTAAAAATATAACATCTGGCATGCACACAGAGAATTAAATCAGTGCCTGATCAACATAGAAGACCAAGTTCCAGAGGCGTAGCTGTCTCAGTCTGTTTTTAGAAAAACAACAAGAGTCCTGTGGCACCTTAAAGCCTAAGAAATTTATTTGGACAGAAGCTTTTGTGGGCAGAATCCTACAGAAGACTAAGATTTTTGGCATTCTTAGTGACAGTGAATGCGTCTGGAGTTGAATTAGATATGTATTTCAGAGTTTCTAAATGAGAGAGGAGAAAGAATGGGCCAGGGGTCAGGGGTGGGGAGAAAGTGTTCCTGGAGTAAAACTAAACCATGAAATGTACAGTCTAAAAGATCAATACATACACATGTTTCAGGTAATTAAAATGACCAGATTTCTACCACATGCTCCCCCCATTAAAATACTTAGAACCACGTCACAAAAAGCATGACGGTCATCTGTCCAGACATTTATTTAGTCTAGAAACAGCCCCTTTGTTACCCCACAAAGATTTGGACTCAGAGTAATCTCTACTGGTTTGAAGAATACCAAGTCAGAGCATCCTTTATTGGACCAACTTCTGTGGGTGACAGAGATAAGCTTTTGAGCTTACAGTTCTGGGAAAGGTACTCAGTGTCACAGCTAAATAAAAGCTGGAAAATTGTTCAGCATAAAGTAGTTAATACATATTCCAAGTGACCATGTAAGGTGAATTGGCCAGTTATCACCCTACAGTCACAGGACAAGAGAAGGGGTGGGGTTTGTGGTTACAGATCAGTGGCATACCATGGGTCTCTGGTGCCTGGAGGTCAATACTTTCTTTTGCACCCTGCCCATCCCCCAGCAGCAGCATCAGTGCTCTGTGGGCGGGAGGGGGCTGCAGGCCCATCTCCTGCTCTCCCCCACTCCTCGCCCCCCCCCGTGGGTGCGGCGGGTGCAGCTGGGAGTGGGAGTGACAGGGACAGATACCCCCAGGCTGCCCGGAGGCTGGGGCATGATTGGCTCTGGTCCCCACAGCTCTCTCATTGTGCCCAGTGTGAGGGTGGAGGGCTAGGAGGACACTTGCTCCCCCTGTAGCGGGAACCCTCAGCCACCGGCAGGCCTGAACTAGGGTCAGCAACTGTGGGAGGTAGCTCCTCCGAAGAAGGCCCAGCCAGCGCCCGGGGGCATGGCCCCCCCTCAGTACGTCACTGTTACAGATTGTTGTAATAAGCCATACATCCAGCGTCTTGATTAAGACCATGATTTTTAGTGCCTAAAGTTAGCTCCCAGGCATGTGTTTTGAAGGCATTGCCCAAGTTTCCTATTTTGAGGAATGAGATTAATTGCTCCATGGTGCAGGACGAAAGGGTCTAGAAATGCCTTTGAATGGAAGAACAGCTCTTTAAGAAAGTTTTGAGAGATTCATTCAAATATCATTTTCAAGTGGTCATGCAGCAATCTAGAGACACAGCATGGGTGAGGTAATATCTTTTATTGGATCAACTTCTGTTGGTGAGCGAGACAAGCTTTTGAATAATGTTGCAGTCACAGGTATTTGTGAGCAAGTGTTTTCAAATTATGAGCTTGCAAAACAAGACAGCAATACATTAATTAGCATAGGGTGACCATACATCCATTTTGGCTGGGACAATTCCGGCTGTCCTGACTTTTTTTTTTTTTTAAACACAAAAAAGAGCCATTTGCTCTTGCCCAACTTGATCAGTTGGCAAGAACAAAACAGGACAAATGCCCACTTCTGTCAAAAAGTGGGGAATGGAGGAACGTGCAAAGGGACAAGCAGCGATGCCAGGACCCTGCTGTGGGGAAGGCAGGGTTAGCACAGGGATCTGGCAGGGCTGCAGTGAACAGTGGCACCATCCTTGGGTGAGCTGGTCAGGTCAGCCCCACGCGGAGAAGGGAGCTTGGGCAAGCAGCTCAGAGCCAGCACCACGTGGTGTCCCATTTTCCCTTTGGTAAATATGGTCACCCTAATTAGCTGGCAGTCTTGGTTATTCATCAGGCTTGACAGTATTGTTGGAGATGAAATATAAATAGAGCAGATACTAACTGTTTCACGGGCATGGTGCAGTGAATTCTAGGAGCTCTTACACAGGAGATGGCCACAATATGCTAGGGATAACATAGTCCTGCTACTATCCTCTGTTAGCTATCATAAAGGAGACAAGATGGGTGTGGCAGAGCTGCAGATTTAGAATATTATATTCCCAAAAGTTAGTGAGCTAGATGCCTTTAGTGCCCAGTGTAGGTCTCAATTCCAGACCTCTCCTAACTGCAATACAATTGCTGTATGAAGGGATGCTTCTCGAATTGGGTCCCTGAAACAATCAAGCTTTAACTGTGTTGTTTGTAAACCACTCCTTTCCTTTAGAGTATACAGAGGAAACATTTCCTCTCCTGTCAGCTCTACCAGATTGTTTCGTTCCTCTAATCCATTTATTAGACTAGCATTAGATGGCAAGAGTAGAAATCCAAAATGACAATTTGTGGCTAGCTTTCCACTAAATTTTCAAATAGTCTGGTGGATTAAATACTCTGCCTGGTTTATATGAAGACTATGGATTGGCTACATGACATTTGCTCTGATGCTCATTTATATTTTAAAGTCCTTTGCTGAGAAGTGAAGCAAAAAAACCCAACCAACTAACCCCCCAAAAAACCAAACCAAAACACACACACACAATGCAAATTGTTATTTATGTAAGCCACATCTTTAGCAGATCAGAAGACCCCATCCCCAAATGTTTCTTGGGAAGCTCCTCCTGACCAAATCAGAACTCCCTCCAGCTGATGCTGTTAAACTGGCAGGGCTGTTAATCAGTGAAGTCAGCTGAGCTGCTCAAACCATGCAGTTTGTGGCTATGGAAGACCTGCATAGCTAGCTTGATGTTTTACTCCTTCCTCCGCTTCTAATCCTCTCCTCTAAAGCTTCCTCTTTAGAACCCTAGTTTATATGCAGAAAGCTATGTTAGCTAATCCAGGAAAGATTAGAATCAAACCACCCTTTCTTAAGCAGGGTGATTAATCAGGTTAAGTGATACCGATTGCTTCCCTCTCTACCAAGCAGCTCAGTGGCTAGCAGCACTGAATACTCACTGCACTCTGGATGGAGCAGATTGATTCCTCTTTTTATGAGGCAGGGGAACAAAGTGAAGAATTTAATGCCATACTTTGATGCAATTTGGCAACTGCTACCACCTGTCCTCTTAGAATAGAGTCATAGAATATTAGAGGTGGACTATCCTCAGGTAAATCATCCCAGCCAAGGCTTTGTCAAACCGAAGCTTAAAAACCTCTAAAGATGGAGATGCCACCACCTCCCTAGGTAACCCATTCCAATGATTCACCACCCTCCTAGTGAAAAACTTTTTTCCTAATGTTCAACCTAGACCTCCCCTACTGCAATTTGAGACCGTTGCTCCTTGTTCTGTCATCTGCCACCACTGAAAACAGCCTAGCTCCATCCTCCCTGGAACCCCCTTTCAGGTAGTTAAAGACTGCTAACAAATCCCCCATCATTCTTCTCTTCTGCAGACTAAACAGGCCTAGTTCTTTCCGCCTCTCCTCATAAGTCTTGTGCTCCGGCCCCCTTATCATTTTTGTTGCCCTTCGCTGGACTCTCCAACTTTTCCACATGCTTTTTGTAGTGCGGGGCCCAAAACTGGACACAATACTCCAAATGTGGTCTCACCAATGCCAAATAGAAGGGAATAATCACTTCCCATGATCTGCTGGCAATGCTCTTACTAATTCAGCCCAATATGGCATTAGCCTTCTTGGCAACCAGGGCACACTGCTGACTCATATCCAGCTTCTTATCTACTGTAACTCTCAGATCCTTTTCTGCAGAACTGCTGCCTAGCTCATCGGTCCCCAGTCTATAGCTGTGCATGAGATTCTTCCATCCTAAGTGCAGGACTCTGCACTTGTCCTTGTTGAACCTCATCAGATTTCTTTTGGCCCAATCTTCCAATTTGTTTAGGTCCTGCTATATCCTATCCCTCCCTTCCAGGGTATCCACCACTCCCTCTAGCTTAGTGTCATCTGCAAACTTGCTGAGGGTGCAATCTACCCCATCCTCCAGATCATTAATGAAGATGTTGAAAAAAATCAGCCCGAGGACCGATCCCTGGGGTACTCCATTTGTGACCGGCTGCCAGCTAGACATGGACCCATTGATCACTACTCGTTGAGCCCTTTGCTCTAGCCAGTTCTCTATCCATTTTATAGTCCATTTATCCAACCCATACTTTTTTATCTTGCTTATGAGAATACTGTCAGAGACCATATCAAAAGCTTTGCTAAAGTCAAGGTATATCACATCCACCGCTTTCCCCACCTCCACAGAACCAGTCGCCTCTTCATAGAAAGCAATCAGGTTGGTCAGGCATGACTTGCCCTTGGTGAATCCATGTTGACTGCTCCTGATCACCTTCTTATCTTTTAAATCACCTTTTAAGTCCTCACTGCTGTCACCTGAGGTTAGCGATCAGTAATAAGAGAGGCCACTGAACCAGAAACACCTCTCTCCCCCTGATCCCCTTTTGCCTTCTGCAATTGGGTCTGTAGCCCCTCATTGGTTGTTCCTTATCCTGATGACATGAATGGTTGGGATGTTTGGTTGAGGCTAGGATACAGCCCACAGGCTCTTCAGTATTTTGGCAACCATTATGTTTGTTTATTCCTAAATAAAAGAGTACCCTGGAAATAGCAATATTAATGCTCTCTTGAAGTGGCCAGACAGCGTCTCTGCTGGGTTTTGAATATTTTTATTCTTATCTGGTGAACAATCTTCTTGACACGAGGTAAAAAGATGTTCAGGAGGGGTCAGGGCCAGGGCCAGGGCCAGGGCCTCTCTGCTACCCAGATCCCTCTGTCTTCCACCCACAGGTGGGGGATTGTTTAAGGGCCTGTGTTATCTACTTCAGTTGTCTATGGAGGAAGACTCTCCCCTTGTACAGAGTGGTCTTGAATGAATGCTTGGTGAAAAAGTCAGTTTTGGAGGATTACAGCCTAACATTTGAAATTTCTTTTTCCTCTTTTTGTGCACACAACATGTAGTTCTGGAGGCTGGCTTTAGAAATTCCTGATTGTTCTCTTTACAAGGCTTTTGAGCCCTTCACCAGACTGGGACATAGAATAGTGGGACTGAAGAGCTAAGTATTTGTGGAAATGGAAGCACTCCACTGTGTCAGAGGAAAACATCTCTTCAGTGTTATGGATATAGAGATTCACTTTCAATCACTGCTTTCTCATTCAGAGGTTTAGAGGTTAGAAACAAGCAGATCACTCATAGCCTTTTATAGTTTTTATTAAGCTATTCCCTGAGAAAGCAACATCACTTAAAACAGCATTCTGCCCCTCTTGTAAAATTGCAATCCATTAATAAGTAGGAAATTATTGCAATATTGCTAGCAATATACATTCCTGTCATTGTTAGGACACACTCATGGTCCTTCATTGACTTACACAGATAAAATTACACAGAAAGCTTGTCTACAAGCAACCTTTTCCCTCCTTACAAAGAAACCATTACAACCATTTTAAGTGTTCCTAGGCAGAATTGTGAAATCTTATTCTGAAAAAAGATGGGAGACAATGATTACTGAGCAACACCAAAATATGACAGAGAATCCAAAGAAATTCCAGGAGGTAAAATATATGGAGTGAGAAGGAGTGGGAGTGCACAGGATGTAAGGTAATGTAGAATCTGGCCCTTGATCTCTGTGCATCGGTTCTCCATCAGTGAAATGGGAGTAATACTACATCATTTGTCTTGGAGTTGCCATCCCACTAAGAAAACCAACTGAGAGTGAAGGTCAGTGATGTTGCTTGACATCTTTGCCACAACTTGAAGGCTAAAGAACTGACAAGTTGACTAGACAGAAGGTTCAGGAGGAGCTCTTTCTAAATGTCTGATGGAGTCCCTCCACTTTGCCACTATCATCCCCATGTACCATGGAAGACAAATAAGATACCTATGGCCATTAAGAGTGGAAAAGCTGAAAGCAAGGATGGCATTTATCCTCAATGCCTCAAGAATTTGGGGCAATGGAACAAGCATGGTTGGCAGACCTATTTGTTGCCATACAGTCAATGGAAAGATCCCAAAAAGTTGGCATGAGGCAATAATCATTGCCGTTCTCAAACACAGGAAACCACCAAATGATGCTGCCAGCTATTGCCTCATATACTCTTCTTCACAATTTGCAATTAATGGGGAGGATTTTAGTGGCCTGTCTCACCCTTATCTTTGAGGCCACCCTGACTAAGGAACAGATCAGTTTCAGACTAGGATGAAGTTACTGCAACCAGGTTCTCACCATTGCTAGTCATACTGAGAATCTAAAAAACAGAACAGCACTGATGAATTTATCTGCTGTTTAAGATACAGCATGCAAAAAGGGGCGATTGCTCAAGACATCAAGGATCATCAAATATTGTAGCACTATGTGATTCTTGACCACAGTGTTGAGCAACGGAAGCTACCACGTGCTTTTGAATGGGCAGATTAGCAAAGCAAGCATCCTCAGTGGTGGTTTACCTCAAGAATCTGTGCTGGCTCCTTTACTGTTCAACATACACATTACTGACTTATTTGACAATATTTCATAAGTTCATTTATGATGATGATGACATTGTTCTTGTAGTACAAGGCAAAGACCTAATCATCATACACAACAACCTCTTCACTGACCTCAAGGTAATGGCAGAATGCTTTCCATACTGGAAACTTCACCCTATTGCCTTCACAATCTTAGTAATAGCCTTTCACCTGAATGACAAGGCTGTCAAGGAACCACTTAATAACACTAGGTCTGAAATGAATCCTACCAAAAGTACTTGGGTATAACTTTTTCCTGATGGGCTTTAAAAGTCAAGTTTCTGTCAAAGATATGCAAAAAGGTAAAAATCAAGGACAAGTCTTATCTAAAAAAACATGTGGGTATAATATGGGATACCACTATGCATACACATCAAACAGCAACTCTAGCACTGGTAGACTGGTGTGCAACATTCAGCAGTCCAGTATGAGTGGGCAGCTCACATATCAAACTTCTGGACACGCAGCTTAATGCCATGATAAACAAACATCTATTCAATGGTTGCCCACTCTATCACATATACCCTCACCAAAAAGCCAGAGAAAAAAGCATACAGCTTGAGAGCACCCTCTAATCATGGCCAGCCTGAACTTACCAATTCATGAGGACTGCTAGAAGCTTCTGAAGACACATCAGAAATTTCACAAGCCAGTTTGGAACTGGGCTATGGCTCTTACAGATGGTTTAAGAGCTATCCTCCTCCAAACTTGGAAAGAATTCTGAGATAGTGCTAATGGCCCAGACACACACCTGATTGCCAACCTCACATAACAGCTTCCAGGCTTCAGCCTACCCCAGAAACAACAGGCCACATTGAACTATATTAGAACATCACATGGCAGACACCATTGTCTCCAACACCTTTGGGAGCTGTTCCCTGGCAGCTCTGTGTTCTTGGGGAGCTAGGGTGCAAAACCCCTATTCTCTCTCTGGCTCACCTGAACCCTGCCCAGCCTCCATTTGAACCAGAAACAAAAATCAATGAAAAGGCTGTGAGACACACCTAAAACCCTCCAAATAAGGGTGACAGGACTGAGACAACTCCCCATGCCTCATCTACATAGAAGATGTAAAAGGAGGCATCTCAATTAGCACATGGAATGGAGAACTGGAGCCTCATTTACATCAAAGATGGAACAAGAATTAGCATGAAGAATGGAGAACCAAGCTCCAAAGCAGGAACAGCACTGAACTCTGGGATTGGCAAGGCAGGGACACACTGCATTCTGGGAGATCACTGCTCTTGATGCAAATGAACTCACACCTACACCCATCCAGCTCCACACTTATCAGACCACTCTAGTTATTGATATGCAAAACACTGAATCTGCCTGGTTGCATTGGGAGCTCCCCCAAGGAACATTGACCATAGCTGGGAGTGATCAGCTCCTATTGTCCAGCATAGAGAAAACCACTCTGGGGTACTTCATTGAGACATTGTTTCCCTACAAACAAACCTGGTTTTACAAAAAAAACCCTACCCAAATTCAAACCCCTCTTCTGATGCCTGGACCCAAATGCTGCCTGCTTCCCCATTTCCTGACTAATCTTGTTGTGGGTTTTGCCTCTCTCTCAAGTGCTCCTGACCCTAAGCTGAACAGCCTGTCTCCTGGGAACTTCTGAGCTGCAAGGAGTGGTGAGATTCCCTCCCCTCCCCCCAAATCTCTCTCTCTCTCTCTCTTTCTTTAATCCAGGTATAACTTTCTACTTTTGTAATCAAACCTTGGCTAGCCTTCTCCAATACCCAACTGTAATTTTGTTGTATTGTGTTAGATTGTTTTTCTCTCCTTGTATGGCATCACTATTAGTATCATAAGTTTTATACACCTGGCAATAAACTAACTATTGTAATCAAGCTGGTTGCCAGTTT
>ML675629.1:24953343-25072408 GCA_007922155.1 Mesoclemmys tuberculata | reverse complement strand
TGCCGATAATCCAAATCAATTGCTCAAATTAAACTATCCCATCATTTAAATCAGAATCTGTTTCTTTTCAGATTAATATTAAGGCAAGAGCTCTGCTTTCAAATGTAATATTGAAATGTAAGTTAGCACAGCTTAGTTGAAACAAGCCAGGACATTAGATGGGCTCCTGCAATTTTCAGATCAAAGTTTTTTTTAAAATGGCCTCTGCAGCAGAATGTTGGAATGTGCTAAGTGATATACATAGAAAATGATCAAATGTAATTCATGGCAAAAGAGCTGACTCATTCTAAGTGATGCAGTGAACCATTTCAAATAGGGAATAAAAATCAGTGTGATACACAAACCTCAGACCAAAAAAAAACAAACACAACACAAAAATCAGCCCTCGATAGAAGCACTGAAGTACTCTGGGCACCTTGCCCCTAGATCCACACTGGGTCAGCCCTGCTCTCCTCTGTGTGGAAAGGGTCTCAGGTGCCTATACAGCACTGCGCCCTCCCCACTCCCTGAACTCCACGTGGTCGAGGGTCTGTGCTGGGAGGAGCTAGACAGGGGAAAGAAGACAGCCAAGATGTTGGTGTACATCGTCTTCCCCACCCTTGTCTGTGCCTGGAGAAGTTACCCTGAAGCTGTCTTCATTTTTAGGCATAGTCCCCAAGGTGTGGGAGCCTAGAGATGGGGATCATCCAGCTGTCACAGCTACAGCAGAAACACAAGTGCCTCACGGATCCCCAGAGCTCCATCAGTTCTGGGGAACTCTTCCCCTATGACAGGATGATTATCTTCATGAGGGAACCCTGCTGGATATGGTCTCACAGGGTCCCCTTTGTCATCCCCCACCCTGAGGAGCTGCCACGCTAGTCCATTACAATTGTTATTTGGTGCACAAGAAGTGAAGGAGACATGGTCCCTGCCTCAAAGACCTTTCAATAGAAAACAAATGAAGACCTGATCAAGTGTTATGCATGATACCATGATTGGTCACCACCGAAGTCAAAGGAACCTCTCACTGCAGTAAGTACTAATGAAAGTATGTGTCTGCAGGATCGGTCCCAAAGATTAGCTACAGATGCACTAAGAAACCCAGGGAATACTGCTGAAAGAGCATTATGCGTGTGGTTTTTTTCTTCACAACGGGAAGCTGAGAGCAGGAATAATAGCAGATAGCAAAACATTGACAAATTTGAACTGCGAGATTGAGCACAAGGAAATAAAGCACAGGAAGTGAAGAGGAACGAAGCAGCATGAGTGGACTAAGCAGCTCGGTTTGCGATAACGGCAGTATGCTAAAGTGACTGAACTATTTGCTGAAGCAAATTTCACACACACACAAAAAAATTAAAAAATTCAGTTAAACAGATTCTGTCCCAAAGTACACTGGTATAACTCCAGAGCAGCTCCGCTGAAGTAAGTAGATATTAGCAAATAACAGAGGAGCAGATTGCCTGAGTCAGAAGGAAATATTTATTTTATACAGTTATATTCAGAGTCAAATTGCTTTAAGCTCTCCATGGCTCAGTATCCTCCTACATAAAATGAGGAAATTACCTGCATCACAGGTATGCCATGAAACGACATTGTTTGCAAAAAAAAACAAAAAACCCCAAAACAAACCCTAAATACTTTTAGGCCCTCCAATGAAAGGTACTATATAAGTCCCCAATTCCACAAACCATCTTTGTTAGGAAAACCTTAAGCATCTATCTTAAGCATAAGCACCTGCTTAAATCCCAGCAAGGCTTAAACTCTTTCCTGAATGGAGATGGACTTAAGCACATGCTTTCACCCCATGGGGAATTGGGACCAGAGTGAATATGATTAGTATTTTATCTTTCAGAAGAACATGGCTGTTATACCGATCACACATATGTATAACCATTTGCAGGCTGTCTTCGTCCTTGGGCCTGGTGTTACTGCCACTTCCTGGTACTACCAGTTCAGGTGTTATAAGTAACTAGATTAATGTAATCCTCTATTAATATTGAACCCCTAAAAACCCCCCAAGCTCCACTGTAAATCATTTACACCATCCCCCCCAAAATTCATAGCAGGGGGGAGTTCTCCAAGTAAAACAAACAAAAAGGTTCCCTCCCCGCTCTTTGTCTTATCAGAGAGGGGAATCTGAGTGAAAATGAAGAAAGGCAAAGTTAGCCTGTCTCAGGCAGTCTTTTTCTAGTCAGTATTTTTGTTATCAATATTTGAGCTTGGTCCTTCAGGGTCTATTATCTCTTAGTGGGGGTCTACCTCCAGCCTCTCCTCTTGGGTCTTGCTCTGTAGCTGGTCCATGCAAATTCAGGGGTGGTGAGGTCTGTAACTGTCTTCTCAGCTGACCTGGCTCTGTTAGCAGGAACAGCCTCCGAGATGGAACGCCCACAGCTTCCTGTACCAAGTTCTCTCTTTGTAAACTCCTTCCCGTCCAGGCAGAACAAGTCTTGTAGTTTCACCTCATTAGCACTGAGCAGGCTCAGAAGAGCTCATTAGTCTCCTCTCCACCAGAGTAAGGGCATGTCCCTTCAATCCTTGCATAGCTTTTTTTTCTAAGATTGTGGGGCTCTGCGTTAATTAAATCTGACGTACTGTATTTACTGTGGTGCATTTTTTGCTAATTGCATTCACTGTTAGGAAAGTCAGACCTGAAAGTGACAAAATATTTGCATGCTGATTAAGTTATTAAACCAAATGCTTAATTGTGCTTGAAAAATTACATACGTTTTCTGATGTTCTGATCTAAATAGCTGAACCTATGTGGTCCATCCTCTAGAAATTAAACTACTGTGCCCCTCTTTCTCTTTGGCAGTGCACCCTAAAACAGTTTCCCTCTACCTTTCAGGAATGAGTTGAGCTGAAATGAATGGGGTTGTCAAAACTAAGGTGTGTGCTCCTAGAATTCCATCCAGGCAAATGCGGAGCACTCCTTTTAGATCTTGAGCCCCCGTTACTTCTACTTTCTTCAATGGAAAATTAAGGTGTGTAGCACCTCACAGGACCACTCAGCATGTTGCAGCGTCAGACCTTAGGGTCCAATACAATTCCCATGGACATCAGTGGGCAATGGATATGTCCTTAAGACCCAGATCCTCAAAGGTAGTTACAGACCTACATTCCCTTGATTTCAATGAGATTCCCCTAAATATCTTTCAGGATCTGGACCTTATTCCTTGGGCCTAAACCTACCAAACCTCCATTTATTATGAGAGGAGACTATTAGGAGTAGTATTGTATGTTAGGAATAGTGTTGAGGTCCCAAAAGGGGACATTTGCTGTTTGAAATCAAGTCCTTCATATTCTTCAGGTTTTATTCTGGTACTATCTACCCACACATTCAGTGTATGCCTGCTGAATTAAAATGTGTTCATCTGTGCCATTCACAGAAGTCGGAGGAGTGGTAATTTCCATTGACAGTAACTAGAGAATAAAAAACAAAAAGCAAGAAGTTGTAGACTAGAGTTTATTTTAGCAAAGTTGTGAACATGTCCATGCATAGGCCACTGAATTCAATGGAATGATTCTGAATGAGAGATCACAGAGGACTAGAAAAGAGCAAATATGAAAAGAGGAATAAAGACAACCCAGGGAATTATAGACCAGTCAGTTTAACTTTGTAACTGGAAAGATAATGGAGCAAATAATTATACAATCATTTGTAAGCACCTAGAAGATAAGGTTATAGTGAACGTGGATTTGTTAAGAAAAAAAATCATGTCCAACCAACCTAACATCCTTCTTTGACAGGGTAACAAGCCTTGTGGCTGGGGAAAGCAGTATATGTGATATATCTTGACTTTAGTAAGACTTTGGATACTATCTCACATGACTTTATCATAAGCAAACTGGGGCAATGCAGCTTAGACAAACCTATTATAAGAGGGGGGCACAGCTGGTTGGAAAACTACTCAGAGTAGTTCTCAGTAGTTCGGACTCAAACTGAAAAGACAGAGTAGAGTCCTGCAGAGATCTGTTCTGTGTTGATTCTATTCAATACCGTCATAAAGTGTTTAGTTAATGGCAGAGAGAATAAATGTACAAAGTTTGTGGAAAATACCAAGCTCTGAGGGGTTACAAGTGCTTTGGAGGATAGGAGTAAAATTCAAAATGATTTGGAAAAACTGGAGAAATGGTCTGAAGTAAATAGGATGAAATTCTTAACCTCTGAGGATAGGACAAGAAGCAATGGGCTTAACATGCAGTAAGGGCAATTTAGAATGGATATCAGGAAAAACTTTCTGTCAGGATAGATAAGCACTGGAATAAATAGCCAAAGAGATTGTGTAATCTCCATCACTAGAGATTTTTAAGAGTAGGTTAGACAAACACTTGTGAGGGATGGTCTAGATAATACTTAGTCCTGCCCTATGTGCAGGGAACTGGACTAGATGACCTCCTGAGGTCCTTTCCAGTCCTATGATTCTATGACTTAGAACCAATGTATCTTGATTTTGACAAGTCTCCTAGTCAACTAATGCCAAATGCCTATTTCAACATATGAAAGAAGTTATGGGATACTTAGCATAAGTGAACAGGATTATGGTATAGACTAGTCTAGCTATATCACTGTTACAATGTTTGAGCTTAATGCATACTAATATAGATAATACATATAAATATATATGACTGTCATATTCAAGTATGACAACAATTGGAAATATTAACAACAGTATTATGTTATATACATGCTAGCCAGCATATATTTGTCAATAGTTGTTATAAAGAGGAAAGTGATAAATTGTTCTTCTTATCCACCTAGGACAGGACAAGTAATAATGGGCTTAAATTGAAGCAAGGGAGATTCAGGTTAGACATTAGGAAAATCTTCCTAACTGTAAGGGCAGGTAAGCGCTGGAACAAATTACTTAGGGAGGCTGTGGGAGCTCTATCATTGTAGGTTTTTAAGAACAGATTAGACAAACACCTCTCAAGGATACTATAGATAATATTTAGTCCTGTCTCAGTGCAGTAGATTGGACTAGATCACTTCCTTGGGGTGAAAGTTTCCATATCTCACGCTCATGGAGTGATTCTACTCTTGTAACCGTGTGGCATCCAACTCTCACAAGCACCCCTTCGGGTCGAGTGTGTCTGCAGTTTTTAAAGTCTCGGCCCTGGTATTGGGCCATACACCCTGGGCTTCCTTCCTAAATGGGCCCTCTGTGGGTCCTTCTGGCCTCAGCTCTCCAGCTGATTCACTAAGTAGTTTAGATCCCCTTCTGTCTGATTGTAGGCTACCTTCCCAGTGGCCTATGAGGGGGACCTGGTCCCTGCCAGCACTGAACTGTCCATGGTGCTGCAGTTCCCTTTGATCAGTCAGGAACACCATATGCACTCCTCTGGTCCAGCAAGGAACTGACTGTCTTTGCCAGTGCAGCTCCTTTTATATGGCCCTCCTGGGCCCTGATTGGCTCCCTGCAGCTTTTCCCTGATTGGCTAGCCCTTTGCAATGTCCCCCCCATTTGCTGCTTCCTGCGTAATCTCTCTAGGTCACTTGGATGACTTAGTTCCACTGCTTTTTCCTGGGATGGATGTGGCAGGACTCCTTTGGCATGGGACCCCATCACAACTCTATACATTGATCCTTTTGTCTCTACATCATGGGTTCAAATTCAGACCAATCTAGTAGAGATTAAAAGTTGCTACCATCCAAATCTCAATAAGCCCTTTACTTCTCCATCTCACTCAGAGGAACATAGATAGCAAAGACAGGAAAGAGAGGGGACAAATGAGACAGAAAGAGAGGTTTGTCAGACTTATCCAGGTTCACATATAACAAGCACAGTTTTCATACTGATTTAACTATTTTGGTTAGGAATTTGATTTTTTTTAAACCAAAATAGTTAAATCAATACAACCCCAAGTGCGGCTGCAGTCATACCAGTATAAAGATGCCTTTACACTGCTATATTCCCATAAGATACAAAAATGAGCTATACCAATCTAACTCTGTCCCCATGTTGGGGTTATATTGCTTTAACTTATACTGGTTTTAAACTAACAGTCAAAGCAGCAAACAAAATTGTGTATAGACAAGCCCAAACTCTGTTTCACATGTATTTCAAGACCTTGATTCTGCACATACTTAAGAAAGTGTCTAACTTTATGCACTGTGAGTAGACACAGATATCAGTGCAATCTACTTTTTTTACTCAGGTACCTAGGTTGTTAGAATATTTTTTCCATCTGAAGCAAGAATTTCCTGCTTCTGACCTCTATTTCTTTTATGTCTGTAAAATAAATAAATGAAGGGTATGTAAATATCAGGGACAAAGACGAGACTCTGAAAAGCTCTGAAATGGGTTTCAGCTTTTGGAATGTTGATACCACCAGTTTTATTTTTGTATGTTAAATGCAATAATATTTCAAGCTTCCATGCTGGTGTTTTTCTATTTTATTGCCAGCATTTGCAGGCATTTATGCAAGAAGCTGATATTTACAAAAGTCAGAGTACATTAACAACCTCTCTCAGTGTGTATTTTACTATGCATCTGAAGTTTTAATGTCCTCTTGTTGTTATAATCTCTCTGCTGTCAAGTAATTTTTGAGATCAATGGAGAATTATAAAAGGTTGTTTTATTTTAAAAAATCATATTCTTGAGACGGTCTAGCTTTTTACTTAACAGTCCTTTGCAAATAATTTTCCCAACAGAAGCTTTCATGAGTGATATTTAAAAGGATTACATGAATTGTAAACCTTTTCCAAATGTCTATAAAGTAAAATGTTTGATTGCCCCTAATTTTCTACTCAGCTGGATCTGAAATAAATGGCACAAAGATCTGAAAAATATGAGGTTTCACAGAACTGAAAGGGACGATTTGCTGTAGGTCATAATGACTTTTGTCACTTCCATTGGACATTTGTTCAGGTGTTTTATCCTTATGGGTTGAAATAGATTCTCCATTGTCACTTCCTTCATACTTCCTTTTTATTCAAACATTATCAGTTAGGAACATAGGAATTGCCAGACTCGATCAGAACTGAGGTCCGTCTAGTCAAGTCTCTAACAGTAGCCAACACAAAATGCTTCAGAGGAAGACATGGAACCCTCCAAAGGACAAATGTGGGATAATCTGCTCCCTACATCAGACTGATCCTGATATCTAATAGTTAGAGATTGTATGGAGTTTAATATCCTTTCCAAAATACTTGTGATTAATTATAACACTGGATAATCTTGATATGCATGTAAATATCCAGTCACTTTAAATCTTATTAAATTCCTGGCCTCAACAATTTCCTGTTGTAACACATCTGACCCGTCCGGATCAACAGTGTCCTGGCTCTTCCTCGTATTTTGGGTTGAGGCTGGGCCCAGCACCTTTAGTTTGGGGAATTTAGCTCCTCCGTGGGCTGCCACAGAGTCTATCGCCCCGGCCCATGACAGGGCGGGCGAGCCCAGTAGTCTATTGTCGGGATAGGGTTGGTGGGGCTAGGGACACTTCTTAGCGGTCTAGAGACGGGAAGGGGGGAGGGGGACGCAGGCCCACCCGACTCCACTGTGTCCCAGCCCAGGGCCCTACCAGTGGCATGAGGTGACTGCCACTGGGTCAGCGGGGCTCCGGCCTCAACACGCTGACTTGGGGTTTGGCCCCTATCTCGGCCACAACCTGTGGCCTCCCTTGGCCACTTCCTCCCACCTAGCCCTGGAGTACCTGCATCCACGTATGGCCCTCTGGGGTACGGGGGGAGGTGGTGAGCAGATGCCCGGCCAGGCCTTTGCCGTCAGTGGGCGGTAAATCCGGGAACTCCTGGAGGTCGTCAGCCAAGGGTAGCTCCTCCAGGTCACAGGGCCCTGGGGTTACCCCTGGGCGGTCGGGGTCTCCCCACGCTGGGGAGGGGTCATCCTCCAGGTTGGGGCCAGCCTCCAGAGGTCCCTCTCTCTCCATGGGGCGAGGGTCCTGTCCCCAGCTGCTGGGGTCCAGTGGCCCACCCCCCTCCTGGGGGCTGGGCGGCCCCCTCCACCCGCTTGGGCCTGGCGGCCCTACCTGGTCCCTGGGTTCTGGCCACTCCCACGAGTCGTCTGGGTCAGGCAGATCCGGTCGGTCCCACCAGTGTTGGTCGGCCGTGGGGTTGTCTGGACCAGTCTCGGTATCCGGGTCAGGCCTGGGCCGCTGCCTCCGGGGAGGCACGTCTGTCTCCATCAGCAGCTTCCCTCTGACTGAGCTGCCTGGCCTGCCTCTTATACTTCCTTCCCATGCTCTGGCCCCGCCCCTCGGTTCGCAGGGCCCGGTTCTGTCCACCAGGGGCACAGGGAGCCCTCCTCAAACCCAGGCTCGGCGGCTGGCCAGAGCGGCTTACTACACCTGTGGTAATGAGTTTTTACAGTAAAGTGAGAAATGCAATTCAGAGAGTGCATAATATGACAAAAGGGAAATAAAGTAAACAAGAACACAACCAAGTGTCAGTCATTATTAGAGCTGGTCAAAACTTTTTTTTTGACAAAAAGCTTTTCAATCAAAAATGAGATTTCATTGAAAATGCTGTTTTTTAAAAAATTGAAATTTTTTCTTTTGAAAAAATATTTAAACAAATTCAGAACCCAACTCAAATTTGCATTTTAAAACTGTGTGTAATTGTCCAATTTCTGCTTTTTTACTCACCCTACTTTTTCACCTAGAAATTGTGGTGGGGAAAGGAGAGAGGAAAAGTGAATGAATAAATAAATAAAAGAAAATGTGGGAGAAAGTAACATAACACTAATTTATCCAGAGAAGGGGGACAAAAATTAAGAAGTGGATTTTTTCTGAGTGAGAAAAAGGGGGAAACATTTTCAAAGTAAGATGGAATCTTTCTGATCAAAACAAAAATAAATTTCCAAAAAATTCCTTTTGAAATTTTTTGTCAAAAATGAATATTCTCAAAAACTTTCAAACACAGATAAAGTATTTCATTTTTCTGAAACAATTCATGGGATACACAGAAAACCATTTTTACCAGCCTAATTTAATACATGTTTACTGCCTGTTCTTCAGTCACACCCATCTCAAATATTTGAGCTCAGATTATGCAGACTGATTAAACTGATGAGACAGCTGCATCTCCCCCTCAATCTGCCACTGTCTATAATCTAAAGGTAGCATATTTTTATGCTCCCTAAGGGAATCCAGGGTTGAGAAGCACATCACCACCATCTGCTCTTAGCATGAAGTGGTCTTCTCTGTCCCTGCTGTGGGTTTCTTCCCTGTAACCAACAGTCTCTAGCAGCACAAGCACCATCTTCCAGGCCCCCACTGGCCTTGCTGTCTCTGTACAGGTAGTGATAGATGCACACCAACTCCTGAGTCCTCCAACCCAGTCACTGAACACTCACAGAATTACCAGGTTTGCGGTTCCCAAAGGAACAGTTCAAACCAGCTTGTAAGATTCAACTGAGAATCACCACTTTGCATAACACCACAGCACTTAGAGATTTTTATAGTGAAAACAAGAATAAGTTTACTATCAAAGAACAAGGATTCAATTGATAGTGAGTAGGAATATTAGAAACAAACGGTTACATTTAAAACAAACTCATAACATGCGTTCTACAGACTAAAAAGTTAACAAGGTAGTCTGAAGAAAGCTGAAGAAGTCTGTGAAGCCTGAAAGTTTGTCCCTTCCACCAACAGAAGTGGGTCCAAATAAAAGATATTACCTCACCCACCTTGTGTGTATGCATTTACTCTCTTGACCAAAGATGCTTATCTCACCCAAAAATTCTCTCCAGCATTTTCAACCATGCCTGGTTGAGACCCACCCCTTTCACATGAAACAAAGCACTGGCCTTTTACTTCCTCAATGAAGGATGCCCAAGCTTCTCCTCCATCTCCACAAATATTCTGAAGCAAATCTTTGACGTACATCTCCAGATAGGATCTCTTCTCCCTTCCCCCATCCCACTGCTTTTCCTCTTCCTGTTAGTTTATTTCTGAGGTCCTCATAATCCTACATTTGCATTCAGTTTATGGTGATAGGAGTCCCATTGTGAATGAGCCAATACACAGTTTACATGCAAACAGAGAGATGGATAAACATCTCGTCTGACAGCAAACCTGGTTTTCACTTTTGCTGGTGACCAGTACCTACACTCAGATTTTCTGTATACGTACATAACTCTAGACACAACATCCATACATACATTTTGCAATGGTAGTGATGACCAGTGTGACACCGGTTTTCATTTGAAACCTTACATGACATTCTTTGGTGAACTTTAATATACATGCCAGACTCAGGAGACTCTGCATGCCCTCGCCAATTGATATTAGAGGTCCTTGGGTCATACCTATTATGACTTATTTTTTTGAGCATGCAGGTGCTTCACAGGGACCAACATATATAGTCTCTGCTTCTGCTAACAACTAAACCAGAAATATAGAGTAGTATAAAGTTCCAAATATATATATATATGTGTATGTTTATAGGACTGGGACATAAATTCAGACTAGAGCAACAAGGACTAAGGGCTTGTCTACCCAGCCCCATAGTATGGACTATGGAGGTGTGAGTTGCAGCATGCACTAATGAATTCCACTGTAACTGCCCATACTGATGTAAATGAAAAGGTACCTAGTTTGCATTAGTGTACTCCCATTTCAAACAGGACTACATTAATGTCAACTATGTACTTTTTAGTTCACGCTAGCAGTGTCTACATTGAGTAGTTACAGTGCAATAGTTTAGTGTGCCCTGCAATTCCCGCCCTGTAGTCTGTACTGTGGGCTGTGCGGATGAGGATTCCAATAATAAACTCACAATTACTCAGCAAAGCATGGCCACATCATGATGCCCATCTCGAATGGACATTTTCGGGGTATTCATCCAGAGAGTTTTCACTCACTGGTTATCAACAGGAAACTCCTACATAAAGTAAAAACTATAATTTGACTTAAGACAATATGCACTTTCTGAGAATAGAGCAGGCAGTTCAGTGGTCTGAAAGACTGTGGATTTCAAGGCCATTGACAAACTTATTTCCATTTCTACCAAGCAAGACGGCATAGAGCATGATACAGGTGAATAAAGCAGCAGGACTTGATTCAAGGGAATAGAAAGGAACTCTGTGCCACGCGTTCTAAATTACTGAGCAAGGTTCATTAAAGGAGCAAAATACAGTCTCAGTAAGCTGACCAGAAGGTTAAAGCAGGATCCTCAGGATACAACAACCAAGCTTGGTGGGACCCCAAATGATAGAGCAGGCAAACAGCAGGTTGCATTGCATGCAGCTGATTGCTGCGAGTTAGCCTCTCACTGATGGTGCATTATCCAGTATTTGTGGGAACACACTACAGAATTCAACAGAGAGGAAACCAGGACTGGTCTATAGACGTTAAAGAGGGATCAAAGAAATTACTACAAAACCCATTAAGTTTAATAGAAATTGAGATTCCTTTTTTCTAGCTGTTCTTTTTAAAGATGATCCTATGGAATGCTACACCAGTGATAACACTTGTACTTCGTTCTATAGGAGTTCTCCGCAGGCGTTACGTAGGAACACAATGTCCACCTACCAGTCAGAGTGGATGAAAGATGACAGTACCTGAGAGAAGAACTGAGGGGAGTGGGGAGGCATTGGATTACAAATCAGCTGTTGTGTGTGACATCTAGGGAGGGGGCACTGATTTTTTTGGTGAGGTGGGATGAAGGTCTGGATCACTTATTATTATGTTTCCAATAGCATCCACAATGTACTAGGTACAAATATTACATTGGATGTTATAATCCAATAATCCATATAATATTGGATATTTTAACATGTACTAGGTATAAATATTACATTGGAGCCCAGAGCCCCAAGTCACAACCCAGCCCCATTGAGATAAGTGCTGTACAAATACACAGGAGAATACAATCACGTCCCTGATGAGCTCATGTCCCATCTGCACACTCACTAGCACAGCACACCTTGCTAGAGACATCCTCCCCTTTTTATTCAGCACAGCAGAGAAGTACTGGAGGAGCAATTAGTTGTGATTGCACCTGCTGCTCATTCCTCTTGTTAATGCCATTGCTTTCACTCTGCCTGTCACTGTAATGCTATTTATTGATGACGCTGACACGGGTAGTAAAGAGATGCTTCATCATGCACAATCCCACTCCACCTTATTTCATATTTTTCAAGGGTTTTTTTTGTGTATTCCCTTGACAAGCAAAAATTGATAAAGCCAGCTGTGAATGTGATAGATCAAAACAGATAATGTTGATCCTAATTCTGACCATTTAGAACAATAGGCCCAATTCGGATCTCAGTTTGCTTTGGTGTAAGCCCTGGGTAAGTGCATGGAAGACAGTGGGCCAGCTTCTGATCTCAGTTATACTAATATAAATCTGGAATAACTCCCTTGAAGTCAGAATTATTAATCCAGATTTATAATGGATCAGAATTTGGGCCAATTTTGGTGTAAAAGAGATCAGAATCTTGCCTGCTGTCTTTAAATCCTTTAACGCATTAAAAAATACACTAGGATTTAAAAAAACACAATGCAAACACCAAGCAACAAAGCAAACTATAAACCTGTAAATAGAAAGTATAAAGATTCAAACACACTCTAGCCTAGTTTCAGAATAAGGACTGAAGAAAAACATCAGACCAGGTGTCCTAACCTAATTAAGATCTAAACAAGAGACCAACCATGCTCTTCTTGCCTCAGCCTTTCAGATAAATGCAGACACTTTACAACAGCAACAGGATGTATCAAAGTCAGGCTGAAACCCAGGAGGAGGACCATTGTTTCAATTAACAGGGCTCTGCAATAAGTTAAATGGTGACAGCTATTAAAAGAGCAATAGCATTCTGGGCACTGCTGAGGGGGAAATCAGTGACATAGAATGCAACCTCATGCCAGAACTTAGACTTTGTTAAAGATGGATGGGGAAATGGCCAGCTTGGATTTCTTTCTAGCTCTGGTATTACCAGACTTCATTCCCAGACATGGCCCACACAGGCTATACCTACAGGAACGAAACAAAGAAACATTCATCCTATATATACCACTGTTTATTGTAGTATTATAGATGGAAAAAAAAGAAGCACTAAGCCTCACAGCACACGGAGGAAGAAAGATTCCATTTCAGGGGGGAAGATAACCCAGAAAAGAACCTGAACTAGCATTATCTTTCTATCCCAGCCCACTCCACAAGTGAAATAACCACCTGGGGGAGGCCTCTCTCTGCCTGATGTCAATCTTCTTCAGCCGTCATTTTCCAACCATGAGTTTGGCAGCCCCAAGACATTCTTCAGCCTTGGTTTTATTTGGGGACCAAATGTAAAGGGCCAGATTGGCTGCCTGTTTATGGTAGCTGAGAAATTGGCTCAAAGATGCTGGTTCTGTTCCCAACAGTGCATACAAACATCTGTATAAGTGGTGACAATCAGTACCTTTTATATGAATCATTCACTGTCCCCTTTCACAGCCCATCTCGATTGATAGTGTTGGAAAAGAAGTCTTCCATTTATCCAAAGAACATATGCCACACAGCACTGAGGTAATGAATTTCCCCACACAACGGTGCCAACGCATCTCAACCCTGTTGCGGAGGGACCTACGGGCAGGTCAGTCATTAGGTTGATCCAGAAACTTTTCCATTTATTCTTCCAATCAGGACAGCAAGCGTGGAGGAGATTTCTATCATGTGGGCACTTGAGTATTGTTCTCCTCATTAAGGCACAATATTATAATTAGCACTTAGCACCTATCAGAGCCCGGTATTGGCAGCAGCCTCCAGTTCCCAGCAGCCAGCAATCCAGAGCTCTGCCTCCCAAAATGAAGGAGGATCTTTGGTCTCTGCCGCTGCACAACAATAAGACAAAGTGGATGCATCTGACAAAGTGGGTTTCTGCCCATGAAAGCTTATGCCTAAATAAATTTGTTAGTCTTTAAAGTGCCACAGAACTCTCGCTGTTTTACAACAATAAGAGCCGCTCCGCACAAGTTGTCTATTAGGAACTGGACTGAGACCACCATCTCAGCTCAAGTTGTTGATAAATATTGAGAACTGAGCATGGGAGTCATAAGACCCGACCTCTGTTCCAGCCACTTGCTCTGCGCAAGTCTGTACATTTTCAGCAGGATCCATAAAATGTATATGCTCAACTTGAGACACTTATGGGCTGCTTTTCAGAGAGGCTGATACCTACAGCTCCCCTTGACTTCAGTCAGAATTGTATGTTCTCAGTGCTGCTAAAAGCTGGGCCCCAGGCATCTCAGGCTGGGCACTCAGAAACTGAAGCATGCAAAAGATAGACATTTGACAGGGTTTAAAATAAAACAAAGTAAAATAAATAAAATTGGCCTTAGCATCTCTGCTTTAACTGGGGATAATAATGCTTCTCCCTCCTCTTTTGTAAAGGCACTGGGAGAAAAGGTGTCATGTAACTGGTAAGTATTATCATCAAACACTAATATCTGGAATATCGTGTTTTCATGGATTTATATTTGCTGCATTAGGCCAAATTAGCAGAAAGGAGTGTTCTTGCTAGCTGAGGGTACAAAAGCCCAGGACCACTAACTGAACCCATGCCTCCTGCCATCGGGCAGTTCTGAACTCTAAGCCAGACCAGAAATTTGGCTGATGTTTTTTAAGATTTCACTGATTTCATCTTCTTATCTGGCATGTTTCTACTTCTCATGAGGTCCCTGCTCTGTAGAGTTGACAGTGCATATCTAATGACTCTGTACACATTTTAAAAAAAAAATCTGTGTAATCAAAATGGAGAAGGTTCACTCTGGACATAACTTAAGCTAGAGGAAAAACAATTCCTTATATTACGCTAAAAATAATGTAATTCCAGTGTAATAATCACAAATAGGCAATATGCTTGGCATATTGGGGGCCAGAGGAGGGGAAGGAGAAGCCACAACCTTAAATAACACTGTGTAGACTATGGAGACTATAGTGGTCTGTGGCCTCCCTCCCCGTTGGTCTCAGAGGGAAGCCACATCCACTCACTATGTTGTGCCTATGAGTGCAATGCTCAAAAGGGGAATTATCAGTCAGAGGGCGCTGCCCCTCTAGGCAGGGCAGAGCAATAAGCAAATGCAGGCAGTCAGGCCTGAGGTGGGTAGGCTGCCACCCCAGGGGCAGCAGGGGATCAGAGGACTGGAGCCCACCCTCCTCCATAAAGTCTCAGCCAAGGGCCCTGACAGTGGTGGAGAGTTCTGCCACTGGGTCAGCAGGGATCCCACCCGAACACACAGACCTAGACTGGCAACACAACCGTCCTAATATCTGGTGTCCCTGGGCTACTTCCTACTACCCCTTAAGAGTGCACCTTGGTCTCCTGGGGTTCCTTCATCTCCCCAGCATGGAGACCATCACCCCTGGCTGGCAGCAGTCCCAAGGGCTGTAGAGCTCAGTCTCAGGTGGAGGGCTCACTAAAGGGTGAAAGACATCTGCTTCCTTCCCCAGCTCTCACACAAATGAGATGCAGGGCCTGCCTTTAAACTTCCTGTCCCACCCCTCTGCTTCTGGTGTGGGGGAGTGGCTTGCCTGGCCACTCAGGTGTGTCCAGCAGGTGTGGAGAGTGTTTCCTCTCCATCAGTCTCAGAGGGAGGCCATGTCACTTTACTACTGAGACATGCAAAAATGTAATTGTAGAGCATTCCATTCACTGTTTGAATCCATTATTCATTTGAATATAAGCCAAACAAATGTATTTCTACCCCCCTTTTATTTTTTTTCTGAGCATCACTTCTTATATAGCAGTCTCATATAGAAGTCCCAAAGCAAATAGATTTTTGCACTAATAAAGTGAGGTGATACAGCCAGCTCCAAAAATCCATTAAAACTTTAATAGGCTTGGTATAGAACTGTGTTATTCCAGGAGTCAAGAGGAGACAGAATTTCATCCTGTTGTGACAATAGGATATTGAATGAAATTGAAACCTGTTAAAGATACAAACTCTTAAAACACTGATTCCCAAAGTATACAACTCTTCTGCTAGAATGGAGCCACAAACCTAGGGAGCATTGATTGAAGACTTGGCTTATGTGGAGAACATAAAAATTCTATAGTTAATTGTTATTGAATTCTTGTATCCAGTGCCCATGGAACTTTACAGAGTGAATATGGCACATTTCCGTCCCCAAAGAGCTTGTAGTCTAAACGGATGATGACAAAGCAAAATACTGAGGCCAGAAAAACATGGCTGGTTCAAACAGGCTGGAAAACCTAGAGTGGAAAGCTCTAATGACACCACCTCTAGTGCCACCTGAATTGGGAAGGTCCTCCAACAGAAGACAGTCATTTCTACACTGAAGGAGAGAGTGAAACAAGGAGTAACTGCTAGAGCTCTTTTAAAAGAGGGAGTGGGGAGTGGGAAGTTAAGGAGTCAGGGAAAAAGCAAAGCAGCCAGAGCCGTTTTCATAGGAGAGAGGGAATAGTTAGAAGCAGGGTGGGCTCCATTCCTTGGAAGATGGGAGCAAGGAGTAGAAGGCCATGTAAAACTAGGAGCTTGAAGACCCACGGCTTACTCTGCAGCCTGAAAACCAGAAGGTGCAAAAGAAGCTGTTGCGGAGCTCTGTTCTGCAAAGAGGAAAGGACAGAACAGAATTTGTTCTGTCAAGCTTTCAAGTTAGATAAGCTTTCGAGCCACACAGAGCTCTGTGTAGCTTGAAAGCTTCTCTCATTCACCAACAGAAGTTGGTTCAATAAAAGATATTACCTCACTCAGCTTGACTCTCTTGCTTTATGCATGTGAGTTACGTGATTGAGTTCAATGTGATTAGTAATCAACATGGGTTGTGTCCACACATCATATGCATCTAACAGTATTGTTCCTCTGTTGGAAGCCTAGACTGGCATATAATTACCTTCTAATAAATAATTCAGCAGACTCTTTGGTTGGGGTATGTTTGGGGTTGTTTTTTTGTTTTGTTTTTGTTTTCCAATGCAGACAGGCTTCCCAGTTAGAGTTGGGCAGAAAACAGTTTACCTATCCTGTGAGAATCTGAAATGTCAAAAAATGTCCATGTCCCAAATTGGGATGAAAAGTCAGTCTCAGATTTTTTTTGAATTAGTAATAAAAAAAAACAAGGATTAGATCAATCAAATGTTTTATCTGGATAATTTCAAAACATTTTGTTTTATTTTGACTTTTAACTTTTTATTTTTTTCATATATATTAACTAATGAAAAAATCATTTTGAACTAGAAAATAAATCTTTTCATTTAGAAAATCTCAAAGTGCTATGTTTTGACAATTTTTAAACTTTTAAAAAATGTTTTTAATCAAGAAATTAAATTAAACTGGCCCTTTCCACAAACAGTTTCCATTCTGACTAACTGACATTTTGTGATTAAAAAAACCTTTTAGCTGGAAAATTCCCAACCAGCTCTGCTCCTTCAGTCTCATATCTTCTTTTGGTCTGAGACAACTGAAGGAGGGGAGGTGTGAGGGAAGGAGCTATTTTGCTCTTTTTTCCCCTCCTCTTTCAGTATCTCTCTAATGCAGTTGTCTCTGTCTCACCACACTCACAAAATAATTGTCTGAACAAGACAATAAGCTTGTGATACATGGTTCTTATGCTGAATGTCACAATCAATTTCAGCTACATGTGCTTTTAGCTCCAGTTTCACTATTCTAGTAGCTCAAATGTGAAGAATTTATGGGCTTATATCTCAACTAAAGGAGCAATTTCAGGCATAAAATGAAAAAGCACCATACTAGGAAGGTGGCAGTCAGCCCTGAGGTGTGAGGAGCTAATTCACTTGTGGTTAATTTATTTGTATCTCTTGACTGGATAGGATCATACTGAGTTGGGTGACAGAGTACAAAAATCAGAAGTGCTGCCTCTGGGATATCATTCTTACTTTGTCTTGGCTCTCACAAAGCCCTTATGTGGGGGGCTCTCTGGGGATCCAGATTACACGTTGGTGAAAAGCTGATGGGATGGGCACACCACACATTGCTCCTTGTCAAGTCCACAGGACTCCTCATCATAAGGTAATGTTACCTTCTCACCCCACCTGCTGAGTAGAAATTTTGCTTAGGGCATAGATTGGTGGTGACTTCCCTACCAGTGCAAGTCCAGTGAGAAATCCCCGGGGAGCTGAGCACCAGTGTAAAGGGAGGGGGCTTCTGTACAGACAATCCTGGCCTCCACAGATTGCAGAGATCCATACACCAAATCCTCTGCTTATTCTACAGGCAGACAAGTCTTCTACCATGAGGGAATGAAGTTGGTGATACTTGCAACATTTTGAGTTCCTTACACCAGCATATCCTCTGTAAGGCTCCTTGAATTCAAACCAAAGGGCCTGGGAATGGGTGAACAGTTATAGAGTCTCTGCCTGCTGTACTTCTTGGATCATGTCTTGTGGAAAGTGTCAGACTTGGAATTTGGGGATTTATTAGATGGTATATGTTTCTGAAAGGGGGAGAGACATACAATATAATATGTTTATGATTAAAAGCAGCAGCTTGGCCAAGTTTGCCCAGAAGACACCTGTAGTTAATTATCTTCCTGCAGCACCATCAGGAAATAATTGTCACAGCTTTCAACAATAGCAGCAACAGAATGGCTGTAGATTTTGTGGCTGGGATGTAATTAAATATGGAGAAATATTTAAAAAACAAAAAATCCCTTGTTCCATTCACTCACTCTGACTGGTCTTGACATTGAAAGCGAAGCTTAATCCTTATAGAATAATTTCTCTTCTCATTTCATTCTTTGAGACTTTAAAATGAGCTGATTCAGATTTTGGTCCATATCCTGATCCCCTTTTTCATGGTAGATAGCAGCTTTCTCACAAACAGTCCCACTGAAATAAATGGGGCTACTTGTGGAGTAAAGTGCTATCCAACATGAGTAATGGTATCAGAATCTAGCCTTTTGAAAAGAAAGAGTTCTGAAATGGAGTTTTCTGTGTCTCTCTCAGGAATGTGGGTTTTGGTACCTACAACAAGCCTTTCAGTTTTACTAAAAACAATAGTTCAGGACTAAGATGCTAAGCAGAATTCAGGTCTGTCTCTCAAGATCATACCTACTCATCTGAAAACTTTTGTTTTCATGAGAAAAACAGGCAAGATTTGTTATTGTGCCTTTGCAGTTTATATATGAAGAATCTTAAGATGCTTACCTACAGACCTCAAACCTACCTTTTCACAATGTGAATAATGCTGACAGCATTCAGCTATTGTAGAAAATCAGACAACAGGATTTTTCATATACTGATATGTTTACAGAACTGCAGTACATTTTCAAAGCTAGTGATATAATTTCTAAATTTTGCACCATGAAAGCCACCTCTGCACTAATTTGCTCTGTAAAATACTCACTGTGCTGCAAAAATGCATTGCCTTGGAAACTGTGAGGGTGAAGTTTGAGCATACTCTAAAAGGGAGCTGTAGTGTTGAAGTTAAAGTGATTATTTCCATAGTATACTTACGAGAACATGATCTTCTGAAACAACTGCAGAGTACAAAAAGCTCATTTTCCTACTGCATGGAGAAAAATACACAATAATGTAATGAACATTAGTTAAAGTTGTCATGCTTCAGAAACTGAAAGGAATATTCCTTACTTGAGGCCCCAATTCATCAAAATAAATACCCCAATGGGACTACCCAGGACTAAATTGAAGCACAATTTGCAGAAACAAGGCCTAATGAAGAAAGAAGATCCTTTTACTTTTGCATTCTGATAGATTGTTTGGTAGTGACACAAGTAGTTTTCTCCTAACATAAAAAGCACAGATAAGAGGCATAGATTAACAGTCAGGACATTTCTTTTAATAGTACTATTGAACCACACAGTATGCCAATTCAAGTTTCTGGATTTTATTCTTCCATTTTATGGCAGTAACTACCACACATCTCCTTGAATTTCTTTTTATCATCATCCTAGCAATTTTGTGCCATCATCCTTGCATTTAAAGTTTTAAAAAGTCTGTTTTGTATGGAATACATAGAAAAAACAAAGTAAAAAAGCTAAAAGAAAAGTGATTTTTAGATGATTCTGAAATGAGAAAAAAATTCTAAATATGTAATAATTCAGCCTGATATATTCATGCAGAAAATGAAATTAATAATAGAAGAGAGGTCTGGGATATGCAGCTTTTCAATGACATGTCACCAGTCTTTCTGAAAGCTGTTTAATTATCCAGATTGTGTTTTCAATAAGCTACTTCACAAGATAAAATCTGTTAGATGAACTGTTCTATGAGGAATTCGTTTGCTCTATATAATCTAAAGTGACCCTTTGCTGCACTGCTGTATATTTGATTATATAAACGGGATGGAATAGCACATGATTTGTATTATTTCACTTTTGAAAGATGCAGTATTTCTTAATTTCTCCAAAGAACTGAAGAAAATATTACAAACGAAGAGGAAGCTAGAAAAATTGCTTGTTAAATAGCTCATTTATTTTTATATCCATTTGCAACTTTTAATATTGACTCTTTAGAGAGGTAGGCTAATAGCAGAAAGAATGAAAAATGAAGTGGATGGAGAATTCAAAAACTTTACTCCCTGCACCCACCAGAGGATTGCCCCAGTATTTAGTCCAGCTACTCAGGGGCTGAGTTTGAGCCAATTCAATTAAATGCCAACTTTTAAATGAGAAATTTGCCTACTTACCCAACATGCCTGGTTTTCAAAAATAGAAGTGTGTGACACTGTATGCCTATGCAACAAAAAAACCCAGAGTCTCAGAGCCCAGGTCAAGTGACTTGGAATCATGTAGTTTGTACTACGGGGCTAAACAGCAGTGTAGATGTTTGGGATAGGGCTGAATCCAAGACTCTGGGAGGCAGAGGACTAGTCCAGCAAGGCGGAGGACTAGTCTACTGTAGAAGCACTACATCAGCACAGCTACAGCTGTGCCGCTGTATCGTATCTGGTGAAAACACTCTACATCAATGGGAGAGAGCTGTCCTGTTGGCATAATATAGCCATCTCCACAAGAGGTGGTAGTTATGTCGGCAAGAGAAACTCTCCCACTGACCTAATGCTGTCCACACTGGTGCTTAGATGGTGTAACTTACTCTGCTTATGGAGGTGTCTTATTTACACCCCTGAGTGATGTAAGTTATTCCAAAGGAAGTGGTAGTGTAGACCCGGCCGTAGTGCAGAAGATCCTAACTTTTAGGCACTCTGCCACCTAGTGGAATTTCCAAAAGAGTTAGATGCCCAGCCTACCCATGGATTATATGGAGACAATTAGGTACCTTAAAGCTATATGTCTTTATTGGAGATGGAATTTCCATCTTAGGTGGACATATCCACAAATAGCTTTCATGGGCTAGTACACTAAAAATAAAAGTGTAGCTGTGGCAGTATGAGTGGCAGGACCCGCCTTGAGTACAATCCAGTCTAAGACCCTAGCTATGCACTCAGGTGGCCAGCCTGTCCCACCACTTGCACAACTGCAGCTACCCGTCAATTTTTAGCGTGCTAACTAGATCAAAGCTGTGTCTCCCCAAGCTAAGAATTACACCTCCAAGGTATACACACACTCTTAGAATAGGACTCACAAAAACCAACACGCTGAGTGGAAAACTGCCTAAACTAGCCAGGAGGAAATGCAAAGGAGAGGGATGTGGCCTACACCCTGCCCTCAAAAAATTCAGATCTCCACTTTGCCTGATTTGGCACAAACCCAGGTTTCCCACCTTCCAGGTAAGTTCCCTAACTACTGGGCTATTGGGTATTCTGAGGTGGGACCATCTCTGTGCTACGTGTGGGGGGACGCTTATCTTGCAGCAGCATCTTTTTCTGTAGGCATGCTCTGATCATGCCCAGACCTGATACCTGATAGACCCTTGACCGGAGGCAGGTTTCTGAGAGGTGGTGGGGTGGGCAGTATAGCACCTTGACAAAAGACAGTCAGGCCATATGCAGTGTTGCTGTCGCCATGTTGGTCCCAGGATATTGGCAGGACAATGTGGGTGAGGTGATATCTTTTATTGGACCAACTTCTGTTGGTGAGAATGATAAGCTTTTGAGCTTACAAAGGTATTACCTCACTCACCTTGTCAGTCAGGGGCACAGGAATACATAGGGTGAGCACCAATACAACAGAGGAAGCCTTATTTTTTTAAAACTTTATAAAGGAAAACCCAGAAATATGTATGCTATTATATGAAGTAACAATAAATACTTGCTTAGGAAAATAAACTATAAATTACCACCACAAAATAAAAGAAATTTGTCAACAACATGCTATGGGAATCAGAGAATCAGCTTCTCCTCTCCCTGGCTGCTAAGTCTAGTTTCACCCCTGCTGTCCCGCCTTCGGTTCTTTCCAGCTTGCAATGCTCCTTCCATTCAACTCTGCTATGACCACCTTCTTTCCAACAGGTTCACCTGCGTACAACAACCCTTCTTCCAGAGGGCCACATCTGTTCCCCATGCACCCAAACTGTACCCCTTCTGTCAATATCCCAACCAGCAGCCTCACTGGTCATGCTGTCTATGCCCCTCGTGGCTGGGCTCCTTGCACACAGCCCCTCAAGTTCCGGCTTCCTCTGCAAATTCCCTTTTTACCTCTATTCATCCCCTTCTCTAACCCCCTTACAACTGCCTCTTCTATGGCAGATTCTGAGCCCCTGCCCAGCCCGAGCTGCCCTCTCATTCGCTGTCTTTCCCTCCAGGACAGTAGTCTGTGCTGCTGCATCACAGCTCCAGGCCATAACACAATCAATCTTGGTCAAACCGCAGCAGGTGGTAATGCTAGAAGTAGAGTTACTACACTCATGTTAAAGAATAGCAAAAAGAGGGGGAACCTTGAGTTATCTATTTAAGGAAAATTGTTTCTTAAAGCAACATTATTCTTAATGTAATTATTTTTTAAAATAGCTTTTCACTATTCATGAAAATTGACTGCTCTATGGAGTTGATTGTCTGCATTTTCTAAATATCATGGTAGCTATACTGTATAGCTATCCCCATCATAGGCCCTGATTTAGTAATGTACTTAAGCACATGCCTGACTTTAAGCTCGTAAGTAGTCCCACTGATGTAATATATTTGTACTAACTTAGCAAAGCATGAAGCATCACTGAAGGCTCCCGGGGTACGGGGGGTAACTCTGTGTGCGTCAGGATCTGGGACTAATTAAAACTCAGCTTCCCACACAGCGGAATTGAGAGTAAGGGATATAAGAGCAACTGCTTGGAGGTCTGGGCTAAAAATAGCTTTGAGAAAGTAGGGCTCTGTACCCACAGAACTAGGATGAACCAGAGACTGTGGAGCTTTTCTGCTTACTTCGTGCTTATAGATACTTATTGTACTTTATGAATACTCACCCCTGAGACCAATATTTTGCTGACAGTAAGAGCTTTCTTCTCTATTAGCATTTCCTTATAACAAAGGAGAAATTGCAAACATAATTACCATTTATCAATTAGTACAGAACTCATGTTGAAAACTACACTACCACTGATGAGTTGGACAAGCAGGGTGAAGGTTTATTTGCTTTTGAATGAGTGATACATTAACAAACCAGAGCTGAGAAAACAAACTGTCTGGGGAAATGCTGACAGTATGTCTAGAGGTGATTGCAACTGCAAATACCAACTGTCTATGTTTTATGGTGGATCACTAATACAAATAACAGTAAGATAACGATAAAGGGGAATTCAGTCTGAAGCTGGATGAAAATGGTTTGAAAAGTTCAGGCACCAGCTGCTGTTGTAGAAAGTCAGCTAAAGAAAGACTCATGATAGAAACCACAGAGGCAACATTGCACCTGTGCACCAAGGGGCAAATAATCATTATGATACTAGTAAAAATTCTCTTACAGCTTGAATCAGGTTTTGCTTTGAAGCATGTGTTAAGAAAAGCCATTTCACAGGGTAGGAAGGACAGAGTATGGATAAGGATTCTCTCTCTTCAGGGTGTCAGATTACCTAGATAAAACGGCTGTTTAGTGAGCTTTGGACGGAGAGGACAACCCACGAATCTGGAAGGATTCTTCTTGTAGGAAGAACAACGAGAGTTCTGTAGCACATTAAAGACTAACAAATTTATTTTTTGCAGGCATAAGCTTTTGTGGGCTTTAACCCTCTTCGTCAGATGCTGGGAATGGAAATCAGATAGGTGGTATATATATATACTTGTAGGAAGGTGTCCAACCAGAAGATCCCATATTCCAGTTTAACTAGAGAGTTAAAAGATCCAGCTCTGCTTCAGAAGAATTAGGAGCAAGAAGACAGGTTCCTCATCTTAGTGGCAGAGGAGGCTATTGGGAGGTGGGAGGACAGGGAGAAGAGGAAAGATGGGGATGACCTGAGGAATGGGAAAGTAAAGGAGATGAAGGGACCCAGAGATAGGGACAGGAAAAGAGATTACTGAATTGCTTTAATTTGGGGAGGAAGGGAGAAAAAATTAAAACTAGTCTGTGTGCAAGGCACCAAAACTATATCCAGGGCCATCCACAGGGAGATATAGTAGGAAACAGGGGGGAAAAAAACAAAAAACCCAAAGCCCATATTTTTAACAGTATGAAAACATGTTTTTTTTAAAAAAAATATTTGCACCTGCATAATTTAAGTTAATTGGAAATATATTTACAGTGCTGTACATCAAGTTCAAAGCCACCACAAAGACTGCATTTTAATTGATCAACCCCAAGAGGTTTCACAAACAAACAATGTAAACACAGTGGAGTACGAGGGTCAACCAAACAAACAAAACTAGTCTGACATAAAATGGCATTCCTCTGGGCTTTGTACGGCTCATAAAACTTCGCACAATCAAGAAACTGATAATGGAGCAATTTTCTGAGAGAAATTGCAATCAGTTTGCATATCTCAGATGGCAATGTCACTGTGTTCCTGAATACGCCGATTGTTTGATGTCTTTATCTTCTGTGGACTAGCACATGGCTCTGATACGTGTCTCCTGACAGAAGGACCCTAATCAGAAGCCAGCATCACCTCAGAAAATGGATACATGCTTTATGCCAGGGCACTTGCTCTTGCTCAGGGTCTAGTGCACTCTTTCTGCTCACTAGGCCTGTTCCTAGCCAAGCCACATGCTAACAGGAATGGAGTAGGTGAGGGGGAATGGTGAAGTGATTTTAATTCACCTTTCTGCATCCCATTGTCTCAGCAATGCCAAGGGCTTCCCTGGTGTAAATTAGAGTAGCCTCAGGATTGCAGTAATGTATGTTCAGTTGCAATAGCCCCCTCATGGCTGTTGCACCAGCTGAGAATAAGTAAGAGTACAATGAAGCTCTGCTTCTAACCACGTCCTCCCTCTTCTCCACCATGTTCCCTATACAATCCCTATGCTGTGGGGTTAAGAGGCAGGGCAGCCAGCTCTATGCCTTTAAAGAAACCACCTTTTCTCAGGGGTATTCCCAGGTGGCTAGGTATGCTGCCTATGTAATAGTCCCTTTGTGCAGCCAGAATGAGGTAAAGGGGCTGAGACTGGATGATTATCCAGTGATGGCTTCTCAGGAAGAAGTTGCACCAATGATTTATCAAGAACAATTTAGAACAGTGAGTGATAGAGGTGACAGCTGTGGGAGGGATTTCAGTTTGTTTGCTCATTGCAGGACAAATTTGTTTGAATGGATGCATTCAGTGAAAGGAGTTATTATGCAGACAAACATGTTACCATAAAAGCCTTAAATAACAAAAGAAAATTTGTGAAGCTAAGTGGGGTCCTTTTTATTCTTTCTGGCTGTTAATTCATCTATCTATTTAGATGCAACTGGTTTCGGATATAAGAGTCCTCTGGGTGTTTTTCAATGTGCAATGCCAGAGCCATGGTAATTGAAACTAATACTGCAGAGTTTTCTGTTCAAGCTATTCTGAAATAATTAAACAATTCTGTAGTACATATCGATCTATTTTATAAATGGATATTTAATGAGGTACACAAAGGAGGGAATGCAAACAACATAGAAGATATATAAAGAGCCCTGGCAAAAGGAAAAGTAGTAGAAAGCCAGACAAACTCTGATGGACATTACTTAGTGCTAGACCTGGCTCTTCCATGTCCTGCTGCACAAGGAGGTAAAATGGCACAAAAGGATGCTGTTACCACAGGGCGAGCATGAGAGGGTATAATGAAACAGTGCAAAGGAATGCACAGGCAACTACATAATGAGCAAACTCAAAATGGTGGACAACATGTATGGTCCTAGTCTGGTCAGCGCCTGCACTACCCTCAGCTGGCTGGTAGAATGCCAGTCAAGTTACTTGTCTTCAGAAAAACAGCAGCAGGTGCCCAGCTGAGTGCAGAATTGGCCTCCCTAAGTAATCCTGACTTGCCACAGTAGGTGGCCATGGGACGAGCAACGTACCAATACCTCTTCTTTTAGTAAGGATTTACTTTAGGTTGCAAAAGTTAGACAGGAATGCCAGACCTATAACAGAAAGAGATTAGCACAGAGTGCCAACAGTATGAGATGATCTCCAATTTAATCCAGCTATGCTACCACTATTTGTAGGGTATTTCTGTTTAGATCACTTTAGTCTCTGGGTTTTCATGAGGGAAGTGTCACCCATATGTCACTGCTGTACATGCTGCATTCACTTTTTTAGGTTACATAGTTTAACAGAATTCTAAGTAGAGATGTTAATGACATATTTCCTATTGGTTTACATTCTTGGAGAGAACATAGTGCTATCATGAAGATTCCTCTTTATTTTTTATATGGGAGTGGCATCTATTTTCATTTGCTGATTTTATATATTGAACAATAAATTTATATTGAACTCCATAAGTGTCCCTTAAACATCTGGGACACAACACAATGGCTGAATAAATCTGATTCCAAATGTGGACCAGGCAGGGAGAAATACTAATTAAAGGAGATGTGCCAGTTAAATCATAATCCTAAGAAAGATAGAGCTATTGCCAAGGGGAGTAAAAAACTGACCTAGCTAGCCTAAATGCTTTATACGAAGGCCTGTAGGCAGCTAGGTACCCAGGGAGTTTGGCAGACTTACTAAATGCGGAATTTTATTCTGCTCAAAACATAGTCACATTTAGCATCTCTCCAGTCTCTTCTGTTTGTGTCTCACTCTGTCAGTTATATAATTTACTAACACTAGGTACAGTTCTTTATAGTTAAGTAACTAGTAGTTCAGGAAGATCTAGGCAGGAAGATAATAAAGGGAATAATTTCCCAGAGAAATTATAAAGTAAAATAATCTAGTAATTGTTCAGACACACTCCTGGTGACAGAAACAAGGAAACAACATTCTCCTCAAGTGAATTATTGGTTTCACTGGTTTACTATCAGTGCTGAAAACAGAACCACACTAGATGAAATTCCGGAGTATTCTTTTAAGAGAAAGGTTATTTATCTCTCGAATATCATGATGGCATATATAAAGATGTCTCAGAGTTCAAAAGATTTCAATAATTCTAGGTTTGACAGGTTGCATATAATGTACTATTAAGACTTAGTTTTCTAGATTCTAGTTAGTCACTGGAGTGCTCAGTTTAAAAGCTCCAATGGCAAAAAGATAAAATTTTTCAATATATTTAGAATCTCATTATACTATGGATTAATAGCCAGCACATTGCTCTTCCAGAAAGGAAATCTAGAATCTAATCCAGACAACAAGAGGAGACTGGTCGCTTTGCAGAAGGACAATGTCATCTACATGAATACAAACCTCTTTTGACAGCTGATTCACTACTTCCCCTGACTTCCTGGGTCACGCTGAATAGTGATCTGAACAAGTGAAAGAGTTAGAATGTGAAATGGAAGATGGAGTAAATGACAGGAAACATGGAGGGTTATTCTTATCAGAACGTTACAATGAACAAAGAAACCAGTGAAATTATAAAGCTGAAGTGGGATCACCATACAGATATTTTCTTCAAGATCTCACAGTTCTTCTGTATTATTAAATTATACAGTCAAGAGTAATAAATACTTTGGGCTAGACTCTGACTTCAGTTACTCTGAGTTTTCCCGGATGTACCTCCATTTGCAGCAATGGACTCATTTTAGTGTAACTGAGAGCAAAATGTGGTCCTTCGCACTTATAGGAGCACTTTTTATCTACGGATCTCAAAGCCCAATAAACACGGTTAAGCATTTTATTGTCCTGATTTGTACAAGTTGAGCTCAGTCACAATCCTTGAGCTATCCATTGTGTAGAGGCTGATCCCTAACACCTACTACGATGCATTCCCCAAGGAGAATATAAAAGAACTTACCTTCTGAGCTTCCATTGACCCTTATCTATCAGAGTGACACTCAGTATTTTCCCCAGGAATTTAAATTAGGGAGAGAGTTTGAATTTACAGGGGAGTGAGGGCCGAGGGATGAGATTGTGGGGATGAAGTTGGGCTGTTTGGTACCATAGTAAAAATTGAAAAATGTTTCATGACCATATTATTAGATTTAACTCATGTTTGAAAATCATCACACATATTAAAGTTGGCTATTCAAGTATTCTATTAAGTACTACATCTACATTGTGTAATTTTGCACAACTCTGTTAATGAGCTTCTCAAATGCAGTGCGTTCATCCTTGGTGGCGTCTTGTGTGTCCAGTATTTCCAGTTCTTCAACTAATATGCTCATTAGTTCATTAGAATCATAGAATATTAGAGTTGGAAGGGACCTCAGGAGGTCATCTAGTTCAACCCCTGCCCAAAGCAGGACTATCCTCAGCTAAATCATCCCAGTGAGGGTTCTGTCAAGCCGCAGCTTAAAAACCTCTCAAGATGGAGATGCCACCACCTTCCTAGGTAACCCATTCCAATGATTCACCACCCTCCTAGTGAAAAACCTTTTTCCTAATGTTCAACCTAGACCTCCCCTACTGCAATTTGAGAAAGTTGCTTCTTGTTCTGTCATCTGCCACCACTGAAAACAGCCTAGCTCCAACCTCCCTGGAACCCCCTTTCAGGTAGTTAAAGGCTGCTATCAAATCCCCCCTCATTCTTCTCTTCTGCAGACTAAATAGACCTAGTTCTTTCAGCCTCTCCTCATAAGTCTTGTGCTCCAGCCCCCTTATCATTTTTGTTGCCCTCCACTGGACTCTCTCCAAATTGTCCACATCCTTTTTGTAGTGGGGGGCTCAAAACTGGACACAATACTCCAAATGCGGCCTCACCAATGCCGAATAGAGAGGAATCACTTCCCTCGATCTGCTGGCAATGCTCTTACTAATGCAGCCCAATATGGCATTAGCCTTCTTGGCAACCAGGGAACACTGCTGACTCATATCCAGCTTCTTATCCACCATAACCCCCAGATCCTTTTTTGCAGAACTGCTTCTTAGCTCGTCAGTCCCCAGTCTGTAGCTGTGCATGGGATTCTTCTCTCCTAAGTGCAGGACTCTGCACTTGTCCTTGTTGAACCTCATCAGATTTCTTTTGGCCCAATCCTCCAATTTGTTTAGGTCCTTCTGTATCCTATCCCTCCCTTCCAGGGTATCTACCACTCCCCCAGCTTAGTGTCATCTGCAAACTTGCTGAGGGTGCAATCTACCCCCTCTTCCAGATCCAGGGACCAAACCCTGGGGCACTCCACTTGTGACCGGCTGCCAGCTAGTCATGAAGCCATTGTTTACAACTTGTTGAGCCCTTTGCTCTAGCCAGTTCTCTATCCATTTTATAGTCCTTTCATCCAACCCATACTTTTTTAACTTGCTGATAAGAATACTGTGGGAGACTGTATCAAAAGCTTTGCTAAAGTCAAGGTATATCACGTCCACCGTTTTCCCCTCATCCACAGAACCAGTCACCTCTTAATAGAAAGCAATCAGGTTAGTCAGCCATGACTTGCCCTTGGTGAATCCATGTTGACTGCTCCTGATCACCTTCCTCTCTTTAAGTGCCTTAAAATGGATTCGTTGAGTACCTGCTCCATGATTTTTCCAGGGATTGAGGTGAGGCTGACCAGCCTATAGTTCCCTGGATCCTCTTTCTTGAAGATGGGCACTATATTTGCTTTTTTCCAGTCATCAGGGACTTCCCCCAGTTGCCATGAGTTTTCAAAGATAATAGCCAATGGCTCTGAAATCACATCAGCTAACTCCTTCAGCACCTTCGGGTTTATTGCATCTGGCCTCATGGACTTGTGTATGTCCAGTCTTTCTAAATAGTCCTGGACCTGTTCCTTCAGCACTGCAGGATGTTCACCTCCTTCCCATTCTGTGCCGCCCAGTGCAGTAGTCTGGGAGCTGACCTTGTCTGTGAAGACAGAGGCAAAAAAGACATTTAGTACCTCAGCTTTCTCCACATCCTCTGTCACTAGGTTGCCTCCCCCATTCTGTAAGGGGCCCACACTTTCCCTAATCTTCCTCTTGTTGCTAACATACCTGTAGAAACCCTTCTTGTTCCCCTTCACATCCCTTGCTAGCTGCAACTCCAATTGCGCTTTGGCCTTCCTGATTTCATTCCTGCATGTTCGAGTAATATTTTTATAATCCTCCCTAGTCATCTGACCAAACTTCCACTTCTTGTAAGCTTCTTTTTTGTGTTCAAGCTCACCAATGACTTCTTTGTTAAGCCAAAGAACGGTTTGTTCCTGTGCCCTCAATAAGGTTTCTTTAAAATACAGCCAGCCTGCTTGGATTCTTTTCCCCTTCATATTAGGCTCCCAGTGGATTCTGCCCATCAGCTCCCTGAGGGAATCAAAGTCTGCTTTTCTGAAGTCCATGGTCCGTATCCTGCTGTTCTCCTTTCTTCCTTTTGTCAGGATCCTGAAGTCACTCTCATGATCAGGCAGAAGGCAATTTATTTTAGAACTCAAAATTCTATTCAATCACAAAAAAGAACACTCAGCCATAGCTGTTGTGACTGCAAGTAGCAAGATCTGGTCCATAGCCCTCTGGAACAAAGCTGGAGCAGACGTTATTCTGAAGGCCAAGCAACAGTGTTGGTACAGCCCTTTATATGTCACGATAGTTAATAGCTCTTGGGAATTCTCATCGACGTGCAACTGTAAATACACCTGACACAGATCAATCTTGTCCACCAGCCAAGCCAGAGAAGAGGTCGTCAATGTTGGGAAGAAGGTATTGCTCTGCACACAACACAGGGTTAACATCCCCACAAATCCAAATGGAACCATCTTTCTTGAATCCTGGAATGATTGGTGTTGCCCATTGGCTGTGGGTAACAGGTACTAGGACTCCATTCTTGAGTAGGCACTCCAGGTCAGCTTCAACTTTTGGCGTGTTGGCAGATGGCACGGTTCTGGCTTTCAGACACTTAGGTTGGCTGTCAGGCTTAATATTCAATTTCATAGTGATTCCTTTCATGTTTCCCAGGTCCTGTTCAAAAATAGACCTGTTTCTCCTTTAGCCACCATGTGCACTTCTGCCTGATTGAGCTGGATCTTCTTAAGCCATGGCCTTCCAATTAAGTTGAGGTAATTGCCTTCCACCACAAACAGTGGCAATTGAGAAGTCTATCCACTGAGCTCCACTTTAATATCAGTAATACCCAACAATGGTACAGCTTCTCCAGTATATGTCTTCAGAACAATTTTTGTCGGCTTAAGCAAATGATGATTTAGCTTCTCCTTATACATAGCGTCTGAGACCAATGAAACTGCTGCTTCTGTGTCCAGTTCCATGCATACAGGTTTACCTTCCAACAGCAGGATTACCTAGTATTTATGTGAGCCAAATGCCATGGACAAGATGTGGAGTGGCACTTCTACTTCTGACGGGTTTTCATTTTGATCATCCTGAGTCTACTCTATCACATGCAGATTTTTCTTTTTGGTCTGCCACACAGAAGGCTTCCTTTTCTCCTACTTGCCTGTTCTGTTTGACTCTTCTTTCTTATGTTTGCAGGCACGCTCAATGTGTCCCTTTTTGCCACATTGTCAATACACTAAGTCTTTAAACCGGCATTCCAATACATGGTAACCAGGCTTTCCACAGCAATAACACTTCCAGCTCCCCACTGTCTTATTGGTATATGCTTGTGACACCTTATGCACTCTGGTTGATGCACTTAGTTGTTGTGCTTCCTTTGCTGCCAGTTCCATGGAAACTGCAATTTCAATGACCTTCTGCAAGGTGAGCTTGGCCTCTATGACTAGGTGCTTATGTATTGCTTCACTGTGCAGACCACAAACTAACCTATTCTGCAGTGTGTCATTTAATACATCATTCAATTGACAGTGCTCAGCAAGCTTCTTAAGAACTGCAACAATTTGGGAAATTGTTTCACCTTTTTCTTGATTCCTTTTGTGGAACCCAAATCTCTCTGTAATTACCAGTGGTTTGGGGGAAATTTTTGCATCCAGGATTTTCACAATGTCACTAAGATTTTGTGTCTGGCTTATCAGGTTGCACTAAGCTGCACAGCAAACTAAATATTTTAGTGTCCATAACACTTAAGAAAATTGCCACCTTCTTATCATCTTCAATTCCATTTGCAACAACAAAAAACTCAAACTACTCAGGATATGAGCTCCAGTGCTCAAAAGTTTCATCAAAATATCCCAGGGGACCACTAAGTGTAGCCACTGCTGTATTTTTTTCTCTCCTTTTTTAGTGTCTTTTATTCATGTGTGTTGGGGCTCATTCAAACACAATTAATAGTAATTTCCTTTTACTAGCATTGCTTCCTCCCCCTTCTCAATCTCTCTGCTTTTGGTTTGCACTGTCAGCATGAACAGCGCAGCCACACAGAACGGCAAAAGGGTTTCCTTACATTTTACTTTTGCTTCTCATGAGTGACAATACAGGCAGAGGTCTGTTGTCCTCATCGCCACTTTGTTATGTTTGGATACTTGGAAGTTACTTGCACTCAGAGAGATACCAGATGACAGGGACACAGAGACATGTAAACACACACAGACTGAGTTTATTCTTCAACTCAAGACCAGACAGAACTAGCTGAGCTATCCCAATACTGTGTCCACTTTTGGGCAACCCACTATAGAAGGGATGTAGACAAATCTAGCAGAGGGCAACGAAAATGATTAGGGGCTGGAGCACATGACTTATGAGAAGAGACCGAGGGAACTAGTCCTGTTTAGTCTGCAGAAGAGAAGAATGAGGGGGGATTTGATAGCAACCTTTAACTACCTGAAAGGGGGTTCCAGGGAGGATGGAGCTAGGCTGTTTTCAGTGGTGGCAGATGACAGAACAAGGAGCAACTTTCTCAAGTTGCAGTGGGGGAGGTCTAGGTTGGATATTAAGAAAAACTAGCACTGGAATGGGTTACCTAAGGAGGTGATGGCATCTCTATCCTCAGAGGTTTTTAAGGTGTGGCTTGTAAAAGCCCTGGCTGGGATGGTTTAGTTGGGTTTGGTCTTGCTTTGAGCAGGGGGTTGGACTAGATGACCTCCTGAGGTCCCTTCTAAACCTAATCTAATGATGTAGCAACCTAGTTTTCAGCTGTACAACTGTGATTTACCTCCTTTCTATTAATCAGTTTACAAACATCTTTAAGAATATCAGGACCTCTCCTCTAAAGACTTGATGAATAATCCATGCACCACAAATCATTTTTGTCACATTGTTCAGAAAATAAGGCTTCCGAATGAAGGGAAAGCATTTCCAACTGGCAGTAATAAATTGGATTTTACTTAGATTTGTAATGAATTCATTAGTTTGGATTTAAGGTTGCTGAAATGCTTTCCTTCACAGCAACACAAACACTAAAAAGCAAGGAAATCATAAGCTGAGGCACACTGATGCACCACACAAGCATTAGCCTGCTACCACCTTCACACTCAGCCACACAAGCACTGATTCTAAAATACTCACTTTTAGTACAACAGTTTTATTACTTGGGCCTGATAGTGGAAGTCAACATGGAGGAAGCAGCTTTCTTTCCCGACTGCATTCCAAAAAGTATTCAGGTATTTTCCCAAAGAATTCATAGATTCCAAGGCCAGAAGTGACCATTGCAATCATCTAGTCTGACCTCCAAATAATTCCTAGAATATATCTTTAGAAAAACATTTGATCTTGATTTAAAAATTGCCAGTGATGGAGAATCCACCATGCCCATTGATAAATTGGTCAATGGAAAATTACTCTCACTGTTAAAAATGTAAGCATTATTTCCAGGCTGAATTTGTCTAGCTTCAACTACCAGACATCAGATCACGTTCTACCTTTCTCAGTTACATTAAAGTGCCCATTATTACTTATTTGTTCCCCATGTACATACTTATAAACTGTGATCAAGTCAGCCCTTAACATTCTCTTTGGTAAAATGAATAGACTGAGCTCCTTACGTCTATCACTATAGAGGAAAGCCCCTCCCGTCTCTGAAATAGGCACCTTCCTAAATTATGGCTGAAGGGAGGCAGTTATCTCAGTTTATGACTCACAAACAGAAGCTTGCCATCTGGAGAGTCAGGTGACTTAGCAGAAGCCTTGATAACTATTAGCTCAGTGGTTGGAGCATTTGCTTAGGATTTGGGAGATGCAGGTTCAACTCCCCTCTTTCTACTAGAGGGGGAGAAAGGGTTTGAATAGGGGGTCTGTTACTTCCCAAAAAGGTGCTCTAGCCACTGAGCTATGGGATATTCTGATGTAGGACTGTCTCAGTCTCTGCTGTTGAAGACATTCCACTGTGGATAAATAATGAAAGAGGGATTGGAGCAGAAGGACGCCTAGGTTTTACCACCATTTTTTTGAGCATCTATGACACTGTATCTCAAAGAAGCACCCTGGAACCCCCATATTCACCACTGTTATATAATTATGACATTGTTATATGCGTCACTGAAATACTTCATGAGGTTGGGAACATCCTGAACCAGGCTTTCAGGTACAACAATGGATAGCCAGACAGCATTAATGGCTCATCAACACTGATCAAGGAAAGAATCCACTATCTAGAGACTTCTGAGAGAGAGCACGTATACAATGAAGGCTAAGTGACCAATGGGGACTGTCTGAGCCCCATGTCACAGCAAAGATTGTTCCAGTAAACTAGAATAAAATATAAAAGAGGGGAAGTGACATCATCAGTTGGCCTCTTTCCCCCACCCTTCAGTCAACACCTGGAGGAATGTCTATAGGACAGACTTTGAACTGGGGGAGGGTGGTCCAAGTCTGGGGAAGAGTGACACTCTATATAGTAGAACTTAGACTGCACATTTATTTTTATTCAAGTAACTAATTTTGATCTCTACACTTGCTTAAAATCTCTCTTTCTGTAGTTAATACAGATGTTTTATATTTTACCTAAAAGAGTGAAGTGCTTGGGATATCTCAGCTCAGTTTACAAAAGTTAGTGTGTGTCCGCTCCACACTGAGGAAATGGCGAACTTAATGAACTTACACTGGCCAGGTTTCTGACCAGTTCAAGACAGTTCAGCTCTGGGGTGCAGGCCTGGGGAGCTGGGGGGAACTGGCTGGAGCCAGTTCTCTCTTGTTGGTTCATGAGTGGCTTGGTTCATTCAAGTAACTCAGCTGGTGTGTCCCTGCCTGGGGATGTCTGTGTAAGTGCAGTGTCTGTCAGAGGTTGGTTGCTTGACATCAGCATCAAAGTGAGATAGGCAGCCGGGGTTGGTGGGACAAAGGGCTCAGCAATCCCACAGTTGAGGATGCACCCAAGGCACTCTGTCACAGCACCTTTTGAGTTTCCAACATGGCTTGTTAATCTCATGACATTTCCTTCCCAGACAGGACCAAGAAATAATGGCATTCCAAAAAAGCCTGCTCTCCTGAGATTTCTGCCACTTCAGAACTACTTCCAAGCAGTTCAGAGAAATTTAGTTAAGGGTTTAAAGCTTTGGATTTTTGGAGAATTTCCCATCACTTGTCACAATCATGCCTTTTTGTTTTACTGTGGTACTCAAACACCAGATGGTAACAAAGAACAGGAGAAGCAAGATGACTGGAAAAATGGAAGCTCTAGATTAAATATGTATCTTGGTAAATCTGTGATGACGGGAAAGGTCCTACAGTAAAAAGCACATGATAGTTAATGGAGGATTTTCTTTTAAAGTTTTCCTGAATGCAATAATAAAACAAAATGAAATTATTAGACAACAGTAACTGAGCATTGTTCCAAGCATTTTTTGAAATCTCCCTACAGCAGAACTCAGGATTTTAATTATCTTTATTTAAAAGCGATTGAAACTAATCACTTTTACTCAAGTCCACTGCACGCGTGTAATTTCTTTGTGTTGTTTCATTTTCAGTGCTGGTTTCATCATGCCACGAGACACTTGAGGCCTTTTCTCTGAGACACATTATGCCAAATTTACCACACTGAATGATGCCATTTGTCCACTTCTCACACACCCATCTGTAACCCTTCTATCAGAGTCGGCAGCAGCAAGGGCCGGGTTCTATATCTAGGGGTCCTTGTCAATGAGACAACACCAAACTGGCTCAAGCCCCCACCCAGTCACCTGGGAAATTATACACTATCCCCTGGACGCCCCAAAGGGCAATACTTCCCCTCTCGCAAATATAGAGTCTGAGTGTAGAAAGTAAACCTTTTAATAAGAGAAGAGAGATAACACAGCACTGGTTTGGGAAAGAGTGCAAACAGAATTCATGAACTCAATGAGCCAAAACCCACCCCAGAACATGGGGCGTGTCCGTCGCCTCTCCCTTCTTGCCTTCCCCTGTACTGACCATCGTACTTGCAATGTCCAGTTGGGGCTCAGCCTGTCCCCCTCTGCAAACTCCTGCTGGCCACAGGCTTGACCAGGCCTCCTCCGTTGCTGTCTCCTATCACCTCCAGGTCTTTCCAAGTCCCCAACCACTGACCGCACCTGGCTCCTGCAGACCGCTGGCCTCACCAGGCTGGCACCGACCGTGCCCAGCTCCTGCTGACGCCAAATGCACCAGACTCCTGCTAATCACATCTGGCTGAAACTGGACACGCCAGGCTCCTGCTGATTGCTGGCGCCAACCACACCTGGTTCCCACTGATCACTGGTGCCAGCCACACTGGGCTCCCATTGACCATGATGCCGACTGCACTGGGCTCCCGCTAACTGCACCTGGCTGGTTCTGACTGTGCCAGGCTGCCGCTGACGCCAACCATCCCAGGCTCCCACTGACCATTGCTGACTCAGCTTCTCAGTTGTCAGGCTAGGTTTCCCGGGCCCTTAGGTGATTCAACTCTTAGTGATTTTCAGCTACTGGGTAAACCTGCTGACACTGAAGCAATGTCCCTGCAAGGAGTCCTTAATTCTACCTTTTAACAATGGGAGGAGATCATCACTCCATGCCTGGGAGCAGCCCTTTCCCAGGGCTGATGCAATCCCAATAGGAGATTCCTCATATCTCCCCCCCATTTACAATGCTGAAAAACATCTGTTCGCCACCCTCATGGCACTCTATTTAGTTTAGGGTAAAGTATTTTATCATAACAGGCTAAGCACAGTTTTGCTGACATCTGTTCATACAATTGAAGGACAACATTTCATTACCCCAGCAGTTAACACAAAAGTGGTTTGTAGCCAAAAACCAGTCAGGCTAACCATTTCCCATTATGCTCAGCACCTAGGTGTGCTTATCCATATACAGTGAATTATGCTAAATCCTTAATTGTACTCATGCAAATACAAAGCCCATGCAAACAAAGTGCCCCCCTCCTTTCAGCTGACTGAGTAGAAGGGAGCACCACTCACACTGTCTGAGGAGGGGGGAGTTCCACTAAAACCTTCCTTACAAAGACATCTCTTTGTCTTCTTCCACACCAATCCTGGTACATAGAACACTCTTCCCACTGCCCTCTCTTCATTTAAATCCTTCCTGAAGTTCCACTTCTTCTGTGGCATCTACAATTAAGTAGCAAACTAATTTATTTAATTATTTTTCTCTTTAATTTACCCTAGGAGTCCACTGCTGATGATGTCAATGAAAGAGGTGGGATGGGGAGAAGGAAGGATATGCTTTACCCCTAGTTTTCTCCATGAAACTAATGTGTATTTTCATGGACACTTTATGAGTTGAAATATGCTTCAGTGAGACAACACTTCATGGCAACATTAATAACATAATATACACCTAATGAAGCAACAAGAAAATTCCATATACATCTTTTACATATCAAATGTCCTTAAATTGGTCAAAACCCTTGGTAATCACCTGATGCTTTGGTCCAACTATTGTTGCCTCTGAGAAAGTTCCCAGTAACATGTGTCCTGACTTCTTAGGTTGTTGGCTGGCACTACAGTCTCGTCACTTGTTGTACCCAACAGTAGAGCACCTCAAACTCACTGCTGATCTACCTTGGTTTTTATACAGTGCTCAGACATCTTCAGAGCATCAGATCCTATATAGTAGATGAGCAATCAATCAAATTTTCCAGAGGTCAGTCTAGCATCTTGCAGTTTTTTTAAAAAAAATCATTACTGGTCAGTGACATTTAAAGGTGAGGCCACTAGGCCAGGAAAACAGAAGGAGAATATTATGTTCCAACAATTTGGCAGCATCTCAGAACATTAATGTTTCTAATCCAGAGCCTACTCCTGAGTTTATCTTCCCAAGGATGAAGGGTCAGCAGTCACTGTAGTCGATACTCCAGAGAGTGGGGAGCTAAAGGATTAGCAGCATAAGGCAATTTTGTCCTACAAAATAAATTGTTAAAGTAAAACTGCATTTAATCTAGAAGTGGACGTGTGTCTCATCATTTGGGTTTGTCCACTGCAACAGTCTCTTTCTCTCCTTAAAATGAGGTGATAGTGACCTCTCTATTTTTGTTATTAGAACATTTTTTTGGTTGTATGTGCTAATTGATTACTCATCTGGCTGCCCTGCTAAACTAACAAAGAGTGACCAAAAAGAATATTCAATTTGATTTCCAGTCTTTTGGACTGTGCTTCTTTCTGTCACATCAAGTTGCCTGGGCTGAGTGTGTCCTCCACTTACCCTATGTCCAAACCTGTTTTTGTTGTTTCATTTTTGAGTAGATCACATTGAAATCAATGTGTTCCTGCTTGTGCTAACCTCATTAATGAGCCTAACTGTTTACCATTGAAAACCATGCTTCCTGTGCCTGTGAGCTTTTCCTTAGTAAAGAGACAAGGCTTAATGAGGTTTTCTTTTAAGTTAATTCTAATAATAAATGCATGAACGGGGAGCAGGAAAGAAATGATGAGACATTGCAGTTTTCCTGTTTTCAGGCCCTTCCATTCAAAACACTACATTCTCTTTAAGGTCTCCAAAATGTAGGTGGGTGAAAGGCAAATATGCTTTATACTTTAATAGAATAAATGCTCAAACAAAGGCAATTTCTCCTAGCTTATGGTTCTGCAGGTGACAACAGAGCTACATCACCATGTGATTCTCTTTATCAAATTATGTTTAATTGTTGGACATAAAGGAGAGAAACTGGGCTAATCTTAGATTCTGCACTTGAGAAGTAGATTTACATGTTCGTCCTGAGACTCAAAACAGATAATAAAATAAAAAACTAAATTGCTGGTTTTCTCCCTCTCACCATCGCTACAACAAACAAGCAACTGGCTATAGAAAAGAAATGAAAGGCAGTATCAAAAGCTGTGCACCCAGTAAAGGTGGGTGAGAAATGCGTTCCTTGAAAAAACTTTCCCCTGAAGGAGACAGCGTTGGTGTGGGAGATTGCTATATGCTGTATCCCAGCAATTTGCTGCATTGATCAAGTGTATGTACAAAAGAGAGGAAAGAAATAAAATACAAAAATACCGAGGGACAGAATGTAACTGGAGCACAATGAAACAGTATCAGTGATATGTAATCTCAGTAACTCATACCTAGACATGGAAAAATTTGAAGAACTCAGACAAAACAAGCCCCAAATGAGGCAGTACTTGTCATTCTGGTCTGCAACACGATTGCTAAAGATAACAGCATTCTGAGGAGCTCCTGGTCTGATTTTTCCCTGATTTAGAAGCAGCAAGATATCATAGAATCATAGAAATATAGGGCTGTCAGGGACCTCAAAATGTCATCAAGTCCAGCTCCCTATACTGATGAAGGATGAAATAAACGTGGCCTCTCCCTAATGGGTGTTTTTTTAAATCCTCCAATGATGGGGATTCCACAACGTCCCTTGGAAGCCTATTCCTGAGCTTAACTACCCTTAAAGTTAGAAAGTTTTTCTTAATATCTAACTTAAACCTCTCTTGTTGCAGATTAAGCCCATTACTTCTTGTCCTACCTCCAGGAACATGGAGAACAATTGATCACAGACCCCTTTATAACAAGCCTTAACATATTTGAAGACTATTATCAGGTACGCCCACTTAGGCTTCTTCTCTCATGACTAAACATGCCAATTTTTTTACCTTCCTCATATGTCAGGTTTTCTAAACCTTTCACCATTTTTGTTGCTCTCCTCTGGACTCTCTCCAATTTGTCCATGTTTCCTAACATGTGTCACTCAGTATTGGACACAGTACTCCAGCTGAGTACAATCCACTGTATTAGAACCCTCTTTAGCAGTATTACCTCCTATCCAGTTATTCCCTATTTTGTAGCTGTGCATTTGATTTTTACCTTGCTAAATGTAGCACTTTGCGTTGGTGGTTATGAATTTCATCTTGTTCACTTCAGACCAATTCTTCAATATGTCAAGGCTGTTTTGAATTCTAATCCTGTCTTCCAAAATGCTTGCAATCCATCCCAACTTCATGTCATCGGGAAATTTTATAAGTACATTCTTCACTCCATTATCCAAGTCATTGATGAAAATATTGACTTGTACAGGACCCAGGACTGACCTCTGTGGGATCCCACTAGATACACTCTTCCATTTTGACACCAAATCATTTATAACTACTATATGAGTATAGTCTTCCACCCAGTTGTGCACCACCTTATAGTAATTTAATCTAGACATTTTTCTACTTTACTTATGAGAATGTCATGGTGGACTGTATCAAAAGCCTTACTATAATCAAGATATATTATGTCTACTGCTTCCCTCATATGCACTAGACTATTAACCCTGTCAAAGAAGGATATTAGGTTGGTTTAGAAAAATTTGTTCTTGACAGTCCATGCTGGCCATTCTTTCTAGCCCTATTATCCTCCAGGTGCTTAAAATGATTGTTTAATAATTTGTTCCAGTGTTTTTCCAGGTATTGAAGTTAGGCTGACTGGGCTATAATTCCCTGGATCCTCTTTGCCTCTTTTTTTAAAGATAGGTACTATATTTGTCCTTGTCCGGTCCTCTGGGACCTCCCTGTCCTCCATGAGTTCTTGAAGAGAATTGCTAATAGTTCCAAGATTATTTTTAAACTGATTTCTTAAATACCCTAGGGTAAATATCATCAGGCCCTGCTGACTTGAATACATCTAATTTATCTACATATTTTTAACCCGTTCTTTCCTTGTTGTGGATTCTGTTCCTTTTTCTTGTTAATATTGTGTGAGAATCTGCTCATCATTAACCTTTTTAGTGAAGACTAAACTGAAATAGGGATTAAGGACCTCTGCTTTCTTGATGTCATCGGTTATTAGCCTTCCTTCCCCACTAAGTAGAGGACCTACACTTTCCTTCATCTTTGCTTGTTCTTAATGTATTTAAAGAATCTCTTTGTATTGCTTTTTATGTCCCTTGCTAGGTGCAACTCATTTTGTGCTTTAGCCTTTCTGCTTTTGTTCCTACACACTTGTGCTATTCTTTTGTACTCCTCCTTAGCAATTCATCCATGTTTCCATTTTTTATAGGACTCATTTTTGATTTTCAGGACATTAAAGAGTTCCTGATGTAGCCATATTGGCCTCTTACTTTTTTTCCTATCTTTCTTTAACAGCAGGATAAGTTTGCAATTATGCATTTAATATTATCTCTTTGAGAATCTGCCAGCTCTCTTGAATTCCTATCCCAGAGATTTCCTTACATGCTAGCTTTCTGAGTTTGTTAAAGTCTGTTCTTTTGAAGCCTGTTGTCCTCATTCTGCTGCTCTCACTCCTTTCTTTCCTTAGAAATTTATTATTTCATGATATCTTTCACCCAAATTGCCTTCCACCTTCAGATTCTGAATCAATTTCTCCCTGTTGGCCAGAATCAAGTCTAAAATGGCTGTCCCCTGGGTAATGTTCTCCACTTTCTGGAACAAAAAGTTTTCCCAATACATTCCAAGAAATTACTGGAAATATTGTATTTTGATGCATTACTCTTCCAAGAGATTTTTAGGTAATTAATGTCCCCTGTTACTACCAGCTCTTGTTTTTTGATTATTGTTATTTGTTCTAGAACTGCTTCATCCACTTCCTCTTCCTGATTTGGTAGTCTAAATCATGACATCACCTCTATTTTTCCTCTTTCATCTTTACCCAGAGACTTAACTACTCTGCCTCTCACCTCCTTCTGGACCACAAAAAAAAATGTATATATTCTTGATGTATAATGCAACACATCCTCCTTTTCCCCCCGTCTGTCCTTTCTGAAAAAGCTATACCCCTCATGAGAATTATTCCCGCCTAGTCTCCACAAAACCAATTAAATAATAATTTAGCTCATTGTACTAATACTTCTAGTTCTTCATGTTTTTCCCTATACTTCTTGCATTTGTGTATAAATGTATAAGATGCTGAGCAGACTTCCCCACTGATTGTTCATATGATGCTACTTTAATTTTCCATATACCTCCCCCCCAATATCTAGTTCTCTGTTAAGGTCAACTTTTGTTATGCTTACCTGTTAGCTTTTGCCACCTGTCCCCTTTAACCTAGTTTAAAGCCCTTCTCGGATTGGCAAGTCTTCGCGCAGAGATATTCTTCCTCTTCTTGGCCAGGTAGACCCGTTTCTTCTCAGCAGACCTGCTTCCTGAAACAGCATCCCAGCTGAAGCCCTCCTGTCAGCAGCATCTGCACAGCCATGCATCCATCTCCAGGATGTGTGTGTCCCTGCCTGGGCCCTTACTATCAACCAGGAGGATGGAGGAGGACACAGACCAAGCCCCAACTGCTTCACCTTCACTCCAAGAGTCCGGTAGTCACTGCTGAGCTGCTCAGGGTCCTATCTGGCAGTGTCATTAATGACCACATTGATGAGCAGCCTGGGGTAGGAGTCAGGGGGATGGATGAATCTTATCAATCTTTCTGCAGTGGAGACAGTGATTGTTTATGCCATAAACTATGAAGGGAAAGTAGGATCACAATAAGATCAAAAAAAGATAAGCAGTTAAAGGAAAGGTGCCATTATAAGAAATAATCAATAAAATTACAGAATTAGTGGCCCCCTATCCGGTGATAGCTTCTAATTTGAGACAGGTGGACTAGTTTTTCATTTTAAACCCATTTGAATATGGAGGATAGGCAACTTTGACTAACTTAAATATTATTGGGTTCAAGTTCCACCACGGAGAGAATGTAAAGAGTAACTAAAATTAATGAAAACATAAAAACAATCTACATTGTGGTGCCAACTTGTCCTCAACTAGCTTTTAACGAGATTCCTTCTTCACTGAATACTCAGCACAAACTTCCTTATCACTAGAAAAAACTAGTTTGTTTGCAAATGAATCATCCTGGCAATGAGGGGAGTTTAAATGTTTGAAGTATGCAGCGTAGTCTATTATTGTTAAAGTATAGAGTCCAAGGGGAACCTCCCAAAGAGTGGGAGAGGAGAGAAGAAGGATCACTGAATGAGTCACTGACAGATATTGCAACTGCATGTAGCATCTTTGAGGACCATCTTGTATTAAACTGATGTATCACTGTGGGGGTGTTTACAAAGCTCCTCTAGGAACCAAAAATGGTCAAGGGTGATTAAGGTCAATCACTTAGGTTATAAACACCTCCAGAGAGATACCACCACCTGAGGAGACTTGAATATATTAGTTCAAACAGGGTTTCCAGAGACCAACAGACAAAGAAAGGGCTTTCTCCCTTTGAGAGAAGGTAATGCCACTTAGCTCCTGCCGTTGCTGTGTAAAATTGAGCAAATAATTGATTTCTCAGTTTCGTGGCTAGACCAAAAAAATTTTTAAAAAATTGGTTCATTTCAAACCAAAAGTGAATTTTTTCATCTTTGCTCATGGAAATGAAGACACTGACACAATTTTGTCTGAGTCCAGCAAAATGTTCCGAATATCATTTTGAAACAACGTCACAAAACTAAATGTCAATTTAAATGAAAAATTGATTCTGAATTAACTTTTTTTTTTTTTTTTTTTTTTTTTACAAAATGCTGTTTCAAAATGAAATGTTGAAATGGCTTGCTTCAGAAAGATGTTGAAATAGAACAAACATTTCATGAAAAAAATCAGGGTTTTTAGCTTCACTTATTTGCCAAATTTGACCCAAATTCACGAATATTTTTGATGCCTCAAAATATCCATTTTTCAGCAAATTCACTATTCAAATAAACTTTGCCTAGATCTACTGCCATATTCATAGAGCACAAGGACTATGACCTTGGCTAGCTCCTGAGTTGTGCAGAAAGGGGACAGTGGAATGTATTTTGGATTCTCTACGTACTCTTGGTCACCACTGTCAAACTACCCCAGAAGCATTAATCCAGGAGATTACTAGTAATGAAACAAGTCTAACCTTAAGTGCTCTCTGACAAGTTCGAGTCATGCAGTTTTTGCCCCACTTAAGAAGTTATGTTATATTTCTCTTACTGAATAAACATAAACAAACCACTTCATGTTTTGCTTTTCTGGTTAAGTTAAATGTGTTTACTTGTGTCAGAACTGAATTTAAGCATTGAAGCTAAATAGATTTAAACTGGGGAACATTTTGTTCTTGCTTGAATTGCTGTAGCACACAATGTAAATAAAACGCATTCATTTGCATAAGTAAGGAATTTCTGTCATATGATTGGTTTTGTTGGCATAACAGTAGAATTCTTAAGGACTTACAGTATGTTTTGCTTCTCTTTTTCTTCCCTCTTACAACTGAAAAAGTTTCACTAAGGAGAGGTGTGGTCACAGCGTAGTCGCTGGAGTAATGATACAGTGGGATAAATGGGGACCAGAGACTCTTGAGCCATAAACCCAGCTCTAGCTCAGCTGCTTCCATGGTCATGTGGAAGTCACTTTAATCTTTCTGCCTCACTTTCCCATCTGCAAAATGGAGATAATACTCATTGTACATGGTGTTGTAAAAACTGATTAAATCAATGCATGTAAATTCCTACTTAACTAATATTATTGCTACTTCAAGTAGAAAAGTTATTATTTCTCATTTGTATAAGTGCAACGAGGCCCCACTCGGGGACTCATTTCCCATTATTGAGCTATACCCTGCAAACACAAAGGCAATCGCTGCCCAAAGATGTTACAGTCCCTAATTTAATGCTAGTGAACACAAAACAGGTGCCTTAGTGCTAGGGTGAACATACATACAGAAGTTCAGGTATTCATCAAAAGTCACAATGAACCCAAACCAGATCTTGAATTCTCCCATGTGCTCTAGGCACCAAGTCCTAGAATTCAGGGTGCCCCTGGGCTGGAAGCTTGATCTAATGGCATGTATACTGCAACACAATGATGCTGCAATGTTGTGACAGAGTATTACGGCATTATTGTCCTTCAAGCTTGAGCTCACAGAAATGGGCATTCACTTTGGCAGGTCAGAACACAACCAACTTCCCTAGTTCTACTTAATATGATGTATTTTATTAAACAGTTTCAAGCAACCAAACATGAGGTCTGCTACTTCTGCCCTCTGATACGTGACCAGTTCCCACTGAGGTCAATGGAAACTGGGGGCAGATCTCTGAGTGCAGAATTGGTCCCACAAAGGCAACTTTCTAGGAAGCCTTGAGTAAATTAATCAGCAATAATTCCATGACTCTGTTCTCATTTTTTAAATTTATCTTCCAGATCATACATTTTTATTACAAATAAAAAGATGCATTTATAGGATTTTCACCAAGATTTTTTTAAATGGCACGAAAGGATGAAAAATACAGAGCCTGTTCTAACTCTCTCTCTCCTCAGTGTGATATGTGTCCCTTATGGTGTTGTAGGATAAATACAATAAAGGTAATTGTCAACATGACCCTTTCTTTCTGTGAACAAACATTATTACTTTAATAGTTTTCAAAAGTCGCAAACAGAACCAGATGGTGCACATCATTATACTGTGAATACGACTCATGTAATCTCTGTGACTAACGCACAGAACATGAAAAATGCTCAAACATCATCATCCTTGGAACAAAAGCCATACACTTATGTCACCTCTCCCTGGTAAATCAATCAATCAATCAATCAATCAATCAATTAAAATAAATTCAATGGTCCCAGGTGCAGCAGAGACTCCTCCACTCTTCCTCACTCCTAATTAATCTCCAGGAAGTAAGCTGCCCCCAGATCATTATTACTTATCTTTGCCATGAGTCTCCATTGTAGGCATGAGCAAATTCGTTACATTTTTTAAATGCTACCCATTGCAGAAGAGAAGAAAACCAAAGCTATTTTTGGGACCACTTAAACAGGAGATAAAGATAAAGCTATTTCTTGGATGATTTTGCTTAAAGAATATGTTGACTGCAGTCTCCATTCACTTTCTAAACTTGATTATTTTCAGATCATGTCTGGTGGTATTCAAGATACCACATTGCTGCTGTCTTTTATTTGGAACATGCTGTGCTTTAGAGAGGTATTTTATAGCAAAATTCTTCTTACATAAGGGTGAAATTGCATCCACAGGAAGACAACACAATGGTTAAAATCCAATTCTGTGGTGACCAAGCACAACTACTGCCTTTGGCTTTGCAGTGGTACCTGTAACTGTTTATTCCAGAGCTTAATTTGATCCCAAGTCTCCATTAACTCATTCCAAAACAACTGCACTTGGCCAGTCACAAACACTTATTTGGCCACTTCATAAAAGTTACTCAACTGCAGCCATCATAGACATCATTCTTCAGTCTACATGATTATTATTTGTTTTACAGAAATGCCTAAAGGCCTCAGCTGGGATCATTGTGCTAGGCACTGTACAAACATATAGTGAGACCCTATAGTCCCTGTTCTGCAGAGCTTACCATCTGAACAGACAAGTTAGACAAAAGGTGGAAGTTGAAGCCCAGAAAGTCAAAGTGATTTTGCCCATGTCCCACAGCAGGTCAGTGGCAGAGATAGGACCAGAACCCCATTCTGCAGGCTGTTGTGCCAGATGACTACTTTGTCTCTTGTCCAGAACTCTACCAGGTAGTCCTCATCTCCCCCCACACATAGCCACTAATGCTATACTATTAGTTTCAATTCTTCATTAAAATATGCAGTAGAACAAGGGTTCTCAAATATTTGCATAGTGTGAACCACATTCAAAGAGATGCCCTTGGACTGCCACCTTCCCATTTGTGACTGCATAACATGCATGTGGCAACTTCAGCAACTGCTTATTTGGTAAAGTAATGCTAGCAAAGTGTTCATGGATTTTGTACAAGTATGTTAGGGAAACATTTGTCTGTTGCTAGCTGTCTCTTAATACAGTTCAGCTGCTGGAAATAAGAAGGAGAGCCAGCATCATGTGACAAACCAGATCTCCATAGACCACCAGCAACCATTCCACAGATTTGAGTTCTCTGCCAAAGACCATCCCTGCTGTGTGTGTGTGGTTGGCCACAGAGAGATGCCTTCTGCACTACTCAACTGCTATACTTAGTCACATGAACCACTGTCAATATAGTAGCCTCAAGCACTGCTTTAAAACTGTACACTTGAATTCACAATGGACAAGTCGAATCAACTGCGTCTAAGACAACCTACTGTGCCCTTCAACCCGGCCCCATCAGCATTCTCCCTTTCTGTGTGCGAAATGGGTAGAACACTTGTTCACCTCCTGGGAATTCCAACTGAAAATTTGCAATCATTCTTCCTGGTTCCAGCTGGCAAATAGTAGAGTCTACTGATATTTTCCCCTGGAGCGGCTCATTGGTATCCCCTGTGTCTCCCTGCACAATGCCCTACTGCAGATGCCTCCATCTTACTTTTATTATTCTGAGTTTTCCTCTTTCCTGTAGTCTTTTCTTCCTCCTTCTGGTTTCAGTTTTCAATTATGTCATTTTGGTTTTGGCTCTCATTTCTGTCCCCACCTCATTCTCTCTCCACCTCTGGAAGGACTCTGCTTCCTCTGTCAGATGGACTGCTGCTGCCACTGGTCTCCCATGCTTCATGCTTTTGGCTACCTGGGACACAACGTTGCCCCCTGCACGTTGTCTCTCACCTCAGAGATGGCAAAGAGCAACACTGATGAGTACTGTGTAGGGTAGGGAGCTGCTCAAACAGCCATGACTGGCTTCCCCACACTTCAGTGCTTGCTGATGTGCACCCCCATGGGCATTGCAATACAGGGATAGAAGAAAAATGACACAGCATGCTTTGGACACTTTGTAAATTAAAGATCAAACCTCTCCTGTTAACATGGTGCCAAAACTAACCAAACCTGGAAAAAAGTCATCCACACATCTCCCAAATTAAGCAATGTATATAAAAACTATTAATCCAGTTAGTGATGATACACTGGCTGAGAAATTCACATCAGCAGAGATATTCTGGTCAGATTCCAGAAAAATCTCTCTCAAAGAAGGGTCTAGGTATGCTTAATCCTGTCTCAGGGGATGGTCTTCACTAGATGACCTCTTGGCATCCTTTGCAGCCCTACATTTCTGTGATTCTGCCTACTCACATTTCCTATAGTTCACAGTTTATTGAATACAGTGTAGACTGATTGATAAGTGGTTATTTATCTTTATATACCAGGCAGTAGTTTTAAATGGTTCTGCTTCTGAATCAGGCACAGTAGTAAAGTTGTTGTCAATAGAGTGAGGACTTTGAGGAGCGTATGAGAAACAATCCACTCTGTCTGGTAATGTAATAAAGCTTATTAGAAGAACAAATACAATCACAAGCACTGCAGTATAGCAGAGGAGATAGAGCGAATACAAAATGGCCAGCACTTGTATACTCACATCATCCCTTTAGGGGAACCCTGGAATAGGTGAGGTGATGCATATACGTCATCAGGCCAATGTGCTCAGCTGCCTTCAGGTTCGATCTTAACTTTTATAGGAGGTAATGCTAATGCCCACCTCATCTTATACATATTATGGTTTCAACCTTCTTTCTTTATATCCACTTCCATACCTCAATAATTCTGGGAACACAATCTTTAATAGGTCAATTATTTACATTATACTCATAAACAATTACACCAATTAGTTGCCATAGTACATCTGTAGTTAGTAAATGTAAGTTTTGGTTAACCTCAACATCTTTTAAAAATTTTCCCGAAAATTCCAAAAGTATACATTTACAGTAACTTCCTTCACCTTTTCCTATCACTTACCACTCTCATTTACTGCAATACTTATCTTGTGACTTTAGATTAAATATCTGTTAAATACAACTTGGTTGGTATCTTCCTACATCATAACTGCCATTTTATACCAAGGCCTTAGCTATGCTAAGCTAATTGCCATAAAGGCCTTAGGCCTGTAGGTCTTTGTGTTACAGTCTTATAATACCTATGCTTTACTTGTAAGTGGCTTTTACTTCTACAGCTGGCTACAGTGATATTTTTCTGCTGTCCTCACCTGGTGTGAATTAGAGTTGCCACATTCCTCATTACAGTAGCAGTCCACAATCATTTGCTGGCCCACCTGCAACTGCACACCCTGTTACTTTTTGTTATTATTTACATTTTCAACCTCACTTTCCACTCCGAGGTCCTCCTTATTTCCTGGTTGTAACTCTGCATGTGCTTTTTCCTGTCCGTGATCACTGTGAGCTGCTTTTATCTTAATTTTTTTTACCTTACGTTTCTGGTGGATTTTCCCTCTCCTCCTTACCCTGGCGATGGTGATGAAGTCTAATGTGAAAATATCAAGTCCAGTACTTATTTCCAGATAATTACATGCCTGGACTTTGAAGCTTCTGTTGCATCAAGCAAGATTTTAGCTGCAGAGCCCAGCATGAGTTAAGATACAGCAGAGTTTTTGTTGTTGGTTTTGGCCGGGATTATCATTAGCCACTTGAAAGCTTGAAAACATCAGTTTATCTGACAGGATAAGATGCTAATAAATGCCCAGATTGTCCTTATCTCACTCACAAGCAGAATTAAAATCAGAGATGTTCAAGCACAGAGCCATGGAAGTCTGGAACTCAGCTTCTGTGTGGCTAAAAATATTAAGGTCCAGTGCACCATCCTTTATGCAAACACCACCACCGAATCATAGGCCTTCATGGATTCCCAGTTTGCCTCTCGCTTCCTCAGTTTCCTGTTTCTGCCTTGATCATTATTACTTAATACCTCTACCACGCTAACCCTGTTCTGCTGGCAGCCTATGATTCTCCCTTTCCTCCTGCTCTCCCCTCATATTTTGCTCCTGTTGCTGCCTACTGCTCACAGTGCCCAGCAACCACATATGGACAAAACACTTCACACTTCAGCACTGACTTGCTCTGCTAATGATTACCCACAGTTCCATGTGGGCTGGTGCAACCTGTGCTGAGACATGCATTGTCACAGACTCACTGGTGTGGGATTAAAACTAGTTTGGGTATGCCTACTCAAGCTGCAGTCATACCCTGTGATGACAGTATAGACATACCCACAGCATCCATCTAAAGCTGATTTCCCAATCGTTTTATTTAATTCAGAATGGGAGGGATTAAGCACATGAGTTTTTACAGGAATTGGGGTTTCTCTTTTCAGCTTCTCACAAATTGCCATCCCAAAACTTTCTTAATACATTAAATAGCAACCCTCGACAAATACCATTTTCCTTGCCATTCAACTGAAATCCTGAAATTTAGCAATAATTTCCAAACTCAGAGTTCTTTTTCTTCTATGAAGAGGAAATGCGCTCTTGCTGCTAAGACACTGAACTGGGACTCAGCAGATCTGGTTCTTGCCATAGCCATAAACTTCCTGAATGACCTTGGGCAAGTCATTACTCTCCCCGTTTGTAAAGTTATGAAGCAATTTATGACTATTCATGTGTGTAATGACAATAGGAATTAAGTTACCGATAGTGTTGTATGAGGCGTATTATGTAGTGAGGCTGTCAGCAGAAGCGTGTTGCTACAGCACTTTGAGCTAGACAAGTAAGCCAGCAGCTCCTAACTGTACAGTTCTCAGCAACAAGTTAAGAAATGTGTTTACTGTTACTTAAAGTCTCCAGTATCTTTTCTTATATTATAATAGCAAGTTGGCAACATCTATTACATGGTGCCAGAACAAAACTAAAACTAAGAAAAGGAGTAAAACACACACAGAAACAAAAATGGACCAATGAAAGCCTTCAGCAAAGGTAGTGTTTGAAGAAAATGCAGTAGAAAACTGGAGAAAGTGGAAGTAAGCATTTGAGCTGGACAGCAATGCGAATGGTGCAGACAAAACAGGTGAACGGTGCAAAACAGCATTATTTCTTCATTGGGCAGGTGAAGAAGCAAAAGAGGTATTTAATCCTTTTCAATTTGATGCAAAAGATAAAGATGCAGCAGATAAAGAAAAATACAGGTCTTAAAAATAGGTTTGAGGCATACTGGGCACTGCCAAGAAATGTCATGTACGACTGCAGCAAAACTTTTCATTAGAAGTCAGACAGTTGGAGAAAGCATAGACCAGTGCATAACTCATTTAAAACTGGCAGTATAATCTTGTGAATTTGGATAACTGTGTGAATCACTCATAAAGACTGCATCATGTGTGGTATTGCATCAGACCCAGTGTGGGCTAGATTGCTGATACTAATTTAAACCTTAACTGTGCTGTGGACATATATTATGCACAGGAAATGACTGCAACCCACTGAAAGGGCTAGGTGAAGTGGAAAACCATGTGCACATATTGCAGAGTAGCTCCACCTTTAGTAAGCAGTCAGAAGCAACTAAGGGCTGTTATAAATGCTGTAAGGAACTGTTCTGCATATGGGCAAGAATGCTGGAGATATAGCAAACACAATCATTTTGCCAAAATGTGCGACAGATGTTTACCCTCCCAGAAGCAGATGAGTACTCCCAAGATCTGTTCTTTGGCATGTTGATTACTGAGCCTCCCAAGGATGTGTAGAATGGATTTGCTTGTTAATGAATGGTGAGCTTTAAAATCAGTATAAGGGCACAGAACAATGTGATGTCCGTAAAATTATACAACTCTTTAAGGGCCAAATCACTTCGGAGATTGAGTATCTAGCTGATAGCCTACTCGGGAAAAACCACAAGTATGTGATAAACGAGGCAGTGACTTCACATTTCCCTACAGGCCCAGTGCTGGGATCACCCATTGCTTCTAGAGCCCTGTGGTGAGACCCAGTGGAACTGGATAGCTGGGGTCCCCTACATCCAGCCCTGCACTTGAGGGTGGATGAGGTAGGCCCAGGGCCTGAACTAGTGTCTGTTTGTTGCTCTGTCCTCACCCTCAAGATGCCTGAGCTATTGACTGCTTGTTTTCTCAGCCCATGCCCAGAAGGCCTGAGCCATTGACTTTTTATTGGTTTAGCCCTCAGGCAGGAGCCCTGAGCCACAGATTTCTCACAGGCCCTGCCCCAATCCAGGAGGCTTGAGCCACTATGTGCCTAGGACATCTGATCACCCCACTCGGCACGAGCACCACTTGCCCATCGCTGCCAAAGGAGGTGCCTTGGAGGAGAGCCAAGGAACCTTACAGAGACATACAAACTAGCCTAAAATTGAGACAAGCAAAGCAGAAATATTACTTTAACAAAGGTGCAAAAGCCTTTCCCACTGGAAATTGGAGAGACTTTGTATTCATCAAAAAGGAGCACGGAAACCTGCAAAAGCATTTGACCCACACACACTGCTTCTATTATATGATCTTGTTGAGAAAGAAGAAAGAGATGTCTGTAGATGCAAGAAACAGAAAGGATTTGATGAGGCACGAAAATTTGGAACAAAGTGTCAGCATACAGCTCAGAAATGTACATAATAGCAGACCAGTCTACGAAATCTGAGGCCAGGTCTACACTTACCTGGAAATTTGACAGCAGTCAAAAGGAGTTATGCAAGCTATGCAGACTAGCTTGAGTAACTCCCGTTGACTTCATAACTCCTCTTCTATGTGGCGTCTTCACTGACTGCACCGACAGGAAATGTATTCCCATTGACACAGCGCTATGCCACTTGAGAGGGCGGTTTTAAAGCGTTGACTTCCGGATCGATTTAGCAGGTCTTCAATGACCGCTCTATCAATCTGGATAGATTGATCTGACGGCGGTGAATTTGTTGCCGTCAGTGAAGACGTACCCTGAACCTCAAGTGGTCAGTTCAAATACAGAAAAAAACTGGGACGCTGATACCACTCTTTCTACCTCTAAAGGCAGAATGAAAAGAAAACCTGCTAGATACAGAGACTAATTGATCTAGACTCTTTAAGGGTTCAGATTAGAGTTATGGATGCTAAATTCACATGACACAACTAAGTAAAAAAGTTGAAATTTAGTTAAATTGTATGCCTCTGATTTAAAAAGGGAGCTGCGATAATAGTAGGAACTTTGGAGTAGGAATCAAAGTTACCCATAGTGTTATCTGATGGGAATTATGACGTAGTGAACCTTATCTGTGGAAACATGTTGCTATGGAACTTGGAGCAAGGAAGGCAAGCCAGTAACACCTATCTGTACAGTTCTTAGCAATATGTGCTACTGTAATACAAATAAAAATAATAAACGAAGAGTTCAGACCTTGCGCAATTACACTTGTGATTTGTACTCTTATGCACATGACTATATTCCTTAGTGCTTGGAACGTTAAACAATAGCATAACTACTTTTATATTCACAAGACACAGACATATTAAACTCCTAGATTATGGGAATTCATTCTACCTAGCTCATGAGAACAATGTCCTTTAATAACTGTAAATAATGAGTGAGGAAACTGCATTTTTTCCATTTGCCTGCCAGCCGTTTCAAATAGAACATAAACGTCTCTCACACTTTATAAACTCATCATTAGAGCTGAATGACAATTTTCTGACTATGTTTTTCCCTTGGAAAGTCCACTGTGAATAACTTCAGATCCTGGGAAAACTGAAAGACAGGAAGCACAATGCTTAAACCTTCATGTTTGGATCTGTCATCAAAATGTCTTCCATTGGAACTAAATACCAGGAACCACTTGTTTATGCATCCAAACCGTTAACTATGTAACTATAGACAATGCTAACTACAGCTAAAATACTAACAGAATTTAAAAGAGTCTGGATCAGAGGTCTACAGATGTTCCTGGCTGCACACAGGGGGAAGGAACTAAGCAGCTGGAGCACCAGGTCCCCTTTTATGGCATTGCTCTTTGAACCTTCAGGAGATATGAAGTGAGGGACAGGAGGGGCTGAAAGAATACTCCAGTGGGCACTGCTGACTTCACCATCAAAACTTCACCTACCTGGGAATATGCAAAGGCCACTCAAGGGAGAAAACTCTTAAAAAACATACCAAAACACATGCTTTTTTTACCTGCTCATTGCTGCTTTATGAAAAGATAAATTCAAACAGATTTAATGAGAGGAACCAAACCGGCTGAATATTATACATCTATGAGGGGGCATTAGAATAATAGACTTCCTGGAAATAATTATTGGCTTAATTATTTAGCATATAAGACACTGGTCATGTATGCAGCTACCATGGGGAGTGGGGGAGGAAGTGTGCCTCTTCTCTCATTTCCTTGACTTTTCATTATGCTTATGCACATTCTAAAAATACTGAGATTAGCACATTATCGCCTGCAAGACAAATATCCCCCCCCCCATTTATTAAACTTACAGCACACAGTAAGAAAGCATCAATTATTCCCTAGCCAGGTGCTTGGTATAGACACTATATCCGCAGAGAAGATGACCATATTTAAAATATTGGATTTAGATTTTTGTTCAATCAGCCAAACATGAATGAGCAGGTAACAGCACAACATAATTCTGGATTTATTTTACTCAGTTTGTAAATCTCCAAAGCAAAATTTTTGGACTTTTTTTTCAGTGTCTTGTTTTAAATGACTGGCTCATTTTTTCATAGACTTTTCTACTGTGTAACCTTGATTCTTGTAAAATTCCCATTGTAATAATGAATGTATTGTGGCACGTATGAGTAATAAGGATTACACTGAGATCATGTGTTCACTGAGCAAAATATAGAATTGTTTACTGTGTCAGGGCATTCTCTAGTGGCACTAGAAACCATTCATTGTTGCTGTGGTTCTAGGGCCCTTTTACCATAAAGGTGTTTGCATCTGAGATAAATGATGTAGCAACCTGCAGGGAACTTCAAGAGAGGAGCACAGGCTGAAGAGGGGAACAGTTTGGAGGGAGGATGACCCTCAATGGCAGTGTTAGCCAGGGATTTGATTCCCATACGCCACCAGAATAACCCCAATGTGTGAGAGGACGAAGACTAGTCACTATCCAGCATGACTAAATATAAAGTCGTATTTTAAGAAGGTGGACCCCTTACAGGGCAATCTGAAGTTAAAATAGACTGCCACCTGTGAGACCTACTGCATTCCATTAGCCAATGAAGAAGGAAATGGCATCATTACATCCACTGAAAGTAGAACAGAACAGATCTGCAGCCTAGGAATGGTGAGAGATTGCCAGTCTAATGAGGGTCTGTACTGATCCAAAACTATTTAGCAGAGCATTGAAAAAAAGTCACTACGTATTACGAACAATTGAGGACATACTACACAATTTATCCAGGGCAAAAGTATTCTCTGTTTGTGATGGGAAGAATCTGGCATATTGAGCTAGATGAGCCATCCAGCCACTTGACACCATTTGCCAAATGATTTGGCAGGTACCACTGGGTACAAATGCCTGTGGACATCAGCCAGTCCCAGAAGTGTTGTAGTGTAAATTGAACCACGCATTAGAGGGATTCTCAGGCATCAATGACATTCTTATTGCAGAAGGAGACGGTAAGGAAGAGGCAATCTAGGACCATGTTACCAAGCTGCGACAACTCATAAACAGGTGGCTGGAGTGAATATTAGGCTGAACTTAGACAAGCTGAAGGAGAACTGAGGTCCCATCCTCACACATCGGTGGTTTCTGAGGGACTTTGGACAGAGGCTAAGAAACTGAGATCCATTAAGGAAAGGCACAGATCAAAGGATGTGAAGGGAGTCCAGCGATTTAGAGGGATGGACATCTATCTTTCCAGATTCTGTGCACACCTCTCAGATGTCTCCGAGCCCCTGAGGCAGTGTGGCAATGGCCAGAGATCCAGGAACAGGCATTTGAAAGAGTAAAGCAAATCATAAACAGGGCATCACTCCTAAATAACTACAACCAGCAGAGCAGCTAGAGCTACAGTACGATGCTCCAGAAGGAGGCCAAGGAACAGCACTGATGCAAAGGCAACTGCACACAGCGTTTACTAGTAGGGGACTGACAGGCGCAGAAAGAGGATGTATGTGCTCAGATAGAGAAAGGAGCTGTGCTCTTTGGAATGGAATGACTGTATCAGCTCACCTTTGGGCACAAGCTGATGTGCAGTTCACCAGCCATTAGAAAGCATGGTGAAGAAGCCAGTGCTGAGGGCATGCAAGTGCCCTAATATTTAAACAGATCTACACACACCTTCTTAGTGTATTAAGTACCATTGTGCTAAAAGACATAAGCAACTCCAATTATCATTCAAAAGCCTTTAACAAAATAAGTGGCCCGTGTCTTGAAATGCACTTCAGGTTATTTTTCTTGATGTTCACAAATGAATCACCATTTAAGATCAAAGAGAGAGAGGTGAGGTGTACCAAGCAGAAAAAGCCAAATAATTTGTTTCTTCTGAGTAAAATAACAAAACCAATAAACAAACGCAAACTCAAAATGTAGGGTCATTTTACGGAGCTCTACAAACCAGAAACATCTGCATAGACAGACCTATTTAAAAAAAAAAATTTTTTTTAAATTTCAAAGCTTGGGAAAGTTTTAGGTTAAAGGAAAAAATGGAGACAGCATTATGTAAATATTTTAGCGAAGAGCAAATAAAGTGGGCAAAATCACAACCATAGGTTGGAATTAATATTGAGAACCTATCTTAAAGTCTCTATATTGAATATCTGATCAATATTTCACTTAACTTTGACATCTCTTTATTAGATTTTTTTTAAATAACCTACTTGGAAAGTGATCTCATCTTAGAAGTCTTACCTTCTAGCTCCCAAAATGAATACATATCTTGGCAATCCATACATCTTCAATAGGAAAATTTAATAAAATGAAACTCTCATATGCCTTTATAGCTGAGTTACTATAAAATGGTTTATATGTGTGCAATCTGCTATCATAGCAAATACATACTGGAAGTTGTACACCTTTGACCATGAAAGCAGAGAGCCAATTTCTATAAAGTTCTGTAAGGCTGCACGAAGTCATTTACTATATGGGGCGGGGGTCGCTGTACAGTGGATAGCACATTAAACACTTTGCTTAACCTAGCTGAAGAGAACTGAAAATCTTTGTAGTTCACTAAAGCATCTGAAAACCCCAAATAGGCCACTGTAATCTAAAGGCTACTGTCTAATTTACATGATGAGCCAGGTGAGATTGCCATGACAGAGCTGAGCAAAGAGCAGGGGGCTCCATCCTGCATGGTGCTAAGCCATCAAGGCCAATCCAGCAAAACACTTATGCACATTCTGCACTTTTAAATATGGAAGTAGTCCTACTGTGCTTAAAGTTAAGCAACAGCTTATGTGCACCTTACAGGACTTAGCCTCTTTTGAAAGTATAAGTACTACAAGCCACAGCATGTGAGGGAGGAGGAAGAGAGAGAATATTTAACTCACTTTTCCAAAAACAGCCCACCGAAGAAATTAAGGGCCTGATCCAATTCGTATTCAAACACATAGTAAAGCTCCCATTGACTTCAATGGAAGTTAGATTAGGCTCTAAGAGGAGAGGGGAACCTGAAATGCAGCAGACGGAGCCTTGAAATATTCTTTTAAATTGCTTTCGATATCACCCCTGCAACGAAACAAAAAAAATTATCTGACTGAAAAAACAAGCCATGAATCCTCAGTCTGAATAATACGGGGAAAGAGGACTAAGAAAAATCCCAAAGAGATTTAGAAAAGTGGGGAATTTGTTTCATTTCATTTAAGCTAGGACAACAGATCTCTGAATTTGTCAAAGGCTTTTACAATAGAAAATAAGTGTCTATCCCTTCATCATGTCAGCAGGGAGCTCTCTCTTGGCCATTAGGCTGTACCTAAGCGGAGTACACAAAGTGGGCCATAGCACCATCTTATAAATGCTTTTTATTTTCTAAAAGCATCAGAAGAAACTGAGAATGGAAGAGAGGAGAGTGAGTGGCAGGCTGATTGATCCTCAAAGCAGCATGTAAGTAACTGTTTCAGGTTTCAAAAAAATGTATCTAAGACTTGAGAGGAAAGGAGTTTGAAGCCAGATGCAGCATTCTTTCTTGTGGATTTCTTTTATATATGATCTGACTGACTAAAAGATTCTTGTGAGTTGCATCAAAAGTGGAATGACACTTTGAAGCATTTCTACCCCGCTTGGAAACCAGAGTGAAAAAAGAGAAAACAAGAGACTTTCACATTTAAGATAAGAACAAAACTGGAGTAAACTCAAGAGTCCAACAAAAGTGACAGGTCAAAAAATAAAAGAGAGAAAGTCGATAGTCAAAATCTCTCTTTTGCTTCCCTCATCCCCCCCCCCTTTTTTTTGTCTGTTACTTTCGTTGGACTCGTAATTTTTATCCAAGTTTTGTTCTCATCTTGAAGGTGAAAGTCTCTTTTGTTTTTCTCTTTTATCATTCTCACTGATCCACATTGTCTTGCAATTTCTAGATTGCCAGACATACTTGGGTTAGAATTTGCTGCCATATATGATGTTGCCATGCATCAGGGCAACTTCCATTTAGATCTACTTTACCTATTCAGTGTTCCAGTCACAGGTGGCATGTTTTTCAATGAAGCTGCTAAAATTTTTATAGGCTGCTCAATTCCAGCCTATAAAACTCACTGACACATTCCTACTTGTGGATGTCATTAGTTAGAAGCTAATCCTGACCAAGAAAGGACTTTTTCCCCCTGTATGTATACATGCATATGTTTTTACACACAGAAACAAACAATTGTCAGACTGGATCAGATCCAAAGTCCATCTAGTCCTGTATCCTATCTCCATCAGTGACCAATACTAGATGGGGTTAGGGTGACCAGATAGCAAATATGAAAAATTGGGTGTGCGTGTGCGTGTGTCAGGGGGAGGGAGGTGTATAGGGGCCCGCATAAGAAAAAGCCCTGAATACCGTTTTCAGTGTTTATTTTTAATTAAGCCGAAGGTGACTGAAAATGATGCCATATACAAAACAGAGAATTCAACTTATCTGGAGCTTTTTGGACCAACTCAGTTCAATAGCAGAGCTTTACAGTATATGTGCCATCCTATAACGCTGCATTCTGGGACATCTGCAGCAATCCAGAATAGCCAGAGGACTTAGCAAGAACTATGAACTTGACTGCATTAATTCTGCTCGAGTGCATATTCCCATTTCCAGTTCAGGTTGCCCATATAATGTGAAATTTTTCTCATACCTCTAACAGATTCTCTCTCCATTATGATAGTACTTCCTTCAATCAGAACCATTTTACTTTGCATTTAAAGACTTAGCTAGTATTGCAGTGCTTGTTCTGCTAGAAAAAATGGAGAAATGAAATATATATATACACATTACAATTTTAGGTAAATGTAAACTGCCTTGTAATTTTGTCATTGCTTTGATAACATAGACACACTCTTTGACCCATATGCAAGATCACATTAATTATATATTTCCAATAACCTGCTGTTAGCTTCATTCTTCCTTCATGATGGTGAAAGACCTGCCTGGATAATTTCCTCTGTAAAATTTCTTGTTATTTGACTGAAACATTAGGTGAATAGGCCCTGGCAGAGAACGTCAGCAGGGAGCTCCTCACTAAATTCTGCTGCAGTTTCCTATGCTCCTTTGTACTCAGTAGAAAAATGTTTTCCTTTTCCTTGTGTGTTTTGACTCAACTCTTATTACTTCACACTCAGCAACTTCTATAGATTGTAGCAAACAAAAATATTCCATGCTCCAAGAGCTGATCTTTAGGCCTGTCTGCCCTACAGAAAAAAGGGACTCTAAGCCAGCAGGCTGTAGAATACTTCAGGCCCGTTTCTGCTCTCAGTCAAACTAGTGTAAATATTGAATAACTCTAATGTAATGAAACTGAGTTGTGACAGAGCAAAATCAGTCCCTTCTTTTCCATACCCAGGAAAACTGTCACATGGCAAGTGCTTTTGGGGAAGCACGTTATTGAAGCAAGTCTTAGCTGTAACTACATTCTGATTCCCTATGAAGCCAGCATGAAGGACAGTCAGGCTATATCTACACTGATAGTGGCAAAGTCGCCACCATCAGATCGACTTATCTGGATCGACTGAGCGGTCAGTGAAGACCCGCTCAGTCGATCCAGAAGTTGATGCTATTAATCCACCCCCGCAAGTGGCATACCGCTGCGTTGATGGGAACACGGTTCCCGTTGGCGCAGTGCAGTGAAGACAGTGCGTAGAAGAGAAGCACAGCAGTCGACAGGAGTCATGCAAGTTTTCTGCGTAGTTTTCGTAACTCCCATCAACTGCTGCCAAATTGCCGAGGTAAGTATAGACCAAGCCTCAGACACAGTTTTTCAGTGCATAGCTTCAGCCAGTGGTTTCCAACCAGCTCTGTGCTCGGCTTACTAACAAGTTCCCCTCTAGTTACTAATAAGTGAACATTTTTGCCAGGGACAATTTTCTAAAAAAGCCAGAAGTTTGAGGGGTCTCTCAGGGGACACTAGATAGTCCTGTGGACATAAGGTTATATCAATCTTCAAAAGGTGAGAGGGGGTAGAGTGGAGGGGCAAAGAAAAACATGGGTGAAGTGGATTTCACCCTTAGTGGTGTTCATTCAAAACAATACACACACACACACACACACCATTGGATATTAGACGACTTGACACGTAAGGAAATTCTCACGTGACGACAGTTGTTCCAGAACCAGATAACCATAGTCCTAGGTGTACTCAGGTACCACACATCAGAGGAGGAGACTCCTGCCTGGCTCACAGCTGTTCAGAGAAACTGTCTGTACTCCACAGAATCAGAGGGAGGCATCCAGGAAGGTCACAAATAGATCAGATCCAAAGGCTGAAACCAGAGCCTATTGAAGTCAACGGGAGCCTTTCTACTGACTTAAGTGGGGCTTTTTAGATCATGCCCTCAGAAAGAGAAACATACACAGTTAAAAAAAATTGTCACAGAAAGGCTTTCATCTAAAAATCATATATGTGATCAAGAATATTTAGGCAATACATTTGTTCATTATGCAAAATATCCAACACAATTTTCATTAAGTGTTGCATGTATGTAGGGTTTGGTATATAGTAGCTGACACATGTTGAACTTTGTGAACCATATTTTCAAAAAAGGGTATAAATGCAATCGCAGTCAGAAACCCCGCACTGAATGTGCAAAATGGAGCACAAATCTGACGTTTGATGGGTGCGTGCTTCTGAAATAGGTATCTCCAGCATTTAGTATTGGAATCCTCCAATACACACATGTGCATTCCCACAACTGTAACCAAGGAGCATGTAGACTGGTAGCATAGGCATCTATTTTATGTTGCAAAGCTTCTACTTCTGTTCAAATTTCCAAACAAACTTTACCCAAACAAAGCAAATAGAGATAAACTCTTCCTACTTTTCTAAAGCAAATCATTACAATTTTTAAAAAAGTATAATAACCAGCTATTAAATGAGACATACATTCCTTATAGTAGGAAATAACAACAAAACTTCCACTGTCTGCTATTCAGGAATTAACAAAGGGTAAATTGATTAGAATGTAACTCTTTTTAGGCAGCTCATGGAGGAAGTCAAATCAACACAAACAAAGTGCTATATTGAGCTATCATTCTAGTTGTTGCAGGCTTTCATAGACAATGATGAGAATTATACTTATTTTAAGAACTTTTGGAGCACTCAAAATATGACCGTTTCACGTGTGAAAATCCTTCAGACTTGCTTATTGGCTCTGAGCAATTAACAATTAAGCATGGGCCCTATTGCCTTAGAGGCTCAAATTTATTTGAAGTTCTAATTATGAATATTAGAGTCAGAAAAGATTGTTTTAAAAATGATTTTATCTTGGATTTTTTTTTCATGGAAACTTCCATTTTGCTATAGTTTATTATATAAATGTACCCTCATCTTTTATATTTACCACTGTTGAGTCCATTGCATTTTTTTAGTTAATGCTTTTACCTTCTGTCTGTTATTTCAAAAAAGCACTTACAGTATCTACCTGATGTTGAGGAACCCAAACTCAGGGATCCTTACTTACACGTCCGTAGCCCAGCGGATGGTCCAAATTAGCCAGACAGCAGGTTAGCAAAGTCAAAGTTTATTCTTTACATAAAGAAGGTAGCCCGATGGTCAGGGCGACCCTAAGCATACATTTCTTAAAGCTTACATAGTCTTACACAAACAAGTCTTTTACGTCACAGTTTCCATGGCAATACTTTACTAAAAACTCCTTATCTAAGGAATTCCTTAGTCTCTCAATTTCAACTCCCCCTATCTAAGTTGCAAGGTTTTTCTCCTCATTCTGTACTTACTGGCGCCTTAGGCCTCAAAACTATCTTATTATTGCTACACATAATAAATTAAACATCTGCTAGAAAGGCACTTTCCATCTCATGCTTTGTCAGCCATTTAGTCAGACTGGTTCCCCTGGAAAAGAGAGAATCCACCTTCTTTTCCCTCAGCACTGATGAACTTCATCTAATGGATCACTTTTTTTATCTGAATGCCTCACCACTGGGTTCATTTTGTGTAGTCTTTATTCATTTATTTAGAAGTAAAAGTATATTGAAAGGAAATAGGATATAGAGGAAATAAAGAAAATTAATTATTTCTTCTGCAAGCTATACATGTTGAATCATACATTCATGAATGCCGTTTTATGTGTGTCAGAGGTGGGAGTAAAGGGGGCACACACATGCACAGTCCTAGCCATATTTAAAGAACTGAGATTTATATATATATGAGAATCTACATTATGGATGGGACCAAGGAAATTGAACTACCTTTCACTTTTAAAGTCTTCCTCCAGATTCGAGGAGAGGGTTGGCAGGATCCTCTGGATCCATTGGCAGGATCATGTCAGAAGCTTCTCCTGCTGCTGCCTATATGCTGGTAGTTCTTAGAGAGAAATGAAGAAATTCAGTTCCCAGTGCTGCCAATCTGTCCCTTAAAAAAAAAATAATACCCAGTGAGCACACAGTAACATACATAAAACAAAAGCCCTAAGCATAGTTGTCCACATGAGGTACTTACTGCAGGCTCTGAAAACATTGATCCAACTTGATATTGCAATATTGACATTGATACAACTTATTCCTAATATTTTTTTCACTAGCTAGTAATTTAAAAAGCTTTGGGGAAAGTGCATGATGCAGCTAAACTCTGCATAAAATTTCCAAACAGATGAGATAGCACTGCACTATCACTGAAATTAGGAAGAGTAGGGTTCTGAATGCTTTGGTTTCAACATAGAACCAGAGTGCAGAGCAAAGACAAGAGACAGAGGTGGATAAATAATAGATTTTTGGATCTCTGGGATTTAGATCTAGTGTTTATAGATTTTAAAGCCAGTTGGGACCATCGTGATCATCTAATCTGTTCTCCTGTATTAACTCCTGAACAAGAGGGAGAGGGGAGGAGGGCAGAGGGAGCCAGAACACAAAACGAGGACCTGTCTGTCCAGAGGGGAAAGGAATGGACTTCTTGGATTACAGAAAAGTCAATGGGCCTGATCCTCAGCTGGTCTAAATTTGCATAGATCCATCCACATCAATAAGCCTTTCTTGATTTGCAGCACCTGAGGATCTGACCCACTGAGTCTCTCTGAGCTGGGACTGTGGAAGGAAGAATCTGTCTGCGGTGGCCTTATTAGTCAGATCCCTCTTAAAAGGAATCAGACTTTTCTGAAATAGTAGATTTAATTAGATAAAGTCGCAGTTTCTTAGCAGTGCCAGTCTAGGTACAAGTGAGGCAGCCCACCAGTTATGGTTTAAATGACCTATTATTACCTTTGCAAACTAACAATCTAGATGGGCGATTTTAAAAAAAAAATCTTCCTAGCTTCCCTGAAAAAATGGGTAGGTAATTGTATTCATGGAATTGCTATGCTCAACAACAATAATAAAAGGATCAGCATTATGGAGATGACGTGTATAAATCTACCCACAAAGCAATGATGAGTGCAAAGAGAAAATTACCTTGAAAGCAAATTAGCTGTTCACACAATTATTTTCAATGGACGGTTTGCATCTCCTCTCATTTCAGTAAATGAAAAGCATGTTGCAATTTAATGCATTATTTTCCCCCCCAGAGTGAATTCAAGAAAGCAGAAGCAGATTGATAGCCCCTCTTCTGCTTTTGATCACTTCTCTTTTATTTGTCACTGTTTCTTCCAACTTCCTCAATATTTAGGAGCAGTCATTGCGCTTAAATTCTCTAGAAAAGAAGATTGCCATCTGTTTTTCAGTCTATTTTAACAATTAATGTATTAGGCAACAGCTTAAAACTTTCATTGTGTGTATGTGTCAGAGGGAACATTTTCCTGCCAACTGATAGATATTATTGTCCCTTTGGCCTGAGCAGTTAGGCAATACTCAGGGCTTTGCCAGGTTCTTTCCATTAAATTGGAGAAATCAATTATGAGAGTCAGGTATTTCTTTGGGGCAATTGTGTTTGTGTATATAGAATGTACAGAAAGTCCCATTTCCCTGAACACAGTGCAAACAAACAAAAGGCAATTTCTTTGTTCAGAAATCCAAGCGTGCTTTTCCAGTGAGTATTGTGCCGAAAAGCAGCTCTACCTCTTGGCTTCTTCCAACTCAGGCTCACCAGTGCTTCTCTAGCTCTCTCCTGGCTTTCTGTTCACTTTCTCTTGGCTCTCTGGATGCTTCCTGCTTCCCACACACCTAGACATACAGAGCTGCAGCTAATCAATCCCTCAGCCCACGTTTTCATTCAATCTCCAGGGAAAACCTTAGCCCACATGGCTTAGCTTCTGCTCATGTCAGTAACTGGGATGTGGGTGGGCATGCCTCGTGCTTAAAGCAGGCATCAGTAACCAGGAATTGGAACCCAGGGTCAGAACTGGAGTCAGAGGCCAGATGGCAGAGCCAAGGGCCAGAGTCAGAAATCAAAGCCCAGGCTCAGAACTGGGCTACTTGGCGTGGACCAAACGCAGTAGTAAGGCTGGGAACAAGCAAGCGCCAGAACTGCCTCAGCCATGGGCAAATGCTATGAACAACTTCTGAACTGCTGCTGGGCTTAGGAGCCAGTCTGTTCACTCCACCTGCCAATCAGGTGGGGTCACCAATTTGGCAGCCTACTATAGGCCAGCTGCACTCATTAATCCAGAGACTGACTCTGCTGTAGACCTGCTTCCAGACAGCTAAGACCTTGCCAGGCTGGCCCTGGTGGGCTGTGGCATCTATTGTTTCTGCAGTGAATTGCTCCTTCCATTCAGCCGTGCATGAAGGGTGCTTAGAATACCCATCTGCTTTAACCAGGATTGTGACTGATGGTAGCCATTAACACCTTCCAGTGTAACATCATCTCATCTTCAATTGTGAAGAACGTAACGTCACCTTAGGTTGTGAAGAATGGAAAGCTGGTTTATAACCTCTTTCACTCTTGCATCTGCTTTTCTGAAATACAGTCTAAATCAGGGGTGTCCAATTTTTTAGATTTCCTGGGCCACATTGGAAAAAGACGAGTTGTTTTGGGTCGCACATATAGCTGATTGGGCCGCACATATAGCTGATCAATTGCCAACTGAGCTGTACGGGAGGCAATTTTAAATAAATAAAATTATTTGAGAATGATTTTATGAATCTCTTATTGCTAAAGAACGTGTTAAATCCAAAAATTCTTCGCTTATAAATCAATAACATGTTAAAATTGTATTTGTAGTCACAATTTTATAAAGTTTGTAAGTTTACGATTTTTTGTTGGGCCGCATTCATAATGGACCTGGGCCGCATGCGGCCCGCGGGCCGCGGGTTGGACATGCCTGGTCTAAATAATACATAGCTATAAAATGTTTAGTTTCTTTATCATTAGGTTCTTCCTGAAGAAAGGCCTGAACCAAGACACTTGATACCTGAGCATTGAATCATCAAATCATAGGAGATAGGGTTGGTAGGGACCTCAGGAGGTCATCTAGTCCACCCCCCTACTCAAAACAAGACCAACCCCAACTAAACCATCCCAGCCAGGGCTTTGTCAAGCCGCACCTTAAAAACCTTGGGAAAGTTCAGAACTAGAGCTAAACTTCACAGGTGACCCCATTCTTTATAATAGGCTGAACCAAAACCTCAGCCCCATAACACTGGGGAAAAAAATGTGGATCCTGTTCTGAACTTTGAGGCTCTGGTCTCTTCTCTCTGTCCTGCAACAACAGCTTAAGGGCCATGTTCTGTGCTATTTTACACCACTGCTAACCTCACAGCATTGCCCCATGAGATCGTACATCATGGAATTTAGGATAGGATTTGATCCCATCCACACCTTCCAAAGATGGAACCAACAATAATGTACTTTATCAGGCCTAGCTCATTGTAGTAGAATTCTTACCCCAACCATGAGCAGATGTGAGAGTTCACTTAGCAATTCAATTTGCAGTCTCTCACATAACACCTGTTAGTCACATGAGTAAACATGTTCATGGTAATTCTTATGACAAGGAACAGATTCTTCAACTCAGCCATGCTCTGCTCAACTCAGTCGGTGTCAGCAGCGATGCCTCGAAAGCCGAGGATGATCTTTTTCACAGCTTTTGTTTTATATGGGTCCTTTGGTGACTGAAGAGTCCAATCCTTGAGCTGCAAACTTGTTGGCAGATGTTACAGGTGGTTTGGGGAGGCAGGGTTGGGCCTCAACAGTTGTCTGTCCTTTCTTTTCTGGCGTTTTTCTGTGACCAGGGCAAAGCAATTTTCCTCAAAAGTGGTCATTCCTTCTCTGACAAGTCTTCACAAATTAGCTCTGCTTTGAGCTACAGTCTCCCACTGTGTAATGTTGATGCCACATCTCTTGATGTGTGTCTTCAGGATATCTTTAAAGCATTTCTTTTGGCCTCCCTGTTTCCCTTCTGCTTTGGTGAGTTAGACAGTGGACAGGGGGTGGCAGTAGGGAACTCGTTGCTGATCCATATTCCTCAGCCATGTGGCGCTGGTGCAAGTTAGAGCTAAACAAAAGCATCCTCCCACAGAGGTATCCATGGGTCTCTTGGCGGTGGCGGTGGGGTCGCTACTGAGGATGGCTTCCATCTCCTTATAGAAGAGGCAGGTCTTTGGCTCTGCACCACAGTGATGATTTGACTACCTAGCATTTTTGTACCCCAGCCACAGCTCCTTGATTTTCTCATGGTATGGTAGCACGTTCCATTCATAGCCTTTCTCCAGTATGTCACAAGAAATCTGATCGTAAGTATCATAGTTTCTTCAGTTGGAGCGGAGCTGGGAATACACAGCCTCCTCTCTTCAAATGCTGATGAGATCCAGACCTCCATTGTGCTCCAAGCATGAGAGTGTTTGGTGCATGGAGCTGCCATGGTTAGCTGGGAAGATGAGATGTGAGCTCTCCACGCCAACCAAGCAGGAAGTGGAATTTCAAAAATTCCTGGGACTTTAAAGGGATGGATGGATGGCTACTGGGCAGTGGAGTTCAAACTGATGTCCAGAGCAGCCAGGATGGGCATTGTGGGACACCTCCTGGAGGCCATTTACCATGACATAACCAAATGTGATGTCTACACCAACACTTTGTCGCTAAAAGTTTGGCGCAAAAAGCTCTATGCCTTTTGTCAAGGTGGTTTTATATTGTTGGAATATCAAGGGAGTTGGGCTGTGGGGGGGAAGGGTTGTAGTGTTTACACCCCCACCGTTTGGTGCAAAAAACTGACTTTAGTCGACAAATCTGTAGTATAGCCCAGCCCTCATTTATTAAGCAGCAGAGGGCTACCTACAGTGGGAATATTTTAAAGCATTTTTCTACCCCGGTGCAGCTCCATCAGTGCTACTAACGGCAGAATCTAATGCAGAAACGCCAAGGGATTTAAACTGTTTTATTATTATTTCATATTTATTGCTGGTGGTTTTAAAAAATTACTGCATTCTGTAGTAAGCTTCTGCCAATGGCAGCACTAGCAGAGCTGCACTCATCTGTTCCTAGGATACACAAAGCTATGATGAGTGTAACAAAGCAATGTAGCAATTTGGTCCAGTGGATAGAGTGCTAGTTCCAGTCACATTATTTATTGATGTAAAATGGATTGAAGCACAGACCTGTAGAAATGGGTCCACTCCAAAACAAACTAAACAAGGGTTTTTCTTTCTTCCTGATTAAAGTGAACAAAAAATAAAGCAAGAGGGTTTTTTTTTTTAAATTCTTCTTCATCCAGTTAGAAAAGATGGTTAATATCTTAGATTTATTTACAGAGATGTAATATTTAAGAAGGTTGGGAAGGAGACAGAGAGAGAAGATGGCAAAAGAAGAACATAGAAGAGAGTGCTAAGTTCATCAACTTCTCCCTCAGTTGTCTCAAGGGAATATTTCAGTTGATGTGGTTGTGTTTGTTTGTTCTGGATGGGTAGGTGTGTTGTGGGTTGCTGTTCCCTCCCCCCTCCACATTGGATGTTTCGGGGAATGTCTAGGTATGCAGTTCCCCTGCAGACTTATTGATGTGACTAGAATGAAGACACACTTATCACGAGCCAAGTTGTTTTCATAAGGGTGGGTTACCTGCCTCAGTTGGAGCAGTCTTTTAGACTTGGTCTACACCTAAAACTTGTATCAGTATAATTACACCAGTCAGGGGTATGAAAAACCTCACTCCTTGCCACCATAGCTATGCCAACCTAACCCCCAGTGTAGAGACAGCTGTTCTGACTGAACCGAGCTTCTGTTGGGTCAGCTCTCTTCATTCAGCGAGGTGGTGTTCCTACGCTGGTAGCAAAAATCCTGTCAGTGTTCACTGCAGCTACACTAACGGACGATGCCGGCGTAACTATGCCGACACAGGCTCTGGAGTGTAGACATAGCTTTAGTTTCATACCTCTTTGGGGCTGCAAGCAGACTGACGTTGCTTAAGGAGAGCTAAAACTACACACCGAGACCCTCAGTTACAGTATATGTGTGCACTACAGCTGGGAGTATGTTTTCCAGTGTGGGTAGACAGACTCGTAATACTAGCTCTACTTGGGCTTCTGTAGTTGTGGTGGCTCAGTTAGCCATCGGGATATGGACCCAGGTTTGCAGCCAACCTGAGCTGCTGCCGTGCTGCTAGTGGCCATGCCACCCTTTTTAAGGGCTATCTCACTGATAGCTGCTAGCATTTCTGCCTACCCACACTGTGAAGCATGCTCCCACCTGCAGTCTAGACCTATCCTTATTTTCACATAGTTTCACAAAAACTGCAGTACATTTCCCCATGTTGCACACGTAGTTTTTCCTTTTCCAGCCCTAACTATCATTCTCTCCTCTCTTTCTATGATAAGGAGACAAGTGCACAGTCTGCTAGTACAGGCAGAATAATATCCTGCTCACTCCTGTATCTAACTATTGTCAGATCTGCTGAATACTCTTCTGGGTACTCGGCCCCTGGCATGCCACTATAACACATTTTACTGTTATGCTGCAAAGCAAGCAGGTTATAATTTAATATCAGCACTGTAAATAGGTTGCTTGGCTAGCAAATAATGCCTTCAAATCCATGCACAGGTTTCCTGAAGTACAGATGTGGCAAACAAGCTTAACAATATTTTGAACAATACAAATCCTGTTTCAATCCCGAGTCTGCAAACTAATGTATCGCCTCAATTTATTCCTGTCAGCCTTGTTCTGCTGGTAACTAGCATGGAGAAAAAAAGGGGGAATTAAACAAAAATGATGCTGCTTAGTTTCAAAACATTTGAGACCACTCTAAAACTTCTTCTCCTATTGTACATTACAGGATTTACTTGAAAAATGAAACAGTAACTGCAGATGAAAGTGTAATACAAACAAATCTTTCATTTGGAAAAACAAGGCAGACGATGGCTTTCCTAACTGGAGAGTAAGAGGTAAATAGCACAAATGATGGAATTGAAATCTGCTGTCACAGCTCAACACTTCTAGTAGTCACAATTTACATATTTTTAGTCACTGGACAACATTACAGTTGAAACCGCTAGCTTGTGAAATATGATGGTTGAAATAATAGGGTGTTGTACAGTAGGACTGAGGTGCACTGACAGAAGGACGTAGGAAAGACTGCAAGATATCTGCCTCTCTTAAGCAGCATATGTCAATGGTATTATTCCCTCACTTTTATTAACACTGAAAATAACTCCAGAAGATTTTGTAGAGAAAGAACCTGGATAATGAGTCATAGCATGACAGTACTATTTACAAAGACACCTTATTGGTGCTCATTGTCAAAATAATTCCTTAAGGCCTCCCTAATTCAAACAGACCCCAACTGTGCCCCTCTAATAGCCAGGACATCTGGTTCTTCATAGTCAGCCCCCCGGGGGAAGCTTTTCACCCTTATATTCACAAATATTATGGAGCATACAGCTGGCAGCTATAAGCATGGGAATATTTTTCTCATTTAGATTTAACCTACCATAAAGGCATCGCCAACCAGCTTTTAATCCGTCAAACACACATTTAATGGTCATTCACCACCTGCTCAACCAGTTATTGACTACCTTGCTGCTAGCCAGGTAGTCCATATAAGGCATCATGAGCCATGTCAATAAGGGGTAGACTGGGTCTCCCAGGATCACTAAGGGCATTTCAACATCCCCCACTGGAATCTTTTGGTCTGGAAAGAAAGTCCCTGCTTGCAGCTTTCTGTATATGCCAGTGCTCCTGAAGATGTGTTCGTCATCTACCTTTCCTGGCCAACCCATGTTGATGTCACTGAAATGCCCATGGCAATCCACAAATGCCTGCAGTGCCATAAAGAAGTACTCCTTTCTATTGATGTACTCTGTTGCAAGATGGTCCGGTGCCAAAATTGGGACACGTGTACCATCTATCGTCCCACCACAGTTAGGGAATCCCATCACTGAGGAGCCATCCACCATTTCACGCACATTTCCAAGATTCACAGTCCTTCGTAGCAGAATGCAATTAATGGTGCTGCACACTTGTGATAACACAGCACCAATGGTGTACTTCCCAAGTCCAAACTGATTAGCAACAGGGTAGGGGCAAGCTCCACACAGAATTCCATGAACGTGGCTTTGCACATTCAAAAATTCGGCAGCCACTGCTCATCTTCCCACACCTGCATAACGATGTGATCCCACCACTCAGGGCTTGTTTCATGAGCCCAAAACCAGTGCACAGTCTGAAGATGCTCTGTGAAATCTGGCATTGTTTGCTTGCATGGCACACAGCAGGTCAGGCACCTCAGATTCCTGTTCCAATTGGGAGCTCAGGATATACTGCATGAGCAGCCATGATTTGTTCACAATACTGAGAACAACAGTGGAGAGCAGTGCTGGATCCATTCTTTCAGATAGAGATGGTGGGTGCTCAGGAAATGGGGGCCATTGAAAAAATGTTGCAAAACAGTCAGAAACCCATAGAATGACGGGATGGAATTCACTGCATCATGGGACGTTGAGCCCACATCCATGATGCACTGAGATTCTCTCTGCCTTCCTACAACTCCTAGTGGTACAAAGTGGTGAGTTGCACAGCGGGATAGCTGCCCACAATGCAATGCTAGAGCACCAACTATGAATGCACTTCAGCAACACGAGTGCTGTGTGGACAGGCACAAGTGTTATATAGTGCCTTTTGATCATCACTGTAACTGGTAGGGACAACACTCTCTGGTGTGGACAAGGCCTGAGTGGCTTAGTTCTCACCATTTAAGTTTCCTTTTGAGAACGACACAAATGAATGAAAATCATAGCCCTCCCAGGGCTGTTTATTCAGCACTGTGGTACTGTTTTTTATCATATTGCTAGCAATCCCTCTGAAGTGGTGGGCCTGCTTTTGCAGTATACTATAAAATACAAATGAAGTCTTTACTGCACAAAGGAGAATAATTTAATCTCATTAGCAATCACTTTTCAGTATGGTTCTGCACAACAGTTGGTTAACTGGTTTCTCAAAGCTTTCTGTGGCTCTCTCAGCAACAGACTCATCCATTATCATTTCAACATCTGTTACAGACAAGTTTTTACACAGGTCACAGTTGTTTCCCTGTTTTATAGCAGAAACTCCAGAGACAATTTTTTTGTGTTAAGAATGCTATTTTTTTAAAAAGAGCTTTAGCCCCAACAGAAATTTAAATGTATTTTTCTCTCTGTAATACTTTTTCTGTAGTGCTCTGCTTAGTCCTTTGTTTTGGAAAAAGCATGTTTGAAACGGGCTCCCCTAGCAAGTTTATTGCCCATGTACAGGGGGTGTAGGACTTCTGACCCAGCCTGGTCAGCAGTGTCCTGGCCCTTCCTCGGGTTCAGGTTCCGAGGCTGGGCCCAGCGCCTTCTTTATGGGGAATCAGCGTCTCAGTGGGCAAGCAGAGCAGTCTATCACCCCGCTGGTTAGGGTTGTCGGGGCTAGGGAGGGGGACACAGGCCCACCCGATTCCACTATGTCCCAGGCCGGGCCCTACCAGCGGCATGAGGGGACTGCCACTGGGTCAGTGGGGTTCTGGCCGCAACACGCTGACCTGGGTTTGGCCCCTGTCTCAGCCACAGCCTGTGGCCTCCCTGGGCCACTTCCTCCCACCCAACCCTGGAGTACCTGCATCCATGTGGGGCCCTCTGGGGCACTGAGGGAGGTGGCGAGTGGGCGTCCAGCTAGTCCTTCGCCGTCTACGGGCAGTAGGCCCGGGAACTCCTGGAGGTCGTCGGCCAATGGTAGCTCCTCCAGGTCGGAGGGTCCCGAAGGCTCCCCTGGTTGGCTGGGGTCTCCCCATGCTGGGGAGGGATCCTCCACCCCGGGCAGCTCCTCCAGGTCAGCATCGACCTCCAAAGGTTTCTCTCCCTCCACGGGCTAAGGGGCCTGTCCCCAGCTAGTGGGGCCCGGCTGCCCACCTCTCTCCTGTGGGCTGGGCGGCCCCCTCCAGCTGCTTGGGCCTGGCGGCCCTACCTGGTCCTTGGCTCCAGCCACTCCCACCAATAGTCAGGGTCTGGTAGGTCCAGAAGGTCCCACAGGCTTCGATCGGCTGGGCGGCTATCTGAAGCAGTCTCGGGGTCCAGGTCAGGCCTGGGCCGCTGCCTCCGGGGAGGCACGTCTGTTTCCGGCAGCAGCTTCCCCCTGGATGAGCTCTGGGCCTACCTTTTATACTTCCCTCCTGGGCTCTGATCCTGCCCCTCTGCTTCTGGGTGGCTTGGCTCGCAGGGCTCGGTTCTGTCCAGTGGGGGCAGAATGAGCCCTCCTCGGACCCAAACTCGGAGGCAGGCCATAGTGGCTTGCTACAGGGGGCCTGTGAATTCTGGATACAATCCCTGTTTCTCAACCTAGTCTCTTCTCCTTCTTTAGATTCTTCTACTATTTGTCCTCTCCTATTAGCTGTGGAAAATATCATGTTCATTCCTTCAGGTCAACTTTAGATACTGCACAAACTGTAACCCATGTACTTCCCTTTTCCTGAATCCTCTTTCTATTTTCTACTTTTGGGGGGAAAAAAACCCCACCACAGCAATTATTAGTTAATTTATTCCTTTCTGTATGTGATAGACTGCAAGAGAAATTATTCTGCAAAGTACAAGATCAATATAATTGCTTACTTTCATATAACAGAATTCTACAGCATTTCTGGTATGGTATTACATATAATTAATTTTCAACAAAGAATTAATATTACATTTTAATTTAATGGTACTTTTTTCCAATAAAAAAGTTAATAGAAATGTAAGTTCTCTTTTGATATGAAAAGAAAACAGCTCAATAAATATAAGGTCCCTTTTTTTGTTAAAGTTGCCTGCAGCACCTTCTAAATATGAAAAATGGTTTCACGGCACGTTTAAACATAAAACAAATTGCAGTAATAGGATATTGCACTCGGATATTTTTATATGAACAAATTTAAAAAAAATACAAGGAGCATTCTTGGAAATGTATGCCTCTGAGTATGTTTTTAAAAAATTCCTTTAAGGATTAAATTGCAAGAGATTTGGTAGGTCCAAGAAGAACACCACACACCATGCCCACAGCCATTCACCCTCTCCACCCCTTTTCCTCCTGTGTGCACTTTTGCTTGCTGCCCCTACTTTGCTGCTGCTGGCAAACATCTCACTGGAAGATGTGGGGAAGAGCAAACTCATGATTCCTGCCCTGAACAATGCATGCAAACAATTTCATCATGCTAGAGCATGAAACAGGAAGGGCATCTGAGTACCAACAAAACAGGGAGACTTGATACACATGCGTATGTCAAATGTACAAAATTAAGTGGAAAATATTTTTTTCTCTTCTCTCTTTTAGCTTTAGTAATCTCAGGGAGTTACTTGAAATCTTAGGTACAAAATTTTCAGACAGAAATGTAATTTTCGAGTTTGTGGGGTTTCTTTACGCAAAGCATTTTAATAACTTGTAAACCTCTCCTGGGTTGTTTCTCTCTTATTTTTAATAATCAGTCTTGAACCTTGGCTTTTGCAGTTATCTTGGACCCAATCTCTTATTAACTAGCCTTAAATCTTACTGCACTGTTCTTCTGCTAAGGCGGCCATTTTTTTTCACATGTGTATTAGTTTTAGCTATTGCAGTGAGAAAAAAGGTTGTGGTCCGACAGATGCAATGAAGGAAGAACCAGTAAAATTTAAACACAGTCTCTATGTGCAGGTCAAGAGAAAGAGCACAGAGTCAAAAACCAAAGCATGATTAACAGACTTAAGTGACCAGGAGATGGTGGCATGACAGCAACAGAGAAGGAGGAAAATGGGAAGGGGTGACAAGGCATTCAATTTTGGCATGTTAAATTTATGTGAGACACGCAGACACAGAAACAAAAGCTCAGATTCCTCTACTTTGCCAGTGATACCAGCCTCCATCTCTCACTTGTTCAACTTTCAGTGCAAAGATGCTTGTCTTTCTCCTATGCTGCCCCTCAGCATGGGAGGAGCTGCCCATAAACATGTGCAATTCCAGCTTGTTGTCTTCCTTCAAATCTCTCCTTAAAACTCTGCTGTGCTGGGATACCTACAAAAAATGACAACAGTTAGGCAGATGGTGTGCTGAGACCACTGCCTATCAGCAATGTTGGCTGGCAAGATCTCATTACTTCTTTTTGCTCCCCCATGTGTCTATACATATCCACTTGCTCTCTTCTCTTACTTCGATTGTAAACTCTTGGATGCAGGAACCATCTTTTGTTCTGTGTTTGTATAGCACATAGCACAGAGGAGTCCTGAGTCCATGACTGGAGTTCTGAGGTACTACCATCCGCAATTCCAAAACAATGAGTAATAAAGGCCGGATTTCTGAGTCATCAGCATAGAGATGGTGATTGAAACCATGTGCGCAGATGAGGTCACATAGAGAAAGGGTGTAAATGGAAAGGGCTAAGGACAAAGCCCCGTGGAACATCCATGGAAAATGGGACCAGGGAGGAGAACCCACCAAGAGATGTTGAATGACTGACCAGAGATACTGAAGTCAATCTAGAAGAGAAAAGGGTCATGAAGCAAGAGGATTTCAAGAAGAAAAGTACAACCAATGGTGTCAAGGGCAACTGAGAATCAAGGTAGAGGCCTGGAGATTTGGCCATGAAAAGATCATCAGAGACCGTTGCTAGAATGTCTTTTAGAACAGTAGAGAGGGTAGAAGCCTGACAGGAGGGGATCCAGGAAGAAAAGTTGAGGCAGTTATTGCAGACAGATGTCCACTGAATAAGGAGACGAAAGGGAGAAGATGGTGCTGTGGTTGGAGAGGAAAATGACGTGAGGGAAGGATTTTTTGGGAAGGTGGAAACCATAACATTTGCATTGTGAGAAGGAACATGCTGAGAGTAAGAGGGTAAGGAGAGAGTGTGAGGCCCAAGGGGTCACTAGGAGACAGAGAATGTTTTCTCTGTGGAAGGTAAAGTGATTGGAAGAGGAAAGCCATCAAAAAGCCTAAGTGCCAGTGACAGGAAAGTAGGAGGAGAGAGTGAGGGGGGAGTGGTGGGGCATATCTTGTTGGATCTCACCCACCTTCTGTTTGAAAGGTTGTCAGTATTCTGAATGGAGAGGCAGGAGAGCACAAGATTAGAAACAGCAAAACTGAATGCTTAACATACCTGGGACTGAAAGACTGACCAAACCATAACAATGTCATGACAGTTAACTCACTGGACAACTGGCCTTGGGCATTTTGTTCAGTGAGGGAGGAGAACATGCAGCAGAGCTGAGCGAGGCAAGAATTGGCTTTCCTATCCCGTCAATGTTTTCGAGAGTTCCAAAATTGTTTCCACTCCACATCAGGATGAAACTGGGGAGAGCGGAAGAGGGGGAAGAGAAAAAGAGAGAGAAAGAGAGAGAGAGAGAGAGAGCGGGAGAGAACAAGAGAACGAGAATACGCACACACACTAGCTAATGGCTTAGTAGTTAGCGCATTCACCTGAGTTCTCAGAGACCTGGGTTTGAATTCCTGCACCACATGGACTTGAATGTGAGTTAAAGTCACTCAGAGAGCCTGGGGTGAATTGAGCTGTTAAGCTAAGTCAAAAGCTGAGTCTTGCACAGTCTTCACTGCTATTTTAACCCCAGTTAGTGTAGGCCTCAGCAGTGTGATGTAGGCCTGAACCAGAGCTGGCCTGGGCCTTGGTTATGTATTTGAATCCTCACACTGAGAAAGAATAAAACTAAGCATTATAGACAGGGATGTTCCGTTCACATTGATTGATTGTTCTTGCCACCACAGGCTCCACTATGATAATTGACTACTTGAACATATGAGTGGGAACATCCTGCCTAAACATTTTGTAATTTAACATTTATGACACATTGGGGTCCTGTTTGTGAAGATCTGTGTGTGAATGTTTGGAAACATCCTGAAATCTAATTGTGATAATTTGCAAATGAAGTAAAGTGCCCAATGCATATCAGGAATGTGGTTGATGTATAAATGATGGGGCAATGAGAGGGCAAATAAGATTTCTTTTATTCCCTTTCAGTAAAATTAGTATTAATAAAATTGGTGTAGGTAAAAGGATTTTATTATGTTAGTAAGTAAGTATAAGATAATGTAATGGGATAAGAATGTAATGATTTTAGGAAGTATGAATGAGGAGTGAATGCAGTCTGAGTTTGCTAAGACAAGACGTTCTCAGCTTCCAAGGGCAGGAGGGAGAAAAGATGCTTTTGTTTAAAGAATGTTTACAACCCAGATGACCAACGATCAAGATAACCCCGGAAAACAGGGGAGTTAACACCCAAGGCCAGGAATAAGACGAAGTGTGAAACAGGAATGCAAGACTAATGGAAAAGCTGCCACACTTGTGATATCAAACATAATTGACAATTACATCAAACAAGAAGACTATCAGATATGACAAAATCCATAGACCTGAATGGGAATGGATAAGAATATAAATGGGAAGAAGAAACCTGGTCTTTGGGCTCGTTCTGCAAACCCCAAGGAGCATTGTGTCGTGACCGACAGAGCCCGGCTCCACCCTCGTGTCTGAATCACCTGGCCAATGATTCAGCACAGGCAAAACAGAGACTGGTAATTATATCCCTCCTGCAGAACTGTGTGTGTGTGAGAGAGAGAGACAGAGTGTGTTTTAGGCAATTGCTTTTTAAAATATTTTCTGTATTCATAATTATAAATGTGGCATAATGCCTCATCCCCTGAATAAGATCCTGCTGTTTATTTCATGAGTATGACATTAGCTAACCCTACTTAAGAACACCCACTTTTTAAAAAATCCATCTGCCCCCTTTGTCTCTCATTTTGAGCAGAAATTCCATCCTGGACCTGGACCTTCCTTTCTCAACAGAGGTTTCATCAAACTTGGTACATGCTTGTGAACAGCTTAAGTTTAGGTGATTTTTCATTTTCCAACAAAAAATTCCTAACCAGCTCTACTGTGCAGTTAGCCAAGACTCAGCAAAGAACAGACCTTGCTCAGTACACGTGGGGGTTGGCAAACACAAAACTTGATAAACTGCAATCTTCCATCTCTGGCAGTGAAGTTAAATGGGACTGTATGTATGCACAACAAACAAACCTGGTCTATAAAGTCAGCCTTCTAAGAAGCCAGGCTGAAAGTACTGCAAGCTACTGAGAAGCCAGTTCAGAAATCACACCAGACAAAAGTATCAAACTAAATCTGTTATTGTTTCTGGAGTAAGTCCCACTGAGTTTGAGATGTTTAAATTCAGTACATGAGTGTGTGCAGAATCAGGTCCCATATCAAGATACCGAAACATCAGTGTACTAAACAAATGGATATGCTGACCCTATCTTTTTTATGGAAGAAATGTTATCTGATGTCTTAGACCTTTTTAAAGGTCTAGTCTATACAGAGAACTGTTGTTATATTTGTGACACCCTGTGTCTAAAAACAACACCCCAAAATCCCCATATTCACAAATGTCATATAATTATGATCTGTTCTGTACAAAGAATGCCATGTTTGGTATTATTTTAAAAGTCTTCATCTGCTAAACATTAATATCCTGTTGGATTGTCAGTTCTACCAAAGTATGTGAAGTTATCAAATATTGTTGTAAATGCTGCTAGAACATGTTGTGAAGTGGGAACCACTTACGCCAGCTTTTTAGGTACAACAGTGAAATAGCCAGACGTGCTAATGGGCCATCAAGGAAAGATTCACCTACCAGGATTGTTTACAATGAAGGCTTTCTGTAGGATGCCCATTTGCAATGGGGTTGCTTGACCAGCGGGAAGCAGCTGCCACGTCACATGCATAGACTGTTCTAGTAAGTGTGACATCATCACTGGACTCCACTTCCATTCAAATGAACACCTGAAGGGTCCTGTGGTAGACAAAAGGACTTTGAGAGGGGTGAGGGGAGTCCCAGGTAGGAAGGTTGCTCAGCCTGCATTTAAGAAACTGCTTGTACCAGCTAACAAGGGTGAGACATTGCTAATTCAAGAGCCTGTTAGTGTGTATAATTTAGACTGCAACCATATGTTTATTTCATTTGGTAACTTCTTTTAATCTCTTTACACTTGCCACTTATAATCACTTAAATGTCTTATTCTGTAGCTAATAAACTTGTTTAATGTTTTATCTTAACCAGTGTGTCTTTGAGTGCAGTGTTTAGAAAAACTGCTCAGTAATAAAAGCTGTGCACATTCCTTCCCTTTGAGGGAAGGGCAGACTGGATAATAATCTCCATTGCTCAGGCATTTTTACTAGGGAGACGCTGTGGTCCTGGGCTGAGAAGCCAGCTGGAGTTTCTCTATTGCTGGCTGGAAAGCATAAGTTGGGTGTCTGGGGCCCACTGTTGTCATATTGGGTGACAACAGGGTCTGGAGGGGCTGTCTGTGGATCACTAGTCAAAGGTGGAAGGCTCACCCCAAGCTAAGTTGTTGATAAGGGTAGCCAGCAGTTCCACAGCTCCTAAACTGTACCTGAGGGGTTCTGCGTACCATTCCAGTATTCCATTGCTCAAACAACCTGAAAACTCCAAAATAGAAGTGGCAGTCTGACCGTCTGTGTGGCTGACATCCAGAAACAAGATATTTATAGGCATTCATAAAAGAGCAAAATATTAACTTATACAGCTTCCAGATATTTTTATCTCAGAAAGAAAATATGAGGGGAATTAAATATAATAAAACAAGCCCTTTTAGCAGAGATTATACAAGCAGCCAGGCTGTACCATGCTAAATTATGAAGTTACCCATACAAATAAACGATACATATTTTGTGACAAAAGCTCAGGTTTAACAACCTTAGAGAATGATATGGAGCACCTGATCATCCTTAGCCTGCATGATCCTGAAAACAGAGGCTTGGGCCTGGAATCAGGCCTAATGGGAATCAATATGTTGACTTCAGTGGGCTTTGGATTGGGCCCTTAGGGCCAGATTGTAAGGCATTTTGGCACCTGATTTGCATTGATTTCACTGGGAGTCAGGCACCTAAATACTTTTAAAAAACTGGCAGTGACTGACTACAGCATGTCAAAGGATGGACAGAGGAAGAAATGAGAAGGCTTCAAGTATACTTAGCTCATAGCTCACTTACATATTCAGGGTGTTAATGCTGTTGTGGTACAATATTGTTGTACCTTCCAAGGACATGCGCTCAGACGACATCACAGAAGTATCATATGGAAGGTATCCATTCTTGATGAAAGGGCTCTGGCTATGGAACAAACTTCTAGAGGAGATTAGACAAATATGGGATCTGACCATCTCTAAGAAATGCTGGATAGGTTCCTCTTTTAAAAAGTCTTTTCCCCATGGTGTAACCCCACACTTCCACTCTCAGCGAGTTAGGGAAATTGCCTTCCTCTAGCATGCGAAGACTGTTCCGGCAGACTGAGATTCCACAACCATGAAGGTGGTTCAGCAGCATGATGTGGGGTGTGAAGAGCAGACCAAGCACTGAAGATGTCCTGGTCACCTACTGCAGCTAAGGAAGTCCCCAGCTGTAATGATTTTTCATGCCTCTGGAATCAAGCTTCCTCGGCCGAAACAGTGGGACTGTCCCTGTGAACGGCTTTCTCACTTAAAAATTTCCCACATGGGTTTTCTCGCAAATCTTATCCCATTATCATAATTAATCCACGTCCTGTGGTAATGGGGGCATGGCGAAGCAACAGATGGAGATGACCACTGGCAGTCATAGCCACAATCCTGCAAATAGGCAGCCTTGGGACTAGTGGCCATTCAGCTCCATCCCCAGGGCAGCAGAGAAGTTTGGCAGCATTCTAGGTGACTGAGCAGTTCTTTTTAGGAGAACACTGCTCACCCTTTTTAAGGGAGGGATGTAGCCTATAGGACTAGCCCGCTTGCTTGCACATATATACCTTTCCTCATAGACTTAAGTATTGTTGTTTTATTAATCTAGAGTCATAGATTTATATTAATGTATTATAGTTGTAATGCAAGGTACCTTACAGGCCACATCCTGTATGAAAGCTAAGGCAGCTAGCATACATATGTTTAGGACCTTTGGCCCAGATAAGTAGTCATGAGTTAAAGGATAAGACAACCCTACGTATGACAAACTCATCCCTCTTGAAGACTCCAATGCTAGAATTTGAAGAGACAGCAGTGTCTGGAGAGATGTGATAGGACAACATGGAGTGGGAAAGGTGAACAGCATCTGACTCCTCCCTTGGGTAAATGTGCAGAACATAGTCTGCTCATCACAAACACCATCTTTAGACAAAATGATTAATATAAAACAACATGGATGCAACCACAGTCCAAACAATGGCACATGATCACCCACCAATGAGACATCCGCAATGTCAGAATTACCAGAGCCATACATGATGCAGAATGCTGGACAGACCACAGATTGGTAAGAACAGCACTCAAATTGCATATACTACCCTCACAGCACAAGCATCCCAAGTTCAACAGAACAGCCTTCAACATAGCAAAGCTCAAGCACACCAACTCTCAGGTGCAGTTCCAGCAGTCACTTGAGGACAGGCTTTTTTCATGCTCACCAATCATTGGCAACCCAATAGAAAAATGGAACCAGTTCAGAGATGGGATTATTGACACAACTAAATCAGTGCTGGGACCAAAGAAAAGAGAACATCAGGATTGGTTTGATAAGAACATGTTGGACATTTCCAAACTTCTAAGTGACAAACAGAAAGCATTTGTTGAATGGCAGAATGATCTCACTACCATCTAAAAGAAAGATAGATTTAAGTACCTACAGAGCAAGGCCCAGTTTGAACTGAGGAGAATGCTGGATGAGTGGTGGGAGAGGAAAGTTGCAGAAATTCAGCATTAAGCAGATATGAACACGGCATCGATGTTTTTTGTCTCTCTCAAAGCAGTCTATGGATCATCTAAATTTGACACAGCTCCCCTGAAATCAGCAGATGGCATAACCCTCATTAAGGACAAAGGGAATCATACAGAGATGGGCTGAACACTTCAATGGTCTACTCACTAGACCATCCACAGTCAATTATCATGTCTTTGATCAATTACCTGAGAAATCCATCAAAAAGGATCTTGATCCCTACATCAGTTGAAGAGGTCATGAAAGCCATCAAGCAACTGAACTCTGGCAAAGCGTCCAGGAAGGATGGTATTCTGGCAGAATTGTACAAAGTAGCAGGCCCAAAAGCTATTGAGATGTTTCACAACATCCTGAATAGCATCTGAGAGGAAGAAGAAATGCCACAAGACTTCAAAGATGCTAATATTGTATCACTGTTCAAAAACAAAGGCAGCAAGGCTGACTGTGGAAACTACAGAGGCTTTCTATCCTCTGTACATCAGGGAAAATATTAGCTCACATTCTACTGAACAAATTAATTGCAAACATATCTGAGGAGAATCTGCCAGAAGTGCATGTGATTTCAGACCAGGTCATAATACAATGGACATGATTTTTATTGTCAGGCAAGTCCAGGAAAAATGTTTATAGCAGAACATGGACCTATATCCAGTCTTCATCGACTTAACCAAAGCTTTTGATACTGTCAACAGAAAAGGTCTATGGGCTATTCTACATAAACTGAGCTGCCAAAGAAGGTTCATACAAATCATCCATCTGTTTCATGACCACATGAAAGTACAAGTGCTCTCCAGTTGTGAGTCTTCTGTTGCATTCGAAATCTCAAATGGAGTGAAGCAAGGCTGTGTACTTCCTCCAGTGTAGTTCAATTTGTTCTCTGCTGTATCTTCAGCCATGCCACAAGGGACTTGGATCAGGGGATATACATCCATTACTGACTAGATGGTTCCCTCTTTGATCTTAGAAGACTTAATGCTAAGACCAAGATACTGGAGAGACTGCTCATTGAGGCACTTTTTGCAAAGGACTGTGCCTTGGTGGCCCATAGACATGATGACCTTCAGGTCATCATTGACAGGTTTTCTGAAGCATTCCAGCTCTTTGGCCTCACCGTCAATCTCAGAAAGACAAAAGTCTTGTTCCAACCAGCATCTCATTCCAATGTCCCAGCGATCTTCATCCAAGGCATACAGCTGAAAAATGTAGATCAGCTCAAGTATTTGGGCAGCACCATCTTGAGTGGCAGTTCCCTGGTTAAGGAATTTGCTTCCAGAATCAGTAAAGCTAGCCAGGCCCTTGGCCGACTCCAAACAAAAGTCCTTAACCAACAAAACATTCGTCTCTCCACCAAATTGAAGAACTACAGTGCAGTGGTTCTAGCATCTCTCCTGTATGGAACTGAGACATGGACTCTTTATAGAAGGCATATTAAACAACTTGAGCAATTTCACATGTGTTCCCTTCATTCAATAATGAGCATTCACTGGCAGGGCAGAGCAACAAATATAAAGGACCTGGAGAAAGCAAACACAACCAGCATCAAGGAAATGCTAGTGAGAACACAACTTAGGGGGACTGAACACGTCATCAGAATGGAAGACCACCGTCTCCCAAAACAAATCTTGTATGGGGAGCTGCAGCAGGGCAAAAGAAAGAAGGTTGTCTGTATAAATGTTTAAAGATAATCTGAAGAATAGTCTTCAGTGGGTTAGCATCAAACTCAAAGAACTCGAGCGACTGGCTCAGAACAGGACTCACTGGCGATCTCTGATAAGATCAGCATGTAACACGTTTGAACAGGACCGACAAAATCGTCTCCAGGCTGCACGTGTAAGGTGCCATAAAGCCACATCATCAAACATCACAGATATGGACTTCCCATGCCCTCAGTACAGCCAACTTTGTGCATCTGGGTTTGGACTTCAGAGTCACATACGTAGCCATAGATAAGAATGGCGACAATATCATCGTCAGCAATGGACTACCAACAACCACCCCCCACTGAGGGTTTGCCATCTTCTGGAACTCTGCACTGAACCTCTAGGGGGCCCTCTGAAAGGAATACAGCTAAGATGGCCACCAGGTCAGAACCCTTTGATACCATTTCCCAGCATACATGGAGTCAAGAGTGGGAACAGAAGAACCTAGAAAGCCCTTCTGAGGCCAATAGGGAGGCATCTGCATGGGGTGAACTGAACAAACAGTCCATGGGACCATTAACAAGCTAAGGCTGCAGAGGCCCCAATGATGGAACAGCCTGACTCAGATGCCGAATTTGCTAGTTTTCAGTTTTGAGTCTGAAAACAGAGAGTGAGTGAGTGCACAGCTTAGGGAGTCCCTGTTAAACCACAAAGGGGGTTCTTGCACTGTTGGCAGATCTAGCTGCATAGACTAGGACATTGCAGCACTGCAGTGACCAGTACTGAGCAGAGAGTGCCCCTGGTTAACAGACACTGTGGTCCTGCAGTTATCTACCCCTTCTGTGATTTAGGTCTTTGTCCGCGTCACAAGTTGTATCCAGCTCTTTTGGGGTACATAAAGATCCAAAAAAGGATAGCCTCACTGTCAGGCAAGGAGTTCCAGGCCTCACCAGGCTAAGGTCTAAGCGTTGTGACCCTCCAGGTTGTAGGGGTCTTCCTAGTCCAGATTCCCTGCTTCCAGGGTAGGTTTTTCACCTTGAGCCCCATCCAGGGTCCTATGGGTGACAGACTTCCTGCAGGACCAGAGTGTCTGTTAACCAGGGGCACCAGTAAAGAAGAGAACCGGCTGCACCCTCCTCTGACCTATAGGCAGCACCTGCAGTGAGTGATCCCCTTCGCAAACTCTTACAGTTTTAATCACATTTAATCAATTATAAGCAAAACAATAGAAAATCTGTACATGCTTACACTATTTGATTCCTTTCGTGGATCTCTCCTTCTCCCTCAGTATTGTGGAACAGATCCTTTAAGTTTACAAATGGCTAATAATTTCAAAGTGAATTTAAAATATAAATAAATAAAATACCTTCATGACTGAGGTCCTATTGTTTTATTTGGAAGCAAGAAGCGAAAGGAAGATAAGACACAAAGAGCATATGTGAGTGGGTAAGTTTCTTTCTTAAAACACAATTTGACTTTCAGATCTCTCTAATCTTGAAAAACACTTTAAAGGAATTTTCCTTCTTTGGTTTCTCACAACTTCTGTATTTGTAATTTGCATTTCCTAGCTTTGCTAATTCTTTTGCTTTTTTTAGTTCAGTCAGTGTTCTACTCCACTAAGTATGCCGCATTTTAGTGTGTTTGGATGTATTCATGTAATCTATAGTGCATGTACATATTGAATTTAAACTATTGTTTACACACAAACCAAAGGCATGGGATGTATATGTTAACTAGCCACAGAACTTCACAAAGAAGTCACTGAACTGAAGCCACCGTATTTCAAAAACAGCAATTGCTTAGCAGTGAATAAGCTGAGTCCCACAGGAGATAGCTTTGAACAGCTGCTGGACACTTGTTCAGCTGCTTAGGAACCTGATATAAGAACATTTAGTAAAATCACAAATTCTCTTTGGTTTAATCATAGAAAAGAGAGGTCAATTGCCACTAACTTTTGCTGTTTGAGAGTTGCCTTCATTCATTCACACTTGTGGGATGTGGTGCCCCTGGCCTCAAGCTGTGGAACTGCCTTAAAAAGCCTGTCTGTTGGGGGATGCATGAAACACTCATCATCTCCCTACTCTTTATAAAGGAGTGAAGCCCCCTCCCCCAACTGCCTCAGTTCCTTCGTTGCTGATTCAGGGAGGAAACAGAACCTGCCTAAATGACCATAAGCTACATCTTCTCTTTGTCTAGTTTCTTCTTCCTATTTTCTTGTGGTTATTTTGTGTAGTGTAATACTAATATAGCATATGTAGCATGCCCTTATCCCAGGAGCCTTTGGATCCTCGGTCCACATACCCTATAAGGGCTTCTAGAGAAGTGCCTCCAATCCAGCGATCATAATGGAGACTGACACCACATATAGTGCCTCTCTGGGTGAGATCCACTCAGCAGTTCATCGGGCAGTTTGTTGGGCTGTCACTCCCCACATTAGAAGGGAGAGACTCTTAAGACTCCAGGCTCATCTGGCTTCTCAATGCCTACAGCCTGGTACTTCTACAGGCCCATTGAGGGTACTGAGACCAGCCAGTGGGCCGAAATCATCTGACAAAGGACCCAAGATATATCTTGCTGCTATACCTTCAGTGCTGCCTTACATCATAGGGCTGAAGCTGGAATCTCCTCATTCTTATCCTGGAAGCAAATTCCGTACCCAGAATGGTTTGTGCTGGCTGTGTCAAAAATGATACTGAAGACCAAATCAGCAGTGACTGTTACAATCTCAATAACACTGGTAATCTTGCAGGACTTGCTTATGTCAGTTTCTGCTTTTCATTAGGCACTGTTAACCTTGACTCTGGCTCCAGACCTATCCTCCAGCACCAACGCATCTCAACATCATCGCAAGTCCATGCAGATACCTGCCACCAGATTAAAAGGAAGAACAGGACTTCACCACATGGACAGAAGCAGTACAAAAATGCCCTCAAAGAACATGTCAGATTCATAGAAATTCATTTTCTCTTAGGGTTTTCTATAGCATAGTAACTATGTGCAGTGGCACCTGAGAAACCAACAGTCTAATTGACTTATTAAAATAAAACTTGCCCAATTATCTAAAAGGCCCTTTCATCTATACTTATGTGTCACATGTAGCAATTCATAACTTTGCTAAACACTAAAATCGTGGACTGAATAGAGACACTGGATTTATACTTTATTACTATCTATAACCGACTAACAACCCCCCAGCCCAGCTGCCTTCCCCCCCCCTTTCTACCCACAACTGAACGGGGTAATGGGCCACTTCACCTGGAATGATCCCTTGCAATATGTGTTAACTAATTACGCTGATCTGTTCTACCTTGTATTTAGCTGTGACACTCTGAGTACATTTCCCAGTACTGTAGAAGAAAACTCAAAAGCTTGTCTCTCTCACCAACAAAAGCTGGTCCAATAAAAGATATTACCTCCCCCATTTTGTTTTATGCAACAATGCTGACATCCAGTGTCCAGCCAGGAAAACCACAATTTGTTTGAAATTACACTGAGATGTGCAGTGTTCCAGGCTTTATATTTCAGTTCCAATTCTTTCTGTACCACATCACAGGCAGTTCCAGTTAAAGGACATATAATGAATTATATAGCCATTCTTATACTAATTTCTTTATCCTGAAGCCTATTTTTTGAAAAAAATACTTTTGCATCTTTATTGTGAACTTTTATCCAATATTTTTGCTTTTGCAAGTTTCAAGAACTAACAGTTATGTAAATTAATGTTGTCACCACCTTGGGGGGCGGAGGGGGAGGGACTTAGTAATTACATTCTATCCATTTAATTTCCCCGGTATTTTCACCCCTATATTTAGTCACCCTATACAATCACCTCTATATTGTCTTTAAATGGAATGTATTTTTCACTTGCTACTCTTTGTGACCATATTTCACTCCAGAGGATCTGTTTCAGTCATAGGGAAGCAATTCCTCTATATGATATATAAAGAGTTTTGGAATTCCCTGAGCTGAAAGTCTGTATGGGCTAAATCTTATTGGCCTTACTCTAACTTAAAACAATGGGAACCAGGGTGGATAAACACTTGATGATTTGTTTTATTCTTTTATTGATGAGGTTAATTTAAATTAATTTTTAAAAAATATATAAACCTGTTAAAAATAACATTGAAATTATGACAACCACTTGAAGGCCTCAATTAACTATTAAAATAATTTAACTAAATAAAAAAGAAGATGCCAAAATTAAAATGAGAAGAAATTCTAGGAGGTAATGGAGTGAACCTGAAAGTTTTAATTTATGGGTTCAGTGCTCATTTAATGCCTCTTTTCCCCTGTGATTTAGGACTGCAGGAATAACGGGGAATGTTGAAGTTGTAGTGTATTACTATAACAATCACTGTGCTTCAGCTTCACTTGACCAAAGAGGATCAAAACTCATTTTCTCTCAAGATACTCAACTGAATTCTGTTGTCTATTTTGAGATATTTATTTTAAAATGGCCTATTCCGATGACAATTTGTGAAGAAAATTGTGACAAAATAGATGGAATTATCACAGCAAAAATAGTTAACACCAGACTAAAGAGAAATTTAGAAGATAAGCTGAATACTTCTAGAGCTTTGGACAAATTTGCTGATGTGTTGGAATTTGGAAAGAACTTCAAAAAACACTGCAGAATTAAAAGCCCACAACAAAGCTATATTGCATGCAGTGAAGAAGTGGATGGATCAAGCTCTTTCTTTGCCTCATTTTCTTGACAATAGTCACAAAGCACACTAACAAGGTAAATATCTGACTACTGAATTAGAAGATGCTGCTGTGACAGGGTCTAATAATAATCCATCAATCAAGCCAACCATAATAAATATCAGGGCTGGAGGTGAATTATTTAAGCAGAACACATTGCTGTTGAAGTTTTAAAGAAAATGAAACCATTGAAATGGGGAAAATCACTGGTTAAACAACTGGAACCAGAGTTTGCTGAAGTGCTAAATCGGCTTTTGAAAGCTATATCTCTTCTAAAGGTGCAGAAAGAATATTTATTTCCTTTCAATTTATTCAACTAGTTCAGTTCAATGACTAGCTCATTCAAAGTTGAGAAACTAATTAGAAGTTGAATAAGCTTGTTTTCCTCTTTCAATCTCTGAGTAAAAAAAAAGACATGTAAGAGGATAAGATATGCTAGTTCTAAAATCTTGTAGGACATAACTAACTACAGATACTTCCATTGTTTAATAAACAAATTTGCTCTAAAATTAAATGCTAAAACATGTTTGGATAAACTCACTGCCCTCTATTTTGTTTATCCAACACATTAAGGTAGTTGTATTTAGCTAATAAACAATTTTAAAATCCTATTTTTGTGCAATTCCAATTTCCATACAAATGCAGCTTCATGCAAATCACAAGTAAACAATTAATCATCTAGCGATTAAGAAATGTCATTCATGATTTTCTGCCAAACAATTAAGAATCTGAATAAATGTGTGTTAAACTAGAAAACTGATTAAATAAACGTGAATTGCATATCCTCCTCATTAGCAAAAAAGAAATACCAAATTTATCATAATGGCTATATTAGGTTGCAAATGAACTAAAAGAAGTGAGGAAAGTGTCCAGAAGACTGGAGAAGGGCAAACATAATACCCATCTTTAAAAAGGGGATCAAGGAGGACCCAGAGAGTTATAGATCAGTCAGCCTATCTTAAATAAATGGAAAGATACTGGAACAAATTATTAAACAATCAATCTGTAAGCACCTGAAGGAAAATAGGGTTATATGGAATAGTCAGCATGGATCTACCAAGAACAAATCATGCTAAACCAACTTAATTTCCTTCTTTGATATGGTTACTGACCAAGTGGATGGCGGGGAAACAGTAGACATGATATACCGGAATTTTAGTCAGGCTTTTGACACAGTTCCACACGACATTCTCATAAGCATACTAGGGAAATGTGGTCTGGATTAAATTACTATAAGGTGGGTGCACAGCTGGTTGAAAGGCTGTATTCAAAGAATAGTTATCAATGGTTTGCTGTCAAATTGGAAGGGCATATCTAGTGAGGTTTCAAAGAAGTCAGTCCTGGGGCTGGTACTATTTAATTACTTGGATAACAAAGTAGAAATTATTCTTATAAAATCTGCAGATGACATCAAACTGGGAGGAGTTGCAAGCACTTTGGAGGACAGGTTTAAAATTCAGAATGACTGACAAATTGGAGAATTGGTCTGAATTCAGCAAGATGAAATTCAGTAAAGACAAGTGTCAAGTATTTCTGCTTAGGAAGTGAAAATCAAATGCACAACTACAAAATGGGGAATAACTGTTTTGGGGTAGTTCTGCTGAAAAGGATCGGGAGGTATAGTGGATCACAAACTAAATATGAATCATCAATGTGAGGCAGCTGCAAAGAAGGCTAATATGATTCTGAGGTGTATTAACAGGAGTGTTGTATGTAAGGCACAGGAGGTAACTGTCCCACTCTACTCGACTCTGGTGAGGCCCCAGCTGGAGTACTGTGTCCAATTCTGGGCACCACAATTTAGGAAAGATGTGGACAAATTGGAAAGTGTCCAGAGAAGAACAAAACGATAAAAGGTTTAGAAAACCTGACCTGTGAGGAAAGGTTAAAAAAACTGGGCTTGCTTAGTCTTGAGAAAAGAAGATTGAGGGGGGACCTGAGAACAGCCTTCCAATATGTTAAGGGCTGTAATAAAGGGGATGGTGATCAATTGCTCTCTATGTCCACTGAAGGTAGGACAAGACATAATGGGCTTAATCTGCAGCAAGGGAGATTTAGGTTAGATATTAGGAAAAGCTTTCTAGCTATAAGGGTGGTTAAGCTCTGGAATAGGCTTCCAAGGGAGGTTGTGGAGTCTCCATTATTGGAAGCCTTTAAAAACAAGTTGGACAAATGACAGTCAGGGAGGGTCTAGGTTTACTTGGCCCTGCCACAGCGCAGGGGGCTGGACTGGATGACTTCTTGAGGTCCCTTCCAGCCCTACATTTCTATGATTCTAATTGCAAAATAAGATTAAAATTGTTTATATAAATCCAGGTTACTTGCTTGCTGATTTAAATCTTGATTAATATCACTTTGATTTAAATCAATCCATGCTGATAGAAGTAGGAGCTGGCCCTATGTGCACTTACAAAATAAAAATACAAACCTGGCAGCAACAATGTGAACTCTTCTGTGCTCCACTACACTACTGGACATAACTCTGATATTAAGGCTTACACGATAGTCATGAAAAGTCATTTACTCCTGCCTAAGGTCCTGCACCTGCTCTCACTGAAGCCTCTTAAAACTCCCACTGATTCTCAATTGTATTGAACTATGGAGTGTTGTTAGATGAGTTTTGCCTGTGACAGGGCTAAGATCTGGCCTGAAATGAAACCTAAAGATGAAGGATTATTTCCTACTAATATAAGATGAGCCATGTGCTCCTCCTAGTCAACATCTTCCCTCTAACCTTTCCATGTAACCATTCTATAACCTTTCAGGGTCTTCACTGAGACAGCTTTGAATTGTTATCTTGTCTTCAGACACATTTGCAAGAACATTACCCAATTGCAGTCCACAAAGAAATCACATCTCATTTTTCCTGTTAAACAGAGCACTGAGATCTGCTGTCCCAGCTTTCTGGCCCTTCCTTGCCACCTCTCCCTCCCCTTTGTTTTTTTCTCATCCTTCATTTCACTCAAAGCAAAAGTGTTCAGAGTAAACAACTATTTTACTGCTCTGTATTTAGACTACCGTGTCAGGGCTCTGATTACATCTCTCTGTCCTATACAGTGCTGTGAAAATCCTCAATGCTTGATTCATAATAGTAAATACATAATACACAAGTGAACTCTGAACAAATGAAAGACATTAGTGTGACATCAGTAAAAATAAAACGTTTCTTTTCCCATAAGAAAGGCACAGTCTGGGATTCCTTACACTGATTTCCTCATTGCTGATGGTGGAGTCCAGGTTGCGGGATCATGGGGTAGTTCATTTTCCATAGTATGTGACTACTTCACACTCCCTCTGAGACTACCAAGAAGGGGGCCTGTTGTGGTGGTAGATTTTGTAGCATGGATATATTTCCAGTAGGAATTAGACTGAGGTCAGCTCATCTCACCAACGATAAAGAGCTGTCATATGAATGACTCTCACTCATTCCAGACCCATGCCACATTTATGCCAATTGATGACCTTGAGCTGTAAGTCTGTCTGATTATCAGTCATCTATACAGAGCTTCTTTTAAAATACTTGTTCAGGCTATTCATGGGGAAGGAGAAAAGTTATACTTCAATGTCATTTAGGAGTCCCATGTGTGGTTCAATATTCCTGGGTTCACCATTGGTGAACACAGTATAAAAAGCAGAAAAGAGTAGGTTCTTACCTTCAATTCCAGAAACATACATTTTTTCCAGACGAGAAACTTCTACTTTTTTGCAGGTTTCCTAATTTTTTTTTTTTATAAAAATAGGAAAATCAAAAGGAATATACAAAGAATTTTCATTTAAAGTGACTCCTCTTATTTCCAACCTTCCACCTCACCCCTCCTCCCCCACCCCAAAACCCTCTAAAACTTTCCCACTGTTTCTAGAATATGATGCCATTGGACTGCTGACCCTCCCTTAAATATTTAATAAAACTAAGCAATTATAAAGAACCATTGAGTAATGAGTGTATTTAACAATGAAAATGATAGGTGCATCTATATTTGGAAAATATTCCACCAAAGCTAGCAATACTGGAGGAGTTAGTGTAGATGGAGTACAGACTTTTTTACCACCATGCTGTCTAAATTCATGGGGTTAAATGACAGTGATAAAATCACCTGTTCTCTGTCTACAGCACTCCCTATTACTAACACTGGCAGAGCCACACAGATGCTGAAAGATGTCTACAATAGGAAAATTTGGAAGCAAGAACCTTAGGTCTGCTTGTTAAGCCAGAAACAGTTGACTATGCAAAGCAGCTGTTACTATTATACATTCCTTACATTAAAAAAGTTATATAGGCCAACATCAAGAGCTCCCCCCCGAAAAAACTCTCTTTAACTTTCCCTATTGTTCATGTTACCTTCTGAAAAGAGTGAAAGAAAAAAAATTCCATGTATCTATTTTTTCCTTTTTCTAACTGAAACTTGTTACCTTCCCACCCCCTTGAAAATAATATGGTTGCTTTGGTCTCTGCCCATAGTTCTTCATCAATAAGTTTAATGATTGCACCATGGAACAGGTATTTTTTGTTAAATGTTATTGGACAGCACAGATGCTTATGGAGCCCATACCAATAAGAAAGATCTACCACCTTTAAAAAAAATTATTATACATTTTTGCAGGGGGAAAGAGTGCTATTATAATAGTGATCATTGCATAAATTGTGCAATATTTTAAGGCAGCATATTTGACCTATTCAGATGTGTGTCAGAGAGTCACACACATGAAACTTGTCAAGGAATGCACACAGCAACAGTAAAAAGCATCCAGAAGAGCCACTCCTAGAGCCAGATCTTGAACAAGGGCGTGGCCTGGGTGGCCAGTTATGTCTTAGGATCACCACTATGCTTGGCACCTTCCCAGTGTATAAAGTGGTAGGAGCTGCAGTGGCACCAGAGACAGTTGCATATAGAACAGAGTGGCCATTGGACTACTGTAGCATTCTTCTTCTTTTTAAAAAAAAAACCACCAGCAGCTCACATGAAGCCATATTACAAAGAAGCGTGGAGATCCCAATGTATTTAAGGTATTTGTCCAAAATATCAATTGCATTTTCTCTCATCTGTTCTGTAGAGTATCTTACAAGAGAACTACACGCAGTATTAAAAAAAGAAGAAAAAAAGCTAGAATAGGTATAGTGGAGTTCCCAGGGCTAATCTTAGAACCCAAAATTGTCCCTTAGTAGCAGCGATGCAACAAAAGTTAGGGGGCCTTGTCTACATGAGGCTATAGAAACAGGAAATGTTTTTGAATTTCCTTTATTTCTACCTCTGGCCTAAATATCAAACACCAGCGAGTTTAAAAAAAAGGGGAATTTTCCAAACGAAATGTTTTGAAGTAGACATTTTGCAGAAGTGAGATCACTTAAATGGTATTTACCTTCCATTCAGTGATAATGGGGGAAGGGCAACTTGTAAAGTTCCTTGTATTTTGATAGGAGGAAGGAAGAAGTTATTCTGGAACACTTGCTGTGCATGGTCAGGCATCTAAACATTTGTGTTTTTTCTTTGTTGGCCACACTGGACAATTCTGCTTGAGGTTCCATGCCTCCAAAACGTCGAGTGCCCTCATCTCTCACTGAGATCTTTAATAGTAAAACAAAGTGGCACTAACTTCATTTTATACTATTGATAGAACTTTCACCCCAAATATGCTTGTGTCAGAGGTACAGGGCTATTACGACTATGAATACAGAATAATATCATTGTTCTATAATGAACACCATGGGCTCCCACCATCGAATTAGGTACTTGTATGACCTTCACTGTGTAGTATCCCAGTGCCATGGATGAAGGTAAAGCAGAGAACAACTCCTTGAAAACTGCCTGTCTTCCTGCTCAGATCTCACAGCAGTCTCTTGGAGCTGGTTGGGGGAGCTACTCCCATCCACAGGGCTTCAGGTTCAAGCTTCTCATTGCTCTCATAGCCCTTTGTTTAGTCATGAAAAAGCATGTGGCCTAGCTCCACAGAGCTGCCCTTTGACCTATGTATGGCCTATGCCACCATCCTCAGAGGAGCATTTACTTTTTTGGTTAGTAGGAAGGTTTTATTGAACTAAATGAGGAAAAAAAATACTGTTAAAAATCCAAGAAGATTAAGAAACAAATACACAGGGAGCCAATGAAAAGACAAGGAAAAGCGTGTTGGTATCCGTCCAACAATTCATCAAAAAGCAACAAAGAGAGAGTGGGAACTACTTAGCTTAAAGGATGAGAAAAAGCCCATTTGGCCCCAGCACAATTCCAGTTCTAGGAATATTTTTCCCATTTTATACAAATATTTCAGCTCCACAGAAGATGTAAATGAAGACATTTACATTTTATATATTTGCTGGCTGCCAAAACTATCTGTGTAAAGGTTTTCAAGTTGAGATCCTATTTTCTCTGCCTAGAAGATAATGTTAGGATGTCCTAATGATGTAATAGGACATTTGCTCCGATGGCAACAGATGGATGTCAAATTCAGGATATGATTATTGCAGCATAGGCTTTATTGATGTCTATTGACAGTCAGGAACAACACAAATAGAAAGAAAGTAAATCAAATGTTCATTTTAAAAAATTTTGGTCTAAGCTAACAATTCCTCTTCAAGATTACCTCTTTTCCGTTGACAATGCTGCTGGAGAAAATTCTTTTTTCCTTTTTGAGAGCTGTTCCAGATTTAGCGTTTGAAACAAATATCAAATACAATGTGAGCCTTTTGGGAGATCTGGTGCAGTAGATGATCAGTTAAGCCCACATTGTGATATGTAGCATGTCTCTTCTCCATTTAAGGAATACACTATAGAGATGGCTGTCTATGTTGTCGGGGATCTCCATGTAGTATGCTTCTTAAATCTGATAATGATGTACATATAGGTGAGAGAGTTGCGCTGGCATTAAGCTAACCATCGGTAACATTTTTGCAGAAGAGTTTACATTATAGAATAGGCTGTGAATGAAAAGCACTATAAAGACCCCCAATTTAAAAAAAATCAAACCCATTTCTTTGTCAAATGTTGGTATCCAGTCAAACTTACTTTCAGTTATAATTCAAGTCTACATTTGGAAGAATGTTGATTATTAATATATTTGCAATCATGGAGGACTGCTTTTTAAATCTCTTATCAGTCAGTACATCAGGGTGAGATGTTCACTTCATATGCTTTGCATGTATGACAAATTAAGTCCATACAATATGACCAAGCAAGCGTGATCATTGTGCATTTTTACATTCAACTTCTCCCAGTATCCACTCAATTCCATTTAACAGTCCACTTAAAGTAGCAGCTACAGTGTCTTGCACCTGTAAAACCAAGAATGGCAGATGTTAATGTGGCAGATGGATATACATAGTAGAGGAAGAATTAAGAGAGACATTAGAAAAGCTGCACATTACTGATTTTCTATAGTTTTCTCTTGATCCTCACCCTCTGCTGGTTTCTGACATCTTACTGCATTCACAATATCAACTGGAGTCCACTTCAAACATTAATGCTTACTCATAAATAATATAAAGAGGACGAGTGAAAAGAAATCAAATGTTTTAAGAAGTAAAGATACCATCCATGGTTGGCTTAGCAGATTTAATTGCAGTTGATGTGCCATGTAAACACAGGGGATTCTTTTGATATCAACTTGAGAGGTGCAGGACAAAACCAGTACAGGTCTGTTTGGAGGTCCAAGAGTTGGATCTATCATTGCCAAAATATGAGCAAATTCATCTTGACGGTCGTGTTCTAGAAAACAGTTTGCAATATGAGTATTAGACTATATACAAACCCCATTACATACAACCAAACTTATCTTTATTACATTTTCTTCTGTCTTCGTTCTTAGGAGGACACCCATCATTGTAGTTATGACTACCTTCCAAGAGATTACAACCAAAGTCACAACAGGCCATTTTCCTAACTTCCACAGAGGCAGTTGGGACAGTGAATTGCCCCACCTTCCTCTTTCTTCCACTTCCCTTTTCCTGATCTGACTTTCTTCTCCATTTAAAAGCTACAGAGATAGATAATGTACTGGTAGAATTGCTAGAAGCACTTGGTGACTGTGGTATTGATCTCATATGGAAAATTTGCAATGATGTATAGATGACTGGAAATTGGCAGAAAGATTCCCTTTGTCCAGTCATTCTGCTTTTACAAAGAAAGGGGATATAACAGAATGTAGTAACTATTAAACTACATCCCTGATATCACATGCAAATAAAGTACAGCTCTGCATAATTCAGGACTGCAAAAATACCACCACAACAAGCTGGTTTCAGAGAGAGATGAGGCACATATGATCAAATCACAAATATCAGTCATATCATGAAAAATGCAGGGAGTATAGTTACCCATTGGTAATGTGTTTCACTGAGTACTCCAAAGTATCACACTGAACTCACTGCAAGTCTCTACTGGCAACAATGGACCATGGTGTTGGATATTAGGAAAAAAAATTAACTAGGAGGATGGTGAAGCACTGGAATGGGTTGCCTAGGGACGTGGTGGAGACTCCATCCTTAGAGGTTTTTAAGGCCTGGCTGGGATGATTTAGTTGGGTTTAGTCCTACTCTGAGCAAGGGATTGGACTTGATGACCTCCTGAAGTCCCTTCCAACCCTAATATTCTATGAAGTCAACAGCTGTGTGTGTAAAGTTAGTGATGGTTCGAGAAGGCTTCCAAAAATTCTGCTTTGATGTCAGCAGTATTCAGACATGAATAAATGGATTTTACTTAATCTCCTTAAACAAAAGCCATTAGCAAAATTAAATCTTTCTTTTTGACATTTTAAAATCCTCATCACATTTGCTCTGATCTTTAGTTTAGACTACTAAGAATTCATACCAAACAATTATTTATACAAAAGGAATAAATGACCACACCTCGCTTTTATATTGTAACAAAGCCTACATATAATCTACTTATTAGTGTCCTTGTAAAATTAAATTCCTCAAATTATATAGTAGATTCAGTAGTCAATCGTTAGTAAGGATTGTCCTGAAAATATACTGAATGCATTTGGACCCATGATTCCTATTCATATTGATTAGTACCTTTCTCTGAACTTCTGAAGATGAATAAAAGTGACAGAATTTGTCCTTCAAAGTATAAATGCATTCTCATGTTCTAGCAGCATGCAAGAGTCCACAAAATGTGAGTCAACAAAGTTAAAATAAACATTCCTTACTTTTATGAGCCTCCGCATTAGCAACATAAATGAATCCATCAACCACTTCGCACACCTTTTTAACTTGTGCAATTACATTATAGTGTACTGCCTGTTGATTCCCTCCTATGCTGTTTTCTTGGAAAAACATCTTATTAACTGTAACAATTTGCTCTGTTCTTGCTCTCTTCCTTTCCATGCTGGAAAACATGAAAAAACACCCCAAACATTTAACAAAATTGTTCAGACTAATTTGGAAAATGGGAAAGGTGAAGCCAGGGGTAGGTACTCCACAAAGAGGAGAGTGAGGGATGGCCAAAGCATGCAGAACAGCTACATCCCTGAAACAAATTTTTATAATTTGTACACACTGATAATCAGCTTTGCAAGATCCACACTAACATGCCCCAATGGGTAGGTTCAGGATTATAAATTTCAAAAATAAATTGATCAAGACACTCAAAAAGGAAAGGCACTGCCTGTACGCATTACACACACATACTCATGCTGATAAGAGATTCTTTGGGCCAGATTTGAAAAAACAGGTTTATCTTCTGCCATACAATTTGTGGGTCAAAAAAATTATATTTTGCAGTAGCAATTGATGTAATTTACAGAGATGTCCACCCACCTGATTTACAGAAATAAGCAAGTAATGTGATCCGAATTACATCAGCAGTTGAGACTAGGAGAAAAACAGAAATAACTGAGAACATTTAGCTTTATTTTTGTAGGGAACAAGTGTTACCTGGTAGTTGAATACAATGTCAGAATATTGAATTTTTGGTGGTTATTCAACTCAAAACTAACTCCTGATCCAATCCCTACAGGAGAAACAAAATGCATTTAGGATATCAAAATATTCAGGTGCTGAAGACAGCTAAAGCCAGTCTAAAAAATCCACAGGGATTATAAATTGGATACATCTAACAAAAGTGTCTCTATATTACAAGAAAATATATTCATTATTTCACACATACACTAAATTGATCACATATTCGATGCTGGTATGAATTTAATTCAACATTGCTACAAAAGATTGGGAACCACTTTCAATTATTTCAAGTACCTAATTTAGTAATTTAACATTTGTACTGCAGAAGCTCTGAGATGCCCCGATCAGGATCAAGCTCTACCTGTTTTTAAATCACATATTAAGTTCCTACTCAAAATATCTTACACCTAAGTTAAAGAAAGATGCAACAAGTGCAACATATGACAGAAGGAAAGGGGGAAGGTAACAGCACTAAGAAAACCTATTTGCATATGCCACCTATGAGCACCACTTTATTATTCCAATTCAGTTATGAATAAATAAATATCAGTGGTTCCCAGTCAAGTAATTCTTGATAGTTTTCATATTCTTGTTTGGAGTGAGGGGAAATTGCAGATGTTTAGAACTATGTTTTATGTAAAAGTTTTTCCTGTTGATTAATCATTTAATAACCTCCCCCCCTTTTCCCTTGGTCATAAAATACCTTTATTAACTTAGATTAAAGTAGGATATTATTGTAGGAAATTGGGTCTTTCATCCACTTTTCCTTTTTTGTATAAACTACAAGGAAAAGTAATTTAAAAACAAAACAAAACACAGTGTATATGTCACTTAAACAAAGCTGGGCTTGAGACTTATCCATGTTCACAGCATGCTTGACCTTAAGTTTTGGACCAAAATCCTAGCCCCAAGTGTAAAATCTTGACCCCACTGATTTCAGTACGAGTTTTCCCACTGACTTCAAGGGGCCAGGATTTCAACACAAGTGCTTACTGTTCTATAATGGCATTTTATTCTTCCAATTGATCCAAGAGAGAAAGAAATCAAGTTTTAATCTAGATTCATAAATTCCCAGGCCAGAAGGGGTCATTGTGATCATCTAGCCTTATCTCCTGTATAGCACCATTCATAAAACTGATATTAGTTTTAAAGGAAGGTACAGAAAGCATATTTTCTTTTGTAGAATATGTTTTTAAAAAACTACAGAGTATTACCATGGATTTGTCTTTGAGGCAAGCCAGCTACAGGCAAAATTTCTGGGCAAGTCATCATTCTTCGCACCAAAGATTCATCCAACTCTTCTAAACCTGGTCCAAAAAGGGCAAAACGAGGTTCTGCTTGTGTGACCAATGACTGTAAAAAGGAAGTCACTGCCCCATATGTGGGACGGCTTGATTTCAAATATCTTCTACTCTGAGGACAGCTCTTTTTGTATCTGTATAAAATATATAACTAGAAATTAAACACAAAATACAGAAGAAATATTAATTACTGTCAACCAAATTAGGTTGCTGATTCATTTCAATCACAAGTCAGTAGTGACAGAGTAGTTAACTGATGGTTGTTATTTAGTCTATGCAAATAAATTAGAAGTCTCAGTTCAGTAAGGAATGTTTTTCTGGTGAAGGCACTGGATTTGTACCCAGAAGAGCAGGGGGATGGAAGGGCCAGCAGATAGGATGCAGCGGAAGAGTAAGCAGGTGGACAGCTGCAGAGGCCAGGGATAGGTGAAGGTATATAGATGCGCAAGGGGAAGAGGGCAGAAACAGGGTAGGGGAGTTTAATATGAGTAGAGTGGAAGAGAGGCAGGAGTCAGGAGATGTCTAGGAAGAGAGGGAGAGACAGTGACAGGCTAGGAGCACAGAAGTAGAAGAGTCTTTTCCCCCTTCAGCACAAAACCTAAAATTGAACCCAGAAGTCCTGAGCATCTACATTCCTCTGTCCTCAGCAAATAGCCATGAAAGCACGGCACTGCAAAACACTGGTAAAGAGTGTGTCGTATTCCCCTCTAGTGGCTGATCCACATATTGGATAACACCTTTTTTAAATTAGGGAGTTGCATTTAAATTAAAAAAAGAAAAAGAAAAAGCTATGTTAAAAAAACAATGAGATTCCAAAGTCAAGGATGCAAAAGTTAGGAAACGTCAAAATTAAGGTTGCCCGGGCAACCTCAATTCAGTCCCTTTGTGCATATGCAGTATTATACTATTTACCTGACATACTATTTTTTCCACACAGGACTCCTGACTTATTTGGTGAGTGCTTGACTTTACAACATTAATAGTCTTTTAATATAGTTTACTGAATGTGTATATAGACAGAGTTCTGTGCAATTTATTGTACCCAGGTCTGTTAGATAAGACTTTAAAAACCAAAATCCCATTTGCTCTCCAGAATACTTTCAGTAAGAGTAGGCGTTTGCTTAAGTCTTCTGGACAAAAATCCTCCCCAATCACACTGTTTGTATAGCATGCTATAAGCTGGCTGACTAGCTCCTGTTCTGAGGTGGCTTCATTTTTGTGGTTTTGTATGTTTCTTATTTTTAATTCCAAAGGATTTCAAGCATTGTACATAGGAATGTAAGAATATTAGAAACAGAAAGAACTGACAGAATTGTTACATAATTAGAAACTTTCTTTCAAGGAACCAGAAATGCATTTTATCCACAAAACCACTTCAAGAGTCAAGCAATGTTTTCTTATATTTAGACGAGCAGAGTTGTATTTGTGCGGTTTTAAAATCTGGGTTTTGAGGCAAGTTATACTGCTTTATACATACTGGAGAAAAGTAAAATACTTACATTGTCATATAGTCACACAAAGCGTTATCATTTAGTTCACAAAAGGATTTATTAAAGATTTCCACATCGGGGAGTGATTTCCAGTCAACAGAAGACCAAGAAGGGAGATCCCTCAAGAGAATATATCGCCATAACAATGGATCCTGCACAGCTAGATTCCAGTACTGATTTGTGCTCCCCAAGCGGCACAGGTCTCGGGGTGAGAGAAATGACATAACGTATAACTGCACGTCAATCTGAAAACATCAAAGAAAAGCAGTTTTAATGATGCAGGACCTCACGGATGCGAATATGAAGAGTCTAGGCGGGAAAAATAAGAACAAAAGCATCATCATTTCGTGCAAAAGTATAAAGATGAAACGGGTCAATACATTACAAAGCCAAAAAGGGACTTCTTGGGGCCACAGGTTACCTATCTGTGCGTCTAGTCCAACAGCTTGTGGCTGAATTAGAGCCTAGTTGTCAGAAAGAGGCCCAATCTGGATTTAGACTCCAAATGGGCCATCATCCTCACTGGTAAAAAAACGTGCACCTTCTCTCCACCTCCAACTCCCATCGCTTCCGTTTCTAGCCACTGGGTTTTGGCTCTGCCTTTCCCGGCCAGGAGGGAGGCTAAAACCCCGGCGGTGTCAGGCGGGGGACCACAGCAGCAGGGGGTGCCGAGGGTGGGCAGGAACAGCACGAGGGGCGCGCCTTTGATTTACGGGCGCCCCAAACGCTGCGGCGGCCAGGGAGGAGAGCCCGGGCCGGGCTGGGCAGGAGCCGGCCCGGGAGCGCCCCGGCGCTGGGTCACTCACCGGCAACGTCCGCAGGGCGCAAATCTCTTCGCCGGCCCCCCGGGCGCCGCTGCTCGGCCCCTCCGCGGCCGCCGCCCGCCGGCCGCGCCGCCCCGGCCCCCGCGCCCACTGCTCCCTGAGGAAGCGCAGGCTGCTGCGCACGGCGGCCTCCAGGCGGCCCCCGTCTTCGGCGCGGCCCGCCGCCATGGCCGAGCCCCCGGCCTGCTCGCTCCCGGCAGGCGGCGCCGCGATCCCGGCTCTCGGGGCCTGAGCGTCCCGCTCGCTGGCGGCGCGGCCGCCGCGGGTGGGGCTGGAGAGGGAGGAGGGGCACTGCCGGGTCAGCGCCCGCCCGCCCGCTGGGTCGGGCCCGGCGCTCCGCAAGGCGCCCCCAGCTGGCGCCTCCCCGCTGTCCCGCGGGGGGGAGTTGTACCAAACTCCGTGAGGGACAGATTCTGTTCCCAGCCTGCTTCTGGCACATGAGAGCCGGATGATGACACCTGACAAAACCTGTGACCCCCCCACAGCACAGCCACAGATTCTGTCAGGTGATGAAACCTGACAAAACCTGTGACCCCCCCACAGCACAGCCACAGTTTCTGTCCCCTCTCTGTTTCTGGCACATGAGATGCCAGATGATGAAACCAGACAAAACCTGTGACCTCCCCACAGTACAGCCACAGTTTCTGTCCAGATGATGAAACCTGACAAAACCTGTGCCCCCCCTCTCGCCCCCCAGTACAGCCAGTTTCTATCCTCTCTCTGTTTCTGGCACATGTTATGCTGACGGCATGTGTCTGTCACAATCTCATACCTCTCACTTTTCACATCCTATGGTCCAGGGGTACCAAAGTTGGGCAGATGTGTGTCTTCATCAAAATATGCTACCTCACTCCGCTGGGCTCTCAGCAGGAACTCTTCCGACTTCTGACATACTTTTCCAATTTTTTCCTTTGTTACTTTTTAGTTTAGCTGTTTTTCAGATTCCTATTTCTCTTTCCAGATTTTATTTTTCACCTCACTTGCCACCATTTAAACTCCTTTTGATTTTCCTCCATGTGATTTCAGTTCTTTTACTTACTTCTTTTGCTACTGTGTGGCTTTTTCTGCTTATTTGTATGTATTTTAATTTGTCGTATGTATTTATCTTGATCCTCTATTCTGGTTGTTAAAAAAGTTCCCATGCACTGTTCACATATTTCACGTTCACTACTCTACCTTTCATTTTCACCTCAACTAACTTTCTCATTTTTCTGTAGTTCCCCTTTCTGCAATGAAATGGTAGCATGGTGGTCAGCTTTGCTGGTTTTATTCCCACATGGGTGTTGCATTTTATGATGTTCTGGCCACTATTACCAAGCAGTTTGCCTATATTCACGTCTTGCGTCACATCCATGCACCACTTACCATTAAAGGAAAGATTCTGTCTTTGACGGATTGCTCATATCCATTCTAATATAGGTGTGTGCATGCCACAGTGCACCAGTTCCCGGAACGTTTTTCCCCTTAGCAGATCCCGTAGGGTCGGCACAGGTGCCCCCTGGAATGCTGCGCTCATGCTGTGGTATGTAGGGCACTGCCGACCCCATGGCCCCTCAGTTCCTTCTTTCCGCCCGTGATGGTAACTGGAACTGCTTCTGCTTCTTGCCTGGCAAGCAGCATTCCCCTAGTTTCCTAGTACTTAGTGTAAAGTTAATGTAGTTAGACTTAGAAGCCCTGAAGGACTATCTTTGTCGGATCCATGCCGCGCTCGCCAGGCTTCAAGTCCTGTGACGCATGCGGTAAGCCCTTCCCCATGAGTGACCCTCATGAGAGCTGCCTTCGCTGCTTGGGAGAGCAGCACCACAGGGACAAATGTAAGATCTGTAGATCTTTTAAGCCGCAGACACAGAAGGAGAGGGACGCTCTTCTTTGAGCCATTCTGATGGACTCAGCGCTCCAGCTGGACTATGAGCCATCCTGTTCCCCTGCGGCACTGAGCATCTCCTCGGTTCGGAGCGCTCCGCTGGCACCGGAGACACAAAAGATACCTTTGGTACCAAAGAAAAAGAAGAAGTCGGTCACTGCCAAAGAGACTACTCCGCAGCCGGTAACCGGCCAGGAGATGCCCCAGCCAGGTGCCGTGGAGGGTGCTCCGTCACCAGCATCTCCCTGCAAGGAGCCTCCCCCGACCCCTTGATTTTTACAGTCTCTGTGATCTCCCAGACCATTTCACTGTCCCTGTCACCATCCTGGCCAGGTGGGTGGGAGTAGATCCCTACTGCTATATTGCTGTTAATGAAGTGTGGAGTTAGCATCCAGAGACATTCCATTTTATATTTGGTTCATTTGCAAGTTTTCCTTCATTGGGTGATATGCTCTCTTTCATGTACAGCGCCAGTCCCTCCAGCAAGCCGACCCGTGTTCTTACAGTTCTTATAATGTTCTTACAATAATTTTGTTCTCTGGTATAACTTTATCCCATTCTTTAGCCTCATTCCACCAAGTTTCAGTTATGCCTACCATAGCAAGAAAGAGAGGTACTCCTTCTAATTGTCGAAACTTTATTATTGTATACAAATATATAATCAAGAACAAAGATTTTTCAAATGAATTGAAAAACAACTTTGTAAACATATGTTATAATACAGACTTATGAACATCTTTTTTCCTGTAATGGCTTGAACAACAATATGAAACTTTTCTATTTTCCATTTCTATGCCAGATGTGTTACTACAAGAAAACTCAAACATTTCTCTAAATACAATTACACAATTTAGACTTTTTATAAACATCTCAGCTATGCATACTTGCTGCACTTGTACTCCTTGTGCTCATCGTGTAGGTTCTCTTCATTGAGTCCTTTTGGGAAGGCGGGGGATATGTGCCCACCTCTTACAAGAATCACACTGGACCTTTGATAACTATTAATGAGAAAATGAAATCACTGACTACATAATAACTATAATGTCCATTGACTGGTACTACTTCATACATAATATTTATTATACATACAATCATTACACAACAGCTTGCTCTCATCGGTGGTGAAAATTATTACTGTACTGAAATTTTTACAAGAATCCTGATCCTTAAGTAGGTTATTGGGTGGGGTCTATGTGCAAGTGTCTAGATATTGGACCATTACTTTTATTCTTGTTTTTCAAACAACCATATTGGACTTACATATTTGCTCCAACGGTTTCCAACCGAGGAGGCAGGAGCCCCTTTGGGGGGCACACTAAAGATTCCAGGGGGTCCATGAGGCTTCAGTAATATTGAGGTCATATAGACATTGGGCTCTGTGCCAGCCAAAGCGGAAGAGCAGCCCCCCCAAACTCAATGCCGACCAGAGCTCAGCAGCCATCCTGAACTCAGCTCCAGCTGCCCCCCGCTGCACAGTAACTGGGCACCTGGCCTGAGAGAAGCAGTCCCACGCTGGTGGAGGCCTGCAGCATCCCCAGCCAATCCACTTCCATTACCCTCAGTCCCTGCGGGATGGGAAGAAGCGGGGCTACACAGGGCATGAGGTGGTGGCTGTGCCAGGGGATCTTTAGCTTCTTACTCAACTAAGAGCAATTTATTATTAGGAATGTTATTATGTAATTAAATTCTGTAACATGGGCAATTTCATCTTGAATTTGTCTAACCTCCCATTCAGTGGGTACGTTAGTGAGCATGAAGTGCATTCAGGGTCAGCTCCCTGCAGCTCACACCAAGTGACAAGATTCTTCTGGTAATTCATGCTGGGAATGTACCCAATCTCCCCAGAATTCAGCAGGGGTGTTTTTAAGGTCTGAGCTTAAAAAACAGAGATCCCAGCAGCACCTCCAATGTAGTGCCACTCTGCAACCTGCTAACTTCTTTAACACCAGTCTGCTTATAGTCTTTGATGGGCGGGCCTGTGTTCTTATGGATCCAGAAACCCACTCAGCAGGGTGCATCTGCTTTTTTGTTTTTTCTATCAATGTAAGTGGCAGTGCAGTTATAAACTCCGGGATTGATCCTCAGGTTCACAGATGACTCTGGACTCCTCAGTCACTGCAGAGGGGCTGGTGTGTGCTGGCACGGATCCTTTTCATGCAGGCATTGGGTGGCTCATAGTCTCAGAATTTCCCAACACCACCAATGGGTGCAGTGCTGAAGGTGCACATTACCAAAGTCCACCAAAAATCCAAACTTTAGTCTCCCATCCCAGCACCCCAGGACACTCACAGTAGGCCACGGACCTAGAGGCTAGCAGCCAGAGCGGAGCTTGCCATGTGGTGACTCTCACACCTTGAAAGCTAACTCAGCTTGCTGGGGAAGTTTTCCCAACAGTGGTCTACAATCTGGAAGATACCTTGGTGCAGGAAGGGATGAAGGTGAGGGATCTTATTTTCCAGGCCCCAGGGGCCAGTTCTCAGGGGGAACCCTAGAGGCAGACCTGGGCTCACCAGATCCCCACACAGCCAGGCTAGCCCCTTTTTGCCCCCTGGCTCCAGACTACTCCCAAAAAGAGTGTCTCCCCTCGCCCGAGCTCCCTGGGAGGGGCATCTCCATCCCTACTGCTTGCTGGGTAGACTCTGAGTGTGCCTTGACTCCCCCCTCCCTGAGGTAGCAGCACACAGAGCCCCAGGGATGTAGGCAATGTCCTTGGGGGTTACACATACATATTTACAACTCATAATAGAAAGGTGCCAGAGACATGTAAACATGATTATCTGTCATAGCAAATCATGACTGTACAAGAGATACCTTGCATGGCAGATTGCATATGATATTTACTGTAATTCAAGAATACTGGTTCAGTAACATTACAAATAGTCATTCATATTCCACACGGTGTCACAATAGTGTACTTCCCTTCTGGAATATTTGAGAATCAAGGTATGTACACAATCAACCATGTGTGAAAAAGCACTAAGGGCTGAGTGAGAGGCAAAATAAACAGTTGCAAAAGGCAATCCCCATTGCTGGAACAATGGCAAAAGAAGTTTTGAATGAAAAATCACAGTAAGGCCCATAGGGAGTACAATGTTAAAAAGACAGATGCCTTCCTAAATAATACCACCACATATTTACCTGTACATATTTAGGGTATTTGCAATTAAAATGACTAATGTATGGCACAGTGACACGCACCTACACATTGATAGTAAAAGTAAATGATGCCGTGGTAATAGTATTAAGACTAATAAAAAGAACATCCTAAAAGGAGCAAAACTGTACTTAAAATGGATGTGAAGGAAGGAGCGTGAGACAGGGAATCACAGCAGCTAAGACAAATTTGTGAGCTATCATGACACAGTGTAGACATACACACTGATAAGGGATTATTTTAAATACTTCCAACGTGTGACACTCTTCCATGAAATCAGTTTCCCTGTAGCACCCAGAATATTATAGCAGGAGCTGCTGTTTTTAGGCAGTGGGATGCCTGTGCCTTTAAGAACCCAGCCATGGGAAACTGAAGCTGAGTCTCCCTGAGACCCAGACTCCTGTGAGAGGGGAAACAAAAAAGCCCCTCAACACCCTCCCCCCACCACTATTTTTGAAAACTGGGTACATCACAGGTGGCTCATCCCAGTGGAGTCACAGCCACCCTCTCTGCCCCTCCCTGGGCTGGGGTTTTGCCTCTGCCACAGACTGGCAGGGTCTCACCCCTGGGCTAATCCCTGGCTTCTACCACCCCTCCCTGATTTTGCCCCACAGCCCCTCTTCTACTCCCCCATCGATTTCACCCCCCAGGACAGTACAATTCTGTCCCCTGATCAGACCCTATCCCATCCCCGCCTCCAATTTGCCCCTTTAAAGAGTGGGCAACAGAAACTGACACCCAGTGAGGGCAGAGTGAGGGCAGTGGCTGCAGCAAATGTTACTGAGCATGCCCAGTTCCTGTGAGCATGCGCACTACAGCCTGGGTAACAGAATCTGTCCGGTCACAGATTTTGGCACAACAGGCAACCCCACAAGAGAACAGGGGTGTGTCTGTAAACAACCTCAAACCCTCTCCTCCCTCCCCCCAAGATCTTTTATCTGCGACCTGTACCAGAGGGAGGATATTGGGGGTTTAACCACAGTACCTAGTCTCTCACTGCCACTGTTTGCCTCTGCAGTGGGTAGTGGATAATAGCCATACCTACACATTAGAAAAGCCCCCAGAATAGTTCTCTCTCCTCTCACAGTTACCCATGACTAAGATTGTAGAGCAGCTGTGTTATCATCAGGAGGTTATACAATCAGCACTGTCCTCTGACTCCTCCTTAACCATTAAGTAGCAAAAGTGTGTGTACACACACACACCCAACCACTCCTCCTCCACTTCAGAATTCAGTACTGAGAAGCAGGTAGTTGGCCTGGATGGAGGCTCGCTGAAGTGTAAGTTGCTTTTAATCAAATGAGTAGTAATTCTCCCCCCTACCTTTCCAAACTGCAACTTTAAAATTTCCAACAACACAAAAAAACAAAAATAGACACAATACCGAGGTTTTAATAGTGTTTCGTCTCAGTTTAATGTTGAGATTTTTACTTGTGTTCTTCATATATTGAAACTTTCTTGTAAGGAATGGATAACAGCAATGGTTAATGAAGCTAGTTATGGAATTTCTTGAAGTAGTCCAAGATTAGTTTTGCATTTGTTGTATTCCAGTCTTGTCCTTTTAAGGGTCCCTCACACACAGCTACATATTTCATTAACATCTTTTCTCCTACTTCTCGGAAATCCAGCACTGCTCTATCTGAGCTGCAATACAGTTCAGTATTAGATTCAGAATCTGTTTCATGGCTTCCAGGCTTTTCTTCTCCACAGTGCTTCAGTCCCCAGTAACACATTTCTCCACTATACATCATGGCCAGCACATGGGTATCACTAAATGTACCTGCAAAAAGAGTTTCTTATTCAGGACTCTGACTAATAGGACACCTATTCCCCACCTCCCACCTAATTATTCAGTTTGACAAATTATCACTAACTTAGTGCTTTTCAACAGATCTAACAAATTTTACAAACACAGTATCATTATCCTCATTTTACAGAAGAGTACATGGAAGCACAGAGAGGTTAAGTAACTTGTCCCAGGTCACCCAGCAGGCCAGTGGCAAAGCCAAGAAAAGAACCCAAGTCTGAGTCCTATTTTGTTACTATGTTCACTTCCCTTCCAGTAAAAGAGGGGTTTAAATACTGACTTTGACATACACATTTTTCTAGTGTTTGCTTATTGCAATGGTTTATAAAAATGAAGAATGTCACTACAGAAGCAGAAGATTTTTTTTTAAGTAGATAAACTTTTTTTGTACTTCCTTGGCTGCAGGTGGTGCTTAAAAAGTAGCTCCCCACTAGTGTTAGCAAACAGCAACTTTAGTATTTAGCATTTGGATATAGTGCCATACAGTAGATATCCATGGCCTTTTACAAGGAAAAAACATTCCTAAAGAAGTGAAGAGGACTATAAGATAAAAAGTCCTATTAATGCTTCTTACTTTTAAAAAGTGAATTGTATGCTATGGCAAGGGTGAACTGAAAGCTCTGGTGACTGTCTTAATCTTGACTCCAAAACACTTATTTGAATTTGTGTAATACATTTAGCCAGCCTGTGCCTCAATTTCAGCATTTATCTAATAGGTATAATGCCACCTAAAAAGATTTGTTGACTCATGAGCCCCCGTTTATTTATTTATTATTAACATTGGACTAAAATGTTATATACAGATGGTGCTTTTTTTTGGGTGGGGGTGGAGCTAAATTCAGATTTTTAAAGTACTCCAGTAGAACCTCACAGTTACAAAACCACAGTTACAAACTGGAAATACACAATCAGGCAGCAGCGGAGACAGAAAAAAAACAAATACAATACAGGACTGTGTTAAACATAAACTACTAAAAGGACAGTTTCAAAAAAGATTTGACCAGGTAAGGAAACTTTCCGTCCTTGTTTCACTTAAATTAAGATGGTTAAAAGCAGCATTTTTCTTCTGCATAGTAAAGTTTCAAAGCTGTATTAAGTCAATGTCCAGTTATAAACATTTTGTTCACAGTTACAAACATTTGTAACAACCTCCCTTCCCAATGTGTTTGTAACTCTGAGGTTCTACTGTAAATGAAAAGCACTACAGAAACACTAATCATAATATAACCATAGAAGAGGTACAGCATAGGTAATGACAGTAAAACTGTCCCAACTCTACCCAGTATGACTCAACCCAGTTCTGGAAATACCATCTCTAGCACTGTGAACACAGTTCATTGACTACGTCCATTTAATCATAGGCATGTCTGAAGAGACTGCTGGCAAGATACCACTTAGTACTAATTGTGGCGGGTTTGGTGCTGTTGACACTTACCTACTGAGAACTGGACAGATCACAAAACATATCGTCAGAGTCTTCAGATACTAATGACTTTTGGGCACTGATAATCTGGACCAGAACCTGAACTAGTGACTTAGATGTGAAAGGCTTTGTTTCCCATAACGAGGTCATTTAGGTGTCCATTTTCCTGAGATTAATTTATATGTCAGATAATTATCTTATTCCCTCTCTCTCTCCCGCCCCCATCCCCAAGTCCACAATTCAGAACAGGAAAAGAAGACAACTTGTTGTGTCCACTAGTCTTGCCTATTTCTATGATTTATTTTTCTTAAAAGGTGATAGAATTTTAATCTAAGTGAAGTTCAGCCTGCATTTTTAAAAATTATGTAGTAGAGGATCATAGAAAGGAGGGGAACAGAAGAAGAAGAATTTACCTTCACTGAGCAGACTAGCTGTGTCTGTATCCTGAAATGAGATATCATTTAGTGGAGTAGGGCATCTAAACTTTAGCATCTTCAGCAAGTAATAGATTCCGTCATTAAGACACTAAATATAAGTTACACAGAAAATTGAAATGTGTTAGAATAGCACTAACAAATTAGCTCAACTGTAATTTAATCAATCCTAGTCAGAATTATTTTAAATCAAGTGTTTCCCAAGTACTCATATGAAAGGAAAGAAAAAGGAGTATATTAATTTTAAAGGCAAAAGTCATTTTAATTTTGGATCATTACAAATCCATGAAATTAATTTTTAATCTTCTTGTGCTCAGATACGTTACATAATCCATATTAGTTTGCTGTATTTATGATTTTAGTTAAGATTGTCAGCCCTTCCATTATAAACTGCTATTTTATGGAAATTATGTTTTAAAATGTAATTTGAGTTGAAATTTTATGTACTAATTGGTGACGCAAGAGAGGTATTTTCAAATAATTTTCCAAATGGCTGATAAACAGATTAAAAGTTCAATAAATTATTATTCTAAGTACACTGAGCCTCCAAGGGTAAAATTTTCAAAAGTGTCCAAGTAATTTAGGAGCCTAAATCCTATTTTCAAGTGTGATATTTATTTAGGCACTTAAATCTCAAAAAGCACAATAGGATTTGGGATCCTAAGGGTTCATCTATATGGAAATGTTATAAATTTAAATTTAGATCAATACAGTTATTCCATTTAGGAATGTCCTTCTTTTGGTTTAGCCTTTGTTGCTTTGGAAGGTATTCATGAAAACTGAAAGAGTATTCACAAGGGGGTTTATTGTTACCATATTGGTTTAACAATATCAGCATAACTGATAAAAATTTCCCATGCAGACAAGCCCTAAGTCACCTAGGTGCTTCTAAAAATTTTACTCTAAGTTTCCAAATGTGATCCAAACTGAGACAGTCCAATAACAGAAAACTATGGATAAGATTCAGATTGTGGCTGTTGTGATTTTGTCAACAACTCCGACTTCTAACTCAAAGCAAACAGCTTGTCTATGGATCACAGTTATCCCATGAGCACCAGACTGCTAGAATTACAAATTTTTAAAAAGGGTTTTACCTTTTTAAATACGTCAATGTTTTCTGTTAGCCACTCTCCTCTTTCTTTTACAGTGTGACAATACATGTAGAGTAAAGCTCCCCGTCTCCAAGCTAGACATTCTAACAACTCTGCACCAAGAACACTGAGTAGCTGAAATAAAACTCAAAAGCGGAACAAAAAATGAAGCTTTTGAGCCTCACAAAGAAAAGTAAAACAATGTTGTTTTAGCCTTAGGAAATCAAAGAAACAGGTGACAACTATGAAGGACACAGTTTATTTTTTTTAGATTAGTTAGCCAGAAAGGTCTTTTGAAATCCTTAAGTGAGTTCTGGACTGGATTACAACTAGCAAGAAGAACCATTTGTTTCCTACTGTGACAGTCCAGTGAACTACGCTATTAAACCCCACCCCCAAACATTTGAAATAAGGTAGTTTGCCATAATTCAGTACTCACATCTTGATGCACGTTGCTTTCTTTAACCAAAACTTCCGGTTCTAAAAGAATATTGATAAGTTCTTTAACTCTCTGTAAGGAAGAATATTCCGGAAAATCTTCATCAACAAGTTGGTTCTCCTCAAAATATGTGATGTCCAAGACTATCTATTAAAAGGGGAGAAACATAAGGCATAAAAATATTAACAAAATAGTCCACAAACAAGTTCATTAAAAATTATGTATAGTGAAATATGAGCTTAATGTTACAAAATAATTATCTTTAAAAATTGTAACATTTAATTTAGAAAAATCACTCAAAAGTTCACAAATGGCAAAGTTAAAATTCTTACAATAATTTCAATCTACATAATAGACACAGGACCCAGTTTTGTCCTCCACTAACTGGTGCAACTCCCATTAATTCTGACTTGTCTCTGGATCCAGGGCCAAATTTGACCTGAGTCTTCTGAAAACGCTTGTGATGTGACCACCAGAAAATAAACTTCAGACACCCAACTAATCACATGGAGGAATCTTTTCATGCTAAGCCACCTTTCCTTTAGTTTTAAATACAAAATTTGAGAGTTTCTTAAAGCATGTCTCATTTAAATACCATACCTGTGTATAAAGCTGCAAAAGATTTGCAGGATTTACATTTTCTTTATCTTCTTTACAAAGGTCTTTCAACTTCTCCAAAGAGATAGCACCCTTCACTAAAAAGGCATCTATAAGGTGGGGGGGAGGGAAGAAGACCTCCTTAGAAAGCCACAAAAATGTCTGGCAATACCTACAATCACCCTCACAGTCAGTCTTTCAACAGCCCTGCGTGCCTTCCCCTATCGTTACACTTTCGTATCTACCAATGGTATATAACAACACCTGCAGCAGGGACAGTAACACCAGCCCCCAACAGGGAAACCTAGCCCCTAAAATATTTAATTTTAGCTCCCACAAACAGCTGAGTAGGAAAATACCGAAACAAGCTAGAGGCGTGTTTCCCTGCCAGCCTACGGCTTTTGTGCCCAACTTAGAACCCCTGGCGGGTTTTTTTATGTTCACGGTCTGATGCTTTGGGAGCGGCGCGGCAGCGGCCGGACCCTGAGGCCGGGCTAGGCTCGAAACGGCGGGGAAAGTCTCTCCTTGACCCAGAGGAGCCCCTGCTGCGGTGACAGGCCGAGGTCCGCGGGAATAAGGCGGTATAAGGAGCCGGGGCTACAGCTCTCGCTCGGCTGCCCCAGGGAAGGGGCCCCCCTCACCGCGGGGAGGACAGCGGGGCCCTAGAGGACCAGGGCGATCCGCTGTGAACGCGGGCGCCGCCCCCGTGCCGCGGGGGTAGCCCCCGCTGAGGAGCTCCCTACCCACCATCTCCACCCGCTCCGCCCAGCCGCTCCAGCCTCCGCCCCAGCCCCGCCAGCCGCGGCCGCAGCGCAGCCACCACCGCCGCCAGGGCGCCGGCCATCACTGCGACACCATCCCCCGGGAGCGCGTCACGTGATCCAACCCGCGTCCCTTCTCACCTGACCGCCGTCACCGGCCGGCCGCCGAAATCTCGTGACGCGAACTGCGCGTTTGCACGGCTTCCAGGGAGCGCGCATGCGCCGTAATGGGAGTGACCGGACCAGCCAAGAGTCGGCGCGCGGCAGTGGGAGGCGGGGGGAGAAGTCCGTCTATGCGCATGCGCCATAGGGAGAGCGTATGTGTATGCCCCTTTCTATCCCCCCTTTGCGTGTTCTTTGTGCTCTTCCCAGGCAGGGCGTAGCCCCCTGTGGGACGCGGCTTAACGAACCCCTCGTTGTCCGCCCCGCCGCTAGGGGGTGTCGCCCCTGCCCGCTTTACCTTAGTAGAGCGAGGACTGGTATATTATAAAAACAAAGCAAAGAGTAGAAGACAAATCCCTGCCCAGCCACTGGTGGGGCGCAGGTGCCTTGCAGTGACGTGAATGGGTTAGTCGTGACTGTGTGGAGATTTGCACCCCCGTGTGAAGGGATAACAATGGTCCGTTCTGTGAACATGGTTTTAAAGTCCATCCCCCCAAGTGAGACCTGCTTCCTCCGTCTATAACCATACCTGGAACGCTAGGGGAGGTCTGCGGTCCAGAAACGAGTATATCAGCACCAAAACTCCCATGACAGCATAGTCCTATGGCAAACCACCACCAGGGAATTTTGTCTTTTGACTGAAATAGAGCACTCTGTGTCTCACACCTTGAAGGCACCCCTCCATTATTCTGCTGAGCCAGCTCTTCAGGGCCCCTTTCTGAGCATGTCTAGTGAGAACACATGTAGGTCGTAAGACATCTGTTTCTGTTTCTGGTTTAGGTCCTTTTCTTGGTCATTTGAGCCCACGTTTATTGATTTTAACCCCAAATTATGACTACATTGTCTCAGTCTCTTCCTGATTAATTAGTGAGCACCATCAACTCTTAATAGTGAATGAGATTACATCTAACCTTTCAGAATGCATATGATAGCAGTAAACATAGTTATAGCCCAAAGCCACAATCTATTCTGCCTTGTCTGACAAAGGGAACTGTACCTTTGCCTGGCCTGCAAGCCTGACTTGTCTAGCTCCTCAGACATTCCAGCCTGTTAGGGCTGTGCTATCTCTGAAAGCTTGACACACAGAGCCATGTGTGTTGGGACTTTATGCAAACTCTTACTTACAATTCACAATGAAACCTGGTCTAAATGACCACTTAAGAGACTGACAACAGTCAGTAGCTTTGATGGAAATGGTCTTCTAATAAAGATGAGGCAAAATTGAACTTGCTATACTAAAAATGGGGGGGGAAGGATATGTGCCCATTTTTATTATATAAAAAGACAGCCTGAAAGGTTTTCATTTTAACTGGGATGGGGCAATTCTGAAAGTCGTTAAATGAGTCTGTCAGACAGGAATCCCTTTGCGGGGGTATTGTTGAAGAGAGACCACAGGGTTAGGGTTAGGGTTAGGGTCAGTGATGATATCCAACCGGTTCGCGTGAACCGGTTCTTAAAATGAAAAAAATTTAGCGAACCGGTAGTTAGCGCCCTCCCCTGTCACGCTCTGCGGGGCACTGGTGGGGTTTCGAATTTCACAGCGGAGAGTGAGTTTCACAGCGGAGATTCTCTGCTGCAATGCTGAGTCTCCCCCTCCACCGCTGAAATTGACAAGGCAGAGTCAATTTAACGGTGGAGAGTAGTCTGAAGTTGAGAATAGGTTCTTAAATTTCACCTGCCTTTATAGAACTGGTTATTAGAAATTTGGGATATCATCACTGGTTAGGGTCCATAAGACCAGTGAAGGCATAGCCTTTCCTGACAGCCAGGCATGGCCCTGCCCCCTCCTGCTGCATCCCCCATCCTGAAGCAGGCCAGCACTCCAGGGCTGCCTGGCCTGGCCTGGCCTGACACTTTGGGATAGGGCTGCCCGGGGCTGGCTGGCAGCCGGGGCGGGGGCCCGGGACTCAGGCTTGCTGGAGAGAGAATCCTCTGGTCACTGCAGGGGCCTGGGCAGTGGAGGTGGGCGGAGCCTCTGGTGGAAGGGGTGGGAGTAGGGGAGGCTAGCTTCCTTGAAGGGGTGGTTCACGTGTTGCCTATCAGCACAGAAGCAATATAGCCAAGGTTACATTCAGAAAAAAGGGAGATCTGAGCGGGATAAGTGAAAAGAAGGGGCCAAACCAAGGGAAGCGATAGCAGGTATAAGTTCCCACTCTACCTATGGTACTTAGTTGGCCCCATCACTGTAATATCTGACAGCCTCACAATGTCTAACCCATTTCTCCTCACAGCCCCTCTGTGAGATAGAGCAGTGTTATTATCCCCATTGTACAGATGGGCCACTAAGGCACAGAGAGACTAAGGGCCAGATTTTCAAAGGTATTTAGGCACCAAGTGGAATTTTCAAAAGCACCTAAGAGGTTAGATGCTTTGTAAACCCCACTAGATGCCTAGCTGTATCATTGGGTGCCAAAAAACTTTTAAAACTCTGTCCCTAAGGCATTTGGCTGAGGACATACAGAAAGTCTGTGGGGGAAGTAGGACCCAGGCCTTTCAGGGCTGCATCTCATCCACTGGATCAGCCTTACTCTCTGCTGCATGCTGCAAAAAAAAAAAAAAAGAGGACTCTGACAGGTGGGAGCAAAACCAAGAAGGCCAGTTCTCTGAGACTCCAGCAAATGGTCCCAGGCTGTTGGGAAGGATGTCCTGGTTGACAGAATGAAAAGCAGCACAGAGATTAGGAAGAATGAAGAAAGAGAGAGAATGAAAGACAGATGAAAGGAGATCACTTAGCCCCCAATGGGTGGCAGGTTCTGCCCCATGCTGGGTTGTAGGGCAATGGCTGCTGTGCAGTTTTACAGTTTTAACTGAAAACCATTTTTTGTCATTTTTTTTGTTCTGAGTTTGAGAAAAGGAAGGAATGAGAAAGTGTTGTATGGATATCAGATGTGTTTATGCCCCAAATTCTTAGGGTTTGAGCTGCATCCAGGCCATTCCAGAACAACAAACAGAAATTGCATCCACAGAGTCCATAAAATCAATGATGATTGTCATGATTTGTATTATTCACTGGACACCAGCTATGTGCTCAGCACTGTTCAGAATACGACCGAAAACGTATTTCCTGGCCCAAAGTGTATAAGATGGAGAAGATGGCTCAGATATTTAAGTATGAAGTGTATAATATCGATGAGTAGAGGCGCTGATGGCAATAGACGTTTTACCTGATTAAGGACTGGGAGATTTGACCCTCCAACTTTCTTTCAAGAGGATGAGCTGCCCAGAACTGCCTGTACCTGTTTATTTTCCTTTTCTGCCTGCCGTGGCCCTGATACATCGCAGAAGACTTTTTTTCTCAACTTTAAACTGTGGTATTTTCTTGGTATTTGGTTTGAAAGATTCTCCTGGGAGAACTGCAGCTCAGTCACTGTAGTGTTGCATTTAAGAGCCTTCTGGAAAGTAACTAGCCTTTAAACAGAAGTGAAAGCAGTGTAGCCAGTTCTCATGATTTCGTCATAAATCTCATGATAGTTATTGTTTTCCGTAAAGCCTCGGCTCTGGGAGTCAAGTGGATATGTGATGACTTCAGCCTTCGTTTTTAAAGAAAAAGTAACTTTCTAGCCCTCAAGACTGTGGAGAAAACTTCAAATGTGACCCCAGGGCACCCTAAGTGCTCATAAAACAGAAGGCAAATAAAAAGAACACTGAATCTATTATTCTTACATTATCTCATTATTTTAAGCGAATGTCATGACGTTTGAACATTTTGGGTTGGCAATGCTGTAAAGGTGACTTTAAAGTGTCAGTTTCACTCCTGTCAGTTTCTAGTCTATTATTTTTAGTATGGTAACACCCCTAGTGCTCCAGGCAGATGATGTAAATGCATGGGGCCTTGCTTTAGTAGAATGTTTCCAGTAGTTAAATGGTCTATTCCAAACTTGGTGAACTGCAAAAAGTAAGTAGCCTAAATGATAGAAAGTAATCTAGATTTTTCTACAATTGTTGTATTCAAGAGTTAGTAACAAAGTAAAACTATACATTAAACATTTTAAACCTAACCTGCATCTTTTAAATGACTTACTATAAAATGTCAGAACATGTTAGTATTAGAGCTGGGTGGGACTAACATTTGTTTAATTTCCTTTCTTTATATAGGAATTAGATACAGGGCTCCTGTCAGCTAATTTCTAAGTTATTATCTGCAAAAAAACAAAAAACCCCAAAAGTTTTCAGGTGCCTAAGTAGCCCCTGGAATCATGGTTAAAGTTGCCTGCTCCCTACCAAAATCTGAAATGGCACCCCATACAAAGTTCTATGTTACACATTCACATCTGAGAAGATTGTACACTTAGGGTATGTCTATACTACAAAAAAGTCCCACACAGTAGGTCTCAGAGACTTGCACTTTAGGGCAGAAAATAGTAGTGTAAACATTTGGGCATGGACTGGAACCCAGGCTCTGAAATCTGATAAGAGGGTGGGTCTCAGAGCCCTGGACAACTGACTTGGGCTCATGTGGCTTGAGCTAAAAATAGAAGTGTTCCAGGGATTTTCTAGTCAGCACAATGCTCACAGTTGCAACACCCAAGTTCCTTTGTGGATCTGGGCCTTAGTTCTGGGTCTCAGAATTGTAATAAGAGCTATGGACATTGTTAAATGCGAGACGTTATATAAGAACCTAAGAGGGGTACAGAGATAATTTTGTGAAAATGTGTATTGCAGGGTGTTTTTAAATCTTTTTTAATATCTTGTGTCATACTTACTGTTGTGTTCTTAGAAGCCAATATTTTGTCTTATAAAGATTATGGCAAGGGCAGTTTTTAAGTTTAATAGACAGCAGTTAGACAAGTTACAGTAAGCATGTATTTAGATTGCAGATGAACCTCAAGTATATTATATATAATGGTTACTGTCATTATTAATGTATGGATGGGCAGATGGATGGATGCATTGCAGCATCATTTATCAAAAACTTTTACATTTGTATCCATAATATGAAGGGAGATATATGTGATAGCTCTCATTGGGAGTGATCTGCACATTACATTAGGGAGAACATTAAGTCAGAGTTACTAAGGAAAATGCACAAAGCTGAATCTGGTCAGTTAATTATCAACTAGAATGGCACAAAATAGGGTGTCATCAGATCACAAATGACCATGTATCTGTTTATGGAAATGAACTCTGTCAAGCTAATAAGGTGTCAGGACTGCTAAGAAGCCCCTTAATGTCTCTGTACATATAGTAGAAGGTCTCAAATTGGATCACTCCTATTCTGCAACTCTACCTATTTTCTGTGTGGCTCACAAAGCTATAGTAGAGTATGTCTGTCTCAGGATAAGACTGAGCTGCCTGGAGTATGTACCTTTGGTCTTGGATGGGGTTGTACTCAAGTGGCTAGCCAGTCCCACTGCCCATGTCACTGTGGCTATATTGCCATGTGTGGCACGTTTAGAGAGGCTGATTGTGAGGGGGAGGGGGGCACATTGGCACCCAGACTGTGACCCTGCCCTGCTTCTCTGCCCCAAGGCCTGCCCCTGCTCCACCTCCTCCCGCCGAGGTCCTGCCCATGCTCCACTCCAGGCCCCGCTCCTTCTTGGCTCCCTCCCTGGAGGCCCCCTGCTTATCGCTCATGCCTCTCTTCCCCCACCCCTGAGGCTCTGCCACTTACGCTTCTCTGTCCCCTACCCCGAGGCCTCCCTGCTCACTGCTTGCACTCTCTGCCTCCTCTCCTGAGGCCTCCTGGCCCACTGCTTGCACTTCAAAGCCCCC
>ML675629.1:24941326-24952943 GCA_007922155.1 Mesoclemmys tuberculata | reverse complement strand
CATTGCCTCTGTCCTGAAACTAGTATTATCAGACTGAGAGGGAGAAAGATAAACAGAACCATTCTTGTCTGCTCTTTGGGTTTTGAGAGTTCATTACATTGCTACAAAGTGTCACCAATGCACCCAACACATTCAAGCATTTAATAAAGAGATGCCTGGAGATATGCATTTCAGTGAAATGCTCTTATACCTGAGTACTGGCTTCTGTTTTCCAAAACTTTACAGAAATGCAGTAGCAGGCTACTGGAGGTCTTAAATCAACTGAAAGTGTGTAGCTTGAAATTGTCTTCTGAAGAATCAGACATATGCCTGTAATGGGTGCTGATGGGATCTAGACACTGGGACAGATAAGAGCAGTGCCATGAAAGAATAGTAATCTGCTATAAATGTACAGAACTGAAACGCTGCTTAGGTTTTACAGGCTGCCATCACCATTTTATTGAGGGGATATCAAAGATAACCTGACCTTTGAACCAGCTTTCAGAGGGCTATCTTCCACCAAAAACAGATGGGAAGAACTACCAGAGGCCTCAAAAGATAGCCCCAAGTGACTGTAACAAGCCTCTTGTAAAGTGATGGATAAAGGACTATCTGGAACGTTTTGAACGCTGCACAGAAGTTAACTACAACACTTGGCCCCTGCCATTATATCCTCTACTGGAATACTTCCAGGATGAGGAGTAGCTCTCTATCAAGAGTAAGATGGACAACTGTGAGTTCTGGCATATGCGAGCAACGGATTGATGAAAAGTGAAAAAACTATCTTGCCTATTAGCTGACATCTTTATCTTTAAAATGGGTAGTTGTGTGAAACTTTCACAATTATCTATCTAGTAGTCAATTTCTTATTTTTACTGGCAGTAAATCTGGACTGCAGAAGTTTTATGACAAGCGATGGTGAGAAGGAAAGAAACCTAGCTTGACTCTCATATCCTAAGTTAATTTGCAAAGCTGGCAGCCAGAAATGCCATCTTTTTACTAGTAAATTGAACATATTTGATATGCAAATCGTTGGTAGAATTAATTGGTTATGCATTCTTCTCTGTACTGTGTACTGTTCATAAAGTATTCTTATTACATCTAGACTTCATGATCTTAGAGGCTGTGAGGGACCCTGCTTTCATATATTCAGGATCCCTCAATAGTTGTTAACTGTAGGCAGCAGAGTCTGTTTTCAGAGCATCTATGTAATAAAGGCACTAAAATGTCTCACTTCATTATGTTCGGCATATCAGTTTCTATTTCATAGATGTTCTGTTTTACCATGTAATTCTGCTAACTGGTTTGCAGCTGAAGAAAATGTAGGGAACTGCATGTAACTGTAAACTCTGAGATGTTGTTATGTATGTACTTTAGATTTACAGAAAATTATAATGCTACTGATGCTAAACAGGTAGTGGCCCCAGAGGAACCAGATGTCTACTAGGACTGAACCCTGAGTGGGCACACATAGTTATTTATATTGTTGTCACAATATAAATAGACTCAATCCGGTTGGGGCCCATTGTGCTGCACAAATATATAGTAACAACTGTTTCTGCCCCAAAGAACCCAACGTTATAACCAAAATTGCCAACAATCAGCCCAGATCTATGACTAGTTGCAAGGTATTTAAGTCTGTCTTTGATGGTCTCCACTTCTGCATGTATGCAGTCATATGCAACCCTTTGAAGTCTTGGAAGCAGGTCACTTGGCCCAAGCACAGGGATGTTCAAGCTACTGCCTTCCTCCCCCAAAGACAGCAAATGTGAGACAGTGAATGGAGTGTCCTGAGAGATTAAGCTTATCTCTTGGAAGTCAGATTTTGTAGAATTTTTTAGTAGAACCCAAACTTCCAAATAAATCTGAAGGCCTTGCATTCATTCATGAATATTGAAGGTTTAGATTCATGCAACCCACATCAGCTGACCCTCGCAGGGTCCATTGATTTGTAGTATCTGGGAGTATAGGAGAGTCAGACTTAGTTTCTCATTGGATTTTTTGAGCACCATTCATCCCAGCCAGTGATGATGTACATGGGGGTATTGTTTGATTGTATGGATTGTGCATGTTTTAGTTTTGTCTTTTTTAACAAGTACACAAAATAAAAAGGTGTGCAGTAAGCTATAGCATATTCAATCTGAATATAGAAAGATAGCAGGAGGAAAACACCACAACTATGGCATCCTTTCTGGACTTTGAGGGTGGCAAGATACTATTTAATAAGCAACATGGGGCAAATTCTACTCTCATCTACAGCTGTGCACCCCCCTGTGACATGACTGGTATATCTGTTGCCCAGGTGAAATTGAAAAAAGCAGCAAGTCATCATGGTATCTTGCTCAATGTTTCTCTCTCTCTCTTTCTCAGTTAAATGAATTTTAATGGCCAATACTGCACAAAACTATTACTACTTGCATAATGATTGCTGGGTTTGCCTAAACAGTCACAATGCTAGCCGTTTTCTTGGTAAGGAACTCAGTGTATGAAATGCATTATTATTGCTTTGTACAAAACTGGAGTTTAAATTCAGTTCTCTCTCTTCCATGCCAAGGCATGTTTGGAAGTACCTACTACCCTATTTCATGTGAAAGTTACATTGCAGTCTAGAAAAGCCTGTTTCTGTAGCCCTAACAGATAGGATCTGGCATGCAATATTTATTTGTAATAGTATTGTTGGACAGGTTCTTTCAAGCCTTTCGTGGTGTATCTCCACTATTCACATAGTTCATGATCAGTTTGGACTGTAAAATATCACCTGTTCCTTCTCTATGTGGACAAAGGGGAAATAATGTTTTCCTGTCTTATGGCATTCTGGAGGGTTTGGCCAAAACCAAGAGTAAGAGATTCACGGCCAATGAAATTAGTTCCCTTTTTTGCTGAATCAGAATTAAGAGCAGTCTCAGCAGGTTCTGAACTACACACAACTGTGGCATTGCTGCAGCTGACACCTGCAGAGATCAGCTGAATAGTCCCTTTGTTTCTTTAAGGGAATATTTCACATGTTAAGAAATAATAAATTCCTTCTTACCCTTATTCCAAGATTAGTTGAGACAGTTTGTCTCTGTTGGAGGTTGTTAACTTCCATCAACACAGCCTAGGCTAATGAAATTTACCAAGCACATTAATTTAGCTTCCGCACTATCTGTAGCGTTGCCTCAGGTTGTGTTGAAAATATACTGTATGTTGTTCATACAAAATTGATGAGTACCTTAGTTTATAGGTGCAATATACACTGTAATTATGTAGGAATTGGATCAGGGTACGGTATATGCAGTGGTCACATTTAAAAAAAAATCAATTTTTAACCACAGTTGTACTATAGAGCTTAACTGGAAGAATTACTGCTAATAACTGTTCAAAAGATTATTTGATTTTCAGAATAAATTCAGGAATTTACCTTTTGAATCTTGATAAGTAAAACTAAGATATGCCTCTAGCCAAATCACATTTATGGAAATATTTTCATGTTATACAAAAAGGGAGCAGCCCTGATTCATTCCTTTGCTTTGGCTGCTTTATGTTGTTCCCAGTGGTGAAAGTAGCCAAAAAGTTAGTTCAACCTGCTCCCTCAGAATCCCCAGGGACTAGTTCTAGCTCCATCAGCTTCCCTTGGCTGGCACCATGGCTAGACTGCTGCTGTTCTCCAGTAATTCCATAACTGTTGGAAAGTTACCTTGGGACCATAGGTAGCCAGGTGTAACTAAGACCAGCACAGGATGGGGGAGCTGCAAAGGTGGCACAAAGCCACTGTTCTCATCCCCTACACATCCTCACTCCTCGTTACCATTGGGTTTACACTGTGAGCAGCTCATCCAGAACAGAGAATATGATGTCATGCTGAATTTAAGTATGTGAAAAAATTTGGGGAGGGGGGGAAGGGTTTTACTGAGTTCATGTATTGAAAAAGGTTAAACTGGATTGTGCTAGCTACTCATCTCCACTGGAAAAAATTGTGTGGGGGTGTATTCTTGGCTTGCTGGAGCCTTTAAATATAGGCTTTGTTTATATGTGGTATACTTCTGTTATTTTAACTCAACAGCAGTTTAAAACACTTGAATGGGAGGAAAAATGAGTCACTGAGCCAAATTAATCTATAGAGTTTTTCCACTGACCCCAGGGGAGTTAAACCAGCAATGAATTTGGCCCATTGTGGTGACAGAGTTAGCAATGATTTAAATTTGCATTTACTGAAATGCTCTAGATACAGATTAATTTTCTTTTATCCATGTTGCTGGGTCATGTGTTTTGAAACAAGTCCAAGTGCTGTAATAAATTGATAGACAGGTTATCTAGTTTCATTGTAGCACCGTTATGTGCTCCTATCTACTTGGCTGCCCCTGATATTTTGTAGCTTGTACTTAAATCAGCCCTCAACAGACCATCATAATAGTGAATGCTGTTGTCACAAACTGTGTGGTAGAGGATGATTACTGTAATTTCTTTTAACAAGGAAAGGTCCTATAGTTAAAGAGCAGGTGCTTTAAAAAATGCATGCACAAACGGGCACATAGGAAAACGAGAGAGACTGACGTTAAAAATAAACTGATACTTCAGTTTTATCTTCCTTCATTAATTAACATCCATCCTAAGAGCAAAGTAGCAACTCCTATATAGGAGCAGAACGTGTACCAAACTAGTTATTTCCAGTGTGCTATTCAGTGGAATCATTGAGACCTGAACTACGTGAAACAGCAGATTTTTAAACTGTCACAGAGCGTTCAATATAAAGTTTAATGAAGCACACTTACAAATACCAACATCTTGTCTAAGTGAATCTATAATAGCAGAGGACTCAGACCTCACCAGGCATCAGTGAAAACTGCTGACAATTCTTCAGGTGACTTGTCTTGAGATACATCATGCTGGAAACTTGGGCCCAATTTCTCAGTTGTGCAAACAGCTCCCTGATTCTCAGGCTGGCTGTGCATTGACTCTAATTTAGAATCCTGCTGCTCTAAAATATACCAGTTGGTTATGGTCCCCTACCAGTACCCTTTGGCCACATCCCTTCTATACTCTCTGTTCTCAGAACACCTCCATGGCAGGGTATGCAGATTGGGTGGTGTAGCAACTGGCTATGCCAGCTCCTTGCCCAGTGGGATTTCCATAGCAGAAGAACGCTGAGCTAGGGAGATCAGGTAGTGCTCTGGTTCTTTGCACCATTGGAGCAGTGCAAAGGGGATGGAGTGGGCCAGATAGTCTGAACTTTAGTTTTTATGCAAAAAGAGCTAAATATGTGAGAAAAGTAAACTTCAAAGTGAGACAAATATGACCAGTCAATTTTTTCTTAACTCTTTGAAATTGTCGATACTTGGAAATGTCAAATATGTAGCAATGACAATTATGTAGAATTTGTCTGACTGAAACCTGAAAGCGGTTGATCATAACATGCAGTATAACAATCATTCAGTAATTCACGTTTATTGACACAAGAGTTTAGGCAGCACATCACCATTGAGTTGGACCCACCCAAACCTTTGACTTATATTCAAAGCTAAAAATAATCTTCCATTCTGGAGTCTAGAAATGACTTCAACTCTTTTTATAGTGCAAGGTTAATCTTTTATGAAATTTTTTTGCATCCTTTGGATCTATACGAATCCTTCACTTGTTTGGTTTTATTATGGTGACTATTGTGCCAACCCTGGCATCTGTATTTGCTCAGTGACATTGAATTTTGCCAGCTTTTAACTTATTTTTCAGAGTTAATAAGACTCTACCTAGTATATGTATTTTTGTGGCACACTGACCAAATGGATGTATTTACCTTACTGCATCCAAATCTGTTAAATACCTGATCATATCTTTAAATAATTTGTTTTGCATCTTTTTAAGTAGCCAAGTCATACACCCATTTTATCATATGCATAGGCAGATGCGTCTTCAGCTTAGCACTCCTGGAACTTCCCGTTCACTGTTTCAAAGTCTTTTGAATGGTAGCTGTCGTTATCAGGACATCCTAAATTGGCTTTGTCAGATGGACTTGTTTGGTCTATTTTAAACAAGCTTAGTTTTTTAATTTTTAACATCAAATCCTCACTATTCATTTTGTATGAGCTTGCTCTAATTACTTTGCACTCAGTTTCATTGTATATTTTGGGACTCACAGTTTGTTAATTTATTTCTGCACAAACCAATCTGTTGTAGACCCTTATAAATTTATTAACAGTCTCGTGCAAAAAACTCAGCTTCTGCATCATCAGAGCTTTGTTCTGCAGCAGTATACAACTTGAATGTCTTTTGCTTTTGTGTGTCTGCAATTTGTACTGCATGTGGCACACATGCAAAATGGCTGTATTTTATTGTATAAAACAATAAATTCGTGCTGAATACATTTGTGCTATATTATTATTGACCCTGCATTTATTTCAAACAGATCTCGTTTCTGCCATTTGTTTACCGTTGTATTTTATCTTCACATCTTTGGTATGCATTTTTAATTAGATGAACTTCAATTTCTATACTGCTTGCCAACCACTTTGTTTAGCAAGCCCAGTTTTTACTAGCCCCTGCAAATATCCACTGTTCTTTAAAAGTCAGATTTATATCTTGTTATACTACAAATCTGTTAAATATTCAGATTCACATGACTTACCTGTAATATAATGGTCAGTGAACCATCCAGCACTTCATATCATATAAAGAAAAAGTACCTTCCATAAATATCTTGTGTAGTTCACAGAATTCTTGAAAATGTTAATGACTGTGCAACAGTTTCCGTCATTTACATGCTCCTATTGGAAGTTATTTGTAGATTTCTAGTGCCTCTGGGACTTCAGCATGCAGTAGTATGGAAGTCTTCACCCTCTCTTGATTTCTCTGTAATATCATTTTCTTATAGGAAAATATGGAAGCTCTGCAAGCATTTTCTCCAGTTCACTACCAAATTCCCTACTAAAGCAAGGGATTCAGGTAGTCATTTTCTCCAGAGATTGATTATATGGTGTTACAAGGAAACAATACTCTTCTAGTTAAATAGTTACTCACTATATACAGGTCCAATACACTTGTCGCTAAGTATAGTGCATGAATGTATGGTTCAGGCACCCACGAGCCCATGAACCTTCTGCCATCCATAACATGCTTCAAGAATTCAATTTGCTTGCCAAATTCAGGTGGACCTCAAAAAATGGTTTCAGACTGATAAAGTTCTAATTCTTTTGGGACAGGATAAAATGTTATATATTTGTCTTGAAAAAAAATGGCTTTGCTTTATCTCTGAAGGTATGTCTATACTTACAGCGACATGCAGAATACAGATGCTACATGCCCAGCTCGCATGGGTATAAATAGCAGTGTAGAAGGTGAGGCATTGCTTAAGTGAGTAGAGTACAGACACATCAGAACCTTAGGGTATATACCTTACACAGCTCTCTACACGTCCCAGCAGTGCATCCCACGACTAAACTGTTGTTTTATCAGCAAAGTGTGCTGCTGCCAGAGCTCTTTCCCCTCTGCAGTAAAAGGTTTCCAGCAGTGGGAAAAGGCTCTGCTAGGTGGGAGGGAGCAGGGGCTGCCAGAGTCTTTCCCCATTGTGGTGAAGTGTAGAGAAGGCATGAGATTTGATTCTTTCTCCTGTAAGGTAAAGCAGTGCTGCTATATGGACAATGGCACCTGCTTGTGTTAATAACCCTCTTTGGATCTGTGATAGAATTATTTTGGAGGGCAATTTTACAAACGTGTTCCGCTATAGGCACTTTGCCATACTACTGTTTTCAACAGATTTCCCTTAATAGTGTAACTAAGTTAGCTCTATGCCGTGTCATATAAACTCTTCAGTTAAGGTTTGATTGCATGCTATAACTAGTAAGTGTAATGATTAACCTAAAGCTGCTCTAAAATAGTTACCTTCCTCTCATTAACTATAGCTAGTAACATTTTCTTGGAAGCAGAGGTTCACATTTCAGCTACTATTCACTTCCAAATGTTGTTAAATGTGAATAATGTTTGACTTTCATGCTACGGTGGCTGGTCATGGTGTATGAAAAGAGAAGTAGGAACACGTTTAAAATGGAGTATGTATGCCAGAGAATAACTAAGGCTGGCCTTTAGTATGTCATTGATTTCTCTAGTAGATCCTTACATGTTGGCTGGCTAGCCATAGCACATACCCTTTTGGGAGCATTCCGATTACCAATTAATCCTCACAAAACACCTCTGAGGAATTAAGTATTATCGCTGTTATACCAATGAAAAACAGATTCATAGCAAGGTTAAGTAACTTGCCCAAAGGCTGGCAATTACAGAGCTTCAATTGAACTGGCGTTCCTGTTTCACGGTCTTGTATATGAATTATTCACAAGGCCCTAATGCCTCTCATCAATACTCCGTATTATACATTCATTGAATGCTGATACTGTACTTTGGTTGCACAAGGGAAATTGAAAATACACAGCAGCAGAACTGAGACAAGAGCTTGTTGACACGGGTAACCAATTAATCCAGATATCCTTGGTCAGAGAGTCTAAGGACAGAAAGGACTACTAGATCATCTTTCCTGACCTCCTTTATATCACAGATCACCAACAACCCCAGCAATCACCCAAAAAACCCAACAACCAAAATTAGACCAGAGTATTATATCCCACAGGAGCCCTATCAGTCAGTAGCTAATAAGTTTGGAGTCGGCAAGTCCACCATTGGAGCTGCATTATTGCAAGTGTGCAGGGCCATTAATTGCATTCTGCTGTGAAGGATTGTGACTCTGGGCAATGTGTGTGAAATAGTGGATGGCTTTGCGGCAATAGGATTTCCTAACTGTGACAGGGCGATAGATAGCACACATATCCCAATTCTGGACCCGGACCATCTCGTGACGGAGTACATCAATAGAAACGGCTACTTCTTTATGGTACTGCAGGCACTCGTGGATAACCGCGGACATTTCACTGACATCAATGTGGGTTTATCAGTGTAGCAAGGCGCTGTGGCCTTCCTTGGAGCCTGGGCCTGAGGAAGGGTTGCAACGCCCCTGCTGGTCAGAACAAGGCCCTCCAGGTATTACCCCTGGACGCCTGACACCCTCTGAGTTTGGGGGATACTGAGCTCTACTGGCCCTGCCTGCCTGCAAGGCTGGGGGCTTTGGACTATTTTGCTAGCCCCACTTGTGGGAAGGCCAGGGGCTATTGACTGCCTCATCAGCCCTGGCCGGCTTGTGGGCCAGGGACTGTAAACTACTTCATCTGCCCCGACCATCTGAGGGCTGGGGGTAATAGACTGCTTTGTGAACTCCACCTCTGGGAAGGCCGGGGTCTATTGACTGATTGTCTGCCCCACCCTGACTGTGGGTTGGGGGCAGTAGACTGCTTGACCACCCCACCTGTGGGAAGCCGGGGCTACCAACCCTGTATCAGCCCTGCCCTACGGAAGGGCCGGAGGGCTACAGACTGGGAAAGAAGCCTGCCCCGCATGGGGCCAGGACTAAAGACTTGTAACTGGCATTGTTTATTCCCCTAGAGGAAGGCGCTGTGGCCTTCCTTAGAGCCTGGGCCCAAGGAAGGGTCGTGTTGTCCTGGCCAGACCGTGACACCGGCCTACAGTCAGTAAAGGTGCATAACACACACATCTTTAGGAACACTGGCCTGTACAGGAAGCTACAAGCGGGGACTTTCTTTCCAAACCAAAAGATTCCAACTGGGGATGTTGGGATGCCCATAGTGATCCTTGGAGACCCATACTATCTACTAATGCCATGGCTCATGAAGCCTTACATGAGCAACCCAGATAGCAGCAAGGAGCACTTCAATAATGGGCTGAGCAGGTGCTGAATGACTGTTTGAATGTGCATTTGGCAGGTTAAAGGTGTGCTGGAGGTGCCTCTATGGCAGGCTGAACCTAAATGAGGACAATATTCCCGTGGTTATAGCTGCCTGCTCTGTGCTCCATAATTTATGTGAAGCTAAGGGTGAAAAGTTTTCTCCTGGGTGGATCGCGGAGGCAGATCGCCCTGTGTCTGAACATGAACTACCAGTGCCAGGGATATTAGAGGGGCGCAATGGGGGGCCATATAGATAAGGGAGGCATTGAGGGCCCCATTTTGAGAATGAGAGCCCATAAGGTGTTTTTTTTTAAAACAGCACTGTGCCATTCTGTGACTGCTATCCAGCTTCAGCTACGTGTCAGTGGTAAGTGAAAATACCGTGTGCAACACAGAAATAAAGAATACTTATTGTTCTCAGAGCTTACTTCTATTATGAAACACAAAACAGTTCATAAAAAAAAAAATCCTGGAGGAGAGAAAGTAGTGGGTGGCAGTGCCAGCTATTACAGCTGCATGTAAGTCCAACTGTCGTCCTCATAGCTGTCTGAAGGGATGGAATGTAAGGGGTGGCGAGATGGTCCAGAAGTTTGGTCGGAATGTGTTGGGAGAGTTGGTGGAGTGCAGGGAGAGCAGTTCTGTTGCAGCTTAGGAGGGGCAAGTATGTATGAACTCTGTCTGCAATGAGACTGTTGTCTTTAGCAGCTCTGCCTGATCCTCCATGGCCTTGATGATGCATTCATGGCCAGCCATGACCCACTCCTGATTCCATTTCTGTCTCTCAATCTTTTGAGATTTGAACATTCATTGTCTCCGTGCCCTTTTCTTTCTTTTGGCTGCCTGAGAGGACAGGAGGAGTTCCCAGAACATCTCCTGGCTTCTCCAGAGTTGTTTCCTTATCACCCAGAGGTGGTCCACTGGCGTAGGGGCTTTGGCTGCGAAGGTCACATCTGTATAAGAACAAGAAACGAGCAGAAGCATTACTGTGGGTGCCCTAACACTATAGATGCATTACTGTGAAACACACCTCTTTTTCACTGTCTCCCTATGCAGAGCACAGCTCCTTGATCAGCCTGGGAATGATGAATTGGGGGGTGGTAAGATCATCCAATTGGGTCGAGGTTCTGGGTGGGTGGGTGATTGCGTGGGCCATAAATGCCGGTATGTAGGGGGAAAATTCAAATTGTGCCATCATTCTCCATAGACGTGGGCCATGGAAGTTGATGTCTTGCTCCTGAGAGGTAGCAAGGATGCTAGGATGCATCTCCATGTGAGCAGTTTCAGACCAGGTCCCTATGCTGCACACCTGTGCGCTGCTTTGGTCCTGCACAAATGATTGCCCATTGGCACAGGAAAGTGTCCTACAATGGGAGGAGAAACAGAGCTGCTCTGCTGAGGAATCTGCGGCAAAGAATCAGAGAGTACCTCCAGGAAAGTTTCCTAGAGATCTCACTGGAGGATACCCGCGAAAATTCAGCATGTATTACCATGCTTCTCAGCCACACTGCCTAGATGCGCAAGGGAGTGGAAAAGCACATGGAAACACAGCTACTCTTGTGCTTTTCTATCCCTTCTACTACCTCTGTGTTTTAGCCAAGCTAAGGAGCCCCATGCCTCCTGTACACAAACAGCATCAGCTTCCAAACGCTTACCAGAGTTTCCTTCTCCTGCATCTTGAACACCTGAGATGAAGGGCTGGAGCTGATTGTAACCTTTTGGGTCGAGAACAGCTCCTGACTTCCAACCTCACCAAACGAAGCAGTCCCCGGCTCCAGGTCGTTCTCCAACTTCCTCGCTGATGACCTCTTTGCCAGGGTTGAGTCTGGTGTCCAGTGGCCCTGGGGGTGTCCCTGGGCATGTTGGGGAGGATGTAGGGTT
>ML675629.1:24878976-24940926 GCA_007922155.1 Mesoclemmys tuberculata | reverse complement strand
GGTTGTGGCTGAGGATGGCTTCCAGCTCTTTGTAGAAGCAGCAGCTCATTGGCTCCACACCAGAGCAATAGTTTGCCTCCCTGGCCTTTTGGTAGCTCTGCCGCAGCTCCTTGATTTTCGCTCAGCACTGCAGAATGTCCAGCTCATAGCCCTTCTCTACCATAGCCCAAGAAATCTGGCCATAGGTATCAAAGTTCTTTCAGCTTGGGCAGAGCTGAGATGGCACAGCAGACTCTCCTCAGATGCTGATCAGGTCCAGGAGCTTTGGTGCTCCAAGCAGGAGAGCGTTTGGTACAAAGACCTGCCATGATCAGTTGGGAAGATGAGATGCAAGCTCTCCACGTCGACCAAACGGGAAGTGGAATAAAATTTTTAAACTTCCCAGGACTTTAAAAGGGGAGGGGTGAGTAGCTGTAGAGCAGCAGAGTTCAAACGGATAACCAGAGTGGTTAGGATTGGCATTGTGGGACATTTCCAGAGGTTGTTGACTGCAAACATAACCATACATCAGTGTCTATACTGATGCTTTTTCAATAGAAGTTGGGCAAAAAAGCTCTATGCCTCTTGTTGATGTAGTTTTATTTTGTCGAAAAACAGCATAGTTTGGTCGATGGGGGTTGATTGCAGTGTGTATACCAGAACTGTTTTATCGAAAAAAGTTGACTTTTTTCAACAAAAAAGTCTAGTTTAGACCAGGCCAAACTTAGGCATCTACATGATTTGTCTTGAGTTTTGTGGATTGCAGTGAAGCCAAACCTGGGTCTTAAGTTTATTGGCTCCTAAATACTTTAGTGGATCCCACCCTTATTAACTAAGGGCTTGCCCCAGAAAAGTTCTGAGCACTTCTGTGAGGTGCTTTGGTAGATTTCAATGGGAGTTGAGGGAGCTCATCAACTTGCAGGATAGATGTCACCGTACACAGGAGTGCCCTGACAAATCATGATTAGTTCATGGACCTAGTCATCACATTCCAAATTGCTGAAAACCTAACTGGTTTTGAGGAAATGAATGTAAAATCAAAATATCTGCTCCACTGAGCGCATTCCTCTCATTTTTCACATTTGTAAACTTTTTAGAAGTCCATACTGATTTTTCCCACTTTTAAAAAGTACAGCTCCTAAAATGAGACTGAGAATACAAACTGTAATGCTTTGGCAGACCTTTGATCTATGCTATAGGGTGGGTTATAATATCAAAACTAATAAACTTTTGTTATTGAGTTATACCAGTGTCATCTACTTAGCTGATGGGGTGCAAGGGTGTGAGCTTATTCTTACGTTTATATTGGTTGATTGGCCTCACTTCTTGCTGTTACAGATTAAACAGTATTTTATGTACATGTTCAAAGTTTCAAACACAGCATTTGAAAATAAACAAGAAGAGCAAGAAGAGTCAGTTCATTTGAAGTCCAGTATTGCCAGATGTGTGGTGAAATGTGACTTATTTTTATTCTGAATTTCCTCTGTATCAGAAAATACAAAGACAAATAAAGTCCCTATTCTTTAGCAACTTAGCCCAACATATTTTTGCACAATGAGTGAAAGAGCCATAATTATTTGCTCTTACGTAAATCAATGTTCTGCTATTAATATACATAAATTTAGGTGCCACCTTGTCATTGATGTAGGATGAAGGACCTCAGTGTTGATTTTTTTTTTCATGCCACAGTAACTTCAACAAGATTTCATGGGGCCATAACAAATGCTTGCTTATTTGTACAGGACTGTTCTTTGAGATGTGTTGAGCACATATACATTCCACTGCAGTTGTCTGTCTGTGCGCCCAGTGCACTTGAGTTGGAGACTTTTGCCAGCAATATCACTAGGGAGCACGTGCACCTTTCCTCCCCTTGTGCTCTCAGGTGATGGTGTAAAATGGACAGGTCTGCTGCTTCCTTCTCTTTTCCTTCATACCTTTGTATGTAATGTCTGAAGTAACAGGGAAGGTGGGAGAGTCGTGGAACATATAGGCAGCAGTTCTGCAGAAAAGGATCTGGGGGTTATAGTGGATAAGAAGCTGGATATGAGTCAGCAGCGTGCCCTGGTTGCCAAGACGGCTAATGGCATATTGGGCTGCATTAGTAAGAGCATTGCCAGCAGATCGTAGAAAGTGATTATTGCCCTGTGTTCGGCATTGGTGAGGCTGCATTTGGAGTATTGTGTCCAGTTTTGGGCCCCCATTACAAAAAGGATGTGGAAAAACTGGAAGGAGTCCAGCGGAGGGCAACAAAAATGATTAGGGGGCTGGAGCACAAGACTTACGAGGAGAGGCTGAAGGAACTAGGCCTGTTTAGTCTGCAGAAGAGAAGAATGAGGGGGGATTTAATAGCAGCCTTTAACTACCTAAAAGGGGGTTCCAGGGAGGATGGAGCTAGGCTGTTTTCAATGGTGGCAGATGACAGAACAAGGAGCAATGGTCTCAAGTTGAAGTGGGGGGTCTAGGTTAGACATTAGGAAAAAGTTTTTCACTAGGAGGGTGGTGAAGCACTGGAATGGGTTACCTAGGGAGGTGGTGGCATCGCCATCTTTAGAGGTTTTTAAGCTGCAGCTTAACAAAACCCTCGCTGGGATGATTTAGCTGAGGTTAGTCCTACTCTGAGCAGGGGGTTGGACTAGATGACCCCTGAGGTCCCTGCCAGCTCTAATGTTCCAGGGTGCTGTGACTCTGTCTCAAAGAACAGTTGTTGTTGTGCAGGTAAGTAACTTTTTTTCCCTCTTTCTAGTGATTCTTCCTTTGCAGGTGGCTCACCAGCAGCTCCCTTAAGGTTGGAGGGAATTTGGATCATCTGGACAGAGATCGTGACACGACTGCACGAGTGGTTTGAGTGATGGCGTAATGTCTGGAGAAGCTATGTACCGATGACCGTGGTGCTGCTTTGCAGATAGTTGCTATTGGGATTTTGCTCAGAAAGTTTGATGAAATGGACTGAGCCCAGGTGAAGTGAGCTGTTATTCTCAGTGGAGGACAGACTTTAGCAAGATTGTAGCAGAGCGCAATGCAGTCAGAAATCCAATGTGTGCTATACAAAGCCTGGAAGAAGTTATGAAGGACCTAGCATGGTCTAGATAGAACACAAAACTCTATGAGTTCCAAGGTTTGAAGTTTCTCTTTAGCTTTGGAAGAATGGAGTTTCAGGAAAAATACCAGAAGATTAATAGTTTGGTTCAGATGAAAAGCTGACACTACCTTAGTCATACGTTAAGGGAGTATGGTCTAATGAAAACCTTGTCTTTATGGAAGACCATGAAAGGAGGGTCAGGCAGGAGAGCTTGAAATTCTGAAGCCTTCCTTGTGGAAGTCACTACCAGCAGAAATGCTGTCTTCATAGACAATAAAGGTAGAGAGATTGTAGCCATAGGTTCAAAGGGGGTTTAAACATCCTATCACTTTGAAGAGGACTAGATTGAGATCCCATACAGGATCAGATGCAGGAGGGTAAACACTGAGTAGACTTTCAAGAATCAGGAAAAGGGAGGGTGGAAGAAAATGGAAACCCTCTCTTCTGGCAGAAGGAGTGCAGAAGTGGGAACCAGGCACACTCTTGCAGAACTAATTGAAAGACCTGATGATGGGGCAATAATTGTTGAAATTGCACCCAAATTGAAAATCTCTTTCAGTTTGCTACTTACGTGGCTCTAGTGGATTTTTTTCTGCTGCTCACCAAGATAGCCTGAACCTCTCGGGAGCACAATTTCTGATGAAAATTCAACTGTAGATCAATCATGCTGTGTGGGGGGAGACTGGAGAGGTAAAGTTATCGGTGACCGAATGGAGAGCTGATCTCAATCCATGAACCAATTCTGTCCCTGGCCACACCAAAGCCACAAGGATTAATGTTGCTTTGTCTATTTTCAGTTTCCTGAATACCCTCAGAATGAGAGGAACTGGAAGAAATGCATATAGAAAGTGACTGAACTGAAGAAGAAGGAAGGCAGCTGCTGAGAGGTGGGGCCTTCTTGGACTAGTACTGCTCTATTATTCCTTTAGTCTTGGGGGGAGGGGTGTCATCACAGAGTCATTGTTTCATGTGCATAGATTCCACAGGAGGATAGCTTCCTGGCATAGCTGAGATGATCTTTCACTTCCCTGCTTGTTTAGATAAAACATGGCAATGATGTTGTTACCCAAATAACAAATATCACAGGATCTTTTTCAGGGGATAAGGCAACAAGCCGCATTTATTGTGAATATGGAAACTTGGTAAATAGTATCACAGAAAAGAAAAGTATTCACACTGTATCAATATCAGTATTGTGCTTTAATGAAATAGTATCAATAATGCAACCACTATAGAAACAGTATTAACATCGTATCAATACTACAATTACAGAGATTCTTGCTTAATAAAATATACTTTGTTGACACGTTTCAATTGGAACTTTCATTCACACTCATACACACTGACAGGCACACATAGACAGGGAGACAGACAGACATACACAGGGGTCCCACAGATGTTATAGTTACCAGCCTCTAGGTGCTTGTGGTATTCACTGGCCAGGTACTGTAGCACGAGGGTGAGGAGCAAGGTTCTGCCGATGCGCATCGGTACTCCTGGCTGGTGTGATGTTGTAGATCCAAACCTCCAGCCTTCATCAACCGCTGGCGGCAGTGTAGACCAGGCCTGGGTCTCTGTGGTTGTGAGAGGGGAGATACTGCCTCTAGAGGCACCCACGGGGATGTGTGTAATTGTCCCAGGTTACTGGATGTGGGATTGAACCTATTTTGTGTTGTATTGTTGAAAAGGAACCCCTAAATATTGAACCCAGTCCTTGTTGCTGTCAACTCTGACTGACAGAAGGGTTACGTAAACTTCAGCACACAATTTGTACTGATTTCAGTTTGGATTGTCACTATGCAATCAATGTACATTTCTAGTCAGTGACTTCTTTAGCATTTCCAGACATTTCAACCTTTTTTAGAGGTGGAGTCATGGACAACACCTGGACACTTTTGTGGAACGACTGATATCTCCTGGGCTGCCACATCATTAATATTGAAGGTGATGTCAAGAGTAGTTTAGCTGTAGAAGTGGGGAAGGAAAATGACTACTTTAAATATTTGGTTTATGCAAAATGTAAATGTTGTTACTGCCAAAGAATTATGAATTATGTTGTTTGTCTCTTCTATCCTATAGACACTCAGATTTTTATAACTATGCACAAAAATGCATCTGGGATATATTTGTGAAATTACCATAAGTACATGCATATCTGCAGTGTTGTACACACAGATGGCCACTTGAATTTGTGTGTACACACAGTGTTGTACACACAGATGGCCACATTACCCATTTAGCTGGCCACTTGAATTTGTATGTTTAAAAATGTGGTCCTAGGATTCTTTGCACTGTTTGTAGCCGCCTGAATTTATTTTGCTTGTTGTCTGAAAAATGACAGCATTATGCATGATTAAGATGTTGATGCTAGTTACACTGTGATATCAGGCTGTCTGCTAACTGGTAGCCTTTGACCTGCTCTATGGTACAGAAGCAGGTTGATGCAAGGCAGCTTATGTCAACCTAACTATATAAGTGTCTACAGTAAAATTTTGCTCCCACCGATGGAACTGCCTCGCTACACTGATTTAATAATTCAATCTCCATGAGAGGCATTGTTAGGTTGACACAGTTTCAGGGTAGACACTGCATGGCTTTCAGAGCTGTCCCACAATGCCCATACACTGACAATACAATCATTTCAAGTGCTTCTGGTGAGGATGTGCTCCACTGATCCAAGAAGCAAAGTGTAGACATGCACAAGCGATGCAATTACTGCGGTGGCTGTATGCCGATGTTAGGTCAACTTAATTTTGTAGGGTAGACGTGCCCTTATACGCTAAACAGATTTAGTCAGTGAATGGAGTCTCATCCTTGTCTCCATCACTTCACATTTTATTGTGGTCTGACAGTTTAGCAGAATTGACAATCCTTATGTTTAGGACACTTGAAATTTCAAGGGAGTTGTAGGTAGGGGTAGCCGTGTTAGTCTGTATGCAGCAAAAATGAGAGTCCTGTAGCACTTTAAAGACTAACAAATTTCTGCAGGCATAAGCTTTTGTGGGCACCAACCCACTTCATTGCAGCCCACAAAAACTTATTCCTGCAGAAATTTGTTAGTCTTTAAAGTGTTAGAGGACTCTCATTGTTTTTGTTCTGTGTTAATAGAGCACCTCGCACAGTAGGATCTTGATCCATGACTGAAACCCCTAGGTGCTACAGTAATACAAATAAATAATACTCACTTTACCTTCCTTTAAAAAATTGCCCAGCATGCTTTATTGACCCACACGTAGATGTAGAATGGGATCATTTTGACCTACTGAGTCAGTCTTTGTTTGACAGTGGTTTGGAACTGGAACAAGAGGGAGGGGGTTGATACTGCTCAGAACTGTGGTGTAATGACAAACCTGTAAGGGGATTTTCTACTTCCATGAGCACTAAACTCCCTCATGTTAATTTTAGAAAACATATATAATGGTGGAGGGATGCTTTGTCTTTTCCTTCTTCTTTCAGTAATAGAAGTGCCAGCACCAAAAGCACTGTGTCATGTGATCATTTAAACAAGCAGTCACTTGTGCTAGTGATTGATGTTCTCCAACCCAGCTGAAGTGTCTAAATGCCTGGTAGTGACCTTGTAGTACACAGTTAGTGGCTGAGCCAAGACTGTTGAAATTTAACCATTTAAAATCCAAACATTTTGTATTACAATCTTTTAGATTTTTTTAAAATACATTTGTATGCAAGCAGGTATACAGAATAGAAATATTTATATACCTAAATAACAGTGCAGAAAAAAAGGGAAACAAGTGTAATTTTAAACATAGCAAATGTTACACATCATTCAAAATTTCAGATGAGAAAATACAAGAACAGATGTGTCTCTTAAGAGGGACAATTCAAAGTTGCATATCCCTCTCTAGAATGTTGGCAGTAATTGTAACAGAAAGAAACAGTAGAAGTTATTTTGACATTCATTGTAGAAACATGGCTTTTGTTCCATGTTTGCCATTTTGTGGTTTGCTTTCAGTGTTTCAGTTTGTGATTCTTTTCCTGAAGATGTTCCCTCTCCCCATTTGTTTTCTGAATTTTTTTTAAAGATCTAAAAGCTAAAATATTCACAAGCATTATATACTCAACATCAAGATGTGTGTTTGATATCAGTGCTAGTTATAGCGTGTATAAGGCTGGTTGTCAGACTCACAGATGGTCATGGAATCTGAGAATATTGACTGTATGGATGCTAAAAGTGAACCTGTGCAGAGTTCATCCACTTCAGAAATACCAGCAGGTCTGAGTAACTGCACAGGGTGGAACCTGAATATATTCAGAAATGAGACGGAAACAGAGCCAGCTAATGCAGTCAGGTAATTCCCTGCTGTAGAGAGGAAGCATGGTCCAGTGGTTACAGTGCTAGCCTAGGATTTGGGGACTGAGTTCAATTCTCTCCTGCCCCACAGACATCTTTTGCTACCTTGATCACTTTGGGTATGTCTACAGTGCTGGGCGCTGCATTGGGTTGCATGGATCAATGTAATGGGATCGATTTCAGGGGGCAGTGGAGACCTGCACAATCGATCCGGGAACTGCTCTGCGGTCGACACAGCAAATCCACCTTTCCAAAAGGAGTAATGGTGCGTCGACCAGAGGGCATTTTATCATTGATGCAGTGCAGTGGAGATGCTGCAGGCAGGGACCATAGCTTGCGTATCTGCTGTCGACAAGCTATTGGCAGTGTATACCAGGCCTTAGTCTCTCTGTGCTTCGGTTTGCCATCTGTAAAATGGACATAATAGTACTTCCTTACTTCATGGAGGTGCTGTTAGGAGAAACATGTTAAAGATTGCGAGGCACTTAGATGTTATGAAAATGGAGGCTACATAGTTACTTAAGGATAGTAAATTTTTAATAAACTAGACAATATGGCAATGTAAAAGTGGGTCTGAGTGTAATACAATATTTATACATCTCCATAGATGGGGTAGCATAATGCATTAGTAAAACGCTCTTATTCACACACTAAAGAAGGTATCCATGTGGAGTTAGAACTAGCAAAGGCCTGGGAACGGTGACCCACCCTGCGACTTGAAGTGGCAAACTGTCATCCTCCCTCAGATGTCAAAGTAGCTCCCATACCGCCAAAACAAAACCATAGATTATTTTAGGTTTTATTTTATTCCTATTTTATTTAGATTTTATTCCTGGTTATCAACATTGCTTTAGGAAAAGAATGGCACCGTTTTAAACCTATTTGATGCAGGTGCAAATGGCAGCACCAGGTGTACTGCAGTGACTAATCAGACCCTAGGCTATTTGTTCGTGTCCCACTCACACTTTGATAAACTGTCTGCCATGCTCAGAAAATTCAAATGAGGAAGTGAAACAAGTATGAGGAAAAACTGGAAAACGGATCATTTAAAAAGAGGAGTGTCGTTCTTTTTCAATACCTCTCCAAGCTGGGCAGCTTGCAGGTTGCTAGAACTCATCAGTTTACTCCAAAATATTATCAGTAGGCCCCGCAGGACCATGTCTAGCTATGGGCCTGAGCAATCCCAGGAATTTAGTGGGACTTCTCCTAGATGTAAAGTTATTAGCCGAAGTGTTTGCAGAACTGGGGTCTCAGTCCTTAGAGCTCTCCTAGCCTTGGGATGCTATCGGATCACCCAGCCCATCTCCTGGCCAAGGCGGCCGGTCCGCACACAGCATCCCTGGCCGGCCCGGCTGTGCAGTTCAGACAAGCCCTAGCTCCGGTCACCCAGTAACGTGACGTTTCCTGGGGGAGCGGGGTCAGGCGAGCTGCGGCGCTCCCCAAGCCCGGCTCCGCGCCCCTCGGACTCCCGCTGCCATAATGGAATGAGGTCGCGTGCGGGGCGGCGCCCACCAGCGAGGGACCCGGGTGATTCGCCCCCCCCCGTGACTGCGGGGCCCTGCCTGCCCCGCGCCCTGGCAGGCGGGGTCTGCCCCGCGCCCTATCCGCCCTGCCCAGTCCGGTGCGGGCCGGGCTGAGCCTCACCCCCGCTCCCGCCTCCCGCAGGCCGCCCCCGCAAGGGTTAAAGCGCGCAGACGTCAAGGGCGGCCAGCGCCGAGCCCCTTCCCCGCCCCGCGCGATTGCAGCGCCCGCACCGCTCCGTCCTGCGCCGGGCAGCCCGCCCCGCCCCGCGCCAACACCGCCCGGCCAGCGCCGCCTTGCTCGGCTCGGGGCAGCGCCCGCCGCCCGCCGTGCAGACACCCCCACCCCCGAAGATGGCGGCTTACAAACTTCTCTGCAGGCTGAGCCCCGGCGCCGCTCGCGGGGTCCGCAGGCAGCGCGCCGCGGCGCTGCTGGCCGCCCAGGCCAAGGTAAGCGGGTGCGGGCAGAGCGAGCCGCGCCGCTGGCCTCTGCCCGCCGCACGAGCGCGTCCGTCGGCGTCGCCCTGCAGCGCCCGTGTGCGGCGCCTCCAGCCTTGGCCTGCTGCCGCCGCGCGCCGCCCCGGGCCCCGCGCCGCAGCCTCCCGCGCTTCCGCCCGCGTAGACACTGTAGCTACGGCCCGAGCCCGAGCGGACACGTTCCGTCGCAGCCGGCGGCCGGTCCCTCAGCCCATCCGGACAAGGGCGCCTGGCGCTGACCTTGGGGAGGGGGAGAGGGAGAGCTGGCTTCGCGATGCTGCGCTTTCCGGTGCCTGAGCTCAGAACTTCTTCCTCAGATCTGTTCACGCATTAATTTGGGGCCTGCTTTGGTAGGTCAGGGGCACAAAGCAAAATGCCCCCTTCTCAGATGTGCAGAGTTCTCAGGGCTCTGCATTGCATCAGTAAAGAACAGAAACCATGAAGCCTGGTGATTGGATTTGTTGATAGTGAACTCATTGTTCAGAGCTTGTGCCATGGTCTTTGTGTAAGGCAAGATGGGACTCCTTGGCTATTTCCGCAGCCCCAGAATGGCCTCTTTTGCTGCCAGAGACTTCTCATTAAGCAATATTAATGAAAACACTAGTCTCTTCACTCTCCTGTTTAATACATTTTAGCAAGCAATATAAAATACTTTCACCATGCCCTTTGGTAGCTTTAAAATCACTCCATTTTAATGAGTGGTGTGCCTGAAGCAATAGGACATGAAAGATAGGGTTTAATCTTGGGGTCAGTTAGAAAAGTAAAAGAGCAATAAAGACTTCAGGGGCTCGAATTCTAGATGCAGGGCCCCCCTCCTGCAAGTTTGAAACTCTTGATTTGGAGCTCTGCATGTAGTAACATTGCAACATGGGGCCTGTAGTTCTTCATTTGAATTTTTTTTTCAACATTTCAAATATTGATTCATTCATTAGATTTATTTTTAAATTTAAAATATGCTTTTAGTTGTATAACTTCAACATTTCACAGCTGGGGACTGTAGACATACAATCTTACCCCACATGCTTCTGTAGAGTGCAAACAAGGTATTTAGTTTAAGAAATCATAAACAGCACTTAACTGAAAACATTGTTCATTTCACCTTGACAAGGCTTCCCAAGATAAGGATTTATATTCACATCTCTATATAGCTCCTTTTATATAAGTTTGTGTGTGCATTACCAGTTTAACATGTTTTAGTTATAGACCAAATCTAAAACATATGGGGGAAATCTTTTATAATGGTGTATGTTATTTACTTTTGATATTTACCTTCTGTTATCTTCCTGTTTCTTATATTCTATCTGCACCTCTTATTCTGTGCTATTCTCTTGAAGTAGGAAGTAGCTGTTCAGCTGGTTTATCTGGTCAGTGGAAGTTCCTGTTAGTGCATTGCTAGCACAGTATCTTACACCACTAAGACATTACCCAGGGTACAACCTGGATTCTTGAACAGCTATGTCCCCTCAACTCTCCAGCTTGGGTTTCTTCTACACTGCTTCTCCGGTAGAGCAACCACTCCTTGTCTGCTCATAGGCAGCTTTTAGCATGTAAAGTACTCCCAGCTGAATTATATGAGTGATGTAGCCAGACACTCCTGAATATATTGCATAGTGACATCAGCAAATTCCCAGTCCCAGACTTGTCCCCAGAAATGTGCATCTTGTATTGCCCAGCTCTCTCCTTTTGGACAGTACACGCTCATAGGAAGTCCATCATTTCATTAATAGAAAATGATATGCACAAACCCTGTTATCCAAAATGTTCAGGAAACTCCACTTCAAGCCAAACACACTGGTTTAGGTAAAACAAGATTATTCGGTATAGAAAGAAAGATTTTAAGATTACAAGTAATGAGGCATAAAAGTCAGAATTGATGACAAAAAGAAAAACCACACTAACATGTAACTTAACAGGCTAAGTTAATTCAAGGCAAAATGTGTCTCCACAAGCTTTTGCAGTCTTCTTGTTGGCTGAACTCTCAGTCCAATGTCTTTCTCTCTGTTCACAGCACCCTCACCACCTTGAAAGGGAGGAGTATTTTGGGGTGTCTCTTCCCATTTCTGGTATTTCTCTTTTCCCTTTGAAGTTCATCTACACTTGGGGTTCAGGGGGCCTGGGGATTGGTACCTCCAGCTGTTTTCTTTGCCAGTATCTAAATTTCTGGCTCAGTCCTCTTCCTGCAAGAAGAATGGGTTCTTCACCCCTTGAACGGGTGGTAATCCATTTGATTTTGCTGAAACCTGGCTGAGGTGTTGGCCAGACTTTTTATCTCTGGGGAGTTGGTTTGAAGTTGTTTCCCCGGACTTGGAACATGTCTTAGATAGCAGACTTTGCATGTAAAGTTACAAATGTTGTCACACGCATTTTACAGGATGATAATGTTCAGCCGATTGCGAGTTTACATATGATACCTCACAAGGCATACTTAGTACACGATGTATCCTGGACTTGTGAAAAGGGTGAACATGGGTACTGACTGTCACAAGCACCCTCCCCTCCCTGGCCCCTTTAACAGGTACTCTGAGTGGGGTAGCCCTTTATCTCAGCAATCTCCGTCTACTGAAGCACGCCTGTGAGGCTGTTAGTCACTATGGGTAGGTCTAAACAGGAAAGAAAAACCCGTGCTGGTCCATTGCAGCCAACTAGACTCACCAGGCTCGGGCTGCAAGGCTGTTCTGTTGTTATGTAGACATCTGGGCTCCTGGACCCTGCAGGGTGGGTGGGTCCCAGAGCTCAAGCAGCAACGCAAGCCTGGAAGTCTACAACGCAACGAAACAGTCCTGCATCCCAAGCCCCGTGAGCTGGAGTTCGCTGGCACAGGCCAGCTGTGGGTTTTTCTTTGTGTAGACATGCCCTATGTGTAAGATACAGAGCAGTCCTCAAGTTGCTCAAATTTATGCTGGAGGCTAGCCCGGTACCTGGCCAGCCTCAGGGCTGAGGACAGACATTTGTCAGCATGCTTTTGGTAAACTGCAGTTTATTCACATCTGTAGAATCTGAACATTAAAATCTAATAGTGTCAGATTTGTACAGCTAGTGTTATATATCAAGGGGATTTACAGAATAACCAATTAAATGCATTTACAGAGACAAGGTGGGTGAGGTAATATTTTATTGGACCAACTTCTGTTTATGAGAGAGACAAGTTTCGAGTTGACACAGAACAGCTCTATGTAGCTCAAAAGCCTGTCTTTCTCACCAGCAGATGTTAATCTAATACAAGATATTACCTCACCCATCTTGTCTCTAAATGAAATTGTATCAATATTGTATATAAACATAATAGCATAATGTATATGTCATGAATGTTGGGAGAAGCAGAGCAGCCCGAGCTGATCTTTTGGAGGTCCAGGAAGGGCACTGGTTCACAAAAGGTGGAGCTCAACCCATCTTCCTATCCAAACATAAAAATACTTTGTGCTATTTAAACTCCAAACTATCAGAGTACCTTTCTAGTAGATGCAGGCTCCCTCCTCCACAGTTCATTGGATACTCCCCATTATAAAGCTGTAATACAAAACTTTTTGTTCACACCATGGGGGGAGGGATTTTAGGGGGGGTATCCCCCCCCCCCCCCGGCCGCTCTCCAAACTGCAAGCCTCAGGCACGCATGGAATTTGACCCCCATGTGAGGCCCCATTGGCCTGACTGGAGCTGCCCTCCCCAATGTAAAAGTCAAACTACACCTATGGTTCACGCTGATCTCTTTCAATTTTCCAGAGTTGTGGCTGCTATTTCTCTACCAGTAATCATCGCAATACTAAATTCTACACTGATGCTGTGGAAGCAGTAAAAGACATACCCGATGGGGCAACTATACTTGTTGGTGGTAAGTATTAATTTTACTATCCTTTATGGAAACAACCTCTTATGCTCTGAGTAGGACACAATCAACCTGAATTTTTTTAATTGACTAGTAATAAAAAAATTCCAATAGAACACATTTTAAATATTATGTATTGAGGAAATATTTATTTTTTAACGTAGATTTCCTACTCTCCTATTGATGATTACAAGAGTCTTTTCAGTAAGGAAGAAACTGGATGAGTCTTAGCAGAAAAACTGGGAGAGAGGGGAGAGAGAAATCCCCGCTCCAACTGTCAGTTACAGAAATCTTAGCTGTTACTTAGATGTGCAACATTTTCAGGTGAATGGCCTTTTCAAGTTACTAGTAACCCTTGAAGGGGTGAGACAAAACTTTGCACTTTGATAAAATGTAATATTGATTTTGGTGAAAACTAGAAGATGAAAAATTGGAGGCTGGGGAGCACAGATATCTTGCCACCTGTTTGGTACACCTCTTCAGGCACCTCTGCAATTGCTTGTATATGAAAGAACTGGCTGATGGCATGAATTTAATACCATCTAGCATAACAATATCCCTATTTCATTTCTGCCCATCCTCCCAACAGAGCTTAATAGGTTGACCCCTGAATGACTTATCTCAAAGACAGAAAGAGAAGAAATGTTAACAGTGGGAGGGGAATGGGTGCTCACTGCCCCTGGCATGGGGGAAGAGAGAATGGGTGACCCTGGTGGGGAGAGGGAGAAGAAGGGCACGAGCTCCTGGCATGGGGTGAAAGGTAAGAAGGGGACACACACTGCTTCTGGCATGGGGGGTGGGGAGGTACCCAGAACTCATAGCATGGGGGGAATAGGTAACCTTGTTATGGAAGGAGGTGGAGGGGGAATGAGGGTGTACATAGATCCCCTGACATAGCATAACCCAGGAATGGGGGCACACAGAATTGCAGAAAGATCGAGAAAATGGGGGACTCTGTTTTGGGGGGAATGGAAAAATGAGGGTGCACATAAAGACCCTGTCAGTCGGAAGGGGGTGGGGAGGTTCTGAAATAGAGAGTGATGGGAGCCTGGAATGCAGGAATTCAAGGAGCTCCTGAATTTTGCAATGAATTTGGTCTATAGAAGCAAGACAGATTGTGGTCCCCTAGTACTTACCTCTATCGTGCTTAATGAGCATGGGTAACTTTTTCAAAATTATCAGGTACCTAAATTCTATCAGGTACCTACATTTTATTTATTGTCAAAATGTGGAGCTCCAAAGGTAATGTCTACATTATGAACTTTGGTTGAAGCAAGTTACGTCGGCACAAAGCTGCCACAGTTAGTATATCACTTGTGCACATGCTTGTGTCAGCCCTACGTGTGTTCACCAGGAGTGTTTGTGTCCATGTGCTGTGTGGTGCATCATGGGTAGATGGTGAAACTTGCCACCATCCAGGGCATTGTCTTTTGGAAAGTTTTGGCAGTGCATGGCGGGGCAGAAATGAGTCGTGCAGGGATGACTAGGAGCATGGGGTCAACTTCCTAAGGTGCAATTCTCCATCTCATAATGGCATCTATATCCCTTAATTTTCACACCATTTTCTAAAATCCCATGAACTCGGATGGCCCTCCTTACTCTCTGCCCTCACAGTTCAGAGCTATGCAGGCTCCATGCTTCTGTCGATTGTCATAAGTGTTGTAAGCAAAGGAGACACAATTCTCCGGAATTTACAGAGCGGTAAGAAGAACCAAATCGTTGGAAGGGAACATGATCATTTCTTGGAGGACTAATTGCTGTGTGATGTAGTGAGAAACAATTCAAGGTTGTTGGTGGCATTCACAGGACAGCTGCAGATGGTGGAGTGCCAATTGTGGGCCTGTGAAACAAGCACTAACTGGTGGGATCACTTCTTGAGCTGACCAGCAGTGGCTACAAAACTTTCAGATGCCCAAGGCCACATTTCTGGATCCATGTGCTGAGCTCACTCTAGCGAAGGGATACCAAAATGACAGCTGTACTGGCAGTGGAGAAGCGAGTGGTAATCACACTGGAAACTTGCAATGTCTCATTGCTATTGGTCAGAGGGAAATCATTTTGGAGTTGGGAAATCCATTGTGGGGGCTGTTTTATGCACGCGTGCAGGTCTGCTAATCATCTCCTGCTACCCAGGGTTGAGACTCTTGGCAATGTTCAGGGCATAGTGAATGGATTTGCAGCATGGGCTTCCCGAACTGTGGTGGAGGAATAAATGACATGCATGTCCCTGTTCTGGCACCACACCACCTTGCCACTGAACTCATGAAAGAAAGGGCTGCTCTTCCTGTGTTACGCAAGCATTGGTGGATCACTGGCATGTGTCACTGATATCTGTGTTGACCAGACAGAGAAGGTGCATGGTGCTTGCATCTTTAAGAACACAGGACTGTTCAGAAAGCTGCAAGCCAGCACTCTTTCCCCAACATGCTGGTTACCATTGGTGAGGTTGAAATGTCAGTAGTGATCCTGGGGGGATCCAGCCTACGCCTGACTCCCATGGCTTCTGAAGCTGTACGCTGGCCACCTTGACAGCACCAAGGAAAGATTCAGTTGCAAGCTCAGCAGGTGCAGAACGACAGTTGTAATGTGCTTTTGATAGATTGAAGGGACACTGGTGTTTACTCCCAAGAATGGATCTCGGCGGAGGGGAACATCCCAGCATTTCGTTGTCTGCTGTGTCCTGTATAATATCTGTGAAGCAAAGGGGTGAACAGGTGCTGCCGGGGCGCATCTGGAGTGGCGGTCTGCTGAGTTTGATCAGCCAGACACAAGCGCTATTAGAAGAGCTCAACACAGAGTGATAAGGCTCAGGGAAGCTTTGAAAGAGCACTGTAGCAGTGAGCCACAGCAGTGCATTGTGGTGGCTTGCAACTGGGGAGTCCAGCTATGGCACATGTTCCTCATCTTCCTATGCCTTGTCCTCACTGTTCACACCAGGGGCCTCTGCAGGGTGGTGTTGGAGTCTCCTGCCAAGTGTGGCATTCAGCTCTTTGTAAAAGCGGCAGGTCTGTTGCTCGGCACTGGGTCAACTGTTGGTCTCTCTGGCCTTCTGATATGCCTGATGCCGTTCTTTTGCTTTCATGTGGCACTACTGTTGATTTCTGTCATACCCTTTATCCCGCATCCCCAGTGCCATCTGCTCATAGATGTCCATGTTTCTATGGCTGGTCAATAGCTGTGCATTGCACAAATTCTCTTCTTCCTACAGGCCCAGGAAATCCAATATTTCCTGTCTACTCTAAGCAGGAGTGCATCTGGAGTGTGTACACAATGTGGCCAGCTGAGAGTTGCATGCAGCGATGGAGAGCTGCTAAGTGTGCTATCCAAACAAGACAGTTAGGAAAAGACACTTCAAAAATTTGCAGGGCTTTCAATGGGAGGGAGGCTTTCTGGTCTCCATGAGCAATAGAGGTCATAATTGTGAGCAGGGTGGTCAGTGTCAGGAATTGTGGGACAGCTTCTTGGAAGAGTGTTGGGGTTGACATAAGTAGCCAGTGTCTACACTTCTGCTGCATCAACCTCAGTACATCAACCACATTGCTTGTGGAGCAACATTGCTTGTGGAGCTGGTGTTAGTGTTGTTGTAATTTGGGCACTTATGCTGGTGGGAGAAAAATTTAAATGTAGACACATGTACAACTAGATTACTACAAGACGTCTTATGTTGTCCTAACTTTGTAGCGTAGGCCAGGCCTGAGTCACTTAGGTGCTCATGAAAATTTCTTACACACACACACAATTTTGAGATTCCCTAATGATAACTGGTGTTTTTTTTTTTTTTGGGGCTACAGTTTCCTTTTATGGGCCAATTGGTAACACTTGATGTCTACATTATAAAAGTGTCTTGTATTCGTGTCATTCAGAATGTAAAATACACAAGCTTTGCTGTTAAATCTCAATGTTTTGTAAACAGAAAGCTGGATTTTTTTTAAAAGATCTCTCATATATTTTTAAAATGTGATTATATATCATATAGGCTATCTTGACAGTTACCACAAATATAGAAGAGCATGTGCTCATCTTAGTTGGAATATGTTATGGAATAGATGGCTTTCTACAAGTTGTTGGTGGGGTTTTTAAGGTAAAAGAGGGCTCTCCCAGGACTATAGGAATACATAAAAGGTAGACACACAGATGAGAATACCGAGGGAGATCGCTGTGCAGTTACTCTAGGTTTACAGCTTTATAATAGAGATCAGAATTAGAGAGCGTCTTCAGGCCTGAAGCTTGGCTGGATTTAAGTAGGGGAAGTATATCAGAGGAAATCAAGGTAGAGATGTCGATGGAGACAAAGGTGTGAGTTGTTTGAACTTACTGTTGCAGAAGAGGGGAAGCCATAGCAGAGATCCAGCATGGAGATGAAGATGGCCAATGTGATGAGAAGGGAAGGTGACTTTTGGATGGACTGAAGAGAAGGGAGATTGTTGGTTTGGGAGGGTATTTGCACAGTAATGGGAATAGCATGATGAAAGTCCTATTCCCTGTTCTGAGAAACATTTTCTCCAAGTGCAGAACTGCTTAGTCATCTGTAACCAGCTTATTCTCTTCTGTTCAGAATGTATGTTTTTTTTTATATGCCACGCAGATTTATTTCTTATGATGAAATTGTTCGTTCTTCTTATATTCTTTCTTTGTTTTTCTTTTGCACAGGCTTTGGTTTGTGTGGAATTCCAGAGAACCTCATAGGCGGCTTACTGAAGACTGGAGTAAAAGGGATAACTGCAGTCAGTAACAATGCAGGGTAGGTGTTCATAACCTCCTTGGAATACTGATTACAGAGAGTGATAAACCTGCTTACATCAATTATATTTTAACAGAGTTCTGATAATTCCTGTATTGGAAATGAGGTTATACTTTCCTAGGAAGAGCTACCCTGGTGATTTGATGTTCTACGGCCAAAATTATCCCAAAAGGATTATGTGAGGCTCAAGTTCTTAGAGCCACCAAGATCTTGTTTTGATTGGGACAAATTCCAGTGTCTGCTCATTAAGCTATTTTTGGTGCGGTTATTTTGGAATGACTATAGCAGTACAGTAGATTTCCAAGCTTTGTCATAGAGAGCTGTTGTCACTGTTGTCGCACATGGTGAATTATTTGTTCTGTTGAATGCCACCATAAAACCTGGTTATATGTTTCAGCTAAATTGTTTTAAAAGCTATAATTTCAACTCCACTTCCCTTTATAAAGGTCATCGATAGGGAATTTCTGAACGCTCAGTTGGGTGCTAACCCTGTAGCTGTCACAACAAAAGACTGCAGAAGGGATCTTCCTCAGTGAGTCTTGGGGTATGTCTACGTTGCAATGAAAACCTGCAGCACCAAGTCTCAGAGGCCAGGTCAGCTGATTCAGTCTCAGGCTGAAGGGCTGAAAATTAAGTGTTAACATTCAGGCTGAGGCTGAAGCCCGGGCTCTGAGGGCCCCACCCTCCCCACAGGGTATCAGAGCCGGGTTCCAGACCAACACTGCAGGTATATAGTCCCAAAGCCTGAGCCCTGCAAGCCCAAGCTAGCTGACCCAGGTCAGCCATGGTCATGCTGTGAGTCTTACAGGAATGCAGACATTCCCTTCCTCAGTCTGTGTCTTCTAAACAACATGTAACGGTTAAGAAATTCATATGAAGTGGGAGGAGAGAATGACTCCTGAGTATGCATGTTGTTCCTCAGCCTTCACACAATTTATCTTACATATTTTTAGAACTCTTTCATGATGATGGTTTCCAAAGCACTTAACGTACTTTATATGTAGAAATAATTTCACCCACCGAATTGCAGCCACTTCTGGGGTGGAACATAATAGCTGGAACATAATACCGTTAGGACAGACAGTGTAACTGCAGGGAGGATGCAGATGTGAAGAGTATATTTATACTTTGAATTTGGCCTGCCCACTAGGGCTAACACCTACAACTCCTATGCAATGTCTCATGGGTTGGTTAGTAACCAAAAGGGGCAATAACTTTTGTTTAACTCATCTGATAAAATGGCAACTTCAGCAAAATAGTAACTCCAAAGAACACTCTTTTGTTATTGACTTAGAGGGAGGAATGCTAAACCATTAATACATCTGCTTGTAGCATTTGTGCATTTTCCAGGGAGTTTTCCCACCACTTGCTGACTTGACCTAAACTTTTTTTTTATCTTGTGAAATCCATGATCACAGCCCAAGATGCTGTATTTACAGGTCATTTATTGTAGTGTAAAATTCTCTTGTTAAATTCCTCTTTCCCCATTTTCCCCACATCCCCCCCTTTTCTTTTGGCACAATGTCTCTTGTAATGTCAAGGAAACAAACTCATGCCAGCATGCTGTCATTTCTTCAGCCTTGTGCTTACTTTGTTTCTTCTATACTCAGCATTCATGTCAAATCAATGATAAAATATCACATTGTTTCAGTAGAACTGGATTGATGGTGGTGGTTCTTGTGCACCATTCACTTGGGAAGGAAGTTTGTGGGCAGGGCTAACCCTAGACCAAGTGGCACCCTAGGCTAAGAACGGCTTCAGTGCTCCGCCTCCCATTTGTTAAACTTTTGAATACTTATTTTTTATTGCATTTGTAGCCCATTTCACTACTTCGATGTACAATTTGTAAGCAGGATTTATCCCTGTCATATAAGATGATACTTTTTACCTTTTTTTGTTGCTAACAACAAAAACAGCATCCTGAGCCCGTCACCCCCCAAGCCTAGAACCCCACACAGTCACCTCGGTCACCTGCCCCTTAATCCAGCCCTTTTTGTGGAGTCCTACCCATATCTTCCAACAGAAGGGTGATGGTGAATCAGGGATCTTGTATTTTCTTGGTTGTGGGCAGTGAGGGAACAGAGGGATGTAGGTAGGAAAAAAAAACCTAGAAAAATCCTTTCCCCTGCAGAAGGGTTCTTAACATTATTTTACCAGAGGGGGTCAACGTGAGGTAAGAACAGAATGTCATTCTAACTATTTTCTGCACCAGTACAGACATAACCTATTAGAAATAAATAAAAAATAAAAGCTGTTTTAAGTCTGTCCTCTTCCAATAAGGCTTCCTGTTATGTCTAGATGCATAATATTAAGTATAAGCCTTGAGCTCTCATTTAACAAAGTTCTTGTCAGTTTTTTTTTTTTTTTTTTAATTGAGCATCTGAGTGAAAATACCAAATGAAGTTGGATGCTTCTGTGAGTTAAAATGAAGCTGGCTGCAACTTGATAGTGTAAAAGACCGGATATTTACTCTTTACCTTTCTTTCCTCTAATTTTACAAGTGCTGATTAAACATTAACAAAGTTTCTTTTAATCTGCTGCTCTATTGACAGTGTAACTGAATGATAAGATAATGCTGATCCGCTCATCCACTCATCATTAAAACACTTTTAGTCTTAATCATTGCTAGATTTGAATGAGATTGTTGAAAGCGAGACATTATAAACTTAAAGTATGTTTCTTCACAGCAAAACACTTGTCTTCACATTAATAAAGTTATTCTAACATGTAGAATACTGTTGTTCCTTTTTAGCCGTAAGTATGAGAATTCAGAAATGGTTAGGAGAGACACTGTCGTTTAGGCTAATTTGACATACTCCATAGCTCTCCCATCTCCTCAAAGCTTCCTGCTTCCAGGATAAGGTCTCTTGGCGGAAACTTTCCAAATACCTTTCACCTTTCCACCCTCCTGTTTAATCCTGTAATACTTCTCTCTTTTTGCCCTCTCATCCTGCTCCACGTCCCTTCCTTTCTTTGAAAGATCCATCTGACCAATACATTATTAACTTTACATATTGTTACCTGTGCTTTTAAAGAAAGGTGATCTATAGATTTGGGGGATAGAGAATGGGTCCATGTGTAAATGTCCGTACTTTTTGTTAGGTTGAAATCTGACACCTAATGCACCTTTCATATGCTATTTGGACCACATCATATGCTCAGTTACATCTGTGCAACCTAAAAGATTTGAGTTAGATTTATTCAAATAGAAGGAATTGAGGCAGGATTGGCTCTGTGGGCCAAACGTCAGTTTCCATTGGATGAAGCAAAGGAGGGGAAAAGAGCCTGAAACCATTTAAAGGGGAGGAAAGGGGTAACTATCGTGTTCTTCCTCACTTCCCAGTCCCAGAATGTGCAGAACATCAGCGTGCAGCTGAATAGTTGCACAGTTTGGGGGGCAGGGAGGCTGGGAGGACAGTTGTTGTTCCTCAGTTTCACCCCACATTTCCTCGATCCCGAGGGGAGTTCTAGACCAGCGTTAACTCTGATTCAAACAGCATTAACTCTCCTTTGCAACTTCTGCTGGTTGAGTCCTGGAAAGAGCTTGGCTGTCAATGGGAACCCAGGACCATATTCAACTCCCACTGACACTAACAGAAGTCAGATAGGGCCTGTAGAGAGCCGTGTGATGGGGCATGCTTTCCTTAGGAATGCCCAGAAATTCATGATGCTGCAGATTTGTGGGCTGTGGCTGGTTGGAAGGCTGTGTCCCCTCTTGTTCTGTAGGGCTGCAAACAGCCACTATCCCTGAAGGAAGAATGCAGCAGCAATCCCATAATTCTCTCCTTCCCAAGATCATAAAACACTTTTCGGTAGGACCTGAGCTTGTAACCCTGTGTGTTTATTTAAAAGGACAGCGTCTGTTTAGAACAATGATATAATTGACCAAATTTGAATTACTTTGTATTGAAAGATTTGCGTTCAGGATGAATTTTAGGCTTGTGACCCTCCATCTGTGACCCATATTACATGTGAGGGAGGAGGAAAATTGAAAACAATTACTATTACACATGCAGTGGCTTGTTTAGAGTCCAGTATTAACAATAAGCCATGCCTACTTACAACTTTTTTTCTTAATAGTACCACAGTCCATTTCTATAAAAATGCTTCCTGAAATCATAAGGCCATCAAAGAAAGACCATTAATTTTTGAAGTATGTCAATATTTAGTCACATAAACCTTGACAGTGTCCTTTCACCAAAACAAGAGGGATCTCTTCCAACTAATGAGACAGCTGACCACTATTCATTGATACAGAGTTTGAAAAAGAGAGACATTTCAGCCAGCCATGCCATCACGTTAGAAAATGCTTGTGAATGAGTAGGTATATGAAAAGAAGTACATTTTCTGTTCCTTTAAACTATTTGGGAGACCATAGGGCTAGCATTCTATAATCATTTAAGCAACAGCGTAATGTTTACTCAGATCAGTAAACTAACTTTTTGTATAGAAGCATCTGCAGAACTGAGGCTCATGTTAGCACAGAACACCAAATAACTCACCTCCTAGAGCACCAGCATCCTTCTGTAATCCTATTGATGCAATGTAAATCTACATGTTCTCACATCCCTATTAATGGAGGTTACTGTAGCAACAGCCAGTGCCACATGAAATGATGTATAGCACTAGTTATTAGTCAGATAGCTGATGTAGTCAGGAGTAATTTTTTTCCATATGTCATTGGCCAAGAGACTGAGACCATTTCTTTTATGTGTATATTGCAGCACAGTTATCCATTTTATCTTCATTTCCATTTTTGCAGCAGGGCACGTTCCTATAGTGGATAACTGTGTGCCTTAGTTGCATTATGATGAACAAGACTAGGCTACGTGAGAAGAGTAACGTATTCTTAAAGTTCTTCTTGTCAGATGTTTAAAATACATACAGGACTGTGTTTTGTCCTGTTATACTGGATATCGACTTAGATTCATTATGGGAAAATCCTATAAAATTGATTTAGGATGATACCGATGAAGTTCAATAGAAATATAATTGGTTTCTATAGAAATTACTGTAAAAACTAAGTAGAATTTTAATTGAATCTAATCTTTTTATAGGTTTTTGAATGAGTCCATAGATTTATACTGCAGGGACATATTCAAAAATACTATATGAAGGTTTTAAAAAAAACATACAGCCAGTTCAATTTCTTCTTTTCATAATGCTGATTTCATAAAGGGTCTGTTTCTGTTACTCTTACTCAATTTGAGGAGTGTCATTCATTTCAACAATTAATTTCAGTGGTTACTTGTGAAGGAAGGAACTACCCAAAATCAGGGCTGCAAACCTAGGCCTAAAGTGACTAAATTGTCATGATTCATATGATGGAAAAGAAGGAAGAAAGAAGAAAAAAAAATAATTTTAGTTAAACCAGGTTATTGGGTCAATGTCTCCTTGATACCTCTGTGCCCTCTCACTGGACCAAATTCATGCCTGTTGTAACTCTACTGAAATCATCAATTAAACCAGGGAGAAATGTGACCTGATATCTAACATCACAAGATCATTTTTTCCCTGACAAAATTCATTTTCATTTGTGGCTCTTAATTATACATTATCTTATTTTCATGGACATGATTTTGGGATCTGGAAGTTCTATTGCATGTTTTATAGTGAAATTGGATTGAAGAGTTCTAGGTTACTACTTAAATTTCCTAATCCCTTGAGATGATCTTCTAAAAAGAGATTGTCAGCATTCTGTCAGATTACCACTAATTCAAATGGTCTGCTTAAAGACATGACCAACCTGTTATCCCTGCTGCACGCATCATCATTTATGAGCGTTCTGAAGGAGTCCCTTTGATTTTGGAGATAAACTTGCTCTAGTACGTTGAACTGAGATATTGTGGTAAACACTTGACCTGCTTGATAGAACACCAGGCTTGGGACTTTGAAGCTGGGGACTGAATGGAATAGAAAAAATGCTACAAGAGTGAGAAAAGGTTACTGAATGTAATGGGGCAGTGTTTATTATGGGCTTTAATTACTAGTGCTGAGAGCCAAAGTAGATAAGCCATCTGTTACTGTGTTTCGTTCTAATTTAGATTTCAAGCTCTTTGGTCAGGGACTTTATTTACAGTTGTACTTTATGCAGCACCAAACACAAGGTCAGCCCTTAGCAAATAATTGCTTATATTGGAATGAAAACATTAATAATATACTTTACATTATCTTTATTAAACTAGGAGAAGCAAAACCTATTATCTGCCTTCAGGTTCTGTGCATCCACAGAAACTGCAAGTGAAAAATCAGTGTAAAAAACCTATGTTAATGCAGTTAGTGTTGCTTGGTGGTATGTTATCCCATTGCAGGATGTGAGTTGAGCAAAACTCAAACTTTTGAAAACCAGGAAATGCACACATTTACTGTTGCCCACACAGCCCAATCTCTGTTCTCTTCCAGCAATACTCATTGCTAACACACATACCTTCAGTCTGCCAATAGCACGCACATTTCTTTGCCCTTAGCAGCTAAGGTACCTGTGCTGTCCATTCCAAACCTTTGCACTATTGTATCTTTGGAAATACCACATTAATCTGACCCATGATTATAAAGTAGCCACTTGCCCCTTCCCCTCCCCTGGGGCTAGTAATATAGTTTTTCCTCAAACAACCAATCCAAGACATGCCTACTTACTCCTTCATTTGCCACCCCTCCACAGCAACAACCCCTCTCCTTGTTAGTGACTTTTCCTTGCTTCCTCCCCCACAACCCCTCTACACAATCCTCTGTGTCTTGGCTCCTCCATGCCTGATAAAACAACCATGGTGGTTAGACTGCCTGCTGTCTATTCTACTGTGCTTACTGGAAACATTCCCATAACCTAACCCATGGTATATATTGTAGCAAGGACCATGAGTTATTAAAACATCATTGCATAGGTGTACAAAAGTTCAGACTAGCAACACCAATGGCGCGTATTGCACGATGGTGTCCGTGCATTCCCTCACATGTCCCAGCTAAGCGTACGGTGGCTGATATGTAGAGATCCAGCTACAGTTTGGGTGTTTTGTTCTTTTCTGGTGCATGTTCAGAGTGATTTTTCCAAACTACCCATCTACTCGAGTGTAGGTGTGAACAGGTTCTTAAACACTGTTCTCAGCTGGGGGGGCTGGGCGCTCAGCTTCCCACCAGGCTCCTCTTAAATTGGGGGAAGTGTTCTTGTTGAGGATACGCCTCACTGACGGAAGGAGAGTAGTGTGGATGTGAAAAACCACAGTAATTTCTGTGGTGGCTGTAAGTTGGCTTGAGTTTGTAGTGTAGACATGCCCAGAGAATTGTGACCCTTTAAGCAGGAGTTGTGACATAGCCTTAGTTTGCTGTACTGGTGCTACCAGGCTGCTATAATTTTGGGTTCCTATTTCCTGCTGTGCCTCAGACTTCCCCTGTAAAGTAACTTATCCTGTGTCCCATATCTCTGACTTAGTTTCCTCCATTACTATTCATTTATGAAAGTCCCACTGTATGTTAGGTGCTTTCTGAACACACCAGAAGTGGAAACACATTTGCATATTTTTAGTATTTCAGAAATACTCAATAAAACTGAGAGAACCTTTGCATCTGCTATGTCTCAGAAGTGTTGACAAGTTTTAGTTCATCTTATTTTTACAGACTCGTTTAGACAAAGAATTTATAATTTAAATAGGGGAAATAACAGATAAGGGAGGGGAGAAGGGCTGTGTCATGTTGAGTCCATGGTTTCTAGAGTGTGAGAGGAGGGTGTCACCTCTATTATGTACACAGATATATACATTGACTTCATATATTCTGTTTATCACCTTCATCTTCCAGGAAGGGATGTTACAAGCTAAACTTGAACTATAGTGAGTTGTGTTTTCAACCATTGTTCATTTGCAGATCTCTAAAATATTTCGAGTGGCGATGCAGACCACTTTGGAAAACAAGCATATTCTTCGGCCCCCTGGGGGTACACAGACTACAGGTTCAAAACTATTGCATTAGGCAAATCTTACTCTTAATAGGTGGCCAAAATTATGGCAATAAATAAATCCATAAAATATCATCAGTTAAGTTGTTTGGTCTATTTGTTTTTACCTTCTGTGCTTTGTGGAGTAACTTATAATAATATATTATTACTGTATATTATAGTTACTGAATTGCTAACACTTTTAAAACTGTAATTCCAGAAGAAGTTTGCACAGCTCGTTTCTAATTTTATCATAGGAGTTATTTCAGGATTCTGGCAGATCACATTGTCCTGAGGTTCCATTAAGAAATCAAATACAGCACTGAGCAGCTTGACTTTTAGATTCTGACTACAGATGATGAGTGGAAATACAGGCGTTGGTCTAAGCTTATCCGTTGTACCATATCAGTATATCACATGGTGTTAGAGTGACAATAGAAGTTTACCTTAGCCTTCAATCAGTATCATACTTCATTCACTAGACCTTTGAAGTATGTTGCATGTACTGCAATTCAAGCATGGTTAGTAGAGTCTGCAAATATCTTCATCAGTAGGAAAATGTAATATATGAAATAAAGAATGAAATTAACCACTTCATATGCTGGCAGTAGAAATGTAGAATAATATTTCAGAGCTGAGAGGAAAGTGGAAGGAGGCCTGCTGACTTTCCTGCTAGCATGAAGCTTCCTATGACTGCCATCTTCACCCTTCCCCAAGATCAGAAGGGGGCTAGAGGAAGGAAAAAACAAGAAGTGACCTGGCATAATAAAAATTATAACAACTCTTTCCAACCACAAATTTGTGTCCCAATATTTTGGGATGGAGGTTTATATTAGAAAGCAAAAAAGTAGATGGTTAGAGTGAATAGACTTCGTGGCTGTTATGTAGAAGAGTATCTTTCAAGAAACCCAGTTTCAGGGCAATTATAGGAAACCCTGGCACAGTGGTTAGAATAAAATATCCAAACCCATCCATATCAGGGACCAAACAAAACTGCCATACACTGAAAGCAAAATTTTACATCAACTGAAAACAGGAGTCCAGGACATGTAAATAACAGGTTTCACTAAACTCAAAGTGATCTTGTGATATCAGACAATAAATGATTCATAATTAATAACATCTGCTATAGACTGACCAGCGGTGGTTTGCCTCTTGGCAGTATAGCAAATGCTTAGTGCCGTATATGTTGAGGAAATGGGACATCTGACCTAGAATCCAAATGACCACACCTTTTAAATAAATACAAACTGTTTTGGACATCAGGAAAAGAAGCTACCGCAAAATAACTCAACAGCTTGTGTGAAAATGAGGCCAACAGAGAAACATTTTTGATGTGGCTCAGTATCCTGTGACCTTCATGGCTGCAGAGAATGTCCTGAGGTAAATGAAGAGCATGGAACATGCACACGGGGATCCTGCAGCAAGGGACTTAAAATCCTGCTTGATGATGATATGCTTCAGTAGCGTCTTCTGAGGCAGACAGACCAGGGATTACAGCACTTGGTAATGTGAGGCAAAAATCGCAGTAATCATTACAAATCTGCCACTGACCCTTGCTTGCCATTCTTCTGTAATGTGCGTGCTCAGTTGGCATTCTGTAAGTGCATGTAGATGTCCCTTATCTCCCTATGGTAGGATTGGTTCTCATCTTAACCCTTCGTGGCTAATGTGTAAAATAGCTAGATAAACTTAGTCAGCTGGAAGTACTGGCCTTCCCAGGCCTTGCACCCCAAAATTCCATTATTTATTCATTATTTGTACTTCAATAATACCTAGGAGCCACAGTCTCTGATTCGGACTTCATTGTATCACTATCTACTATGCTTCTATTCCATTTACTCCTCATTTCATCTTTGTGGTGAGAAACTAATGTTGCAGCAATTATAAGAACAGCCGTACTGGGTCAGACCAATGGTCCATCTAGCCCAGTAACCTGTCTTCTGACAGTGGCAGATGCCAGATGCTTCAGAGGGAATGAACAGGACAGGGTAATTCTTGAATGATTCATCACCTGTCATCCATTCCTAGCATCTAATATTTTGAGATTTAGGGACATCCAGAAGATAGGGTTGAGTCCATGACCTTCCTGGCTAATAGCCATGATGGACCTATTTTCCATTAATTAATCTAATTTTTTAAACCCCATTTATAATTTTGGTCTTCACAAAATCCCTTGGCAATGAATGCCACATGTTGACTGTGTGTTGTGTGAAAAAGTAGAGTAATTATACAAATTACAAAAACTGATGGTTAAATTTCAGAAGTCTGTAAATAAAGGATACACTGAGCATTTACTCTTTAAAATTCAAATGTGAAAATCCCGTATTTGTTAACCTTCTAATAAATCTGGCCCCTTAATGTGGTGTCCAGGTGACAACGTTAATGAGAGCAGTTATGTATCTTCATTGATAAGATGCCTGGTTTGGTCAGGCTCTTGTTATGTCCTTTGATTGATGTTATTTCAAATAGAAAAGCAAGCGCATCCCTCTTGTTCTCTTTATTCATTCCAGTATCATACCTTTTTATTTTAACATTTTTTTCTTTTCCAAGCTCAGACAGCTGCAGCATATATTTTGTAGAGCAGACATTGGACTTTGTTGTTGCTCAACTGAACATCTCCCTTGCATCCATTCTGACCGCTTTGCAGAAGGTTGTAATCCACCAAAGCCAGCTTTAGCCGTTTCGAGCAGTAATTTTGGTAATGGGAAGGGGAGGAAAGAGAAAGGGAGAGCAATCCAACATACTATCTCCTAATGGTATCATTAGTGCAGAGCTAATTCACCTCTAACAGTATCCCAATAATGAAATTAGCCTAACTCCGTGATAGGGACTGGTATAGGTATATGTAACTGAAAACAAATAATTTGTTTTAATTTTCAAAACAGGCATACCAGTGGCAAAGCTGAGTCCAGAAATAAGTAGTGGGTGTTTCACTTTGAAATGGTCCACTAATTTTTTATATTAAATCATTGCCTATGTCACTGGAGGACAAACAAAGGTTGTTTTATGAATGAATAAAACAATTCTACTTTTCATCTATAAGAATGGGTAATTCCAACTGGTTTTCCCTACGTTGTGGTTGAGTTCAAAGATGTATACTGGTGTTTTACATAAGACTGTGTATATTGCAAACTCTATACTCCGCTACAGTGTGGTGGTTATGGGTTTGGTCCATACAAAGTTTCTTTTCATAGGTTTTCTGTATTTCTTATCCTGAAGTCTGAGGCCATACAGCAAATATTGTCTGTAGTTACCTTAAAGGGAGGCAGGCACCTTGTGGCAAATGTGCAGTAAATAAAATTCTAATGCTCTTTTTATTGCAGTTGAGGAAAAAACATAACTTTCTGCTTTGGGGGAATAAAATGCTGGAGCTTGGAAGGCACTGCGGCTCAGGAAAAGCTTGTGCCTCTTTCCCGCTCAGCAGTCTGCCCATGCCCTACACAGAGCCCTGTTTAAAGTTAGTGGGAGATGGGGGTGGGGGAGGTTGAGCACTCTTCTGCACAGTGCAGGATTGGGACTGTTGGGAGGAAAGCTTCCTCTGGATATTGTCTGACTGTATGGCCAATTTTTTTAAATAAATCTTAATTTTGTGTCTGATTCTGGATCTGTTTCCTTCTGTCTGCTGGTATAGATACTAAAAAGCTCGCTTTGTAATGGAAGTCTCATTATACAGCCTTGTCCCACCAGTACAGTGTGAGATGGCAGCAGCAATAGAGGATGCAACAGAAATAGCGACATCAGAACTATGATTATATACGTCAGTGGAAAAAGTGGAGTATGCTATTTTTAAAATGGATATCACAACATAAGCTGGCAGAGTGACTCACTGAAGAAAACCTTGGTTGCAGTCATGTCTGTTCCTCAAGGATAGTGGCTGTAACAAGAAAGAGAAATGTTTACTATAATCAGAAAGTAAAATAGGAAAAAACCCTGTTTGAAGTACAACCCTGCCCTACGACCTTGGGCATGAAGACCCTCTGCTCCCCTGTTTATCCAAGCACCCACTATTATTGTTCTTTTCTTGAGCATGTATGCAAAGGGAAATCTAAAATGATCTGAAGTTAACTCTTTGTTCATCAGAGGCCTGGCTGTGCCCGTTAGTGCCTATTTAGTTATTGGGAAGACAATAATAGAAGCAGAACCTTCCTAAGATTCCATTTGTTCAACTGTCATTTGTAGCTATTGTACATGTGAAATACCTTTCAGATAAAGGTTTTTGATTTACTTAATGCTCTCACCGTGAGAGAGGTGATGTCGATCACAGGGTGCCAGTGACTTTAATTCTAATTCTGGCTCCGACGTTTACTCCCTCTAAAGACTGGGGCTTGCTCCTTTGCCTCTTTTTCCCCATCTGTAAAATGGGAAGAATAACGCTTCCCTGTCTTATAAGTGCCTTGTTAATTCATTACTGTTTATAAAATGTTTTGAAGATGGCAAAATGCTCTGTATTTTGAATGTTGACTGTTACTGATGGTTTTTCTGCAGTGTTGACAATTTTGGACTTGGTCTTTTACTTCAAACTAAGCAGATAAAACGCATGGTATCCTCCTATGTTGGAGAAAATGCCGAATTTGAACGACAATACTTATCTGGAGAACTGGAAGTTGAGCTTACACCTCAGGTAAGCTGCTTTCCATAGGGGATCAGTGAATTTTCCTTTTCCTCTGTAATAATGGATGGTTCTAATCTTGTTTTCTTTTTAAAGTGGCTTTTCTGTTTTCCTGTTATTTTAACAATACTAATGTTTTCCCTGTAGGAAGTTGTGTGTGTATGGTAAACACACATAGCAGTTGCTCTCAAATTGTGGCCTGTGAACTGCTGGCGATCAGTTGAGAATTGAATCCTATTGCTAACATCTCCCCTCCCCATTGTTGTTTCTTACCCCTGGATGTATAGAGAGAACCTCTATTTGATTTCTATTCATTGCATCTGATGAAGTGGGTTACAACCCATGAAAGCGCATGCCTACAGAAATAAAATGGTGTTAGTCTTTAAAGTGCTACAGGACTCTTATTGTTTTTACTGTATACAGACTAACATGGCTACCCCTCTGGAACTTTTCACCTTGTGTTAAGGTATTTGCTCCATCTTTGTGTATTAGATTAGATGTAAATATGTAGCTTCTGCCATCTTGTGTAGAAAGTTAAAATTGGCATTTTAAATGGCACGTTATAGTAAACATGAATTACCATATTAGTTCAGTAGTACTCTTTTATGTTATATCTCAGTGTGCATATATTGTGTAAGAATTTAATGCTTACAAGCTAATTGCTCAGCCCAACCTGGCTATACCAGTTCTTGCACTAAAGGATATTCAGGGATTTTGGGTAACCTGGGGTGTGGGTATCAATAAGACACCCTACTAGATCTGATATTGTAAAACTGACTGAATAATTCTAAAATATGCAGCCAGTCACTGAAACATAAGCTGTGTTATTTCATGGGATAAGGCAGAACCCATGGAATAAAGGATGTTAGTTATTAAGGCTGCACTAGGAGCCCCAACTTTGTGTTGTGCAGATCTGCCCCAGGTACATGTAGAGTGTGCACTTGCTCCTTGGTTCAGGGCTACTGAGGGTGGTGCTCGTCAGAACCCTAGAGATAGAAAAACATCCAGCATCTCTTTCTACCCAATTGGCTGGCCGAGAAAAGCCCTGGCTCCTGCCACTCCCTCAGCTGCCAAAGTTTACCTTCTATGCTGAACACTTCCACCCAGGCTGTCAAGCGATCCACTTCCCCTTCCCTGCTTCATGACCAGTATCACCACCCTGAAGACCAAACACATTTTTCCAATGTGAGCAGGGATCTTGGTGTGCTGATACTGGGTGTACCAGGTGCTCATGTTTAACAGTAACTGAAATACCTTGCCAGGAGATGTTGTGGATTCTGCGTGTAATAATTACATTAAGATTCTATGTCATCTTAAAAGATACGTTATATTTCACCCACAAATGACTGGGCATGATACAGGCATTACTGGGTGAAATTCAATGGCTGGTATAACACAGGAGGTCAGACTAAGTGATAACAATAGTGATCCATTCTTGCCTTAAAATCTGTAAGCCTGTTAGTATAATTTGGGAGCGAGGATGGGGAAAGAAGGATACGTTCTCTGGCAAGTTAATTTTAAAACAAATTAACCCAACACAATCATGTATAGCTGATCAAGGCTTTTGAATGCTAGGACATCTGGTGGAGATGGATAAGGTGCAAAACAAGTAGATAAGGTACATATCAAATGCAATAGATCATATGGCTATTACTGTAATATTGTTGGGAGTGGTTCGTGACCGTGAGTACCAACCTCAGGTCAAAAAGCCAGGCAGGCACTCCAAACTGGTTGAATGTTCTGTAATTAGCTTTCATTAACCCAGTAACAAATGTGAACTCCTGAAGTTTTACCATGGAGTTACAGACCCTGGAGCATTCCTGTCTAAGTTGCCACCCATGCAAGCTGGATTTAGTGATAGTTGGTTGCTATAAACCGAAAATCACACCACATTCAGGTTGCTTCCAGTTCCAAGAGACCAGTAACGTACTCCAGATCAATTTGTACTTCAGATCTCACACCAAAGAGCACGCTTGTAGCCAATCCTGTAATAAGCTAATTAAAGATTTATTAACTAGGAAAAAAGAAATGAAAGTTACTTACAGGTTAAAGCAAGCAAATGTGTGTGTACATACATACACACTAATGAGTTAGTCAGTGGTTTCGAAAGGTGACTGAGTTGTGGCAATCTGTCAGTACTGAATGTCTTCTAGAGCTAACCCCAGGTTGACCAGGGGGATCTCTGCTTGACTTCTATTTCCTAGCTCCGGCCTTGTAAGAGTCCAGACAGTCAGAGATAAAAAGTTTTCTTGTTCACTATCTTGATTTCCTTCTTCCAGGATTCAAGGTCATGGGATGAGCCCTTTTACAGGAAGCCCCTTTTTTAACAAAGTCTTTGCATTATGATGTCCCTCAATGGCCCATTTAGTTTTGATAGCCTTCTTAATGAGCAGGAGATAGTCCCTTCTGACAGCTGACGCTTTCAGGGCAAACATTTTTTTACAGTTAAAAAGCAAAAGCTTAAATATCCTAAATCACATGATGAAGATATTATGAGTGAGATTAATGCATGCAGCAATTTATAAGCATTTCATAAAGTCTAAACACATTGTTAGAAGTTCAATACCCATTTTAAGCATGTAAACAGACTGGTTTCCAGCAATGAACTTGTCTGTGCTCAGCTGAGGCCTAAGGCTTTGGGAACACCTGGCTTGCCAGCATCACAATCACCACACTTATTTGGCACTCAGAGACCTGAGGACTACTGACTCCCAGCCTCCTGCTTAAACTACTGGGCATTGCTGCTTCAATTTGGAATATAGCATCCATTGTTATGTTTCCAAAGAGACTTCAGAGCATGAGGACTAGAAGTTAGGCAAATCTGTAGGTTGGTATAAAAGATGGTTTGTATTAATGCTGACAGTCAAGTGGGAAACAGGAAGAGAACAAAGAGTGCCTGGATTTGAGTAGTACGCCAAGAAACAAGCTAGAGAAAAGGGGTTATATAGAACAGAGCAAGAAGCTGAATAGTGAGTGAATGGGGAGTTCAGCTACAGTGTGCTACTTAGTAACTGATGGCCAAGAAGGAGGGTTTTATTGCCAAATATGGTACCACTTCACAGGAAAAATAACAAAAGGAGAAAACAGACTATTTTCCACTGTTTTTCTAATGGGATCAAAAGGAAAAACCCTAAGATTTAAGAACTAAGAAAACACAAAAGTCATTCTGAAGAGCTGTTCTTACAGGAAAATCAAATCAAAGTTGGCATTGTTTGTTTCTGAACTTGTTCTCCTCCAGGGTACACTTGCTGAGCGTATTCGTGCAGGAGGGGCAGGCATTCCAGCCTTTTTCACAAGCACGGGATATGGAACGTTGGTACAGGAAGGAGGAGCACCTATCAAATATAACAAAGATGGCAGCATTGCTGTTGCCAGTCAGCCAAGAGAGGTAATAAATAAATCTGTTGTTATAAAGTCCGCAGGTTTCTGAATTTGAATTCCTTGCTGGTTCACAAGATAAACAGCAACGTAAATGCGTCCTAACCAGTCTTAATTTTGATCTTACAGATTAATAATTATGTGAATTCAGAAGGGTCAGGAAATTGGCTTGTTAAAGAGAAGAACGGTCACTTAGCATGAACACATTCAGGAACCACTTGTAGGACAGGCCTACACATAAAACATTGCATCGGTGCCACTGCAGCACTTAAGTGAAGATGCTCTTATGCTGACGGTGGAACTTTTCTCGTTGGCGTAGTTAATCCACCTCCACGAGAGGTGGTAGCTGTGCTGACAGGAGACACTCTCCCTCTGACATGGTCCTGTCTACACTGGATGTTAGGTCAGTTATAACTACATCACTTGGGTGTGGATTTTTCACACTCCTGAGCAATGTACTACACTGATAAAAGTCTGTAGTGTAGACCCGGCCCTGGGTACTGATAGCTGAAATGCGGTTGGTTTGGTAAACAGTTGGAAATAAGAAGAGGTGAAAAAGTAACTGCTTCAAAGTGAGAAACAGTTTTGGCATATGGAGATCAGAGGGAGAGAATCTGGAGAACAGGGAAACATCTGCCAGTGTAGAATTCTATATTATATATATATATATATATATAACAAATGGGTAATGTTACTTCTAATGAATGTTCTAGTTCAGCTGCTGAAGATCAGTTCTCCACCTCAGCAATGGTTACAGCATCAGCATTAGGGGTAACGCACTTTTTTCCAAGTAATCTCTATTGTTTGTCGATAGAAAATCCTTTTCAAAATAGCAAATTGTCCAAACAACTTCCTTCCTTTCATGTTACAAGAAGATTGATTTTATAATAATTCCATATATCAAGACATTTTGAGTAATCGTTAACGTAATCTACGTTTTTATACACAACTTGTCACTCTGGTATTTTAGCATGTAATTTAATCTTTTCTGTTTATTAAGTGGCCCACTTTCTCGCTAACATATCTATTTTTTGCCTTGAAATATTTGTAGAAGCCCTTCATAGCCTCCTTTTTGGCAAGGATCAACTCATTCTTCTGCTTCCCTCCCCTCCTCCTCAACCCCTGTCCACAAAAGACAAACTGAGTATTCTTGTTTGGTTGCCTCCCTCCATGTCAGTTTTCAAAATAGGTTTCATTTTCTTAAATAGCTCCTCATGAAGCTCTATAGCTGAGTTTTTTGGCTCTTTCGGATTTTTTTTCTTTTTTAGTAGAATTGTACTTAGAGCCCAACTAAGTATTTTGAGATACTCCAGCCTTCCTCCGCATTGTTGTGAAAAGTTGCTTTTCTCACGTCTACATAATGATTTATGTCCTGACTGTCTGCAGATGATTGATAATCAATAATATTTATTCCATTATTGACATCCCATTTCTTGAGACAGCTGGTGGTGGTTTTCCTCCCAGTTCTTTCTTGCATCCTTTAGTCTTTCATTTTTCTAATGATTTCTAAGAAGTGTGATGGTTAAGAATTGGATCACTTGGAGAAAAGGTTAGGAAAAGGATATTATATAACCAAGATCTTGGTGTAATTTAAAGAGTGTCAGTCTGGTTTCCAGCTCCTATTTAATTTTCAAGTAATCCTTTAAAAGCAAGAACTGTAGCATAATGGTTACAATTGTATAAGAACAGACAGGCTGCGGGGCCTTATTTAAAGCCACTTGGGGAAGAGGGTGCAAGGTTCCTTTTACCTATGTTCTGCACCTATGCAGATACCAGTGTTAGGACTGGCGACGATACCTTGAGGGTCCCTGCCCAAAGGAGGCAGATGGGTAGAGCTATGGCCCTACCTGCCTCTGCATCAGACATTTGGGCTGGTCCCACATGGGCAGAGCAGATCTCTGCCCTGTGAAAGAGCATGATGTGCTGTTCTGTCTTGTATTCCCTCAGAATTCCTGGAGGAATTTTACCTGCATCATTCATGCTGATTGCAGGGGATTCCACTGTAAATTGTTAAACATACACTATTGTGGGGCTGTGCGTCTAAGTCACACTCTCACCCTTATTAAATAAATCATCCTAGATAATAAATCAGAAACCATGTACATACAGGAGCACTAAAATGGCAACCATCTGGTATAGAGCACAATCGTGAGAGGGAGGGTAAACTGGGCCCACAACACTAGGGCAAGACTCTACTGTTACAGAATACCATCAGATCCTTAGAGTCCACATGGAGCAGACAGGTGTGTTTCTGTCACAGCAAAGCAGACGTATAACAGAAGTTTCAGTTTTAAGAACTAATGAAAATAAAACTGATTGATTGAGAAGCTGGAGGGATTATTCTTTTCTTATAAATTAGATGTATGTATCTTGGCCAAGTGACAACAAAGGTATAAGAAAGATTCATTTGAAATTTATTCATGTCTGAAGTTTTTGTTAAAATTGAATACAAACTTCTTTGCTCTGATCGATGTCTCTAAATGCCAGTGTAATTAAATACAAACAGCATATCATTTTTGTGTGTTTACAAACTTAAGAGCAATCCAATCTATTAACCCAGCACTCAAAGTGAGAACTTTTTTTAAGCTTAAATAATTAAGGTCAGAGGAAGTCTGTTATCTTGCTCGTTGTTGCACTACCGATAGCTATGTAACACATCTATATATGGCCTCAATGCTAAACCAATATTAAGTCTCTAGGTAGAAAATTGGTTAGCAGCCCCCTTCATTCAGGTTTTGTAGCCATTCAGGATTAGTTGACTCAGGATGGACAATGATGAGGGAGCTTCAATGTCAACTAGGTCAGATTCCTTTCCCTTGTATAAATTTAAGTCACCCTCCAGTGGTCACTCGATCCATATAGTTGGGTTAGAATCCAGGATCATCTTTGCCTCCTTGATTCTTTTCTCAAACCATTAGAGAATAACCTTCTTTTGTGCTTAAAAATAAATAAATAAAGTAGCTAGAGGTAAATTGCATATAATAATACTTAGCTCTTATATAGTGCTTTTATAATTTCAGACTACACAGAACTAGGCTTGCTGATTTATTTCAGTTTGATTTGTTTTGAATTTGATGGTAATGTGCAAGAAACTTCAAAATGTTGATCACTGCATTTTCTTCATATATGAAATTTAACACATTTCAGCATGGATGTCTTTCATGTAATCCACATATCTCTTCTAAGGTCCATGGTTTTTTGTTTTTCAGCCTCGGTAATTGATATCTTTTTTAAAAAAGTGTTGATTGATGGCTTACCCATGCTGCCTGTCCTCTGGTGACTAACCTGATTTCCACTGAGATCCCGTTCTGTCTAGTTTCCTAATCTCTGTACAACAGTTTTGCTTGGAACATCAGTAACAATCATGAAGAGAACAGCGTTGTGTTTAATCATATATAGAGATGATTTTACCAGAACATCCTAGCTAGATTTCAGTTTCTGTCTTAATGAACTTCCCATGTTTTGCTTTGCTTCATCCTGCACAAGCTTTAAGAGCACTGTTCACACTTAGGTCACAATTCAGAAGACTTATTAGCTACAGAACAAATTTCTATACTTATCAAGCTGACAAGATGCATCTATTTTCATGGAGCTGTTAAAATAGTAGGTTCATGGTCCATCTATCAGTTACATTTTCAGGTAACACAGCACCACAAGAAGATAATTACTGGGAACATTGGGTGAAATTCATCCTGTTCAAAAATGTGTGTAGGAGAGCGATGTCGCACCGAAACCCTCAAAATTGGACTTATGTGGTGCATATACCTTGTGTGGGTCCTCCGCATCTGGATGAATTTTCTCCAATGTGAATACAATTTCAGCAAATATCAGTGCTGCCGCACTAAGGCACTGTTCCTTTGCGTGAACTGCAGAGAGTACAGAATAATGCATGCCGAGTTCTGGAAGGTGGTGCCGCAGGAACTGGTACTCAGTTCAGTTTCGTTTGTTTTCTCCAAACGAGGAAGCAATCGCGACCATAAAATCAAGTTATTGCCACCCCGTCTGCCTCTGTTATTACCCACTTGAGCACTAACCTGTAAGGCATAACTACGCACAGACACAAAAGAAGGTTTCAATTGACTTGTCTGTAAAATAAATCACATAAAATATATATTCTATATGAAATCTGTCTTCGGATGCCTACATCTCAGCAGTGCACTATTCTTCCCCACAGGTGAGGGAGTTTGATGGTCGTCACTTTATTATGGAGAAGTCAATTACAGGTGATTTTGCACTCGTGAAGGCATGGAAGGCTGATCGTGCAGGAAACGTTATCTTCAGGTATGGCACGTTTGTCAGTGGGGGAACAATGTGAAAGGGAAATGGAATCTTCTCTCCTATTTGATGGCAAAAAAGATATTTCACTGATTTACTTTTATTCATGTTACCTTGCCCTACTGTCAAATTATACAACTATAAAAGGTCAAAATATAACTGCATACATTCATGGCATTCAAGAATATAAGAACAACTGTGAAATTAAAAAAAAAAAGATTAAAAATGAGGCCAGGCCAATAAAAGTCACTAGTAGTTCCTGGAAAACATAGTAGCTCTTTCTGCAGACTAACATTTTTGGTTAAAGGTGTTGGTTCTATTTTCTTTTTTTTTTTTTGGAAGGACAGTTTATTGGTTAGGTGACAAGAAAAGCCAGCTGCATTTAATCTTTAATCCAGCCAATAAGCCTAATTCTGACCCATTGAAGTCATTGGTTCAGCTCCTGTTGACTTCACTGGTGCAGGATCAGCCACTTTGTCTTTATATGTCATCCTATGTGATGGAAAAACTCACGTGTCTGGGTCCCCTTAAAGACCTGTGAAAAACAACTTCAGCCACAGTCTGAGACCAAGGTTTGATTAGGCAGCTGTATTGCTCCTGTGGTTTCACCTTGATTTTAAACAGGAGCGATTTGCTTATGTTTAACACAGATTTTTGTTTGCTTGTTTTTTGCTGCTACAAGAAGAAAAGGTAAGTGTTGTGAGAGCTGAGCATTTCTTACAGTAAATGACAAAGTTCAATAATCTACCCTTTTTAAATATTAGAGGAAATAACGAGTGCAGAAAGTCTCAAGTATTCAAAAACCATTGTCAGATTCCAAAATGAGCCATGCAGTTGTTGTTCTGTCTTAAAAATCCTGGTATTTAAATCAATGTCATTGTTTTTTGCCTGTCTTATGATTTTTGAGCCTCTAGGCAGAAGTTTCCCTCCTTCTCCCATTTCCAAAGGAGTGATTTGTTTCTGGTTGAAAATTGAACTTTAAATGTGCACATACAGAGATGCAGACTTCCTTGTTGGCTGTTCACGTATGTCCCTCTACCCCCTCGTGTGTGAGCACACAGAGCTGTCATTCTGTCTCCTGTCTGTCTTCCCCCCCATACTCCACACAGCCTCCAATCCCATATCTGCCCCCTTACATTTGCTTGCCCCCCACATTTTCCCTCTTTCTCCACAATCACATACCTGTCACATTCTCCCTCTTTCCCACATGCTGCTGCATCCTATTGATCTCCCTCCTGCTGCGCACTGTCCCTTGTATCTTCCTTTTTCCGTTCTGCTCCCTGCACCGTACTGCTACCTCCTACATTCTTGAGGCACAGTTGCTATCAGGAGATCTTTTCTTGGAGCAGAGGTCTAAAAGCTCTACTGCACCATTCAGCTACTACTGATGAGAGGAGGAACCACGTCTGCTTTAGGAAACGGTATCAGGCCTGTGAAACCTCTTGCCAAGATTTGATGCACTTTGCTCCTTTCTTCAAATGTCCAGCTAGCAGATTGGCAGATCAAGTAAGCTAATTGAAAAGTAATGGTACCCCTCAGCCTGAGGGTAGAGAGCAGTCATGCTACAGACTCCCTGATTTTTACCGTGTGGCCTATCAGGAGCACGTCAGAGGGAAAAATGCAGTAGATTACAGCATATCTATTTTACCTACTTTGTGCCCCGATGCTCCATTCTGAAAGGTTTCAGTACCAATGGCGTCCTTTCCACAGTCATTATTGCCTTGAGATTTAGGACCCCTACTCTAAATGAGCTGAAGTATTCCTGGTATTGACTGTGACAGGGGTTACAGGAATTGTTTGCTTCTTGGAGTCTGCCCCATTTGCACCGTAGAGCTCCCGTATCTTTGCCAACTTCCGTCTGCAGTAGGAATGTGGTTGAACCCAGACGGGCCATCCCTCACCTTCAGGTTCAGGGCAGAAGTGAAACTGTTCTTCAGTTGAACTCTATCGGATGGACTTAAGGTATATTTAATAGATTTTAAAGCTAGAAAGGACGAATGTGATCTCTTAATCTTATTTCCTGCATACAGGTTGTCATGTTTTATTGAGTGATTGCTGCCTGTAGCCCAACAATGTGTGGTTGAACTGCAGCATGTCTCTTAAAAAGAAGGTTTGAGACAGGGATTACTGAAAAAGGTCTTCTTTTTGTAGCCCGCAGCATTTTTGTTCAGTATAGCAAACTGTAGCTGCATTGTGTCCAAACATGTTTATACTGAGCAGACTACGCTTCTGGACAGCTTTGCCTAGCAAGCCTGGTTTCCCTAATAGATATCTACATCAATTATAGTGCAACATAACCAAGATACATGCCCAAAATATTCTAATGCCTTAAAGAGGCCCAACTAATCCAAGGTTTGGATCTGATTCAGCCAGGGGAGGGTAAAATGACTTCTTCCTGTGCCAGCTACTACAAGTATGTGCACAGGGAAATTTCTTGACATTGGTTTTGGGCAGATGTTCCCATTGGATAGCAAGGACAACTTCAGTTCTCACCCGTGCATCCCAGGGACTCTGCTGGTTGGAGCTTCCATAGAGCGCTGCTGTATGAGTGGATATTCCCGGTGCTCCGGTCATAGTCCCTGCTGCCAGTAGAGGGTACCATATATCCAGTACCATTCAGCTTTCGTGGCGTTCTGGCCCCTACAGGCCCTAGCCCTGCACGTGGAGCTGTGATGCTTTGCACCAGCACAAGTACCCATTTCTCAGGGGGCTCTGCTACTTGTGAACGTAGCCCATCACGTGACTGTGAACACCACTGTGTGCAGACTGGATGTAGGTTGTTTAAAGCCATTCTAGACTGGTTTTCGCTGCCTTCAGGATGACTGCTGTTAACATGCACTGAGGCTGGTTTAGATTCCAAAACCAGGAAAATGGACTTTGAATAACCTGCTCATTTGGCTGGCACCTATTGCATCTGCTTTTTATCTAGATGGCACCGTTGGGCTACCAACTTTCTAATTGCTGAAAACTGAACACGTTTCCCTCCCACCCATTCCCTAAGATCCTGTGCCCTGTCCCTTGCTTGCTTTCCACCCGTCGCTCACTCCCCGTTCCCTGGGACTCACCTGCTACCTGCAGAGCTGCGCTGGGAGGAGCTGACGTGGTGCCTGCCTGCCTGCCCGCCCACTCGGGGTATAGCAGGGCATGGCAGGGGCCAGCCCCACAGCGAGGGGCTGGGATGGAGAAATCAGGGCACTCGGGGGCGGGGGTTGTTAGTCCCTGGAGCAAGGGGCTGGGGAAATCGGGGCACAGTGAGGTGGGGACCCAACCAGGATTCCCCTCCCCCACAGATGACTTTGCAGCCCAGTTTGTGAACCAGCCGGTTGTCTCCATCAGTCTGGGGGGTGGGAAAAGTGGCAGTTGCAAAGCAGAGCCGCTCCTATAGGCTCCAGGAGAAGCTAATGCTATCTTCCTCCCCTCCCTCCCAGTGATGGAGGCCAGTTACTGCAAGTAACCGGACTTTTTGCAACCAGAAACTGCTCAGTTCCCTTTTCTACCAGACTTTCTGGTCAACAGCCGGACACTTGGCAATCTTAGATGGCACTGCTTGGGTATGTAGCAGGCCATGCAGGGTGTATACCCGAGAGTTCACTCTACTCGCCTACACTGTGCCTCACTGTCTACGCTGCTGTTTATACCTGTGCTAGCTGGGCATGCAGCGTCTGTGCTCTACGTGCTGCCGTAAGTGTCGATGTAACTTTAGTTTGCAATTGGAATTTTGTCTTCTTCCAATGTTTGCAAATTTTTAAAAAATACTTCTACCTTTTTGTTTCCTCTGTAAATTAGAGATTTATCTGTAACAGTCTGACTTGTTTTGTTTAATCCAGATGTTTATACGTTTCTAATGATTCAACTTTTGACATGACACTGAGGTCTGTCATAATAGAAAATTGGGAAAAAACATACATCACTAACTCTTTTCTTTTTCTCTCCATATCGGTTCCCATTCGCTCTGTATTCAGTTTCCTCTCACTGTTTTTCCTTGTTTGTCTTTCTGTTCTGTATTATTTTAGGGGTATATTCTGAATATTAATTCATGTTCTATTCATATACTTGGAGAGGAATATACACCTAAATTCTCTTTTTCTGTGGTTCCTGTCCTCTTACTGTCTTTTGTACAAAAACCGCCCCAGTGTCTTTTAGACTCTGAGATGAAATATCCTATTTCCTCCCTTAATCTCTGCTAGAGATTTTTTTAGTTGCAGGTTAATAATAATAATAAAAACGAATTTCTATCTCTGTACATGAGCCTTGGGCTATTAAGTTGTTTTCATTCATTTTTGGACTAGACTAGAAACCAGAATGAAATTGTGTAGTGTGTGCTGTATCTAGGCGTTTGGCAAGACATAAACAGCCAGGAGGGGGCAGTGAAAGACCAAAGTTCAGCATGGTAAAAGTTAGTGATGTGAATGAAAAAAGGGTGACGACACCAAGACTTAAAAAGTAGAGCTGACCAGAAAACGGCTCCATTTTGTCAGAAATTGCAAGGTTTCATAATTTGTTTTCATTTCAATCTGGAACAAAGCCAAGAACTTTAAAAAAAATTTCACCAAAAATATGTGCATGCATGAGAGAGAACGCACGCGCGCTCCATTCCAGAGTAGCCAATAGCTTGGTATTTAGGGTACTCAGCTAGGATGAGAGACACTCAAAGTCAAATCCTTGTCCAGTTCTGATCAGATACTTGAAACTGGGTCTCCCTCATTCCGGACAAGTGCCCTAGCTACTGTAGAATTTGTCTCTTTCTCTCTGCTCCCTGCCTGCCCCCTTCAGAGTTGTTTCACTTTGTATAAATCATTAAATATTCATTGGGCCAAAGAGAAAGAGACTGACTCTCTCTGTCTCTTGATTTTGGTGAGAAATTCCATCCTGGACGTTAGAAATCTTCCTGATAAAATGTTCATTGAAACACTTTGGTTTTGAGGGGGAAAAAAACTTTCTGCAGAACTTTTTTTTGACTAGCTGAATTGGAAAGTAGCATCCACTGCATATTATGGCCCAATATTCTGCAAAGAAAGTGTTGTTTTTCTGACAAAACTAGCATCTCAGCTGTGGGTGTGGAGGTGGGTCAATAGACTTTTCTTTGGCTCTGCTAAGATCTGGGTTCAAGTTCTGCTTACATCGTAAGTGAAAATGTTTTATTGGTTTGTCTTACTTCCTTGATGCCATTTTTGCACATTACAGAAATAATACACAGGGAAACTTGTCATAGCTGTCAGGCTTTGTTTGAGAGAGTACCAGGATTGGCTTGGCATAGATGTTACTAGTTAAAATAACTAACTGGGAAAAACTGAGTCCTTTGGAGTGGGCTAGCACAGTTCCTGTGTGCCATGTAAGTGATGTTTTGAAGTCATGTGTGGGACCATAGTGATTTACAGGTGGCCTGCTGGTCCTCTGCCCAGGAGTGAATTTCATTCAACAGGCATTAGTGCAACCAGGAGGGATGTTACTCACAGCGTACTGCTATTCGCTGTGAATAATTAAATAAGTTAGTTTTTCAGTATGACTATTTAATTGCAAAAACGAATGTGCCCATTAAAAGTCATTGAAAGCTGTAAAGATTTATCAAAATGAGATTTATCACAATGTAACACATTTTCATATGCCTTTTACAAAACACTGTAATGCCTTCCTTTTCTCCCCCTTTTCTTATTACCAATTTTATCCACAGCTATCTGAAAGAAAATAGTGCACATTTACTTTAAAGGAATACATTGTAATAGACTAATTCTGAAATGGATATGCTCATATTTTTACTATTATTGTTAATTTATTTTCTATATTTTTTCCTTCTTTTTCTGTGGTAGGAAAACTGCAAGAAACTTCAACCAACCTATGTGCAAAGCTGCCAGAACAACTGTGGTAGAGGTAAGATTGAGCAATGTTTTCTGTGTAACTGTTGCTTATTCCAGAGTAAAGTCATTGTATTGTCAGGTAATTCCAAAGCTGAATTAAGAAATGTCTCTTGATTTCTATACAGTAACTTCCAAAACAATGGGTCAAAGAAAGATTCACTGTTTCATTGTAACTATTATTTTCTTTTATAAGCTTTGGTATGTGCCTTATGCATTTCTGTCTTCTCTGCTGGGAAAGCTTTTCTGATCACTGTATAACATTTGTGCATGACCTGCAGACTGAGACTCATTGTGGGTTCAGGCTTGCAATCACTGCTGTAATAGTGGTGTCCAGGTTTGGTGCCTGCAATTTGAGAAGGATGTTGATCAATTGGAGCAGGTTCAGAGAAGACCCACGCGAATGACTGAAGGATTAGAAAACATGTCTTATAGTGATAGACTCAAAGAGCTCAATCTATTTAGCTTAACAAAGAGAAGGTTAAGGGGTGCCTTGATCACAGTGTGTAAAACGTCTACATGGGGAGCAAATATTTGATGATGAGCTCTTCAGTCTAGCAAATAAAGGTCTGATACAATCTAAAGGCTAGAAGCTGAAGCTAGACAAATTCAGCCAGAAAGAAGGTGTACATTTTTAATAGTGAAAGTAAATAACGATTGGAACAATTTACCAAGCGTTGTGGTAAATTCTCCATCAGTGGCCATTTTAAAATCAAGATTGGATGGCTTGTTGAATGATCTGCTCCAGGAATTATTTTGGGGAAGTTCTCTGGCCTGTGTGGCATCGGAGGTCAGACCAGATGATCACAATGGAACCTGTTCTGGCCTTGGAATCTGTCTATGTAGGACCAGAGGGCAATGGCTAATCTAACTTTGGTTTTTGGCCCTGATGTTACATTTTGAACCACCTGTGTGGAGTCACATCGCCGTCAGAGGAAACCACCTGCTCATGGATGCTGATGCAGGGTCTGGGCCTGTCTGCTCAGCTGATACAGTAATTTGAAAACTCAGGAACTGACGACTGCACATGCAGTAAAACTTCCATAATCCACATTTCACTAAACCACATAATCTGCAGAAAAGGACAGTGATCTCTCCCCCCCGCTCAGCAAAGGTGCAATTGTGAATGCTATAGTGTGGGCTCCGCATGACTAAAATGCCATTACTTTTGCAAACTAAAATGCAGAACGTTTACTAGTATGCTGTAAAGTATAAATGTCCTAATTCCAATTAATCCACAACTGACAAAACAAGTGAAGAGGTGACTTTTGTGATACATTTTTCTTCCTGTTTTATTTGTTAATTTGCAATGGAATCCCAGCGATCATTGCTGTGGAATGGAAAGGTAATGCTGTGCATCATCCAGACGTTCCTTATTAAAAAGGCTTGTGTAACATACGCTCTACAGATACTGTAATCCATCAGGTAAAACTTTAATTAGTTTGAGAAGGTAACACATGGTTTAGTTAGTGTGTAGGATGCGCCCTTTCTCTTCACATCGCCTGGAAAAACATAGGGAGAAAAAAGGGACTTTTTTTACAATTTTACAATTCTTGGAGCTCCACACCAGTTTTCTAGATAGAACCACACAGATGAGCTGGGCTCCATAAGGCAGAGCAGTGTCTGAAAGATGGTTGGTTAAACTGTTCTTCTGACCTTTCTTGCACTCCTTGGACACTTTACTTTGCTTAATAAAAGCTGAATAAGGCTTAAGAAAAATAGCAAGGGAAACTGCTCATGAACCCTTCTGGCAACTTCTGAACAAAATCTTTCTTTTCCTGTATGTGGTAATAGGGGGTGCAGTCCAGAGCAGTGAGTGGCTGTGTCACTCCTGCCCTGTTACCATGGTCCCTCATCATGCTTTGCTGCTGTTGCTCCCACCTGGGCTGCTCACAAACAGCCTGCCAGCATGTAGGGCCTCTCCCGGATGCGTTTGTGTAACCACAGCCTGCTAGTCACACCCTGGCTCTCACCAGCCTTGGTTATAGTGCAGGGTGACCCACGCACTCGCAGAAACATTTGAGTACTGCCCAGCCCTCTCCTGGACAATTTTAACATATTAAGTCCATTATTCCTGAAAGGAGTAATCTACAAACATTTACCACCTTAAAAGGAGTTACCCAGACACTTTAAATTAAACACATTGGATTAAATGAAACAATAAAACAAGATTATTAACTACAGTGAGAGAGATTTGAAGTAAGTACATGTGATGAGGCATAAAAATCAGAAGTGATTACAAGAAAAATAAAGATTAAATCCTTTCTAGTGCCTAATTTAACAAACTATGTTCAGTTCAAGCAAAGTTGCAGAAGGCTAGCCGTTTCTCCCCACATGCTTCCAAAAGTGTTACTGACTAATCATTGGGTTGGGTCTTTTGTCTTGTTGGGTGCAAAGAGTGAGATGGACAGGGAGAGGAGAGATGCCCTTTGGGATGTTTGCCTCTACTTTTTATAGCTTCTGTCCCTTTCTTGTAAACCATTTCCAGCTGAAAACCAGGTGATAAAGAGTCTGTCTGGAAGGATGTTCCCTGCTGGGTTTTTTCATCTGTTTGCTCACATGCAGACGTCCTCTTTGTTTCTCCTTTCCCCCTTTCTGCTTTATGACTCTGTTTACTGCTTACATGCAATTAAGCCAAACACACCCATCTTTGTTCTAGATAGGTCTGTTTGACCAATTTGATGATATGTGAGTTTTAAACATGCACTTTTAACACCATGTGGGGAAAGTTCATAATGTCACACATAATGCTGCTATATAAATTTTACCAGAATATTGCTAATCAACAAGTACAAAGATTATTACGATAGTGTGGAGGATGTGACTAGAGAAGCACGTTCCGTCACATTGTATTTGCACCCCTTTGGATTTTTGCAAAGATTTGTATCCATATGAACATTTCTGGAAAGTAAATTTTTGTATGAACCAGAGCTGAAGCTTTGTATTGTGGAGAAATAGTTGGTAAAAGTACTGTAATTTAGTCAAAGCAAACAATATTCAATATTATTGAAGCTGGATGTAGCAATGACTCCTGCAGCCCCTTTCTGCAGCCCACTGTGTCTCTGGCTGTTATGCACTGGCTTTTAAGGAGTGGCAGTGAAGCAGAGAGACTTTTATTCTATTCCCACATTGCATTCTCTCTTTCTGCTGCTGGGAGAACTTCTCTATCACCGATTATAGGGACAGAATTTTCTTCTCAACAAACCCACACCATATAAATTGCTCACTGCTGTAATTCTATTTGTGACAGATCTAACAACTAGTCTTAAACCATAGCTTCCTTGGGTCCTGCAACACTTGCTGGACAGTGCTTTGTGCAAGATGGTACATCTGCATTATTTTTTAGCTATTTTACAGAAAAATAAATAGGAAAGTGGTTATGACAGTGGAGTCTTTCCCAAAGTCAGAAGAATTAGATACTGTCTCTTCTGTGCCTCCAGACATGTGCTGCCAGAAGCAGGTCAGCTGACTCATAACCACCACAGCATGATGCAAGTGACTGTGACAGAAATACGTTGCATTTCTTTCTCTATTTTTAGATTCTTTTTTCAGTCACTGGGGTTTTTTTCATTAATGTGAACTGTGTAAGTTAGTGTGGGTTTATACAGCTCTTTGTACAGTATGTGGTGCTGTAGGTGGTTTAATTTCTTCCCTTCTATATTATATTTGTTTCACTTCTATGTACTTTTAAGACACTCACCTTTTATTGAGATATAATCAGGGATGGGTGTCATATGCCACTGCACATCCTATCCTATTCTATCCTGTCTTATCCTAGTGGAAATGCTGTTCTCCGAGTACTTTCACCTTGGTCAAAAGGAGGAAATGTATGAGGAATCGATGATTCAGTGCATGTGAGAACCTGTCCTTGCAAGATTTCCTGCTGTGTTCTGAAGACTTCAGAGAGCATTACACATGAATATGTGAGAACAGAATCTATTGCTTAATAGATAGGTTCTGCTACTATCCAATTGAAGACAGTGGAAGTTTTGACATTGACTTCAGCTAGAGTAGGAACAGACCCTTTATTTATTTATTTATTTATTTATTTATTTATTTATTTATTTAAAAAAATTCAAGGGAGAGATTATTTGGCAGCAGTATAGGGGGGAAAAGGTATTTGTTTAATGCTGTAGAGTTGTAAATAATAAAAGTATGTAGTCTCAGACCAGATTATGGGGAAGGAGAACTAAGATTATGCTGTTACCAGTTATATCAGTGCTACTCAGTCTAGGGCCATTGACTTCAGAGTTCTTGGAGCAAATTTTGAGGTATTGGCCTTCAGCATTGTTTTTGACTGTTGTTTTATGACTATTAGATCCTGGGTTATGTGTCTTTCTTCCCAGCAGGCGCAGAGAAGTGGGTGGATGTCACTCACAAGTTTTTTCTCTCTCCTGCCTATAGTAGCTCTGGAGGTATTTGATCATTGTACCTGGGAAAGCAGCAGGCAATCTTTTTGATAGCTTTCTCTACATCTTTGAGAGTTAGTATTTGGTCCAGCTTCTGCATCGTTGGAAGCTGGGGAATGGCAGCTAAAGCAGCATCACAGATAATGGCATCCTTTTAGTAGAGTTCTTCGTAATGCGCAGTCCATCAGTCAAGTTGTTCTTGCCTGTCAGTCAGGATGGTTTGCAGTCTTGTTACAAATTGGGCCAAGTGCTTCGTTGATTCCATCATAGGTACCATGAAGGTCTCCTCTTTCATAGCAGGTCTGAATCTTCTTGCACAGGTTTTGCCCGTGCTTCTGGGCACATTTTCTAGTGGCTTTCTGGACTGTAGCCTTTGCCTCTTTGAAGTTAGGAGTTCTGGACTTGGTTGTTGAAATAAAATTAGGAGAGCTTGCTAATTCTTTTCTATGAGTGGGAGCAGCAGATGTGAACCAGTCAAGCTGTTTTTCCTCCGTTGTTCCAAAAACATACTTGGCAGTAGCCAGTGTCTTAAAATGGTCCTACAAGGTGTCAGAATCAAGTTGATAATTTTCAGAAACACACTCAAATGCACATTGAAGCTTTGCACAAGTGTCTGAGTCCTTCATGTTAGCAGTGTTGCGGTGAAGTTTGTCTTTTGTCTTTGCATGATGGATTTTTTAAAGACTTAGTTGGAGCTTGGTCCTGACAAGGGCATGCATGGTCAGTGTCGCAATCAGTGCTATGCATTGATTGAGCATACAGTACATCGCGAAAGTTTTGGCGATGGATCAGGATGAGGTACAGCTAACGCCAATCCCCAGGGTAGGGGTGCCTCTCTGACCTTGCTACTGCTGCCATCAGCAACATAGGTATTTTGAGACTATCCGCTCAGAAGAGGCACAAAGCTCAAGAACACACAGGCCATTTTTGTTAAGGCTACTTGTGCCATATTGGCCAATGATGTGTTCCCAGTACTCCCAGTCTTTACCCACATGGGCATTGAAATCACTGAGAACAGCGAGTCTGTTCCTTATGGGGACATTCTTGATGATTTGTTCCAAGTAAGAATAGAACTTATCTTTTTGCTGCTTAAAGCAGTCAAGTGTTGGTCTGTAGATGGACCAAAAAGTCTGGATTCCCAAGTTTGTATTCACATTCAGCTGCATAATCTTTTCATTGATGATTACCGGAGAGGTTCATGCACGAAGTACAGACTTCTTCACAGCAACTCCAACATTCTGTATCCTTGGCTCATTTTCAGGTTTCCCAGATCAGCAAAAATGGTAGTTTACTTCATCTAGTAACTCAGTTTCCAAAAGTCTCTTCTCACTGATTGCTGCAATATCCATTAATGTAGTTTTCTCTTAATTATGGCTGTTTTCGGAATATCATGGTCTTTCAGTTCATCTGGTTAACATAATATGAACATGCAACACGCAATGATTAATTTAGAGTCAGGAAAGAAAAAGTTGGAAGGGAGGTTTTTTTAGCCTTTTTCTAAGGCCTGCTTGGCCCAATTCAAGGAAGAGCCCCCCTAAGTAGTGCTTCTTGATCATCTGAACCACTGCCGAGCTCTTATAGCACACTTCATCCTTAGATCTCAAAGACCTTTACAGAGGAAGTCAGTATCATTTTCCCTATTTTATAGATAGTAGCATATCTTAGTGGGTATCTAAAAGGCAAATGATGGTGTTACGTCCTGGGTCAAGTCTCTCTAACAGACTATCACAAGCTGTTTATAACAGGATCCAATCTTTGGATCCTGCTGGGTCTGGGCAGAATCCAGGCACTATCTCTGCCTCTAAGTCTCCAGTGCTCACACCAAGATGCAGACTCCCTGTCTGAAACACTTCCTTGGGTTGGGAGACTCCACAGTCCAACTCCAACACCTGTGCTGAGATAGCTCAAGCCTTCCTAGATTCTTATGCAGACTCTCTCAGAATCTACCCTTCTTTGGGCACTCTGGTTTATAGTTGAACACTCTGGGGACATGTGGCAGGTAAACTAAGAAACACAGTTTACTCTTAAACAGCATAAGAGAGTGACAAATCTAGGCAAAACCACAAAAATCTGAACACAATTCCCCCACTCTGAATCATCACCACTCCTGAAAGTCTTTCTCCCATTCCTCCAGCTGTCTCTCTGTTTCTGGTTATGAAATTGCTCCTCTTGCTCAGAGAGCATGTCTCTTTTTTAAAAAAAGACCGTGATACTTTCCTCTGGCTAAACCTTCTGCTGGGGATTTTCCCAGGCGCCAACATCCCCTGTGGTTTTTGCTGTGCAAAGAGTCATTAAAAGACAATGGTTGACCAATTGCAACCTCACTGTTCTATCAGAGCAGAGCTTTTCAGTTCTTGATGGCCCTGTTTCAGCATCCCAAACAGTCTGTTTGCTGTGTGCTAAGTCCCTGCTACAAATGGATGATCTAAGTCAGAATCATATTGTTGATACAGAAATATTTCCCAAGCTGTCTCAGATGGTATCCCACTGCTAAACTCTGGGGACTCATATTATTGGTTACAAAGTCATGGGCAATAACATTTTGAGAGAGACTTTTTGACTAAACTATCACTTTTCCTATTCTTAGTGTCTTACAGTCATCATGTCTGATTCTCCACCTTCTCCCCTCTCTCAGGGCCAATCCTTTGTTTTGCTGCTGTTTCTGCCTCTGTGATAGGAACTTGCCATATTATTGAAAGGGAATGGAGTACCAAGGTCTGGGGATTCTAAATTTTCCCTTCAACTAGAAGAATATAAGTGTGCTTGTGCAGGAAGGTTGTGGAGCAATCAGATGACTATGGTATGGAAACCCTTGGCCGCTGTGTTATCAGACAGCAAATGGGAAAGAGAAGTCAAAATGAGGCTAAGCATGGAGCATTTTTGTGGGGGAGAGCTAATCTTAGAACTAACACTCTTGCAGTGCCATAAAAGTAGGTCAAGGGGCAGATAGGGAGAAAAGAGCTCTTGGCCTGATGACCTGGCTCTTGTAGTTGGACTCCAGTTGAGAGAGCACTGGATCCTGATGCTAAAGGTAGTTTCCACCAGGAAGAAGCTTGGGCTCCTTTCACCTCTCATGTAACCAGAAATATTTGTTCCATTATTTGGCACAATAACAAAACAGCTGTATTCACAAACAAAACTTGTCTTTGCTTTAAGAATATTTTGAAACCAAGATCCTTTCCTTTTTTAATTCTTCATGTACCTGCAAGGGTCAACTTTTTTCAAAGGTTCACCCTGACCACAAGAGGGAGAGTTGAGTTGTGTTCATAGTTAAAAAGCCTTTCCCCACAGTGTCTATGCCTTCTTAAAACGATTATGTTGAGCAGCATGCATTGAAGGTAAAGTGCTTCTTTGCAGGAGTTCCTACTCTTCTGCTGCAATTTGTGCCTGCTCTCCTGAGAATATCGGATAGATTGGTGTGCAAATAGTCAGCTGTCAAAACTTGGAATGTACCCAATTGAGCCACAAGCCATCTGAAACTCACATTGTTACAAAATCGAATACTTCACAACTGGAAACAGAGTTCAGTGTTTCATATGCTCACAAACTTTGAGAATGAAACATGGCCAACTTGTAGTTTGTTTAAACTAGAGCTGGTGAGATAATTTTTGGAAATTTCAGTGGAAAACCAAGAAAACTATGAAACTTCTTGATGGCTTGGTATTTTGTTTGTTTTTGGTTTGATAAATTTCCTCATTAAAATAATGTGAGATTCATGCTCTTGACACAGTATGAGTTGAAACTCCACAATCTAGATGGACTTGGCCTTAGAGATTTGTTACCAGATTTGCCCGTCACTTTGGGGTATGCTTATTTATTAGGGTTACTTTCCTGGAAAAGGGGGTGTGATTCTATTAGTGTGCTGCTTGTGTTACTTGTGTGTTCAGAGGGTTACAAGTCCCCTCCCAATGGAGCTATCCTGCAGGACCTAAGGTTTTCAGATTCAAATAAACCCCCCACAGATACACACAACCATTCCAGATTAACTGAGTGCGTCTGAGCAGACCGGGCTATCAGCACTCTCAGCTGACCCCTTATACGTCCCTGAACTCAGCAGGCTGGGTGAGACAGCACTGTCAGCTGTCACCCTCATGTGCCCGTTGCACCGCACCAGAATGGAGCACACTTATGAGCAGGCTGGGTCCAAACAGCACTTTTCAGCTGTTCCCCTTATGTGCCCCCTGGACTCAATCAGGCTGGGTCAAACAGCACTTTCAGCTGTCACCCTTATGCGCCTCTGGACTCCGTAGGCTAGGCAGAGCAGCACTTTTCAGCTACCCCCTTTATATGCCTCTTCACAACACAATTGTTCTAGCAGTAACCCCCTTGATAAGCAAACCCCATAGGATTTTGGGCACTCCAGGGATCTTTGGCTTAGGTAAAAGAAGCGTTGCTGCAGAGCAAGGTAGGGAAGCCAAGAACACAAAGAAGTAAATGTATTTAGAGAGAGAGAAACTGGCAACCAGCTTGATTACAATAGTTAGTTTATTGCCAGGTATATAAAACTTATGATACTAATAGTGATGCCATACAAGGAGAGAAAAGCAATCTAACACTTAAATACAACAAAATTACAGTAGGGGTATTGGAGAAAGCTAGCCCAGGTTGGCTTACAAAAGTAGAAAGTTATACCTGGCTGGATTAAAGAGAGAGAGAGAATTGGGAAAGATGGGGGGGGATCTCACCACTCCTTGCAGCTCAGAAGTTCCCAGGAGACAGGCTGTTCAGCTTAGGGTAAGGAACACTTGAGGGAGAGGCAAACCCCACAACAGGATCAGTCAGGAAAGCATGTGGGTCCAGGCATCAGAAGAGGAAAGCAAGAGAGGGTTTAAACTTGGGTAGGGGTTTTTTGTAGAACCAGGTTTGTTTGTGGGTAAACAATGTCTCTTCAGGGAGGTTTTCTTTATGCTAGACAATAGGAGCTGATCACTCCCAGCTATGGTCAATGTTCCTTGGGGGAGCTCACAATGCAACCAGGCAGATTCAGTGTTTTGCATGTCAATACTCGAATGGTCTGATAACTGTGGAGCTGGATGGGTGTAGGTGTGAGTTCATTTACATCAAGAGCAGAGATCTCCCATAATGCAGTGTGTCCCTGCCTTGCCAATCCCAGAAGTCAGTGCGATTCCTGCTTTGGAGCTTGGTTCTCCATTCTTCATGCTAATTCTTGTTCCATCTTCGATGTAAATGAGGCTCCAGTTCTCCATTCCATGTGCTAATTGAGATGCCTCTTTTTACATCTTCCATGTAGATGAGGCTTGGGGAGTTGTCTTAATCCTATCACCCTTGTTGGGAGGGTTTTAGGTGTGTCTCCCACAGCCTTTTCATAGCTTTTGTTTCTGGTGCAAGCAGAGGCTGGGGGGATTCAGGTGAGCCAGAAATAGAATAGGGGTTTTTCACCCTTGTTCCCCAAGAACAGAGAGCTGCCAGGTAACAGATTTCACTTGAGTTTGGTATTGAACAAAACATCTTCATCCATTCCTATAACATATACTTCTATATCAACAGTTGTGTGCTGATTGATTATAACAACTATTCCATATACGCATATACATAGTGTGTGTGTGTGTGTGTATTTATTTTATACACACACACAAATTATTATGAGAGAATTGGGGTTTGTCCTATGAATTTATTAATTGAGCTAGGGTTCTAAACTGTACTTTTTAGGACTTTGTGGTAATATGGCCTTTCCTATCCATCCACACAGCCAAAACTCTCTTTTCCAAACTCTTACCTTGTATCTCAGGTATTGCAATGTTCTATTTTCTGGCCTTGGCAAATGCAATCTTGTCCTGTTCATATCCATTGCGAATGCTGCTGCAAAGTTCATACTCCTAACCTGTTGCTTTGACCATGTCTCCTCTCTCTTTGAATCTCTTCACTGACTCTCCATTCTCTGTAGTATCCAACATATAAGCTACTGTGTACGCTTTCAAGACATTTTGCAGCCCATCTCCACCCACCTATCGCCTCTCATTTGGTATTGAGATGTCAGTTTCTGCCTTTGATTAATCTATGATGCCAACCCCTGTCCCCCATATATTACATTTTCAAACTATCACCTGATGCTGTCCCCTGTGCTTGCCCGCATGCTTTGGAGGGGCTCCCTGTAAATATCTATAAAGTGATCACATTATCTGCCTTCAGATCCCTCCTCAGAACTCTCCTTTTGACATGATACCTGGTTAAGATGCTGCTGTGCTGAGACCATAGCCTATCATTCTGACTATTCTCATTGTTTCCTTGTACTCCCTTGTTGTGTGTCTGCATCTGTTGTCTCTTGTCTCTTATACTTAAGATTGTAAGGAGTTTGAGGCAGGAACAATCTTTTTGTTCTGTGTTTTTACAGCACCTTGCGCAATGGGGTCGTGGCCCATGACGGGGGCTCCTTTCCACTGTGATGATATAAATTATAAGAGGGTTTTGAATTTTTGATGCAGAAGTGTCAGAGCACTTAAAAAGCACCGAGTTTGGACACTTGTCCCATTTAGTTGTCATTCTAAATTCTGGTTCAGACTCCAACCTGATGTAAATTAGCATAGCCCCATTGAAGTTGGTAGACATCTGCCAATTTACACCACCAGGGGATCTGGCCCACTGTCTCCAATTCCAGTTTTCTCTCCTAGTTTTTAATGTTCTTGAATGACGTTTCATTTTAGTGCCTCCAGGCTGAAGTCAATGGGAAGTTGAGGTTTTTGGCACGTCTGAAAACTTGGCAGGTTCCCAAATATTGATTTGGGAACCTAACTTTATGCTCCTACTCTGGCAAACCTTGCTATTGTTATTTGACCTTTAAAGTTAATTGTAAATTTAGTTAGCAGTCCCAGTAAAGTTTATGAAGAATGATTTGGCAGCAAAGAATTTGTATTCATAGACATGATATCCATATTTTCCTCTCTACATATTCAGATTATCCCCACCCTGAAGGGTTAGCTATAGTATGTCTTTGTTTTTATAGCACCTGGAATGATGGGGGCCCAATCCAGAGTAGTGCCTTTGGGCACTACCATAATATACACAAAAATAATAATCTATATATTTAAAATGTTCATAAATTAGCTGTCTGAGTATCTAAGATCAGGGTACTCAATTCCTTTTGTTTGTTTTGTGACAGGATTCCTAAATATAGCTCCCAGGTTAAACAACATTTCCATCTGAAACATCACAATACAAAAAAAGGCAGTGTTCTTTCTCATAAAAATGCATTAAATAAAAATAATTAAATCCTGCATTGTATTTTTGGTTGCTTAGTAACAGCCTTCCACCTATGTCAGTGAGCTCTATCTCTGGTACAATGAACCACAGTGCATTGAGGGACAGAAACAGACTGATTGAAGTAAGTCATTTATATCATATTATCCATGCCAAACTATGGCATTGTTTTAGTTGATAATAGTTTGAGATGAACAAATTATTTTATGACCCTATCCTATCGAAGCTTACACATAAATATAGCTATTCTCACATGAACATTCTGAGTTTCTAGAATCAAAACTCCTGGCCCCCACTGCCATGTTCCTAAACATTAGGCTAGCATGTCATGAACAAAGTGACTTAATCTACAGATTAAAACTATTTGTGGCCAGGAGGTGTGGCCTCCGTCTGGGGGATGTTAAGTTTCATAAAGTCTAAACATATATTTACAAACACTTGTAGCATTCCACATGTATTGATCTCTGTACCCCCATGTTATAAGGTTATATTAAGTGTTTGCATTGTAAACCTCTGTAAAAAAAATTTGTGTAAGTCATCAAAGAGAAAAGAAGCATTAACTAATATAAAATGCTGGCTTCCACAGAAGGTGTCAGGTCCTGCCCAACAGGAAGGCCTATTGAAACCAAATGAGCCATTGTGAAACATCAAAGAACAAAGACTTTGTTAACTTCATTCTTCTCTCCCATCAAGAGGAGAGGTGCACGTAAACTGATCCCGTCAATTTGAACTCTGGGAGGAAGCGAATAAAAGTCCCCAACAAAAGAAACTGTATTTCTATGCTACTTGGACTTTGGGAGGGCAAGATTTCTCGGCATAAGCAAGGAATGTGCAGCTCCTCTAGGCTGGGTTAGCCTTAAAGGACATGTAGAGTTTGTGTATTACAGCAACTTCTATCACCTTTTGAAAATCTAAGGCTATAATAAGTGTTTTTACCTGTTTTAACCTCATAATGCTGCTTTTTCATAGCTAATAAATATTTAGTTTATTATAGGATTGGCTACAAGTGTTGTCCTTGGTGTGAGATCTAAAGTGCTATTGATGTGGGGTAAGTGACTGGTCCTTCAGGACTGGGAGTAACCTGATCATTTTTGTGACTTTTGATGTACGGGACTATCTATCACATAGACAAGCTTGCCAGAGTGGCAAGATAGACCGGAGTGCCCAAGGGGAATTTCTGTGACTCCATAGTTAGGCTCAGGTTAGTACCTGAGGAGTTTGCGTGTGATTCTTAGATACTATACTTAGAGTTCACAACCAGTTTGGGTTTGTCCCCTCCTTTTTAGCAGTCTGCCCTGAGGGTGGTACTCGTGCCCTTGAATCACTCCAGAAAGCTTGACAAGGTTCATACCTGTGAGACATCTGCTCCTCCTGTTGATGCACTTGGCTGTCACGTTCAAGCAGCTCACAGAATGTAGCTCCCCTGTAGCTGGGCTGCAGAATTATTCCAGTGTGTTTAGGAATAGCTTTTTCTCTTTCAGTACAGAAATTGGTGCATCAAGCTGTTTTAGCAGGGCGGGATGTTAAGTCAGTGGTGCAAGCAAAGAGGAGAGACAAAGTGACCAAGGAGGAGTGTGTGTTTTTATAGGGGAACACTGGCAATATACAGGAGAAAAGGGAGATAAATATATGAGAGAAAATATGAAGGCGAATAAATACAGAGATAAAGAGAATAGGGAAAGAAAAAAAAAAGACATCAGAAAACTCATCTTGCCACAGATGTCCTTGTTACTCACAAAATCGTCACTGCTGTCTGCGTGGCTGATTGAGTTTTAGGGTGTGGCTACAATAACAGGAAAAGCTCAGTTAGAGGAATAATTAAATATAAACTAGATAAAAGGGGAAAGACAAAAGGGTGTCTTTTTGTGGTGTTTAAATGGCTTCAAGACTAACTATTTTTGTGAATTATCCTTTCTTCTCTAGAAAGAATTTTGGATGACATCCCTTAGTAGGCACAAGATGACAAAGTGTAAAGTTAAGGCAGTGTCTATGGTAGCAATCTTCTTATAATTTCCCCGAGATGCACTCCACTGGCACAGTTCAACCAGTGGTAGCAATCGTGGGAGAGCTAATGTAGATATGGATTGCTGCTAGCATCTTAACTGGGAGGTTGCCTAAGCCTAAGCAGTTAGATGGCATGACAGTTGAAAAACTGGTAGCTAGTCTACATTTGTGCTATTGTTGCTTGCCCTAGTAGGAAGTTTTCAGAAAATGGCTAAGTAGATGTAAGTCTAGACTCACAAAAGCATAAGGATGGTCATGAATTTATGATTGAATCCATTTGCAGCAATGGGGTCTTTGATCTCAAGTTCGTCAGGGCAAACACATGGCTTTTATTGTCTACATGCCATGCACATTTATGCCAAAACAGACATAAAGAAATAATAATTTTGATGATTTTTGTGCTATGTTGACTGCTGCTTCAAAAGAAATATGGGATAAAAATAATTACCAAATACAGGGGAAAGACAGACGATAAAAGATTAAATCTTTTGAAATTCCTAGAGTTTTAAGTCTTCTCAGAAAGAAGAATGCAATGTGTCAAATAGCATAACTCTGCTTAAGTCAATAAAATTGTGCCAACAAAAAATTTGGTTAAATAATTCTAACCTTTAATAAGAGTGGATAAAAACAGCCTTTTTATAATAGTTTAAATCAGTACTGACTAATATACTTTGGGCCCAGTTTTTCACCTAATAAGTAAAGACAAATACTAGTTAGAAAAGTGAGACTTTGATTCTTGATGGTAGCAGATGATTTGTTTTATGTATCGATTCAATGAACTGTCTATGCAATTCTTTTCTGCTTTTCCTCCTTTTTGATCTGGTTCCAGGGTTGTTACAGTAGCTGCTGTTCTGACAGAGAATCTTCATCTGTGTCCTTCAGGATTTTCCCCCCTTATCCTATTTCTGATTGCAGAGGTATTCTGTCATCTCATAATATAAATGAAAATGTAACCAGTGATTTAGCAAGATAATGCATGGATTCTGTTGCACCCTTTTGTTCCTGATAAATTCTTTTATTTTGAAAACCCTAAATTGACTTGGCGCACCCTATTTTATGGAATTTTTCTCTCCTCCCATCTTTGCTTCCTCTAAATGTCTTGTACAAGTCACTTTACACAGTTTTGCTACTGTTTGCAAGAGCCTTCTCCCCTGAAGCTTTTGCCATACGAACAGTCTTGTGTTTTCCTGTCTCTTCAGGTCTTGAATTCTTTTCAAAGATCATCTGAAAACATACCTTCTTTCCCTTGACTATACCTTTTTTTTAATTTTGCTTTCCCTCTGCTACTTTTTATTGTAAGCGTGTTTAGCCTTTTATTGGTGCGTTGCAAGAAATACTAGGGTAAAGTTGTATGACAGATGCCATATGAAATTTATTATTGATGAGATTTTACAGTGACAACAGATATAGCCCATGGATTTGTTTTCATCTGAGAATTATGCATGATAACCTGGATTGAAAGTACTTTAATATTGCTTCATTTGCGAGGACAGTGCTCTAGATTTACTCATCATACAGATCGATTAAATGGTGTAACTCCATTGACGTATCCTGCTGCATAAACCTGTATTGTTTAGGGATCCTTAGACTTGTTTAGATATCTTTATTGAGTTTAATGCTGCTATTGTATGATGGTCTTAGGAGACTTGCTCTGATATGATTTCATTTCCTTTTGAGTACAGAATTTCTATATCATCATTAACATTGCATTGCTTGACCTTATAATGTTGTGCCTGTATACACACACGAAAACACTATCCAAATGTTGTAACTGACTGAGACTATAATGAATGTGAGATAGCGTCTCCCTGAAATTTTATGAATAACTGTAGTGACAATTTATTACTTAAAAATTCCTTTCAAAGTATGAAAAGGTACTCCACAGAGATCATGTTTAACATACACATGTGCGGACAGATATACATTTTGTGCCAAAACTGCATTTAATCCATTCAGCTACTTTCTTAAAATTTGAAATTTAACTTTTTTGAACTACACTGTGTCATAGTAAATGTTCAAACTTGTTTTGTATAGCCTTATGTTCTAGTGACTGCCCTACAGAACAGCGCATCTTGAAGTACTTTTAAAGTGGTCTCAATCTGACCTCCAGATTGATATGCCTAAAATTGTACACTTCCATATTGTAGCCCTTTTGCTATCAAAATTTTGTATCTGTCCATTTTGGTACTTTTATTTTGTATGTTCAAAGAACTTTGTGGGTGCACAGGAGAGATTTGTGTGTGCAAACTGGGTAGTTAGGAACATGTATTCAAAAATGCATGTGGAAATATCCTTTATACAAAAATGTTGGCATTCTCTGTGTGTGTAAGAAGTAGGTTTGCAATTCTAGATACTCTTATTTGGAGGCAGTTCTGCTATTTTGGTTCACTCTTTACCTTTTCTTGGGTAGGTTGGAGAAACTGTAGGTTGAGTATCTGGAAATTCCATTGCTAAATCTCTTGTGTCTTTCATGTTTTGTGAAAATACACTGGTTCAACAGAGTATATTCACTCTTTCTTTTTTTCCTCTGCAGGTAGAAGAAATTGTTGATATAGGAACATTTGCCCCGGAAGATATTCACATTCCAAAGATTTATGTCCATCGTCTCATAAAGGGAGAGAAATATGAGAAGAGAATTGAAGTAAGTAATTCAGCTTTTTGGTCACAATGTGTGTTGACCCAGAATAAACTTTGTAAATTACAGAATTTCTGCTTGACCATTAAACTGTAGCCATGATAAAATATTATGAGATGGATTCTCTACTGTGTTCCACTTGGTGGGGGGAGGGGATGGGGAGGAAATGGTTATGGATCCCCTGTTGTCAAGCTTCAGTAACTAGTTCCAATCACTGCATAAGTTAAAGGAGCCCCTGGACTTGTCTAATTAAGGACAGCTGGTTATGGTCCCTAAGAAATCTTATGCCAACTGAAAATTTGGGGCGTGGAGCTCCACCCTACCCCTTCCATATCGTGATCCCTCCTTGTTGTAATGTGCCACCTTCACTGGCAGCATGGACAGTGGTTGGTGTAGAAGTCAGCTTTTCCAGCTTTGCAGCTGGTAAGAGTTATTTCCCACTGGGAGACTTGGCAGCTAGGGTCAATTCCAGCCCCTTAGTGCTATGACACTAGTGACACACAGACTGGACCCAGGAGGGAAGATTTGGCCCTATATTCATATTGATGTGTCAGAGTCCTGGAAATGTTGTTTGTTTTTAACAGAAACTGTTACTTAATTTCATTCCTCTACAGAACTGGGAGACCTTTAATATTAATGAACATGCTGGTAGCATTTTAGCTGACTGCAAAGAAAGTAGCTATATCATTGCTACACTTACTACCAAAACTGGAAGGAATTGTCCCTGCTTTGGTTCTGTAGCATTACCTCACAGGAGCAATGTCTCTGAGTTCAATTTTGTGGCATGACAGCTCCCTTGAAGTACAGTTAAAAATTTCATGCTCCATCAGTCTTGCAGTATGTTCTGACACACCTCTACTATTTCTTTGCGGTCAGAAATAACCACCAAATACAACCAAAGAAGTTAGGTTGGTGGGAGTGGAAAACATGAATGGGGGAAAAAGGGTTAATGACAAAAATGGCAGAAGTCAGCATAAACAGTTGTCTTTCTGAGACTGCTCCACTATAAATCCAACTTCTGTCACCAACATACAATTAAAAAATCCTGGAAAACCATAAGACCCTTTTCTGGAGTAAACTCTCTGAGGTACGCCTTCTTGTGCACCTCAAACAGGATGATAAATCCCCTGCCGTTTCATTCTGCACAAACTTGGTGTGTCACTGGGTATCTGACTGGAACCAGATGTGCAAGACCTCTTAGGGTATTTCTACACTGTGGGTGATGTGTTGGGCTCCACGGATCAATGCAATGGGATCAATTGAGTGGGCAGTGAAGGCCGGCACAATCGATCCCAGAAGTGCTCTCCTCCTAACGCAGTATATCCACCCTCTTCCTCCCATACCCTCCTCCCCCCTGAAAAGAGTAACGCTGCATTGACCAGAGGGCGTTTTCTGTCGATGCAGTGCAGGGAAGACTCTGCAGTAAGTGAACGTTAAGTCAACGGGAGATACACAAGTTTCAGTACATAGACCACTGCCAGCAGTGTAGACCAAGCCTCAGTCTTTGTATTAGATAGCAGTTAATACCCCGTTCCCTCTCTTTAAGACATGGGCTACATGTGTTATCCATTCATAAGCTTTTACGTTTCTCAAAACATATTGATTTTGATTTGATTAAAATGCTGTTGTCATAGTTCAGTTTGGCTTCAGGGGCTCGCCCCTTCTTTCTAGTGCAGCACTTCCATACAAATGCTTCTTGGCTTTCTTCTCTGACT
>ML675629.1:24792959-24873976 GCA_007922155.1 Mesoclemmys tuberculata | reverse complement strand
TAGTGCAGCACTTCCATACAAATGCTTCTTGGCTTTCTTCTCTGACTTCTGCTTACAATAGGGGTCCTCGTAGGAGCAGGAGATTAAGCCAGGACTTTAACAACAAGGCCTCATGTCATACCACTTGCCCCATTTTTTTTACACCTTTTAAAATATTTTTATATAATATACAATAAAGTTGCATCAGGGATGAATTTGTTCCATCGAGTTTTGCAATACTAGCAGTGATGCATTTCAACAAATAGAAATATAGCAATGAAATTGCAAAGTTATTTATTTACTGTCTTACACAGAGCCTATAAAATAGTACCTACGGGCTTCTTATTTTGAGCCATAATTGGATCAGGCATATTAGTTTCCAGTGGGTGTTTGGAAAAGATTCCCATACATACCAGCTTTAGTTAGAGTGCCAGGAAAAGGAAAGTATGTTGTTGTTCTTATCGTGTTACAGAAAGGATAGTTGTACTCCCAACACTTTTTTTTGTTTCTGGTGGCAGTATGCAGAGTGGGAGAAAAGGCTGGCAAGCCTAACATTGGTATCAGGCAAATTGGTTGAAACTATTGTAAAGAATAGAATTATCAGACACATAGATGAATACGATTTGTTGAGGAAAAGTCAACATGGCTTTTGTAAATCAAAATTATGCCTCACTAATCTATTAGAATTCTTTCAGGGAGTCAACGAGCATATAGGCGAGGGTGATCCAGTGGATGTAGTGTACTTAGATTTTCAGAAAGCCTTTGACGAGGTCCCTCACCAAAGGCTCTTAAGCAAAGTAATGTCCTGGGATAAGAGAGAAGATCTTCTCCTGGATCAGTAACTGGTTAAAAGATAGGAAAGAGAGGGTAGGAATAAATTATCATTTTTCAGAATGGAGAGAGGTAAATAGTGGTGTCCGGCAGGGGTCTGTACTGGAAGCAGTAATGTTCAACATATTCATAAATGATCTGGAAAAAGGGGTAAACAGTGAGCTGGCAAAATTTGCAGATATAAAAGCACTCAAGATACTTAAGTCCAAAGCAGATTGTGAAGAGTTACAAAAGGATCTCACAAAACTGGATGTCTGAGCAACAAAATGGCAGATGAAATTCAGTATTGTTAAATGCAATGTAATGTTGATAAATGCAAAACATAATCCCAACTATATATATAAAATGAGGGGGTCTAAGTTAGCTGTTACCACTCAAGAAAGAGATCTTGAAGTCATTGTGGATAGTGCTCTGAAAACATCTACACAATGTGCAGCAGCAGCAGTCAAAAAACCTAACAATGTTAGGAATCAGTAGGAAAGGGATAGATAATACAGAAAATATCATTGCCTCTTCATAAAATCCATGGTATGCCCACATCTTGAATACTGCATGCAGACCTGCTTGCCACATCTCAAAAAAGATATATTGGAATTGGAAAGGGCAACTAAAATGATTAGGGGTCTGGAAAAGCTTCCATATGAGGAGATATTAATAGTCTTTTCAGTGTAGAAAAAAGACGACTAAGGGGCGATATGATAGAGGTCTATAAAATCATGACTAGTGTGAAGAAGGTAAATAAGGAAGTGTTATTTACTTCTCATAACACAGAAACTAGGGGTCACCAAATGAAGTTAATCGGCAGTAGGCTTAAAATGAACAAAAGGAATTATTTATTTACACAATGCACAGTCAACCTGTGGAACTCCTTGCCAGAAGATGTTCTGAAGGTCAAGACAATAACGGGGTTAAAAAAATAACTCAAAGTTCATGGAGAATAAATCCATCCATGGCTATTAGCCAGGATAAGCAGAGATTGTTGTTTGCCAGAGGCTGGGAATGGCTGACAGGATGGATCACTTGATTACCTGTTGTGTTCATTCCCTCTGAAGCACTGGCATTAGTCAATGTTGGAGGACAGGATACTAGGCTAGATGGATCACTGGTCTGACCCAGTTGGTCATTCTTATTTTCTTATGAGGAAGGAGAGGAATAAATAGAAACCAGCTTGTCATACATTTACTATACTTAAATGTACAGTTTGCTCCTGCCTAATTGGATTCTGACCTGGTATCTTTTGTGGGGATGCTGTTGGTGTGCTTTCCACCAGGTGTTCCTTTTTCCAGGGAAGAATCTTCCAATGCAAGGCAGGAGCCTGTCTGTGAACCCTTTAACTTCTGCATAACCAGGAAGTGAAATAATGAGTTTGAGGTTCAAAGATAGCATTGAAATGCTCCACCACTGCAGGGGAAGCAGCCAAGGATTAAAAAGAAACTGCTTCAAAATGAAATTACATTACATTCCAAATAAATGTTTTAATCTAAACATGGATTTTATTTAACAACTGAGTTCCCACTAAAGGCCTTTTTTTTCCATCAGGGAAGATCCCTTCTGCCCAAATAAACCCACTGGCTTGAAATCTGGACAAGGACAAAATTGCATAAAATATATTTCTGAGAGACACTTTCTCAAAAGAATAATGCTGTTCTTGACTGCAAACCATCCTTTATGGAAAAGGCTTTTAGAATTTAAAACCCATAATAAATTTTATAGAGTTGTAAAAACCAAGCTATTAAATTCGATCTCAAGGATAATATTGTCTAAGTTCTATAGGCTACTGAAAAAATGTGTGGAAAGGATCTTATTTGTTAAATTCTATTGGTTTTTGCAGTACTTCCTATAGAACTCAATTGGTCTCATTCCTATAATATTCTGAAGAACATTTGCATGAAGTCTCACTGAAGCCATGAGCCAGACTTTTATGTCTTGCAGAACAGGTATCTTAACACCACCGTTTATTTTTGACAATGTGTTACTTTGTAGCGATTATCCATCCGAAAGCCTGAAGACTCAAAAGCCAAACAAAAGAAAGAAGGAGATAATGTGAGAGAGAGGATCATCAGACGAGCAGCTTTAGAGTTTGAAGACGGCATGTACGGTATCCTCCAGTTATGTTGTAGGTTAAAGAAACGGTATTTGCTGTGGTGATAAACTAGCAGCCGCAGCTGTTATTCCTGGCACAAGTTTGTTACCATCTTCACCATCTAATCTAGCACCTGTGGTTCTGTTATTCTATTAACACCCTATTGAAATAGAAGGCACACAGAATGACATGTTCTACCTGGCTATAACTGGAATGTTCACTGGCAGTCAAGTGATGAATTGATATTTCTTGAAAAAGTGTAAGCACCACCTGTATTAAATGAAGCTTGCTTGGACAGTTCGGTTAATGGGTTAGCATCTGAGAGATGGCAACTAGGCAGCCCAAATGACAGAATAATTCAGCACAACTTCTGAGGTGTATATTTGAAAAGCAGAAGAGTTCATAAAGGAAGGGTTTTGATCACAGCATAAATATAATTTTGTTTGACTCATTTGCAGTAATTATATTTTAGTTCTACCTTGACCAGTTTACTTCAGCTAATCTGGGCATAGGAATTCCACTGCTGGCCAGCAACTTCATCAGTCCAAACATTTCCGTTCACCTACAGAGTGAAAATGGGGTCCTGGGCTTGGTAAGTTAGAGCTGGTGAAGGTTTATATAATCTTAAATTGATTTGTTGTTTTTCCCCAAGATGGTTACACTTGGAGCCCAAAGAGCTGCCATACGGCAAGGTGCTGAGCGTTCTTGTTTAAGCCCAGGAATGCACTGAAGCACATACGTACTTCAGAGATATGTCATCATCCCATTGAGGTTATGGGACTAGTGACAAGTTTAAAGTGAAGTTTAGGTAAAGGGCTTTGTTGGATTGGTGCCATAATGCTCAGTACCTTATAGGATCAAGCTCTATACAAGGTTTTTTTTGGTTAGTATAAAATGATGTATTGTGGCTAACATAATATGTACATACATTTTACTATAGTGATGTATTATTAATTTGAACCTGATTGCTTGCAGCTTTAAGAAATTCTGTAGCTTCAAGGGAAACTGCATACAGTGCATTCATTTAATAGTTATTATAGCCTCTAGTAATGTGTTCACCAGCCACTTTTAGTTCATGGACTAGTGTCAGTGTGCACACCAAATAAAAGTGGTGTACCAGAGAAAAATCCAAATGCATGATGTATTTCTTTTGAGTCACACACACTAGTATTAATAAAGAAAACATATTGTGCTATTCTGGATGGTCGGTAAATATTGACTGTGTTTTGTTGTCAGGGTCCTTATCCACTTGAAAATGAGGTAGATCCAGACCTGATTAATGCAGGTAAAATCATTAACAAACTTAACTTCTGGAAATTGTTTGTTCATAACTGATTTAAGATACTTTATTTGTTTCAGTACCAAATCCAGAACCCTAGTGCAGTGTTACTTGTAAATATTTATGTTGTTCTGCCTTTTTAAATACTGACATATTTTCCGTGTCAATGAGTTTTGATCCTTAGTGACCATTAATACACTAGCTTGTCAGCATGTGCATCACAGCATTTTAGTAACCGCTACTGACAGTTAAAGTAGGCTGGGTTTTTTTTGTTTTAAACTCAAGCAGTAGAGGCTTCTTTTCTGAAGTAAAAGATTCTTAACATAGTCCCCAATTCTGCATGTAGACTTGGACTCTGATGTCTATATGCATGTGGATTTGCTTCCACTATTGTTCCTGGATTGTCTGAAAGTGCTAGGAATTGAATCATGTCTCAGGCACATTGGGAAATGAGACTCTGCATTGCCACAGGCCCACCCTAGTGGATCCCTGCACAGAATCCAGTCTATAGAGCTGATATTTTAGAAAGCTCAATCCTTAATATAGATTTTTTTTTCCTTTAGCAGATCATGTTAGCTAGTACAACTAAACTAAATAGCCAAATGAGATAAAGCATGGACATTTAACCCAGTTTATAATTTTAATTTAGCTGTACACTCCAGTGACTGCTCGCTGACTTGTAAAAATATTTGCTGCCTGGCTTAACTAATTGATTCTATTATCATAGTGGTGTTCTTCTCACTTCGAATAGTGCCATCTTTGCAGTGTTACTTGTGAATTATTTCAGCACCTACCAGAATTTCACCAACTGCTGGTTGTTGAAATACTTTGTGGGGAGATTTTCTAAGGCACAAATGGGAGTTAAGTGCCTGAGTGCCTTTGAAAATCTTTTTTGTATGTGAGCACTCAAATTAACTCTTGAGATTAATTTTAATTGGTTTTATTTTTATTAGATGGGGTAAAAATTGTTCTCTATAAATAATTTATCCTAAACTGACAATGATCATCTGGTATGTGAAGTATTCATTCAGAAACATTTGGTAGCTGCGATGCCTATGTGTGTGAATAAGGCAAGGAACTTGGCAAGATGGAGAAAGGGATTGGATATTTATATGGGTATGAGACTTATAATGAATTATAACAAATTTTACAAGGGATGTTAAAGCTCATGCTTCAGGACTTAAACCAGTCTCTGACTATTTAAGACTAGGATGAGACCCAATGTAAGGAGCAGATTATCCCATGTTTGCCTACTGTTGGGTTTCTTACATTGTCTTTCAAAGCATCTGCTGCTGGTTACTGTCAGAGAGGTAGGCATTTTAAATACACGTGGTGTACATTTTAAAATAGTGGCTACATTATTACTGGTAAAATGTTCAAAAGTACCTAAATCCCATTGCTTTACAATGGGATTTAGGCTCCTCTAGGCACATTTGAATATAGGGCTTAGACGCGTTTGAATATTTTTACTTAAATTTAAATCATTTTATGAATGTAACTAAATACTGTCAAATTCAAGTCAATGGGAAATTCCCAATTTTCTTTTTTTTTAAATAAAATTTGTCTAAATTTGTGACATAAGCAAAGTAAGGTCTGTTTCTGCAATTTTTTTAATGTGTCAAACTTAATTATTTTTAACTCTTGATTAATCCTGCTACAACAATATGTATTTGAAACTAAAATAATGTGGCCAGTTTGCAAAATGTTTGCCTCATCTGGAATTTATTTTATTGTGATTAAAGAGAGCGCTTTTCTTCTTGTGGCATAAATGACTAAACTTTAATACATGCTGAGAGGGTCTTTTCTCAGCAGTTGATGAGGAGGACATGGACAAAAAGAAGGCAATGAGAACACGTGCATGATGAAAAATCGAATTTACTTTTGGAATAAAGGTGGGATCTGTTCTCAAAACCACCTTATTTTTATGAAAGATGCAGCAGGATGGATCAACCAACAAAGCTCCCAACACTCACCTCAGCAGGAACGGTGTCATAGTGATCAAAAAGGTCATTTTGATAGTCCAGTAATACCATGGAGCTGATTTCATAGGTTCAAAGCATCTGTGTTAAGGCATTGAGCACAACGTTCAAATCCCAAGCCGGAGCTCTATGCACCTTAGGAGGACACAATAGCTGAACTTCTCCAATTAAGCAATATATGTCCTTATGGTGAGAAATGAATAAACTCAAATTGCAGACAATGCAGAAAGGTTTACCTTCAATGTACCAGCCTGCAACCTGATATCAAGTTCATCTTGCAAAAACTCCAGAATGTGAGACACTCTGACTACGGGGGGCTGCATATGGCTCCACTCACATCAGGCTTTGAATTTTAGACCAGATCCTTGTCAGCCCTGGTTGTTGGTTTTTCTCCTAGATGCTAACAGAGATTCAATGAGGCCAGCAGAGTAATCTTTTTGTTCTGGAATCTTCATTTCAAATGCCAACCCGCCAAGTTTACCTTTATTGGAGCCTGGTGAAGAACTGCACGTTAGGACAACAAATCTGGCTTTGGATTCAAAAACAATGGTGGCCCTGCTCACAAGGAAACCAAGGGCCCCTGGGCCAATGAGGCACCATTAAGATCACTTCCACTTCCTCCTTTCTGATTTTCTATATTACCCTCGTGATGACAGACACAGAGGGAAAAGCATGGCCATTTGAGCAACGGAGAATCTGTGCTGAGGGCTCTTGGCTTGGTTCTCATTTTCTTCCAAATTACTGGTGAGTCCTCTGGTTTGTCTTGGATGCAGAAAGAACTAGCATTGGAACTTTTGAAATTTGTGATGATCAACTGGAAGGATTAGTTGTGACGTCTCCATTCCTCCTGATCGATTTTACTTCTGCTCACAGTCAGCCTTGCATTGTGGTGTTCTTAATATTCAAGGATCTGATAGACAGTAGATGGGCCTCAACCACTGCATCAGTGATGCTGCTTCCTTTTGTAGATCCCTTTACCTCATGCCTTCTGATGGGCTACATACATTGACATATTATCTGTCCTCAGAACATGATGGTTCAGCAACACTGGGGCCAGTTATCGAAGAGCATGCTTTTTTGCCCCCAGCTCTAAAAACTTAGTTATTTTTCTAGAATGAACATGTCCTTTCAGCCACTGACTTCTCAGAGAACGCCCGAGTCTCTCTGGACTCATCCACCAGTCGAGGGATTTCAATGTACCTGACTGGAATGTTCACTTTCCAAGGTGGAAAAATCAGAACATGGTGGGAAAGAGACAGCAAGAAACTTTGGAGAGTCCTCATGCATTCTTGTCTAAGGCACTATCCCTGTGCGTGACACAGTCATCTCCAGACTACTCTTTAGGTGCCTACTGATATCCTAGGCCATCTCCTCAGGAAGACTGGTCTCTTCCCTTTCAGGGCTGAGACTTCTTCCGTTTGCTTTTTCTGTAGTCTCATCTTCTCTACTTAAAGGAGTAGCCACACACACAAAAAGTTGTAATAAGGTCAGCTGTCGCTTTTCCTGGATTTTGAGTTAGAATGGTTCTGTATGGTCTCTTTTGATTTATCTGAGGATTCCACGACTACTTTGTCTAACAGCTCCCTATATAACTGACTTCCTGAATATTTCAAAGCCACTAACATGATTTTGGCCTGCATATCACCCTTCCAAGCGTGTGACCAGAGGTGCCATCAGGTCATACTAGAGGCCATGGTATGTGCTGAAAACATCAACGCAATCCCTGGTTGCATTGACTGTGAATGTTGAAATCATTAAGATTTTCTTGAACTCCAAACCTAACTCCAATGATTTCTTGGCCTTTTTTTATGGTAGTCTGGCTGCCAAATGGCTAGTCTAGGCCAATCCTGCTCTCATAAAATATATCGCAGCCGAAGGCCTCAGAGGAAGAGGCAGCCTCTTCAGCGTTTTTTTATTTTCTCACTTGCAGCAAGTGTTTGATTCCCCTGCCTTGCCAATAGCTCCAGGAGGCAGAACAGAACTGAGGGGACCTCTGGAAGGAAGGGACTGGTTCATCATTAGCCATCTAATCAGCTTTAATTCTGCCATCTACAGTTACAGACAAGTGATGATCCACAATGAGATCTGTGGACCTCTCTCTCAGAGAATGTTACAATGAAGTAAACTACAATAGTAAAAACAATGTGACTCATCTTTCCTTTGCTTTAGCTCTTTCTTCTCTTCACTCCAGTTTTTGCTTTTCTCTTACAGTGTTTTGCTTTTTATTCCCCCTATTTCTCAGTGTCTTTTCCCTCAGTTTATTTTTTTTTCAACACTATTTAATTATGCTTCTCCCTTTATTGTGTCTGATCCCTTACTCCCTGTTGGTACAATCATTCTTTCTTCCCCATGGCTCCTCTAGGCCTCTTAGCATTTGCTATCAATCTCTGTTCCCTTCAATTTCTCATCCCTTGCTCCATCTATTCATCATCCCTTCAATCAGCTTACAACCATGGTCCCCTACTCCACACACCCCCTAGGTGAGGCAGGAAAACTAATATTGCTCGTGCTTCACTGGAAGTGTTCCTGGGAGGCAGGAACAAGGCCCACGCCTAGGTCCAGGGTAAGATCCTTCAGGCCTTCCATGTGATTAGTCACCTGGCTGCTGGATAAGACTTTGTGTGCTCCCTTCGCTAGACCAGGAGAAGCTCAGAGATTGGCAGCTTAGCACATTCATTTTCTTGTGCATGTACCTTGGAGACAAGGGAGTGAACCAACCCTGTCACCCATTGAAAGGATATTCCAAGTCTGACCTTTTTTTAACCTTTTTTGTTTTCTCCAGATACTCTTTCTTTCTGCTACAAAGTGCCCTGCATTTTTTCCATAAATACAATTAAAAGCTAAATCCAGTGGAGTTTTTCATGACCATAACATCAGCTCCCACTGCCCTTATCTTTGAATAGAGTCACCTAGTGCTTCTTACTCCAGTTTATGCTACATATACTTTCTGCCACTCATGCTACGCTGTGATGCATTCTGATTGATTTTGGTGTCAGTTTGACTCAGCTGCCACTCTAATTCAGCTCCTCCCCATTCCCTCAAACCAATTTTACAGAATAATCCCCTCCTCCCAGAATTCTAAAAAACGTAACATCAATAAAATATCGACAGATTTTGACATGATGAAGATCCCTTCCTGTTGGATTTTCTTAAAGGACCCCGGTTCTGTAAGTGTAACAGCCTGTTTCTTTTACAGGTAAAGAGACAGTCACCGTTCTTCCAGGTGCCTCCTATTTCTCTAGTGATGAATCATTTGCAATGATTAGAGGGTATGTAATGGAACTCTTAATGTGTCAGAATGCTGAAAAGAATAGGATGAGTCACTCACTAAAGTCATTAGAAATGGTCTAAAATATGACTATTATTTAACGACCTGTAGAACTGCTTTTTAGTCACTTTCTGAGAATCTAATCTCTGTTTGCAGTCTGTATATTATCTTTACTCCGTTTGTGTCTGCAGTCCTCCTTAATGTAAATTCATCATCTGCACCTGTTTGTTGTTTGTTTTTGGAGAGGAGGTTGGATACAAAGAAACACTAAACCATAATGGCTCTGAAAAGGCATTAGTGCTAGTAAATGTGTGAAGGAGTGTGTTTTAAAATGTGTGTTCAGAGCTGATTTACTGTGGAAGCAGTTAACCAAAACCAGACAAAAATAATGTTTCTGAGGCTTAGTAGGCAGAGAGAAATCCACATCAGTGCTTTGTGTAGGGGGGAAAAAGTACATGTGTAAAGACAAACTGCTCATTTCCTCTGTTGTTTACCACCATTTTTAGGAGTTTTATATTGATATATTAAGACCGTGAACAAATAACTTGTAAGGATTTGTGGGCCATTCTTTTAATACAGTATGCTAATTGCACACTTTTTTTTTTTTTTTAACCAGAGGTCATGTCGATTTGACAATGCTTGGAGCAATGCAGGTGTCTAAATATGGTGATCTGGCCAATTGGATGATTCCTGTAAGTAAACATTTGTACCCTCAGTGCACTTAATTTAGAACAATAGAAATATATATTTTTTAGCTTATTTAATAAAAGTTGTGTTTTGAAACTGCAGTTTCTAAACGGATAGCAGAGAAGGAGAGAGATTGAGACAAGGCAGAAAAGACTAAATGAAGAACAATCACAGGTGCCTAATTTTATTTATTTAGTTAGTTATCTTTAATAAGTATTGAAAAACCAGAGATTTAGGGAGCTTTGGAGACGTTTGATAGTGGAACCTTTGCACCAGATATACCATTTGTGTTCAACATCTAGAGTTCATGGAGACTCTCAATGTGAAGATGTAGACTGTTTCTTTAAATCTCTGGCAAGAAGTCAGGCATAAAGGAAAGAATTTAGGCATAAACTCTGCTGTGAAGCAGAGAAAATGAGAGAATGTGTGCAGCTTTAAGATTGATACTGTTTTCCTTCAATATTGCCAATGCCAAGCATTCAAAAATCGTAAGTCAGATCCTGCAAAATTGAATTTGTCATAAATAATGAGATTTTAAAAATTATAATTTTGGGGTCTTATTTGCCTCCTAGTTTTTGTGCCATTCGGTTTTATATTTTCAAACTTTTCTCTGAGTTTCCTATAGTTCAGGGATTTTTGCATACATTTTCAGTAGCTCTCAACACGTCAATACCAGGGGGAGCAAAGAATTTCAAACAAAAGCGAGATGATATAGGGCTTGAAGTTGATAGGAAAGAAGACAACTGTTCAACCAACAACCAAAGTAAATTCCTCTTCTAGGGAAATTGGAGATTCTGAGATGTTCTAAGATTTTCCTAGCTGAGAAAATGAATTTGGACACATTTTGGTAAGGGGCTGTGAGGAGCATCAGAAGGTTACAGCAGTATATGTTAAGGTCACTGGTTCTTATTGCATAGAAGTGAAGCTTTGGGTGAGGATTCTTTTCTGTGACCACACTGAAGTGTGCCAAATGGGTAGCACATTACATATAGGCATTTGCTTCTATAAAAGTGGGATTTTTGGAGGCAAACTGATGTCCCAAAATATTGAGACCAGTTGAAAATCTGGTCTTCGGTGCATTAGAAAAACAACGTAGCTGTTACTCTTGGACCTGATCCAAGCTAATGGAAGTGAGTGGAGAAACTCCTATTTATTTCAGTGGGCTTTGTATGAGACCTCGAGTGAGCTGTTACACTAATAGTAAAGAATAGACAAAATATAACATGAAGGGAATCCTTCCTTTCGACTTCCCAGGATGTTGTGGCTTCTCCATGTTTGTCTTGTAGGCCTCAAACCTGCAAGGATATATGCGCGAGTTTAAGTTTAAATACCTATGTAATCTCATTGACTTCACCAGTACTGCTCAGATCTTTGTAGGATCAAGAACTTAGACTGTAAATATTTAGAGCAGGAACTCACTTCATTTTGTGTCAGTGCCCAAGCCCACTAGCAACACACACAGAAGACGTAATACAGCTACTTAGGACAGGTCTACGCAAAAGACCTATGTTGGTAACTGTCTCTGAGGAAAAATCCACATCTCCGAGCTTTTCCCATTGTCATAGCTACTGCCTCTGGGGGAGGTGGATTAACTACGCAAACGGAAGCATGTTCACTTCAGTGTTACAGCTTCACAGCTGCGCTGATGCAGTGCCTTAAGTGTATATCTGCCCATTGTTGTAGAGCTGAGAGAAACTCTTTCCCCATTAAGATTGTTCATATTTGAAATGGGATTTTCCTAAGAGCTTGTTTAATCAAGAGCAAAACTTCACTATTTTCACCAGTCACTTTAATTATATTCCACGTTTGTATTTTCCATCATATAGCAGTGCATATACCCCTAGTGTAAATAGATTTAAAAAGAAAAAAAAAGCCTACACCTTTTCCTGCCACAATGATGGTTTTCACCTGCAAAACTCCTCTCTACAAATAATTCTAAGTGAAATTGTGAAAGGTTTCTTTTTGCACAACCAGTGAACTACTTTTACTTTTCCACTGTTTTACTGATGATACTTTACACAGCTCTAGTTGGCTGTGTAGCTGTCAGTCAAGATCAATTTGAATCTCCTTTTTACTGACAGCGAAGTTGTGACTGAAAATGTAGTAGTGGGCGACACTGCCAAATCATCTGTGTTTCCCTGTAGGTTATGGTGTGACCCTTCTGTGCCTAGGGTAGCCACCTGATAATGCCAGGGTCAGGGCAGGCTGTAAAAGGAGAGCAGAGTCTCCCAGCACTGGTTGGTAACACTGAAGTCAAACTTCCCAACCAGCCACAGACAGTGCTTCGGATTCCCCACTCTGGTTATCAAGAAGCCACTATACAAATACACACAGCCCCCTTTACTACATTTCAGTCTCTGGCTCCTGATCAGCCACTAGGTCCAATAGAGAGACCAGTTATTTAAACTCTCTGCTTTTTACCATAAAGGTTCCCTCTGACCCCAAAGGGCCTGCCACAGTACCAGATCAATATAAGTTTGGATCTTACCCAAAATACCACACTGCCAGCCAATCCTTTAGTAACTAAAACTAAAGGTTTATTATAAAAAAAGGAGCAAACAATAAGAGAAATGTTAAAGGATTAAAGCAATCAGATACATACAAATAATTTGAAAGTCCATATAGATCAGATTTCTAGAAGAATTGTGGAATTTGCAGGCTTGTATAGTTCCTCTGGTATACATCCAATACCTGGATGGGTCTCAGTCCTTTGTTTCACAATTTCAGTTGTAGATGAGTTGGTCCAGAGGTAGGTAAGTAGGTGGCTGAAAGCTGAACAGGGCTGAAGACAAAATGGATCCCCATGCCTCAGCCTTTTATGTCCTCTGGCCATTGCCATGCTGCCTGTGAATGTCTTAATAAGCCATTAAAAAGGCTATTGTTCTGCAGCCATCCTGTCTGATGTGTTACCCAGACAGCACTATTTGAAATACTGATATATCAAACATATCCATAACTTCCCTCACACACCTAACACAGGAACACAAACATTATCACCTTACTTAGCACATTATAGCCTTTCTAACACTATCTGTCATATCATATCTCATATGAATCACCATGATTTTGATATACTGATGTCAAACAGTATAATTAATAAATGCCCCCTTTCCTCTCCTCCCCCTCTCCCCTCCCTGCCCCACTCCCCATCCAGCCAGCCAGCGTGACATATGGATCTTTGGCCTTTTCTGCAATCTGTTTGGAAACTTGAGCCATTAGCTGGTGCTAGATTAGGAGCAGGGATTTGTGTGTGTGATGAAATAGCTGTAGCACTAACATGTTTCGAAGTCCTGTTTTCTCTGACTTCCCTTTTATAATTTAGATCATGGCCACATTCATTCTTGGTATAACTCCAATGAAATCAGTGGAATCACAGCAGGGATTAAATTGGGAAAATATCTGTAGAAAAAGCCAAGTGGTGAGATCCATTCAATTGTAGTGTAACCTCCCAAGTGAAGTGGCAGAAGCTGCCACCCTTAAGATATTTAACATAATTTCTTATACTTCCCCTACTTTTATCAGGACCATTCCTTCCCTGGCAGAGGATGGGCTTGATAACATATGTGATCAATCTCCTCCATCTATTATTAACTAGTGTTCTATGAGGATGGAACATTACACCTTTATTTCATGCTTCCAAATTATATGTTAAATTACAAGACATTCTATTTCACATACTTCTACTTTCATTGTTACTGTGGGTAATGGAATGAATTACTAAGTGCCGCAAAGTAAGCAACTAAGTATTAGATAAACAGAAAATATTCAGTCTATTCAATTTGTACATTTCTGAATGTTCACGAAAACTGTGCTATTCATTCCCAATACAATTTGAGCAGCTACCCCAAAATGCATGAAAACAAATGAGACGTAGTAGAAAATATGGCGGGGGAAGATCTGTTAACTCAAGACTGGGGAACCTGCAGTTACCTGAATTCTCATAATTCTCTGAAACCTACAGTTTCCAAATTATGACCTTATTTAAATTATAAGTAACAGCCTTAACTTCCTTGCAGGCATCCTCCTTCCAAATGAAGCATATAATGTAGATCAGCTTTCTAGTTCCACCTCCCTCACCTCCAACAAATACACACCTGGAAAGCCCACAGAGCCTTTACAGAGCATAATTACTGCCATAGAGAGGCCTCTGCCTGCTAAAAGGAAGAATGGAGCATACTGTGTTAGCTCCATTCCTCCTTCTACTGCGTGTGAAGCTTTTCTGGCTTATTTTATTTTGGTTTGCTTTTCTTCACAGTGTCGGTGGAGTATTGGGCTCATAATGTGGATAGTTAGGGGCTCTCTCCTAGCCTTTTACTGGGGGAGATGAGAAATCTGACTTTTACAGCTTCCTACAATAAGCAGCATTTTCAGACTAAAAATATTCACTGTCTTTGTCAAAAGACTCCTTGATCCCTGGGTTAGTTCTAGAACGGAATGGCACTTGCAACCATAATGGTGAAGCCATAATCACTGGGTGAGCATGGAAGTTCTGTGTGCAGTTCTTCGAATTATGATTTAATAATCACTGCACAAGATGCACTACGTTTTGGTGGTGCCATGTACAGCTAAATGGAAAGCTTAACCTGATGCTCTCTAGCTTATCATAACGTATATCTTCATAGAGTGCGTGCATTTGAATGCTGCATAGCATTAAGAGGTTGATTTAAATAGCTCTTAAGATGCACGTTCAATTAATTTCACTTTGTAGTTTTAATTCAGTGCCAGCAGTCATTTTGAATTAGTTTTATGGGAAAAGAACTTCATAAAAATTGACTAACTTTCCTTTAGGCATATTTCATATTTCAAATTATTTTTCTGTTGAAAAGAAATATTTAAAATCCTCAGTACAGTTTTTTAAGCATACTAAATTTTAGAAAAGAGATATTGGGTGAAATTTTTTAAGTTCATAAATTACTTATTAGCCCAAATCTCATTTTCAGAAGTGCCTAAGTCTCTTTAAAAAGGCTCCTTTGAAAATGGCATCCGTTGTCTTTTAATTTCATGTTTTGTTGTGGATGGTGAATGGAAAATGGGTGTTTTGCACTTTTGAAAATCAGGCCAACTATTTAAAGGCTAAATATGTATCTGGAAGTTTAATTTAGACATCAATTAAAAAAAAATCTTTGCCATGTATATCTAATAGCATGTACATGCACAATTCAAACAACTTTAACTGTTTGATTATGCATTATTTCTTTTACCCACTCTACTGCCACAAAAATACCATTAATGACTTCCTAGTATTCCTTGCTAAGGTTCCTTCAGTTAGTCTCTCTGAGTAAAATCTAATCTTGCTGTCAGAGATGGCAATATAATTACAGTAATTCTGTAATTGTACCATTTGAGGCCCTGCAGTCACTGAAAAAAAGGACAGCAAGTGTATTCTAAAGCAATTCATCTTTAGCTCAATCCAGCCTAGTTCTTTCCTCCAGTGAGGAAATGGAAAATAAAATAGTGGAAGATGAGTGATTTTCGTTTTGGAAGTAGGCTACTGTATGCTAGTTTCCCTTGTGAACAGCGTATATTGATGTGCAATGTTATCCTTACACTACTTATATAGGCATATAATTATTTTCTTTACAATACATTTTTACCTCAGATTTTTTTTAAAATTGCAATTCAGGACTTCCTGGAAGCCTGCTTATACTGATATTTTTTTCAGATACTACAAAAACATGTAATGCAGATTATATTTTCTTGCTGTTCCTCGTTGTATTCAGCTCAGGTCATCCCTTTACATATGCTATCCATCTGACTTGAATCCTTCACATACACAAGTGATAGCAGCCTTATGGAAGAGGGAAGGGCTGAGGTAGGCCAGGATCTATGGGTACCACTCAGTAGACTGACAGCAGAGCAGAAAACTCTCTGCACAGGTTTCAAGTTCACCTTCTGAGTGCACCACAGGCACCACTCCTTGTGGGCCCCGTACCTCCCACCAGGGATAGCACCATAGCAGAGATAATGTCAGTCCAATCACCATAATGTCAGTCCAATCACCATTACCCTCATTCACAATTTCCTGCGAGATCTAACCCCTTTGCTTAACAAGCATGCTGGAAATAGCAACTGATTTCCATATTTACTCCTCCCCCATCTCTTCCACCATGTCCCACGCGGCCCACTGACTCCAAGCCAGGGTCTCCTTCAAGTTTAGGGATAGGAAGGTAGGGGAATCATGTTGACTCTGCTCCTCTCTGTCTGGTTGGTTTTCTGAGGTTTGTTATCCTTTTCCTTATCTCCACGCCGTGAGGGCCATGGAAGCATCTGGCTCTTGGAAATTAATCAGCATTAATGTCAAATTCCCATTTCTTTCTCCATCCATTTCTTTCTCCATCCAATCTGTTCAAGATCCATCCAGATAGCCACTTAAAAGGCCAGCCTGAACTGTTGACACTGCTGAGTAGTTAAAGCAGTCACTCTGGTTCTTTGATGGCTACGTCCATGGCTAGGTGGAGGTTGTTGTGGTTTAGATGATAGTTTCAAAGTAAAAGCCTTCATAACAGTGTGCAAGAGTTTCTGAAGCAACCCTTTTGTTTAATCCAGAACATGGAGTGAAGTGTATCAATTTAATATGTCTAGATAGTGTCCAGGTGACTGATGTGATAAGCAACTTAAAATGTGTTTATACCTGTAGCACTGAGGCATATGAGTATCAGGGAGCATGGACTATACTAGCTTAGCTCTAAATTTAGTTTCCTCTTATGTAGATGTGTTTTCACTTAAACCCTCCTTGTTTCTTGATCACATATGGAATTATTAGAGCTGTTCCTTCATTTGCTTAATAACCCCTAAACAGCCCAGCTCTTTCCATTGTATCACTTTTGAGTGTTCATTATTCCACTGGCTGGCACAGATACTGCATCATGAGTAATCTGCTCTGCACCATGCAGGCATTCTTAAGAAGTCTTTTGGAGTATATGCAAGTGACCAGGAACCTCAGAGGGAGCAAAAATGCAGGGCATCTTTAAAATATTTGTACAGCATCCGTGACTTCCCAGGGTATCTTTGAATTCAAACTTACCTGAACTGCTGAAAAAGTAGTGCAAAGGAGGGAGAATTCATCTGAGCCCTGTGAACCCTTTGCAGCAGTTATGTTGGTACAAAGGAGTGGGAAAGCAACAGTAAGCCTCTTCCTCCTCCCACATTTGTAAGTATTCCTGGTTTAGGGCAGGCTCAGCTGATTTGAAAATCTTTCATCCTAATCCCAACCTCTGAATGATAAAGAGGGTTCTTTTCATAATGCATGGTGATTAGGGAGAATTTGAACCAGTGCACTAAAATAAATCTTTCCTCTAGATTCCTAAACAAATTTCATTAAAAGTTTACAGTGCTCATTTAAAGAAAAACAACACCCAAAAAAGTACCAACACTGACTGCTATACAAGGTTGTAGAGCGGTATAATAAACTTGAGGGGGTATTTGTATCAGTTGCCAATTTAAAAATAATTTTGGTTTTTCCAGGGAGTTGATTGAAGTGGTTGGTCTCACTACTGCACTTTTTTTAAGTACAATATTTCAGATGAGACTGTTTAATCAAGCTGCAGAGAGTAAACCACTGTACCTACTGCATATTATCCTATTCAGAAGAAAATTAAATTGAAATCAACATTGTAATTTCTATGTTAAGTGAAACAGTGTAGTTCCACCTCTCAACACAATTCCTGTTGTTGCAGGCAGTTTTCAGGGAGAGTAAATATTTATTTTTAAGACAGGCTTCATTTTATGCACAAGGCACTCAAATCATTTCACAAACAATGTTGACTGCAATTAAATCTAGCATTGAGCTTTAAAAGTAACAGAAATCCCTTGTAAATGTGCAGTAATAATATAAGGTATAACAGGAGGCCTAGAGCTTTGTTTTCACTTAGAACAGACCAAGATCTGCTCATTTGCCTTTGGGCTCTAGGGCCCATTTTAGGCACAAAGGAACAAAATTGACTTTCTGAGCAGTCATGTTCTTCTTCCAGTGCTTGCTCATGTCAATTCCAAGTAGGTGTGCCCAGAGGAAGGAGGCCACTCAGTGTTTGCCAATCCTATGGTGTCCCAGTTTCTCAAAGGTCCAGAGAGACTTTTCCCCGTGGTTTGTCACACACTAACTGGGGGAGTTGTAAATAATGACAAGGACAGGTCACTGATTTAGAGTGATCTGGATCACTTGGTTAACTGGGCCAAAATAAACAATATACATTTTAATATTGTTAAATGTAAATGTATGCATTTAGGATCAAAGAATGTAGGCCATCCTTACAGGATAGGGGACTCTATCCTTGGAAGCAATGACTCTGAAAAAGATTAGTGGGTCTGGGTGGATAATCAGCTGAACATGAGCTCCCAGTAGGATGCTGGGGCAAAAGAGCTAATGTGATCTTGGAATGCATAAATGGGAATCTGGAGTAGGAGTAAAGAAGTTTGTTTTACCTCTGTATTTGGCACAGGCGTGACTGCTGCTGGAATACTGTGTCCAGTTCTAGTGGAAGAAGGATGTTGATAAATTGAAGAGGGTTCAGAAAAAGAGTCAAAAGAATGATTAAAGGATTAGAAATGCCTTATAGCGATAGACTGAAGGAGCTCAGTCTACTCAGCAAAAGAAAGAGAAGGTTTAAGGGGTGACTTGATTACAGTCTATAATTATCTACATGGGGAACAAATATTTAATGATGGGTTCTTCAATCTAGTAGAGGGAGATATAATGCAATCCAGTGGCTGGAAGGTGAAGCTAGACAAATTCAGACTCCGAATAAGGCATAAAATGTTAACAGTGGGAGTAATTAACCATTGGAACAATCTACCAAGGGTTGTGGTTGATTCTCCATCACCAACAATTTTTAAATCAAGATTGGATGTTTTTCTAAAAGAAATGCTCTCAGAATTATTCTGGAGAAGTATTGTCACCTGTGTCACAGGAGATCGGACTAGCTGATCACAATGGTCCCGTCTGGCCTATTAATCTGACACAGTTTAAAAGGAATAATGCATATCATAAAAGTAGGAAACGTGTAGCTGAGGAACAAAGAGAAATCTGTGTTGATCCTTATTTATTTATTTATTTACCTATTTCCAAAACAACATAAAGACTTCTGGTTTAAAATAGAGACAGCAGCTTGAGCTGGCCTGGTGCTAAACCCATGGTTTTCAAATCAGCACATGCACAGATTTTCTTGTTGCTAATTTTTAGCTTTCTTTTGTCAGAATAAAAGGAAACTTCTATCAGTTTAGGGATTAACATTATACTTTTATAATACGGCCTAAAATTGTTACGCCACGTGAACCAAATTAATCTCTCTGGAATGTCAGAACCCCAGTTCAGTAAAGGACTTAAGCGGTGAAGTCACTGGGACTATTTTGTATATAAAGTTAAGCACATGCCACTGAAGGCAGTGAGAAAACTGGCATGCTTAAAGTAATTGTGTGCTTAAATCCTTTGCTGAAGTGGAACCTATCTCCTTGGTCTTCAGTTGAGTTATACCAAAGATGACTGACTGTGTGTTTTGATCCATGACTTCCTTCCTACCCAGAGGGGGGCAGCAGAATATAACGGGTTGCATGTTTCTCTACAACATTGTTCTGTCAATGGCAGTGACAATGATATACGGTGCTTTTTTTGCATAGAAAACTAGTAAACATGGTGTCTTTCTGAAATGATTTGATCTCAAAGAGGCAAAATGTTGATCTCACTTTCAGCTGGTTTCCATTGTAGTCAATATGATGAGGCCTTTGACTCTCCTTTTTAAAATTCTATTGTAGGGTAAGATGGTGAAAGGAATGGGTGGTGCTATGGACTTAGTGTCTAGTGCCGAAACCAAAGTAGTTGTCACCATGGAGCACTCAGCCAAGGTAAAGTTTTATTTCTGCCTTCTAGATTAGATCTAAATAAATATTTTGCACATAACAAAAAGTTGCTTTATCTTCATTGGGGTGATTTTTGAGAGTGTTGCTGTTAAATATAATAGAAGTACTTAATGGGGTTAGTACACTTATTTGTTTCTTGGATGCAAATCTTTGACTTAATTTAGTGTTTTAAAATCACACATGTTCTTGAATGATTTAATGCAATTTTAATGTCTGTACCAAGTGCTGGGTTTACAGCAGATGCTATAGATGGCACTTGTTCTTTACCTTACACCCAACCGAAAAAATGACATTTTCCGTGGATAATTCATTTCGCTGTGAGGAAAAGAAATTTGCCATTGAAATTGTTGTGCAAATTGATAGTGATGGCTCAATGTAACAATCCTTATCTTCATGATTTCATACAGTCTGCTTTATACTGCTCCATCACAGATAGTAAATTAGAGACTTTTATTTTTGGTAAACAATGAACACTGAGATTCTAGAGCAACAGTTCTCAAATGCAACCACCGTGGCCAGCATGCGGCCACCAGGGGGTTTCTGTGCAGCCATGAGCAGCTGGGAGGGAGGGCACCTGACCACAAGCTGGGACTTATTGGGAGCAGCCCCCACAGGGTGAATAACCCCCAGCCCTTGGCTCCCAGAAGCATGTTCCACTGCCGGAACGCAGTGCCAAGGTAAGTGACCCCACCCCACGTGTCTGCCGTGGGGTCCGCACCCCTTCCTGCCAGCCACTGGGATCCGCCTCCCAACACCCTCCCCCTAACTGCACCAGTGTCTCGGGTCCTGACTCCCACTCCCTTCCCTCCCTGCTGTTTTGGCTTATTGATTTGATTTTTTCCTAATGTTAACTGAGTATATTAGGAAAAAGTGTCAGTGCAGCCACCAGGAAGAATTGTTGGCTGCACTCTGAGGCCACCAAAAAAAAAGTTGCGAGAACCATTGCTCTAGAGGAAATAATCCAGGGGTCTGCGCTTTGGGAAATATTACAATATCAGCTGGAAACTTCCATTGCATAGGAGAGTTACACACTGTTTTTTAACTGCTAAAATTGAAAATTACCTTTTTAAATTCACAGTTGAACTAAATTTATAGATACTGGTAGAATATAGAAGGAAAAAGCAAAGTATGGTAAAACATGGGGATTTTTCCCCCAGTGTGGTGTTGGAGGTTTTCTTTATTTCCTTCCTTGGAAGCAGTAGGGGTGGCCGCAGCTGCAGATAAGATATTGGATGGTGTGTGCCAGGGTTCTGAGGTGACACTGAGCATTCTCTCACTCAAGTGCTTGCCTGGCTAGTTCTTGCTCACATGCTCAGGTCTAACTGATCATCATACATGGGGTCAGGAAAGAATTTTCCTCTATGTCAGATTGGCAGTGACCTTGAGGGTTTTTCACCTTTCTTTGCAGGGCCTTGAGCACTGTTGCACCTTTGTCCCTCAATTTCTCTGCCTGAGGCACATGGTAGTCTAGTCTTCTGTGGACTGTAATACTTTGGTCTATTTTCCATTGCTGGATTAGTGTGTGGATGCTAGGTGGTGTTGATAGCTTATGATATGCAGGACATCAGACTAGATGATCTGGTGGTCTCTTCAGGCATTAAGCTCTATGACAAAATAACAATGGTGGTTTTAATGTAAACTAACAAGGAACTGGAAAATGGTTTATAGACTCTTTCAACATTTCATACACAATAAAGGATAGTAGTTAATGAAAGCCATCATCACCATATGGCAGTTGAAAGGTCTGTGTGGAATGACTTGGAGCTCTCATTCCGTCACTAGGGGTTGTTCCTCAGAGGATGGTTGGAGAGGATGGTTGCCTAAGTATTGTGGGGAATTGCCATTGCCCTCATTGCCTCGGTCCTTTGGATAAAGGATTTCAGTCTCTAGAATTGGCAATCTAGCACCTCTAACACTAATTAAAAAAAGAAAATTGTATCAAACTTTGCAAGCTCTACAGGGTTATTATATAAGTTCTAAAACTAGTACAGTATAAAATAAGCAGCTAAATGGTACCATTACTTCTATTCAAGTCACAGGGGATAAAAGACCAAATCTTCTGTTGGTATAAATTAATGTTTCTCCCTTGAGGTTAATAGAGCTGTGTTAATTTATACTGGCAGAAAAATTGGACCAAACTCTCCCAGTTGCCTTTACCTGTGAGCACCTCACATATGAGAGTTCTGTGCTTAGAGTGTTCGTAATATTGAGTCTTACATTTAGTAGCATGTATTTAGGGGATTAATTAAGCTTAAATTAATTTACCAAATCAAAGGTGGTTTCTTATATATTTTGCTAGGGAAGTCTTCTAAAATAATAGATTCTTGGCACTTAAATTAAGGTGTTGCTCTTTCTCATCGTACCAGCAAAAATGACTTCCGAGTCCAACATCCCTTTCATTTTTCCCATCAGGGTCCATTTTGAAAAAGACTTACAAATCACGCACTCTGCACAGATATGGTGCTACCTAAGGTAAAAAAGGCACTTACTGTGTTTCCTATTCAGTGGAATATCTGTACTGCACAGTGGGCAGGTTTATAAACCTTGACATTTTCATTCAGCCATAGGGCTGATAGCTCTGGATTTTGAGACAGCTAAGTCACAAAAGTTTAACTCTGTTTGTTTGTTTGTGTTGCCAGTGGGTGAACAAGAAATATGTGTATTTGGAAAAATTAAGAAAAACCAAGTATGGCAACCAAATAAACTATGTAACCATAGAGAGATAACAGTAGCTGGGAGAACACTGAAGTTGCTCTGTCTTATTGCCATGGAGCAACACTGAAGTTGCTCTGTCTTATTGCCAGTGAGAAGGAGCTGAGTGGCATCTGGGGTTGGTCTTCCCTTGGGAGCAGGGTGACACAGAGGCATGCAAGATGCATGCACAGCCCCAGTGGACACTGCTGGTGAAAAGATTCCCTTCTCCAGTGCATGCATGCCAGGAGTGGGATACCACATGTACAGAGATACTCAAAGAAAACTCTTAGGGAAGTAGGCTAGGTAATCCAATTAGTCTGTTAAAAAAATTCTATGTTTCTACAACTGTAGCCAGCCTTTTGAATATCTGAGACAGCGATACTTCTATCTCCCCCCCCCATATATGTTTTTTGCTTGTAAAGATGAGGAAGGCAATCCTGCTAGGGAGTGAAGTTTTATTTATCCACCAAACAAACAGTGCAGGCAATGTTAGGCAGTTTCGGGCAATGTGCACTACCCTTGACCAGGAGTAATGGACTTTTACTGAGAACGGTAAAACTATTTATATAGTAGTGTTGTAATGGTGCCTTTTGTGAAGTAGGAATTGGAGTGAGGCTTCCAGTGTAGACCACTGAACAAAAAGATGGTAACTAATCTCAGGCTATGTCTACACTGACAACGGCAAAGTCGCCGCCATCAAATTGACTTGTCTGGATCGACTGAGTGGTCATTGAAGACCTGCTCGGTTGATCTAGAGGTCGATGTTGTTAATCCACCCTCGCAAGTAGCATAGTGCTGCGTCGATGGGAACGCGGTTCCTGTCAACACAGTGCAGTGAAGGTGGCACGCAGAAGAGAACTACAGCAGTTGACGGGAGTTATGCAAGTTCTTTGTGTAGTTTACGTAACTCCTGTCGACTGCCACCGAATCGCTGAGGTAAGTGTAGACCAGGCCTAAGCCACTCTGAACCGGAGGTCGGACTGACACAGTTGGCTGAGAGCTGAAAAGTTCATCCCATTACCCTATGTCATCTGCTCCTTCATTGTGAACAGTTCTAATTTTGATGCATCATGGTAGATTAATGCTCTCATTATTTCTTGAGTACATTTGCTATCCAATAACAAAATGTATTACTCAACTAAAACATTTTTAATACAGGTTGGACTAGATTTAGGAATTGGGGGGGGCCTTCACTCTTCTTTTACCCAATCAAGCCTCCTTAAACTTAAATGGTAATAGATCCCACCTTCCCATTTCAGTTCCCAGTCTTGTAGGGCCCTCCAGGTATGAATGGGGTGTGTGGATTCCAAAAGCCAGCTCAAACATTAAGCGACAATAAAATAATCTTCAGCTGAACTATTCAAGGAGCTGAAATGTATTCGTCCTCAGTGACCCTGAGGACATTCTTCAAGCTTTCACCTCTGCAAGACCGTACATTTCAATCTCCACAGGACACCAAGAGGAGATATTACATGACTAAAAGATGTACTTGCTGTGTTACTGAAAATTTTTTAAATAATGCAGATCAACCTTGGCTGTTATGAGAACAGAATTCCGGAAGGTCCTTGAGATAGGTGATAAGTCCTAAGTCGATCAGTCGAACGTACTGCTGTCTGGCACAACTCATTATTTTCATTAAGACTGAGTCAGTTTTATCTGAGTAGTTGTTAGATACCAGATGTGGATTTTGCCAACATAATTAGAATGAAGCAATATTTCCTCACAGAATTTTTTTTTCACAACCACACAGCTTGCTCATTTTGTCAGCACCCTGGGATTGACTTTGAGGTATGGCTGCTCAAGCTATTTTAGATTTAAGGAGAACTGACATTTCTAAAGCTCAGAAAATTCATCACTAAGTTCAGCTGATTAATTTAGACTTGCAACGCTCTAGAACTTTGAAATTTATAAAAGAAAACGGATAATTAGATATAAAATGAAAGGAGTATGATATTAGCAGCATGTATGCTTATTACTACATCTGTAAAACACCTACAACTAGCAATCAAAGGACAACGATCTGTCCATTTGATGTTCATTCAGAGCAATTTCTGCCTACATTCATTTAACAGGAAGTCTCATAGTTTAGCTGACACATAGTATCCCTGAAGGAAATTAAATAGATTCCTTTTGATTATATGTGCAAGCTGATGCTCTAAGATAGAAACCATGTGGCTTTCATGTAACACTTTCGGATAATAAAGTTGTATCTAGCTCCTGTCATTTCTGGACTTGGCTGTGTATAGCCCCGGGATAAGGGGTGGGGCTGGGGGTGGATGAAGTCTGTTGGGTTGAAGAGCTGTGCTTGGTTATATGAAAAGCTGTTCTTGGCTGTGTGTACAGCCTCCTTGAGGCTGGAGTTGATTGTGTGTGCAGCAGACTTTCTGTAACTAGTGTGCATAGATAAGCATATTAGACCAATATCATGCCCTCAGTGAACTTCTTTAATTACTTTCCACACTAGAGCTGATTCTTGAAGCCAATAGAATGGGAGGGAGATGGGAATTTTTCTTCGATTTGCTCTTGAGACAGGGTGAGAAATGCCACCGCAGAAGTACTTGGCTGAATAACACTTTCACAAAGAAACGTCATGCATCCCTGATTAGTATTGTCTAGGGATCACTGACAAATCCTGAGCAAATGAGGATGTATGGTCATGCTGTATAGAGGCCCTAAATCACTGGGAGGGTGAGATGAGAACTAAGAATCTCTCCATTTCTGGTGGATATTCTTGCAAACTTTCATCCTTCCAATAAAACAGACTGTAGAATAAAGAGTAGAAGCTAAGAGGCTTGTGGAGCCTGGGTTTCGCATTTGTGGTGTTCTGAGCTCTCATAAATGAGCGAGGCACCTCACAGAGTAAGTGAGCGGGTTCCCTGCAGAGTGTACAAAGGAATGGGTATGGTGGGTTCTCTGCAGTTTCCATGAACTTGCAAGTGCATAACTACTATTTGGGCTGTCACCTTAATAGTAAAGAACTAGATTGTACTTTTAGGCACAGCCCTGAGCAAGAGAAGATACATAAACCACACCACTCCAAGAGGCATTGTTTTCCAGAGAGATTTCTTTGAGATGCAGTTCCCTCCCTGCCTTCCTCTGGTTCCAGCAGTCGATTATGACAGCCCCAGACCAGCTCAGCTGCATTAATTGGCTACAGCTCCACCCATTTCCCATCCATGTGCTCCAGAAGGAGGGAGGCAGTAAACAGAAGTACACTGGGCATAGCGTCTGCATACACACAGACATAGAGGTTCTTTCTTCCTTTCGTTCCTCTGTGTGTCTGTAATCCAAGACATAATCTAGCACAAAGGGTTTGAGATCGTATATAATCTGCCATCGGAAAGGACTCCAGCATTAGAAGTCTGAGTACAGTGTGTGCGTCACACATGCAGAGTGCGCATACCTGTGATGCTTTAAGTGTCTTATTTTCTTCTCCGTATCTGAACTCTGAACAAGAAGTATTGTTTTTTGAAAACTAATGTTTCTGTCTATTGTTAAATGCAGGGCAACGTCCACAAAATCATGGAAAAATGTAATTTGCCACTTACTGGGAAACAATGTGTAAATCGTATCATCACAGAGAAGGTAAAGTACATTTCTTTAGTCCCTTCCCCCCCTAGAAAGTGCCACCAAATCAAATTTAAATTTCGGTTAGTGAAAGCATGAATGACATACAGCATCACTTACCAATGAAGAGGATAGATCCCCTTGGAGGTGGATTCAAGAGTTTGGGTGGTTTCCAGTTTTCCTTTTAAAACTGATCCTTTAGCACCCAACATATTGGGCTGTGTTTTCAAACACATTCTGGTTTCAAATGCCTTCAATAGAGTTAGAGCTCTACAAATAGTGTCTGGTATCAGCCTTTCAGGGGACTACTTGTGAAGTAAGTTACCACTCAGTGTGAGTAAGGGAGGCAGAACTGAGCCCCAAACAGTCAGTTTGCTGCACAGAGTAGTTCAGTGGGTCTGTTCAACAGAGGCTGAAGAAAACTAAGTTATTGTTGCAACCTTCTTTTATTATAAGTGTTTACATTTTGTGGGTGAAGGGTAGTCTCTGTGGGATCCCTCCTTACCATAATAAGTAGCATGCTTCATAGGCAGTCATCTTCGATGCTGCTTTCCCCCAGTGATATATTACTGACTGTTACCTTAAATAAATCTTTCTCCATAAGGTAGAGGAAAACAAATGAAAGGTGACACTTATTTATAAAGTCTTACTGTAGTAACAGGCTACGTCCAAATGTATAGCTGAAAAGGAAATTTGAACAAAGATTGAGGAAAAAACAAGCAACCTATAGAAATTTGCATAAGAACCAGCACTGGTCAGATCCTCTATTTATATGTACACATCTATCATATATTCCTATAAGAAATGGCTCTTCTGTATGTACCAGAATGTCACTTAAATTGAATTGGAAACTCTTAACCATCTCCAAACCTACGTCCTCAAGTAATTGTTTCTTACCCCCAATTTCTGTATTGAGATTTAGGGATCCCTTGAGATTCCTTTGTAATCTGGTAAATCAAATTTATAGCCTGATGTGCTCCAGGGAAGGATAATTAAGGGCAGGTCTACACTGCTGGCAAAATTCAGCAGCAGTTGCCGGGAGTGATGCAAGCTATGCAGAATAGCTTGCATGACTTCCGTTCACTTCGTTACTTCCCTTTAGCACGCCGTCTTCGCTCCGCTGCCCCAACATGAAATGCATTCCTGTTGATGCAGTGCTGCACTGTGCTTTTTTTGGAGGCGGTTTTAATAGATAGACTTCCGGATCGAATAAGCGTGTCTTCGCTGCCGCTCAATCAATACGGAAAAATGGATCTTACGGCGGTGAATTTGCTGCTGTCAGTGTGCACATAGCCTCAGTCTTCAATCTGAGCTTCAGGCCAGTCCTGTGGTGAACCTGCGTCTTCCCTTTTATTCCAAATTAACCCTTCACCTGACTTTTTCAACTGACTTTCTCTGGGAAAGTGTCTAGACAAATTGAGTTTTACTGGTAACTAACATGCAACCAGTATAACTCTCTGGCAGATGCCCATTAAATCTAATATTACCTGTATTTTGCTTTTGTGGAATTACAGAAAGAGCCTTTATTTATTTATTGCTCTGTGCTGTGAGCTGTAGAAGTGGAAAGCAGAAGCCAGAGTGCCAGACAAAGGTTCAGAAGGTGCTATCCTTGCTCTCTTACACAGGCTTTGCCACTTTGTCCCAGGTATTCTGTAAAGAAACAGCACAACTTCTGCTTCATTGGCAGACCTGGATTCCCAAAATAATCAAATGGTACAAAATTGGGTGGTGCAATTGAGAGTGGAGAAAAACACCTACAGACTGTTCAAACAATGGAGTGTATTTCACTTCTGACCTAACATAAAAAAGCAAGCAAGCCATACCTCCATCCTGCCACCAATTGTCACCTACCAAACAAGCATAAATATCCAGCAGGAATTGCCCAATAAAGGGTAGGTCCCAAGCCTGTCAGTTTGTCTGAGAGGGCTGAATTCATTCAAAGAATAACAGGTGCATATTTTTCCAGTATTAACACCCCTCTTTCTTTCCTCTTTCTTTATTACCAGTATTAACACCCCTCTTTCAAGTGCTAATGAATTTTATACTAATATTTACTGGACAGCTATTTAAGAAAATTGACACCTGTGGATAACAGCATAATTTGTTACTGTTCTAATGGAAATGTACATGTTTCAGCTTGCCATTTTTTATGATATGAATAGTAGTCTCATCATTATCTCTTCTTACACTAAAAATTATTGATATTTTATTTGAATCAGGCTGTGTTTGATGTGGACAAGAAAAAAGGACTGACCCTGGTTGAAATCTGGGAAGGACTGTCAGTGGACGAAATCAAGAAAAGCACTGGCTGTGACTTTACCGTAAGTCATTGTAGGAACAAATATAATCATGTTGCAGATAAGCCTGTTTAACAGATAAGAACAGCACACAAACCTTTCATTTGCAATCCCAGTAGCTTTCACCTTTCAAAGTGTGTCTGTGTCGGGGTGGGAGGTGGTACTGAAGTTTAAATTCCATGGATGCATGTCATAAGAGCAGGGAGGGAAGTTGTAGGTTGGCTAAGGTGAGAGCAAGTGAGGGTGTTACGTCTGGGACTGGGAATTGGCTGGGAACAGTAGAAGAACTGGAGAGAAGGACTGGAGTAGCAAGGACAATTGGGGAATGGATTGAAAGGGAGAAAATGCCTTCACTAGAAAGGCGGGTGAATATTTGAGCCTGTTCAATTGGGTGGAAATTAGCTCACCCGGCCCCCTTTTGTATATAGCTTTTTCTTCATTTTCCAGTGCTCAGTTTAAAAGTGCCCCATATGCCTATAATGTTCTCCCTGTATTAATTCATAAGGCCACTACCTTCTCATCCTTCAAATCCCTTCTCAAGAGTCTCACTTCTTCAGCAGTGTGTATCTGAAACTGGCCAATTAACAATGGAAAGACACAACTAATGACGTATATTTAACAAAACAGATGCCATGTATGGTGCATATAACAATTGTACATATGCATGTATTCTTGTGACAAAGGCAGTCTATTTGCTTAATAGTAATAGGAGCCACAGGTCATTCCACCCCTGTGCCATGCTGTTTGGTACCCAAGGGTCTAGAAAAATGACAAAGGCAGCTATGGGGAGAGAGGAAGCGGTCTGGGGAATAGTCTGTGCTGCTCTTCCTTAAGGGCCCAAGATCAGGAGCTCTGTAGAGTGGGTGGGGCAGGGCTCCCCTCTCTCTCAACCCACCAGCACCAGCTGTGGGAAAGAGGGGTGTATACATGCCGCCTCTTCTCTCAGAACCTGGAGACACCAGCAATGGCAACTTGGTACTTGCTGAGCTCTCTGAATCCAGGGAGGACAGGAACGAAGAGGGAAAGGGGTGTACTGGCAGGGAAGCTGATTGAAAGCCACAGTTGGCCTGAGGTAACAATCACAGGCCAACAAGGGCCTCCTGTGCCAAGGAGGGAGAAATTTGACAGAAAGCCTCACTCCCCAATCCCAAAGAGGAGGGCTGGGAAAACCATGAACATAAAGGAAAAATGTATAGAGCAGGAAGGCCAAAACTAAAAATATCCTGAGAGAGGGCTGGGAAAACCCCTGAACCTAAAGAGGAGCTCTTTAAGGGAAGCTTTATAGCAGTGGCTCCCAACCATTTTGGCTCAAGGGTACAACACTGAAGGGCCACCAGTCTGTGCCAGCAGCCCCCTGTGTGCTCCACCAGGGTCCCTAGGCAGTGGCTTCCTTCTGCAGTCGGGGACGGGAGATCAGTGCTCCTCTCCCTCTAGCTCCAGCAGGGATCCTAGAACCTAAGGACCCAGGAGGAGGGGAATGCTGGGCCATCGGTTGGGAACCACTGCTTCATAAGCTAAATAAATTAGATCCAAGAGGAAGGGGAATATTGTTGAAAGACTGTGGAGGCAAGTGATTGATTTCTGAACCCCACTAAAGGGAGCAGAGGAAAGTGTGCCTGCAGGACGTTGCTGTGCCATAATGGGATGCTCTGGAGTGTCCCCCTGCCCCAGTCCTCCTTCCACACCTAGAGAGTGTGCTTGTCCTCTTATTTCTTTCAAGTCGGACAGTGAAGGCAGTAGCTAGTAGACTTTAATAAAACCCCAATGCCTCCAGTGCTACAGTGGAATACACTAATGTGGACAACAACTCCTTGTGGATTCCTTGCTGGGTGGGATTGATAATTGTAAGATTGCAGGGCAGGTATTTTGACTTCATCTGCTTCACTATATGCATCTGTAGGAATACATTTTGCTAAACAGCCCCAAAGTATTGTGTGTGAGTGTTATTGTTTCTATTTTTTTATGAAAAAATAGTCAGCTGATTGAGAGGAATTCTATTTTTAATGTTGAATGACCTGCAACTGGTAGAGTATAACATATTGCTCTAAAAACAACTTGGCTGCATAATTCATTGTCCACATAACACCTTAATGAAGTCACTCTATTAACCTTACTTCTTAACATTTCTCTTTTGAAGCAGCCCTCCATATTCAGCAATACTTTATACAAAAGAAAAGTTTCTGATAATCCTTCCAGTAATAATTTAAAGAAAGGACTTGATCTTTGCATACTTTGATAATGTCAGGATTTAGTTTCTCCAGTCACAGTGAGCTTCTCATGCAATCAGCAAAGTCCGTGCTAAAGCATAAGAAAATTGACTTTGTAGGTTCATCTATTTTGCATTCAGTACCCACCCTGCTTTATTCTTGCAAGTTTAAATAGGGGGTTAACACAAAGTATTGAAAGTATTTTAATGGGCCATCTGTGATAGGCATTTAAAGAGGTTATGGCTGAAGCTAATGTAGTAGCACATGTGGCAATCATTCATAATGACAACTGATAGTCAGTCATTGGGACAGGAGAAGACAGTGAGTGACTGTAGAGCCCGGTGGTTAAGGTATTCATCTAGGTAAACCCAAGTTCAAGACCCACTTCAATGATTATGGTACACCACACAAAAAACCAAACCCCAAACACAGCCAACTGACTGGTGCTCACAGGGCTTGTGCTATGGGGCTAAAAATAGCAGTGTAGATGTTCCCACACAGGCTAGGCCCAAGTTCTGAGGCCTTCCTGTCTTGCCAGGTTTGAGAGCCGAGGCTCCAGCCTGCGGAGTGGGGACCATCCATATTGCTGTTCTTAGTCCCATAGTGTGAGCCCAAGTCAGTTCTGTGACTTGCTGCCATGGTATGTTGTTTTTTGAGGGGGGGGGGAGAGGGGAGGTTTGCAGTGTAGGTATAACCTATTTAATAATTTATACAAACTGGAAGAGCTTCAACCAGTGACATCAATTTAGACCCATCCCAGAATATCCCATAACCCAACAGCTAGGGTATTGTCATCAATTTGGGAGACTCTTCTCATGAGATAGAGGTAGGGAATTGAAACTAGGTCTTCTACATCCTAGGTGAGTAACCTAACCAATGGGCTATAGGGGAGGTGTTTTGCCACCTGTTCTTCCATCTAGTGTTTTGTAAATTTAGTCCACTTCGGTCAAAATGTTCAATATTGAAACAAAATTTTGGGTTGGGACAAAATGAACATTTCAATGTTACTTAGATATTTCAGTTTTTTCAGTTCAGTCAAAGCTATTTGGAGAACTTGACACAAGTTGTGAATAGTTTCCAGTCAACCGAAACTACATTTTTCAGAGAATAATTTATTCATGGAAAACTTTTCACCCAGCTGTAGCCTGGAATCCTGTGGTAGAATAATCCCGGAGGAGCTGTATTGTGAACACTTTTCCTCATACACAAAGGAGCTTTTCTTCATCTATTTTAGGAGATACTACTTTTCTGATATGTATTTCTCTTCAGTGAGTTAAATTTTGCTGTTCACACCAGAGAAGTAACAATGACTTGAATGACGTATGATAGGAATGAAAGCAGAATTCTCTTATACTTTTGCCAATGAAGGAGTACAACTTTGAATAGAACTAGAAAATATAAATTATGGAGTTGAATAATTCTGTTGATATAATTTTTCAATGGCTGCAGAAAACTTTAGCTAAAATAACTGTCTTTTTTATTTGTTACAATTCAATATTTAATGCATGGCTTCACAATTTGAACTTAATTTTGTCCTGAGCCATACAGGGTGCTGCCCATAATGCAGATGCTCTTGGACCCATATTGTTGTTTGTAAGAAAAATATACAAGGAAAGCCATTTAGTAACGTTATGGTTTCTTTGAGAGATATTTGGCTGTACATTCTTATTTTCACAGCCTGTTTACTTGCTTGAAAAAGCCTCCTCAATGACATTCACAGAAGCTACATGCCAAAGGAAAAATGATTTTGAGTCACCAGTCTTTATTATAAAACTGGCATTGTATCAAAAATAAAAAATTCATCCTAGATTTCACTAGGCTGTGAAGACAAAGTATCGGCATATCTTGTAAACTTAAATCAGATCTGCTACCACCAGCCCTGTAGATCATCTTGGCAGAGTAATCTCTTTTTTGCTTGTACCAGCTTATAGCTTTGATGAGACCATGAGAGAACATAATAAGAAACCATAGTTTTGTAGATATTTCATTTTAAAAATAGACAAGGCAAGTCTGTCTGCATAAAGATTCAGCTTCTTGTTTTTTCCTGTGAAAGCTTGATTCTATATCAGGGATACAAATAGACATTAAAAGCAAACATGGAGTTCAAAACAGTGGCTTTCAGACCAAAAAACTGCCCATAGTTGAATATCAAGCAGCTGTTGGTTTAAAAAGAAATTGAACTGTCTAAGTTCAAGCTAACGAGTGAGAAATAATATGACATTCTCTGTGGTTTTTATTTTAGAGACGTTCTTTCCTTTCTTAAAAAAAAAAAATGGATGGGGTATGTTTTAAATCCAAAGCCTGTTTTCTGGCCTTGTCACCCCTCTCTCACCATGGAACTTACGTTGACAAAGGGAGTTTTTTGCTGAGGCTAGAATATGCTTTTTAACAAATGCCTTCATCTGCAAGTAAAAATAATTTCCAGGTAACATGATATAGTGACTTTATATGCATTTAATGAATGGCTGCCTAACCATACAAAAGTGATTTCTGAAAAGATTGAGAGTGAATGTGCACATGCAAATTAGCTTACTTTTTGGAGTTTATTGAGCCCTTTTCACCTTCATAAAAATGGCAACCTAAATTCGAGAAAGAGATCATATGCACCTGCCTCTTAATTTGTTGGTTGGACAAGTGAGGATTTGCATTGGCACTTAATGTTTTGAAATCTCAATCCCAAAGACTACGCTTTTTATTAGAAATGGAAATGGAAATATAAATGCAGGGGGGAAGGCAGATCTCTCTTTCTGAGAGGAGGTGTTTAATTGCAAATGCTCCCTTAATATAATGTTATCTGTGTTACCAAAGCAATTGCAAGAGACATATGTCCTCCAAACTGTAAAGGTAGATTTACATTGTACGGGTGCATTTACTGGATGTTTAATAGAAGAGTTTTTCACAATATGTAACTATATAATTCATGATTTAAACAATATACTTATATCTGAAGTGCCTTCCATCTGAAAGACTCCAAAGCACTCAACCAACTATATACTTTCAGGGCCTCTTCTGGGACATCATAACCTTGGTGGTGGGAAGGGGAAATATTTTTGGATAAGGAGACGGGGCCTCAGCCAAATTACCATGAGATTTTTGATGTCCATGCAGAGCAGAGCTCCCACCACAGATAAAGACACACACACTGTAACCTAGGTATTTATCGGCCTCAAGAGGCTATAGAACTGCGTGGATCCTGTTGGGATTTAGACCTGGGGGGAGGCTATGCATTGCAATCTTGATGATTCCCTACAACTGCTCAGGCATTTTTCTGCTTATTTAGTTTTATTTATTCGTAGCCAGCTGTTCTATTTAGGCCTAACTCTGAATAGTGCTGAGAACCTGCAACCCCATTGACTTCAGTGGCAGTTGCAGGGCCTCAATGCCTCTTGGGATTAGACCCTTGAAGGGAGCAGATGCTGGTGCTGTAGTGTCAGATGTGCAAATTCAAATGAGACAAATGTGAGATTTAATGTAATGTGCTCATTCAAATGGGAAACGTTCCAAGCCACACTGGTACTGAAAACCAGGACAACAGACAAACAATATCCACTCATCGTAATTGGATTTTGTCTCTGTTGTCAGCAAACACAGGGCTAGAATCTGCCGTTCTCACTCATCTTCCGTAGTTCCTAAGTTTTTTATTGGTTTCAGTGGAACACCGTGGAGTAAAGTTCTACTCGAGGGTGGCAGAATTGCCCTATGCTGACTATGGTGTACGTGCATTTTATGGTGTAAGAATGTATACACTGAGGGAGTTTCTCCTGCGGCTCTATGCACGCACTTGTAGCAATTTATTTTCTGACTTTACAGGGAGCTTTGAAAAATCAATGCACAGTGTCTCATTCCACCAAGATGTTTCATTAACATTCAACACAATAAATATACTCTGTGTGAGCCAATCCTTGCTTCTCAGCTGCTACTCCCACCAGAGACTGGATAGTAATGATGAGTTATTGTGGTTCAAGGAAGAATAATTCAATAAATGAAGCTTGGCGTTATCTGCAGGAAATAGAGACCTGCACCTCTGAAGGCAACAGGCCATTAACGGTTGCAAAGACCATTGTGTAATGTGTGAGCACGCTGAGTACTGTGAAAGAGATGAGATAAGGAGGCAGAAGAAGAAATGCCATGTGTGAGATTTTATGGAGACCAATTCATGTAGGCCTGTGGTACCTGAGGTATTCTCTCTCATTCTAGGCAGCTGATCCTTGCTCTTCATCCTGGGCTTCTGTCTAAATGGAGCTGGGAGTAAAAGCTGATCCCTTCCTGAGGCTATCTAGCAGTGTCCCTCTATATCTGTGTTCAGGACTTAGTTCAAATGATGCTAATTTGAATCAGTCACTTGTTCATCTTTTCTGCTGTCTATCCCCCCAGAAAATGTCCTCACCCTGCATCCCCATGACACACATGCATTCTTTTTTCATCAGCTCTCTTTTTTGGGTTATTTTACTTTGCCCATCTGTTTTGTTAGGAGGCTGCTTTGTCTCTGTCTACATTACTAATTGGTACTGTACTGAAATTAAAACTATGCATGCTTCGAATGAATGACTTAGAAAACAATAAAATAAGCAAAAATATCCTTGTGATGAAACAAGTTGGGAAGTGGAGGGCAAAAAAGTGTAAATAACCTTGCACTGTATTAATGCTAGCTGAAAATACTTGTCTTTCCTGACTACAACCCATTCAAGCTGGCTGCACAGCTATGGATTGCTCTTTATTTAAATCTGGTTTTTTAATTGTTCTAACTGGTCCCATCACTACAGGAGACATATATTTTGTCAGGTGTTTGGAGTGGAAATGATGAAGAAGCTGAGCTATTTTAAAACAGTAGGATTTATTAGCAGTGGATTCTTTGGCAGTCTTGTGTTAATCTTGTAATGGCAGTGCAATAACCATTGGAATATCTCAAGTGTGTTTGTATATAAAAAACAAGTTGCTGATGGGACTACTGCTGCTGCATTGTTTTATTGTTGGAAATTGAGGGATGGGGACATTCTTAAAACAGAACATTTGTACTGTTGTGTGCGTTTGTCAACTTTCTCTCTCTCTCTCTCCTTTTTACTAGGTTTCGCCAAATCTCATACCAATGAGGCAGATTTCAACCTGAAAAGCAAGCTGACCTGGACTTGCCAGAGTTCTTGTGTCCAAACAGGAGCTCAGTGAAGGGAAATCGATGTCTGTTTTGCAATTATACTTTTTTTTTTTTAAAAGGGCTTTCAAAGTAGTTTCCTAGTAGTTAAGCTCAGGCTATGAGAGCTATAGCTGTCTCTAACATGACATTACAATCCAGTTTTAATAAAAAGGTTAATTTAATACCTGATTTTTGATAACCTCACAGTGTAACCATGGTTGTTCATAAACACTGGCTCGAGAAAATGCCTCGAAGTAGTCTTACTGCTGAGGACTACGTTTTTTAAAAGGTACAGACCTATTGTGCAGAAAAAAATTCTTAAGCAAACTTCCAAGTGGCTGTGCATTTGCTGAAGTTTTACAAATAAGTTAACCACTGGAAGTGGAAGTACTATAAATGTCATGATGACTCTAATGCTGGTCAGGTGCTTGTAGATTTTCCTCTGGGAGATTGTTGCCAAGCTTGTAGTAAACGTGGGCTTCCACCTGTCTCTCTCTTTTGAAAACCTGGGGCCTGAACCTGTTACCAATAGTCTATGACAACACTCCCATTGAAATAAATGGGAGCAATTGGCCCTTAACCTAGAATGTATCTGCGTTATCCGTGGTGACAAGTAGAGGATACACCTTCTAGACTATGACTCTAGGCCCTTCTGTTGGAAAATGAAACCCACAAATGTGTAACTCAGAAAGGGGCTACTTGAGGGGGAATACAAATGATCTCCCTCAAACAGGCAAGTTGATAGCCTTGCAAAGGGATACAGGCCAGGGTCACAGAGAGGAAAGTTGGATGGACAGGGATAATGCTGAGTTGTGGAGAAGAGGGGTTAGAGACTTTGGAACAGTCAGGGAAAGGAGCTCATTTTCTGAACTGATATTTTTATGAAGTGTCAAATTTGGTTTCAGAAAAGTTTTCAAGTGATATGCTTCCTGTTTATCAATTCTTTTCCCAGCTTTTGCTGATCCAGGGAGCAAGTAGTGTTTCGGAGCAAAACTCACAATCACTAGAATGCATGCATAGAAACCACAGTCAAGATGAAATGCCGTTTCCTTTCCCTGGGTTTCCTACCCTCACCCCTACCCACTTGATAAGGTTTTTCCCTTTCCCATTCTGAATTACAAAGAGCAATATTGTTTTGCTATAAAGTAGTATAAATCTGAATAAATCACAGAACTTTCCTTCACAGGTGATTTCAGAACCCCAAATCACAAAAGTCCACATTAACTAAAGCCTAGGACTATCTCCACATGCAGTGGCTTCCTTTCCATTCTTCTAAATATTTTAGAAATTCCCAAAATACTTTGGGGAAATGAAGTCTGGTCATACATGTGACATCAGCATTAAGAGTCAGCTATGTGACAGGAAGCCATGCAAAAGAAAAGGATACATAAGATAAGCAACCCAGGCAAAGGAAGAAAGGAGAAACCTAACTCAAGAGAGATGAGATGACAAAGTGATGTTTGCTTCATGTTGTGGGAAGAGCATAGTGGGGTTCTAAACATAGCTGGGGACCAGAAATAGTCTTCCCCATCCTAGCTCCTCTTTGTCCTTGGGCCTCTCCCCCCTCATTTCTCTCACTTCATGGGCAATAATACTCCTTCACGGCTTCTTGTAAAATTAGGCCTGCTGTATACACAGATTTTGTACTCGTATAACTAATTTGACTAGGGGTGTGAATATTTATTGATATACTGGTATGTGATATAAAGAATGAGCTATACTGGGATATAGGTACTCATGCTAGTATAACTGTATGCACACTGGGGGGGTACTGCTTTAACTGTACCATTTGATAACTTGGGTGTGTAGCCAAAAGCCCACAAGTGAACATTTGAAGAAGAAAGGTGTTGTGTAAATGCTAGTGTTAAAGTCAGTTTAATACAAAAAGAGTTTTGTTTGATATTTAATTTTTTGAAAGATTTGAAGCTACCCTGGTAAAGCACTGCAAAATAAGGCCATGTCTACGCAAAGCTGTACTGATACATAGGTGCCACTGCAGCACCTCTGGTGAAGATGTTCCATACCAATGGGAGAGAACTCGTCCAACAGCATAAAAAACCCACCCCCATGAGCGGCATAATCTCGGCAGGAGAAGCTCTCCCACTGACATAACATAAGCACTAGTGTGCACAGTGATAATGTAACTTATGTCAACCTGTCCTCTCCCCGAGTGACATATGTTTTGCACACATAGGCAGTAGTGTAGACATAGCCTAACTGCAAGCAACATTCCAGCACTGGCCCTATTTTCCAATCAGCTCTGTTTCCTCTGAGCTCTAAATTCAGGAGGTTTCCTATCAACTCTAGATGTCAATTAATGGTTTGACCATTTCCACCCATTTGGAGTAAAACCAAAAAATCAGATCTAAGAAGTTATTACAGGAATTTTGTAGAGCTAGATTACTATGGGAATGCTCAGTAATGGCTCTGCTATAATGGAAACTAATGCACTGGGTTCGCATTAAACAATTGTGGATTGAGGATCAAGTAACCTGAGCTAATCCACAAAGACCCATCACAGATAGTGTTTGCTGTTGAGAGAATACAGAGTCCTGGTGATGCAGAAAGTAAAAGGTGCATATCATATCTCCATAGCTGAGGCTCAGTTCAGAGCTTGGAGCCACTTTTGAGAGAATGGATGGGATCATAAATGGGTTCCTGCTAATCATTACTCTTAGATTTATTAAAGAACACTCAGTGTGTATATTGTTTTTCAAAGGGAAATATGTAAAATATAGTATCTGAGGAGAGTTACCACTCCTAATACTTTCAATTTGTCTATAAAGAAAACTCTGTTTAAATAAGGGAGGGAAAATCTTGAAGAAAATCTAGAGAATTTAATGTTGTCTAATGGAATTAATTTAATATGGTTAAACTCAATAGCAACTAAGGTGGAGACTGTTGAAAGCTTTCCTCAGAGTATGTTTACCAGAACTATGGTACCTGATAGGCGCAAGAGGGCGGCAGCAAATATATATTACTTCACCTGCTAGGATCTTTCCTCAGATGTGCTTTACAGACCATGTGATTGTCATTAGAATTAATGCTCAAAAGAGAGGAATGGTCTAATAGTACTTAGAAGTTTGATATCTTGAAATCCTAGACAAAGGACTGAAAGCCAAGAACTCTTGAGTTCTAATCTTCGCTTTTTCTGGTTGTTCACTTGTGGCCTTGGAAAAGTCGCACATACATACTCTGCTTTAGTTTCCCTAGCTGTGTAAAGACATTTACCTTGTGCGGTTTAATTAGCTAAAGTGTGTACAGCAAGTAATGTTTTTCCTTTAGGGAAAATTCAACACTTGATCAAGAGTATAAAAGAGATAACATAATGCCCTTGAATTGAAGGGGGTGGCAATTCTGTCATATCATGACTTATTTCTCTTTCTAATTGTTTAAACTTATACATGGTTTTGTCCCTTGAAGAAGCAAAAAGTGAAAAGGTGATATAAATGGTTAGTGTACTGTAAACTATATGTCGAAGTCCTTTACATGATTGCAAAACAATCAATAAAAAAGATTTTAAAAGGGCTGGTCACGTGTATTGCTATTTTTTTTTACAATGAAGCACCCTCAGAATGTTCATTAGAAACATACAAGAATCAGCAGACTTTCTGTTGGCATAGTGAATGTACTATAATAATGTTGGTGCATGTAGCAAGGCGCTGTGGCCTTCCTCAGAGCCTAGGCCTGAGGAAGGGTTGCGATGCCCCAGCTGGGCCGTGCGACCAGCCTACAGTGCACCTTATCGTGCAAAATTCATGAGATATTATCTGGAGGTGGAGGAACTTGATAAACAGAAGAAATGAAAAATAGAACAACAAATGAGCGCAACTAACTGGCCATAGTGCATCTCATGGTATCTCCTCTTCTTTGCATTGCATGTTTGGCGAGTCTGAATGATAGCCCATACAGGCATCCACAATAAATGTGTTTTACAAGCGACTTGCAGTTCACACTGGTCAAATACGGATATAAGGAAGAAGAGGTGCAATGGAGAGAAGAGATCATGAGTCCCCTGCACATGGCAACGTAACAATAGTCACTACTTTGTGTGACCTGGACACCTTAGTGGAATGATTTGTCCCTCTAGAATAAAGACTACTGCACAAACGGTGGAAGTCAGGCTGTTTATATATAGCAATACAAGGATTGAAGCTTTGGGATGTGCATCTGCAGCCTGAAAACGTTTTAAGACATTACTCCTGCCACAGGAAGATAAATTCTAATATCTGCCTGGTGAACGATGAATCATGGTGATTGCTGAAGTGATGGAAATGCTATTTGTGTATGATAGATGCATCCTTTTAAATGCATCATTCATGGGCATATATGTCAGTGTGTTCTTTTTACCTCCAGTATCACAACAGTAAGAAAAAACCTGGATGAAAAGCAGGAAGAAAAATGCTCAGACTTCGAGCAGAAGGGATGTTTACTCAGAAATAAAAGCCCTCAACAATTTCTGTGCATGGCCAAGCTCCAGCATTTCCTCTTCCTCTCCATGAATTGGGGCAAAAGTGCGTCAGAATAATGCAAGTAAGCTACAGTCTTGGGCCTGAACATCAACCTGTCCTATAGGGTAAATTTCATTGAGTGGTATGGAAGGTGCAGTTGTGTGCACACAGGCCCAGCCCACAGGACAAAGGGCTAAATGGCTTTAAACCACTTTTCAGTCCTCCTGGTTATGGGCTGTTCCTGACATCTTTGTGGCCCCCAGCATATCTTACACAGACCTAAGGGTAGGCACAACATGGCTTCCTATGGACAGCAGCACTTCTTAGAAGCTCCTTGGTGCTATGAGATCCATCACCATCCACTCCCATCTATGACTCGCTTCTCTGGCCCAACGCTTAATCTCCCAGCATGCCTTGTACTTTGGGGCTTGTGATGGGTTCTGTGCAAGGCAGCTATGGTAGTCTGATTCATACCTCTACTGGGGTAATTCTCAATCAACCTGCTAATGGGCTAGTCTTTTTTGTCACCTAGCCTAGCAGAATACGAGGGCTGGCTTTGGGGGGAGAATCCCTTCCTGAATACCTACAGGTCAAATGGAATTTTGAGGCTTCAGGACTTACTGATTGTTTCTGCCACATAAGTTTACCATGACAGATTGTTTCACATGCTTTGTTAATGCAATAGAAAAACTGTGATCCTAAAAACTTTGGTATCAGTACTCAAGTGCATTAAATAGGTCAAACTTTCAAAGGGCCTTCCAACGCACACAACCATTGATGTATGCTTTTATCATTATGGGCATTGCAAAATACAAATGGTAGAGTATCACTTATGCATGCGAGTAATAGAATTTAGATGCACAAAACTCAATCTCTGTCCTTGTAAAGCTATCACCTGTGCATGCAAGCAGTAGTGCTCAGCAAATATGCAACCAAGTGCTTGTATATGCAAAGTGGCATGTGATCAAGTGAGGCTCTCATTTTGAAAATTTGACCATATTTTTCCTCTTCAGGCAAGAGATGAGGTGAAGGAATCGGTGAAGTATTCAGTGAAAAATTAGTCTGAGATTTGTTACAGGCAAAATTCTGCTCCTTGGATCCAGACGCACAGTTCTAAAAATAGAGATCATGTGTACACCTTAAAATTTGGATCTATTAGTAAAGCAATTCTAAGCAGGTAGGTAGAAAAATGGAGTAAAAATCATAGTCTGTATATAAGGAAACAAAAGCCACCATAAGAAGCACCTAGCATCCGATGAAGAGTAGTGAAGATGTGGCAATTTCATGCAATATCGTTGGGGGGCAGAAAGCTATTCAACTACATATAAGTAGCTTTGGGAGAAGATTGTATTAAAAATGCAAATTTTATGTATTGTTCTGGAAATATACATAACTTCTAAAGGGGGAAAATGTGACTGGTGTAAACTTGGGAAGTGTTATGAACCACAAAGGACTATAGGAAACAATGTGCCAGACAAGAATGAATTTACAGGACAAAGTTATTTGTGGTTCCTGTTAAATCTTTAGGCAGACGTGTATGAACATTCCCCCTCCAGTTATGTAAGGACCTTAACCTTGAGGCAAGGACCTTAGTCTGTTGATTACCTGTTCCCAGGGTCCCAAATCAAAGACTCAAACTGTATAAAGGAGTGACTCAGAGGTTCATGGGTGTGATGAGTAAAAACTACTGTAAACTTGTGACCACAGAAAAACCCCTTGGTCGACTGACACCGACCAGTGTCCTGGATGGAGTCAGAGGTGATCTCAGGTAACTTTATTAGAATGAGTGTAGGGGATGGGTTTTTTGTTTTTGTTTTTGTTTGTTTTTAATATGTTTATAATGTTTTTACCATAAAAATAAAAGTGCTTGCTTAGGGTTATGTAGTTCTCCTTTTTGAAAGTTAAAGATTACAGTTGTGGGTTTTTTGGTATTTCCCCCTACAAGAATGTAGAAGGTGTAAAATAGAAAGGTAAGAGATGGGTAGCAAAAATTGTATCAGATTCATCCAAAAATGCCAAAATTGCCCCTCTCAAAAAATTAACCTTTTCAGATGAAATCTTCTGTACTTGATCTGAATCCATAGGTGAATTCTTTTCTTTTCTTTCTTTCCAAGACTGTTAAAACCTCTTCATCGGCTAAGGTGGAAAAATTAATTTTTTTCCCATTTACATCACTCAAGGCACATGTTTAGGTGACTTTCCATGGTTCAATAACAGCTGAAATTTGGAAGATGAAGCTTGTTGAATAAATATTCATCAGGGAGGAGTAGTGGCTTTGTTCAGTATGGAAAAAGATGCTTTTGATTGAGTAAATTATTCTCATTTGTATACTGAGGATGTGGTGTGGAAATGTTAAAAGCCAAATTCTGAGCTCAGTCACAAAGGTACAACTCCAGCACAACGTGCCTATATAACTGGGGACAGGGCTGGGCTTTTAATCTAAAAAAGTGCATTATTTGGACTGCTTTGTCTTTGTATTTGTGTTGGTTCAGCACCTAGCTCAATCGGACCACAAACATGAGATGGGTCTTTGTATTGATGTATATCTAATGTAATTGATGTGATATATCTTGACTTTAGCAAAGCTTTTGATACTGTCTCCCACAGTATTATCATCAGCAAGATAAAGTATGGGATGGATGAATGGACTATGAGATGGCTGAAAGCTGGCTAGATCATCAGGCTCAACAGGTAGTGATTAACAGCTTGATGCCTAGCTGGCAGCTGGTAACAAGTGGAGTGCCCCAGGATCAATGCTGGGGTCAGTTTTGTTCAACATCTTCATTAATGATATAGAGGATGGAGTGGATTGCACTCTTAGTATCAGCAGAAGATACTAAGATGAGGGGAGTGGTAGGATACTAGGGGAGTGGAAGGATACTAAGATGGGGGGAGTGGTAGGATTCCCCATTTTCCCCACATCTCCCTCCCCCTCTTTTGACACAATGTCTTTTGTAATGTCAAGGAACAAACTCATGCCAGCATGATCTCATTTCTTCAGCCTTGTGCTTACTTTATTTCTCTATTTAAATTATAAATTTTGTCTAATTATGTGTCTTTTAAAGACAGGATGAATTAAAGCTTTTTAACACTTCTGAGACATAGCAGATACAAGGGTTCTCTTAGTTTTACTGAGTATTTCTGAAATGTTAAAAACATGCAAACGTGTTTCCACTCTCGGTGTGTTCAGAAGGCACCAATCATACAATGGGACTTTCAAAAATAAATAGCAATGGAGGAAACTAAGTCAGAGATACAGGACACTGGATAAGTTTTTTCACAGAGGAAGTATGTGGCACAACAGGAAATATGACCCAAATTATAGTGGACTGACAGCACCAGTACAGCAAAATAAGGCTGTGAGACACTACTTAAAGGTTCACAATTCTAAGGGCATGTCTACACTACAATCTTAAGCCAACCTAACATAGGTTGACTTAGAGCCACCAGAGTGGTTACTGCGGGTTTTCATATCCTCAATACCCTCCTTCTGTTGGTGTTGCACATCCTCAACAGGAACACTTCTCCATCTTATGAGGAGCAATGTTGGGAGCGGAGATCCCAGCTCCCCACTGGGAGCCCACCTCCTCCCAGCCCCAGCTGAGAACAATATTTGCAGAACCCTAAAATATTTCAAGTGGAGATGCAACCCGCCCTTTGGAAAATTTAGACATAAAGATCACTGGTGGAAAACTACTGCATTAGGTAAACCTTGCTCTTAATAGATGGCCAAAATTATGGCAATAAATAAATCCATAGAATATCATCAGTTAAGTTGTTTGGTCTATTTGTTTTTACCTTCTGTGCTTTGTGGAGTAATTTATAATATATTATTACTGTATTTTACAGTTACTGAATTGCTAACACTTTTCAAACTGTAATTGCAGAAGAAGTCTGCACAGCTCCTATTTTTACTTTTATCATAGGAGTTATTTCAGGATTATGGCAGATCATTGTCCTAAGGTTCCATTAAGAAATCAAATACAGCACTGAGCAGCTTGACTTTTAGATTCTGACTACAGATGATGAGTGGAAATACAGGCGTTGGTCTACGGTTATCTGTTGTACCGTATCAGTACATTGCATGGTGCTAGACAATAGAAGTTTACCTTAGCCTTCAATCAATATCATACTTCATTCACTAGGCCTTTTAATATGTTACATGTACTGCTGATTCAAATACGATTGGTACAGATTCTGCAAATATCTTCATCAGTAGGAGAATGTGGTACGTAAAGGGTTATGAAATGAAGAATGGGATGAACCACTTCATTTGGTGTCAGTAGAAATGTAGAATAATATTTCACAGCTGAAAAGAAAATGGGAGGAGGCCCGCTGGCTTTCCTGCTAGCATGAAGCTTCCTATGACTGCCCTCTTCACACTTCCTCAAGATAAGAAGGTGGGTAGAGAAAGAGGAAAACAAGAAATTAAATGTCAAAATACAAATTATAATAAAAACTTCCTCCAGCCACAAATTTGTGTCCCAATATTTTTGGATGGAAGTTTAAATTAGAAAGCAAAAAGTAGATGGTTAGAATTAATAGACTTTGTGGCTGTTATGTAGAAGAGTGTCTTTCAAGAAATCCAGGTACAAGGCAATTATAGGAAATCTTTGCCCAAGCATTAGAATAAAATACCAAACCCATCCATGTCAGGGACCAAACAAAACTACCATACACTGAAAGCCAAATTTTACATCAACTGAAAACAGGAGTCCAGGACATGTAACTACCAGGTTTCACTAAACTCGAAGTGATCTTGTGATATCAGACAATAAATGACACATAATTAATAGCATCTGCTGTACACTGACCAGCTGAGGTTTGCTTCTTGGCAATGTAGCAAATGCTTAGTGTTGAGGAAATGGACATATGACCTAGAATCCAAATGACCACACCTTTTAAACAAATATAAACTGTTTTGGACATAAGGAAAAGAAGCTAGCTCATAAATAACTCAACAGCTTGTGTGAAAATGAGGCCAACAGAAACGTTTTTAATGTGGCTGTTCTGGACTATCTTGGGTAATCTTGTATCATCTGCAAACTTTGTCACCTCACTGTTTACCCCCTTTTTTTTTTTTTTTTAAATCATTTAGGAATATATTGAACAACTCTGGTCCCAGCACAGACGTGTTGGGGACACCGCTATTTACCTCTCTCATATCTCTCTTATCCCATGATTGCTTACTTTGCTTCTGAGTCTTTGGTAAGGGACCTTGTCAAAGGCTTTCTGAAAGTCCAAGTACACTATAGTCCCTGGATCATCCTTGTCCACATGTTCGTTGATACCTCAAAGACTTCTAATAGATTGACGAGGCATGATTTCCCTTTTCAACAGCCATTTTAACTCTTCCCCAACAAAACATGTTCATCTGTCTGATAATTCTCCTTTACTAGTGCCAACCAGCTCTGGGAAAGCACTGCAGGTTTGGGCTGGTCTTCACTGGAAATTTACGTTGGCATTGCTGTGTTTCCCATGGTTGCGCAAAATCCACACCCCTGTGCAGGGTGGGTTGATTTAAATCAAGACGATTTAAGTAATTGATTTAAATCACCAAGAGAAAATCATTGATTTTTTGATCACTAAAACATGCTAATTTACAACTCAATACAGCATTTTACAACATCTAGGAGGGTATCCGTTGTGTAATTTTTTAGATAACTTGATTTTTATTAATTTAAGAAATAGTAAATAATACGTATTACCAGTGTCAAGCTGTAGATGCAGCAGCAGTACATTAGGAATGGTAAGAATGAAACCATACGCACAAACACAATAGCACTTATTGTATTAAACTATATCTAAATTGTTACATAAATATTTCACATTTGCAATTGCAGCTGTCTCCTGAGTTGCTGGCTGATGGCTGTCTTTTTTTTTTTTTTTTTTTTAATTTTCAAATGTTATTACCTCTAACAGACTACTCATCACAACACTGAATGTACGCTGTCCTCAAAACTTCTACAACTAGCTCTCATCTTCCCCACTCTCACTGTCATTTTTATTCATAGACTGAAGCAGAAATGAGTTTTCCTGCTTTTTCAACTCCCAGTGAATTTCTTAGCTTTGAGTGAATAATACCAAACAATGAAAATATTCTCTCTGTGCCAACAGTAGCTTCTGCTGCAGTGAAAAGTTGGATTAGCAACTAAAGGAACTCTGTTTCAAGGTGCCTGACTAATGATTTCCACCAATTCAAGGGAGTGACTTTGTTCAAAACATCATCAGTAAACATGTACAGTTTAAATGGTTCCGCTCTAGCCCTGAAATTTATTATGACTGGCATAACTAAGGAATGATTTTGAGATTCCCATGCCATGGCAGCATCATCTTCAGAAGTTAGGCATCTCCCTTTGTATCTGGGGCTGACAATGTTCACAAGAAAATGAGGGGGAGTTAGTGCTTGATCCATTCGCTTCTTTATTGCCTGCAGTTTAACTTTATGGTGAAGTGTTTCTTTCTTCAACGTTTCTTGAAGTGCCTTCCAAATTTCAACAGCTTCAGCAGTGCAGCAACAGTTTCTCTGAAGTTTGTTTATGGATATAGCTTTCAGTGTACTGAGCGTACCCTCTGTTCCTCTTTAATCCAATGTTATATACTTTGGATGAGACACTTCCAGCTATTTTGTCATGGTTTTCTTCACAAAGTTTTATGAGAATAGGCCAGTTCTTAATAAATTGTTCAAAACAAACAACCAGGAATTTCTTCAAAATATTCCCAGATAGGGTCTCTCTTACACCCAGAAGCTATGACAGTTTTTCTGTGGCAAAAGTGGGGGGGAATATAGGAAGCTGTGTGCGTACTGAATGATACCTTCCCTTTTTCTTTCCAGTCCACTCCACTGTTCCTTTCTACTCTGCCTCCATCCTTTGTCTCTAAGACAGTGTCTTAACTAACTCCTCTGCCTTGTTTGGCCCAGCTCCACCACCCCACAAGCACAGAACATCAACAATCCTGTCCAGCCTGTATCTGTCTTTGCACATGTGATTTTAATCTGCTGAGAAACAGAAACTGAAAGCCCCGAACTTTCAAGAAGCAAGAGCTGGTAGTTAGGCTGGACTGACTAGAGCCATTAATTCATTTTAATGAGACTAAATGTAGGTTTAGCACGTTTGTGATGAGATTTAATTGTAACTGTACTTTTTCAAATGAGAAAGAAATTTAATATTTTATTGATTTTAAATAAATAAATATGATTTAAATAAAAAAAAATCTGTTTTTTTTGTTTTGTTTTTTAAAAAAATGCATAGATTTTTATCCACCCTGCCCCATGAGATGTAGTTAAACCAACCTAACCCCTGGTGTAGACAGTGATAGGGTTGAAGGAAGAATTCTTCTGTTGACCTAGCTCCCATCTCTTGGTGGGAGTGTGGCTTTCCTGTGCTAGTGGGAGAATTCCCCCTGTTGGCATAGGTAATGCCTATGCTTGAAGTGCTACAGCTGTGCCACTGTAATGTTTCAAGTGTAGACAAACCCTTGGAGTACCACAGTTTTGCTTCCTAGTCTCCTTACTTCCCCATTGAGCAGTATCTTGCAGCAGCCCCGTATGTAGTGTAGGGTACATTGCTCAATGTACCCATGCAGCTGCTCTGGCTGCTATGTTAGGAGGAGAGGAGCTGGAGCTGAAGCTGTGTTCTGTCCTTGTTCCTCCTGTCTGTCTGCACAGGAGTGGGTTGGAGTGGCTCTGTATAACCTGCTTCCCTTTACTGAAGTGTACCCGTGCTATGAGTAGCTTGTGATACAGAGTAAGGAAGCACTTTATGCCCTTTTATTCCCTTGAGCACTTATGCAAGCTAGAACATTATTTAGCCCTAAAATTAGAGGACACGGTATACTATAGCTTTGCCATTGACTGGCTCTGGGGCTTTGAGCAAGTCACTGAATGTTTCTGCCTCCATTTCCTATTTGTAAATATGAGGCTATTGTGCAGATTAACAATCTCTGAAAGTATAAAGTGTGATATAAGTGCTTGCTGCTAAATTGCTCCAAATAAATTAATGACTTACATCTCTCGGTGCAGTAATCTTGATTTTCATTTTTAATTTTCAAACTGTAATACAAAGTTACAGCTATAATAGCTCAAATTATTTTACATACAGAAAATGGCTCCGTGCAAGCTTAATGTATTTTATAATTATACAAATTACAAAAACTGTTGGTTAAATTTCAGAAGTCTGTAAATAAGGAATACAGTTGGCATTTACTCTTTAAAATTCAGAAGTGAAAATCCCATATTTGTTAACCTTCTGATGAATCTGGCCCCTTAATGTGATGTCCGGGTGACATTAATGAGATCAGTCATGTATTTTCTTTGATAAGAGATCTGATACTACACAATATTAACAGATAAGAAAGCCTGGTTTGGTCAGGCTCTTGTTATGTCCTTTGATTGATGTTATTTCAACTAGAAAAGCACACGCATCCTTCTTGGTCTCTTCATCCATCCCAGTGTCATAACTTTATCAAAGGATTTTTTTTCTTTTCCAAGCTCCGAAAGTTGCAGCTTATATTTTGTAGAGCAGACATTGGATTTTTGTTGTTCAACTGAACATCTGCCTTGAATCCATTTTGACCTCTTCCCACAAGGTTGTTCGCTAAAGCTGGCTTTGGTGGATGTTTTCAACAGTAATTTTGGTTATGTGGAGGGGGGGAATGGAAGGGAGAGCAATCCAACACATTACCTCCTAATGGTATCATTAGTGTATGGATAATTCACCCCTCACAGTAGCCTGAGAATGAAGTAGTCGGGGAAAGAACTTGTTATAACTTCTTTCTTTGTGAGAAGAAAGGGCTGGAGCTTGGAGGGCATTGAGGTACAGAGAAAGCTTGTGCCTCATTCCTGCACAGCAGTCTGCCCGTGCCCTACATAGAGCCGTGTTTAAAGTCAGTGGGAGATGGGGGTGGCGGGGTTGAGCAGTCTTCTGCTCAGTGCAGGATTGGGACTGTCAGGAGGAAAGCTTCCTTTGGATATTGTCTGTCTGTCTGGCCAATTTTTAAATTTAAACCTTAATTTTGTCTGTGATACTGGATCTGTTTCTGTCTGTCTGCTGGTATAGCTTTTAAAAAGCTCGCTTTGTAATGGAAGTCTCATCATACAGCCTTGTCCCTCCAGTACAGTGTGAGATGGCAGCAGCAGGAGATGATGCAACAGAAATTGTGACATCGGGAACTATGATTATATATTTCTCTGGGGAAAATAGGATATGTTATTTTTAAAATGCACATCGTAACATAAGCTGGCAGAGTGACTCACTGAAGAAATCCTCGGTTGCAGTCATGTCTGTTCCTCTAGGATAGTGGCTGTAACAAGAAAGAGAAATGTTTACTATAATCAGAAAGTAAAATAGGAAAAAACCCTGTTTGAAGTACAACCCTGCCCTACGACCTTGGGCATGAAGACCCTCTGCTCCCCTGTTATCCAAGCACCCACTATTATTGTCCTTTCCTTGAGCATGTATGCAAAGGGAAATCTAAAATGATCTGAAGTTAACTCTTTGTTCATCAGAGGCTTGGCTGTGCCCGTTAGTGCCTATTTAGTTATTGGGAAGACAATAATAGAAGCAGAACCTTTCTAAGATTCTATTTGTTCAACTGTCATTTGTAGCTATTGTACATGTGAAATACCTTTCAGATAAAGGTTTTTGATTTACTTAATGCTCTCACTGTGAGAGAGGTGATGTCGATCACAGGGTGCCAGTGACTCTTTAATTCTAATTCTGGCTCTGACGTTTACTCCCTCTAAAGACTGGGGCTTGCTCCTTTGCCTCTTTTTTCCCCATCTGTAAAATGGGAAGAATAACGCTTCCCTGTCTTATAAGTGCCTTGTTAATTCATTACTGTTTATAAACTGTTTTGAAGATGGGAAAATGCTCTGTATTTTGAATGTTGACTGTTACTGATGTTTTTTCTGCAGTGTTGACAATTTTGGACTTGGTCTTTTACTTCCAACTAAGCAGATAAAACGCATGGTATCCTCCTATGTTGGAGAAAATGCCGAATTTGAATGACAATACTTATCTGGAGAACTGGAAGTTGAGCTTACACCTTAGGTAAGCTGCTTTCCATAGGGGATCAGTGAATTTTCCTTTTCCTCTGTAATAACGGATGATTCTAATCTTGTTTTCTTTTTAAAGTGGCTTTTCTGTTTTCCTGTTATTTTAACAATACTAATGTTTTCCATATAGGAAGGTGTGCATGTGATAAACACACACAGCAGTTGTTTTCAAATTCTGGCCTGTGAACTGCTGGCAGTCAGTTGAGAGTTGACTCATCCTGCAATGCAAGTGTCTTTTGCTAGCACCTGATGATAAATTACCTTAAAAGGCTTCTTAATAAGAAATTAAATATTATTCTCATTGTTCACTGTGTGTTTCTAGAAGTACATGCAGTCTCCTAGGCAAACGTACAAGAAGGAACAGATTTTGCCCTAGGGAACTTAACACAAAATGGAGAGTTCAGCAGCGCACAGAGGGAGTCAGCTTTGGGAGGGAGCTGGGACTGAGTGTTAGCAGAACAGACTTCTTGGCAGGAGAAGGGCGCCAAAGAGTAAAAGTGAGCGAAGTGGATGGAATAGACTGCTGAGTCTATGGAGGTGATAGGGAGAGAGCTGGGAAGCAGGGACAGAGGATGAGGAATGAAATCATGGACATTGATGGATAGGGAGTCATGGAAGGGTCAGGTGAAAGTGGCAGTTCTAGGGCAATGTTGAAAGAAATAAAGTGGTAGTTGGAGGAAAGGGAAACTTTTAAAATATTGAGAGATTCAAGAAAGAGCCGTGTGTTGTGAAGACATGGTTGAGTGAATGGCTATTCTGGAGTTGATCCGGGGTTGAAAGTTAAACTAGAAGCTGAGTACAAGAAGGTGGGAGGCTAAGAAGTCAAATTAAGGAATCAAAAATGAGAGGGGGGGGAGGAGGAGAGAGAGAGGAAAATAAGTCACTTGTCAAAATCAGAGAAAGACGGTGTTTTGTGGAGGACTTATGTACAGGGATATTAAGCGACCACGAATGGATGGGAAGATGGTCCAGAAGACACTCTCTATACAGATGTGGTTCACGGTATGAAAAAAGTTAGAGAACCCCTGTGTTAGGCTATTTGCTCCATCTTTGTATATTAGATTAGAAGTAAATTTGTAACTTCTGCCATCTAGTGGAAAAGAGTTAAAATTAGAGTTTTAAATTGCACATTACATTAAACATTACCATGTTAGTTTAGTAGAACTTTTATGTTAAATCTCAGTGTGCATATATTGTGTTAGAATGTAATGCTTACTAGCTAGCTGCTCAGCCCAACTTTAGTGCAGTTCTTGCACTAAAGGATATTCAGGGATCTTGGGTAGCAAGGTAACCTGGGGTGTGGGTATCAATAAGACACCCTGCTAGATCTGATATTGTAAAACTGACTGAATAATTCTAAAATATGCAGCCAGTCACTGAAACATAAGCTGTGTTATTTCATGGGATAAGGCAGAACCCATGGAATAAAGGATGTTATTTATTAAGGCTGCACTTGGAGCCCCAGCTTTGTGTTGTGCAGATCTGCCCCAGGTACATGTAGAGTGTGCACTTGCTCCTTGGTTCAGGACTACTGAGGACGCTGCTCGTCAGAACCCTAGAGATGGAAAAACATCCAGCATCTCTTTCTACCCAATTGGCTGGCCGAGAAAAGCCCTGGCTTCTGCCACTCCCTCAGCTGCCAAAGTTTTTCTCCTCTATGTTGAACACTCCCACCTAGACTGTCAAGCAATCCATCTCCCTCTCCCTGCTTCATGACCCTGAAGACCTAACAAACTTTTCCAGTGTGAGAGTTCTGTGAGCTGGGATCTTGGTGTGCTGATACTGGGTGTACCAGGTGCTCATCTTTAACAGTAACGCTCATTCGTCATTGAAACAACTTGCCAGGAGATGATGTGGATCTGCATTACTTGAAATAATTACATTAAGATTCTATGTCTTCTTAAAAGATATGCTGTATTTCACCCACAAATGACTGGGCTTGATACAGGCATTACTGGGTGAAATTCAATGGCTGGTATAACACAGGAGGTCAGACTAAGTGATCACAATAGTGATCCATTCTTGCCTTAAAATCTGTAAGCCTGTTAATATAATTTGGGAAAGGGGATGGGGAAAGAAGGATACGTTCTCTGGCAAGTTAATTTTTAACACACGCTAACCCAAAACAATCATATAGAGCTGATCAAGGCTTTTGAATGCTAGGAGCTCTGGTGGAGAGGGATTAGCTGCAAAGGGCAAAAGAGGTAGATAAAGGTACATGTTAAATGCAATAGATCATATGGATATCACTGTATGGAGTGGTTCGTGAACATCTATCAGACTATCAGAAAGCCGGGCAGTCACCCCAGACTGGTTGTATGTTCTATAATTAGATTTCACTAACCCAGTAACAAATGTGAACACCTGATATCAGGTTGACCATGGAGAGACACAGGCAGTCCCCTGGAGCATTCCAATCTATGTTTCCACCCAGGCAAGCTGGATTTAGCGATAGTTGGTTGCTATTTACCAAAAATCACACCACATTCAGCTTGCTTCTAGTTCCAAGAGACCAGTCACTTATGCCTAGGAAATGAAGCAAATCTGTAGGCTGATATAAAAGGCAGTTTGTACTAATGCTGATAGCCAAGTGGGGAACAAGACGAGAACAAAAAGTGCCTGGATTTGAGTATAAAAGACAGAGCAAGAAGCTGAATAGTGAGTGAATGGAGAGTTCAGTTACAGTGTGCTACTTAGTAACTGATGGGAAAGGAGGGTTTTATTGCCAAATACGGTACCACTTGAACACAGAAAAAATAACAAAAGGAGAAAATAGACTAGTTTTTCACTGTTTTTCTAATGGGATCAAAAGGAAAAGCCCCAAAATTCATAAACAAAAAAAATCTCAAAAAAAGTCATTCTGAAGAGCTGTTCTTACAGCAAAATCAGATCAAAGTTGGCATTGTTTGTTCCTGAACTTGTTCTCCTCCAGGGTACGCTTGCTGGGCGTATTCGTGCAGGAGGGGCAGGCATTCCAGCCTTTTTCACAAGCACGGGATATGGAATGTTGGTACAGGAAGGAGGAGCACCTATCAAATATAACAAAGATGGCAGCATTGCTGTTGCCAGTCAGCCAAGAGAGGTAATAAATAAATCTGTTGTTATAAAGTCCGCAGGTTTCTGAATTTGAATTCCTTGCTGGTTCACAAGATAAACAGCAACGTAAATGCGTCCTAACCAGTCTTAATTTTGATCTTACAGATTAATAATTATGTGAATTCAGAAGGGTCAGGCTATTGACCTGTTAAAGAGATGAAGGGTCGCATACATTCAGGAACCACTCTTAGGACAGGCCTAGACATAAAACATTGCATCAGTGCCACTGCAGCGCTTAAGTGAAGATGCTCTTATGCCAATAGGGGACTTTCTCCCATTGGCGTAGTTAATCCACCTCCACGAGAGGTGGTAGCTGTGCTGACAGGAGAAGCTCTCTAACTGACATAGCACTGTCTACACCAGGGGTTAGGACAGTTTAACTACATCACTCAGGTGTAGATTTTTCACACTGCTGAGCAATGTAGTTACACTGATATAAGACTGTAGCATAGTCCTGGCCTTGGGTACTGATAGCTAAAATGTGGTTGGTTTCGTATACAGTTCGAAATTAAAAAGAGGTGAAAAAGTAAGAAGTGAAAAAGTGAGAAACAGTTTTGGCATATGGAGATCAGAGGGAGAGAATCTGGAGAACAGGGAAACATCTGCCAGTGTAGAATTCTATATTATATATATATATAACAAATGGGTAATGTTACTTCTAATGAATGTTCTAGTTCAGCTGCTTAAGATCAGTTCTCCACCTCAGCAATGGTTACAGCATCAGCATTTGGGCTAAAGCAGCTTTTTCCAAGTAATCTCTAGTGTTTGTCGATAGGAAATCCTTTTCAAAATAGCAAATTGTCCAAAAAACTTCCCTCCTTTCATTTACAAGATGATTGATTTTATAATAATAATTTCGTATATCAAGACACTTTGAGTAATCATTAACTTAATCTACATTTTTATACTCAGCTCGTCACTGTGGTATTTTAGCATCTAATTTAATCTTTCTTCTCTGTTTATTAAGTGGCCCACTTTCTCGCTAACATATCTATTTTTTGCCTTGAAATATTTGTAGAAGCCCTTCATAGCCTCCTTTTTGGCAAGGATCAACTCATTCTTCTGCTTCCCTCCCCTCCTCCTCAACCCCTGTCCACAAAAGACAAACTGAGTATTCTTGTTTGGTTGCCTCCCTCCATGTCAGTTTTCAAAATAGGTTTCATTTTCTTAAATAGCTCTTCATGAAGCTCTATAGCTGAGTTTTTGGTTCTTTGGGATTTTTTTTCTTTTTCAGAAGAATTGTATTTAGTTGGGCTCTTATAAGTATTTTGAGATACTCCAGCCTTCCTCCGCATTATTGTGAAAAATTGCTTTTCTCACGTCTACATAATGATTTATATCCTGACTGTCTGCAGATGATTGATAATCAATAATATTGACATCACCTTTCTTGAGACAGATGGTGGTGTTTTTCCCCTTGTTCTTTCTTGCATCCTTTAGTCTTCCTTTTTTCTAATGATTTCTAAGAAGTGTGATGGTTAAGAATTGGATCACTTGGAGAAGAGGTGAGAAAGAGGAAATTATATAACCAAGATCTTAGTGTAATTTAAAGGGTGTCAATCTTGTTTCCAGCTCTAATTAATTTTCAAATAATCATTTAAAAGCAAGAACTGTAGTGTAATAGATACACTGTATAAGAACAGACAAACTTGGTGAGTCATTATTTAAAGCCACTTGGGGAAGAGGGTGCAAGGTTCCTTTTACCAATGTTGTGCACCTTTGCAGGGTACCTGTGTTAGGGAGGGCTATGATACCGTGACGGTCCCAGCCCGAAGGAGGCAGATTGCTAGGGCTATGGCCCTATGTGCCTCTGCATCAGACATTTGGACTGGTCCCACAGGGGCAGAGCATATCTCTGTCCTGTTAAAGAGCATATCCAGCTGTTCTGTCTTGTTTTCCCTCAGAATCTCTAAAGGAACTGTATCTGCATCATTCATCCTGATTCCAAGAGATGCCACTGTAAATTGTTAAACATACACTGTTGTGGGGCTGTGCCTCTAAGTCACATTCTCATCCTTATTAAATAAATCATCCTGTATAATAAATCAAAAATGGCAGCCATCCGGTATAGAGCACAATCGTGAAAGGAGGGCAGATTGGACCCACATCACCAGGACAAGACTCTACTGTTATAGGATGTACCATCAGACCCTTAGTGTCCACATGAGACAGACAGTTCTTCATTATCTGTGGTGACACAGTAAACTGCATGGTACTCCATCTAGCTGTCTTGGAAGGATGAAGGAATTAATTAGCCCTGCCGGGGTTTGAGCCCATGGTTTCAGAGATGTGAGACCTGACACGCAATCCTGTCTTTCATTGAGTCTTAAATAAAAATGTACAAATTAATACTGTAAAAATATTTTTGTATGTACCTATATTTAGACTGGTGTAAGAGCCTTCTTCATGCAGGAGTGTGGCAGGTAACAGTTGTCAGAAGCACAAATTATTCAAGTGTCCATACAGACTGTGGGTAGATCAGGGCTTCACCCATGTACCAGCCCCCGGGCCTCTTAACCCTGTGCCTTAATGCTCCTCTGTGAAGATTTGGAAGCTCTTTTCAGGAGTTTGTATACCTTAAAGCTAGGATTTGGTCTCTGATGTTGATATCTGAGTGCTGTCAGAATATGCATTAGCTACGTTTTTGAGTCTAATGTAGCCATGCTATAAACTCGAAATTGGCATAATACCCTTTCCCCAGTGTATTATAGTGTATTCCTAGCGTATGCTAGTTTCTGTCTATTTTTAGACTGTACCCTTCTTGAGGCAGGAACGCTGTCTTCTGTTTATGATCAGTGCTTAATCACTGTTCATGTATTCTAAGGCCAGAAGTGTCCACTGTGATCATCTACTCTGACCTCCTGTATACCACAGGCCCTACAACTTGCCCAAAATAATTCTTAGAGCAGAGCTTTTAGACAAACCTTCTAATCTTGATTTAAAAATTGTCAGTGATGGAGAATCCACCACAGACCTTGGTGGATTGGGTCATATTTCACTTTCTCTCTTAGACTGAAGAGTCCATTATTAAATGTTTGTTCCCAAGTAGACAATTATAGACGATAATCGAGTTACCCTTAACCTTCTCTTTGTTAAGCTAAATAGATTGAGCTTTTGAGTTAATCATTATAAGGCATGTTTCCTAATCCTTTAATCATCGTTGTGTGTCTTCTCCGAACCCTCTCTAATTTATCAGTATCTCTATTGACACCAGAATTGGACAGAGTATTCCAGCAGTAGTCACAGCAGTGGAAAATAAACTCTCTGCTCCTACTTGAGATTCCTGTTTAAGCATCCAAGATCACATTAGCTGTTTTGGCCACAGTGTCACATTGAGAGCCCATGTATCCACCACAACCCCAGAATAGAGTCCCTCATCCTGTAAATGTGGCCTGCATTCCTTATTCCTAGATGTATACATTTACAGCTAACCGTATTAAAATGCATATTATTTGCTTGTGCCCAGTTTACCAGGTGATCCAAATCACTGAGTCAGTGACCTGTCCTCTTTGTTATTTACCGCTCCCCCAATTTTTATGTCATCTGCAAACTTTATAAGTGATTACTTTGTTCTCTTCTAGGTCATTGATAAAAATGTTAAATAGCCTAGGGACAGGAACTGATCCCCGCGGGACCCCGCTGGAAACACATCTGCTTGATGACAATTCACCATTTACAATTTGAGATGTATCAGTTAGCCAATTTGTGATCCATTTACTGTGTACCATGTTAATTTTATATCATTCTAGTTTTTTAATCAAAATGTTATGTGGTACCAAGACAAATGCCTTACAGAAGTCTCAATATATTACATCAACACTATTGCCTTTATCAACCAAACTTGCAATCTCACCAAAAAAAGATATCAAGTTAGTTTGACAGGATACATTTTCTGTAAACCCACATCGATTGGCATTAATTATAGAATCCTCCTTTAATTCTTTATTAGTCGAGTCCCATATCAGCTGCTCCATTATCTTGTTCAGAATTGATGACAGGTTGACATGCCTCTAATTCCCCAAGTCATGGGCACAACTTTAGCTTTCTTCCAGTTGTCTTCCCAGTTCTTCCCAGTGCTCCAAGATTTATTGAAAATCAATATTTAATGGTGCTGCAAACTCCTCAGCCTGTTCTTTCAAAACTCTTCTATGCAATGTAGAAGCACAGAACATTAGGGTTGAAAGGGACCTCAGGAGGTCATCTACTCCAATCCCCTGTTCAAAGCAGGGCCAACCCAAACTAAATTATCCCCAACCAGGGCTTTGTCAAGCTGGGTCGTAAAAACCTCTAAGGATGGAGTTTCCACCACCTCGCTAGGTAACCCATTCCAGTGCTTCACCGCTCTCCTTGTGAAAAAGTTTTTCCTAATATCCAATCTATACCTCCACCACTGCAACTTGAGAGTAACTTGTCCTGTCATCTGCCACCACTGAGAACAGGCTAACTCCATCCACCCTGGGAACCCCCTACAGATAGTTGAAGGCCTCTATCAAATACCCCCTTCATTCTTATCTTCTGTAGACTAAAACCTAGCTTCTCCTAATATCTCATGTGCTCCAGCCCCCTAATCATTTTTGTTGCCCTCTGCTGGACCCTTTCCACATCCTTCTCATAGTGGGAGGCCCAAAACAGGACAATGAGACCTCACCAATGCCTAATAAAGGGGAATAATCACTTCCCTCAATCTGCTGGCAATGCTCCTACTAATGCAGCCCAATATGTTGTTAGCCTTCTTGTCACTTAAGGGTACACTGCTGACTCATATCCAGCTTCTTATCTACTTTAACCCCAGGTCTTTTCCTGCAGAACTACTGCCTAGCCAGTCTGTCCCCAGTTTGTAGCATGGGATTCTTCCATCCTAAGTGCAGGCTTCTGCACTTGTCCTTGTTGAACCTCCTCAGATTTCTTTTGGCCCAATCTTCCAATTTGTCTAGGTCACTTTGCATCCTTACCCTACCCTCTAGCATATCTACCACTCCTCCCAAATTAGTGTCATCTGCAAACCTGATGAGGGTGCAAGCCACCCCATGCTCCAGATCATTGATGAAGATGTTGAACAAAACTGGCCCCAAAAACGACCCCGGGGCACTCCACTTGTTACCAGCTGCCAACTAGACACTGAGCTGTTGATCACTACCTGTTAAACCCGATGCGCTAGCCAGCTTTCTGTCCACCTTATAGTCAATTCATCCTACTCATACTTTTTTCATTTGCTGATAAGAATACTGTGGGAGACCATATCAAAAGCTTTGCTAAAGTCCAGATATATCACATCCATCGCTTTCCCCTCATCCACAGAGCCAGTCACCTCATCATAGAAGTCAATCAAATTTGTCAGGCAGGACTTGCCTTTGGTGAATCCAGGTTGACTATTCCCGATCACCTTCCTCTGTTCCAAGTGCCTCAAAATGGATTCCTTGAGGGCCTGCTCCATGATTTTTCCAGGGACTTAGGTAAGGCTGACAGGTGTGTAGTTCCCTTGATCCTCCTCCTTCATTTTTTGAAGATGGGCACTATATTTGCCTTTTTCCAATCATCCAGGACGCCCCAGTCATCATGTGTTTTCAAAGACAATGGCCAATGGCTCTGCAATCACATCAGCCAACTCCCTCGGCACCCTCAGATGTACTGCATCTGGCCCTATGGACTTGTGTATGTCCAGCTTTTCAAAATAGTCCTGACCCTGTTCTTTTAACACTGAGGGCTGTTCACCTCCTCCCCATACTGTGCTTTCCAGTGCTGTAGTCTGGCAGCTGACCTCGTAGGTGAAGACAAAAGCAAAAAAAAGCATTGAGTACTTCAGCTTTTTTCACATCACCTGCCACCAGGTTGCCTCCCTGTGACTGATGGTGCCTGGGGCTCCCCTGAAAGGGGAGTGTTTTGGTACAACTTCTGTCCTATGCAGGCCCTGAAGTGTCGTGCTGGGCAGTAACACAGTCCTGGAGCCCCGCTGGGCATGGCAGGGCTCAAACCAGCAGCATGCTGAGCTGCAAGTAGCTCTTCTGGCAGGCTCTGGGAGCGAGTGTCTCTCCTCTATTGTCCCACCCTGTGCTGAGGCCTTTGCTGGGCTTTTAACCCCCACTTCGGCCAGGCAGTGTGTGGTGCACATGATATGGAGGGGTCTTTCTGGCCACTGAGGAAGCTGAGGGCTCCCCGTGTGGTGGGACAGACTGGTACACCCTGTCACACTCCCTCATTCAGTAAGGGGCCCCCACTTTCCCTGACCACCTTCTTGTTACTAACATACCTGCAGAAACCCTTCTTGTTACCCTTCACATCCCTTGTTAGCTGTAACTCCAGTTGTGCTTTGGCCTTCCTGATTTCACAATGTATGTGGGCCTGCTGACTTTAAAATGTGTAACTTCAATAGCTGCTGTTTAAAATCCTCCTGAGATGCTGATGGAAGGGAAAGAATGTTATCATCACCACATGATGAGATTATATCATCTGTTTTTCCCCAAATACAAAACAGGAATATTTGTGGAACACTTCTGCTTTTTTGCACTTCCATCTAGTAACAGATACTCATACCATTGTGAGGATTCTTTTTGTTCCTAATATATTTAAAAAACATTGTCTTATTGTCTTCAACTCTGCTGGTCATAGATTTCTCCTTTTGTCCTTTTGCTTCTGTTATAAATTTTCTACAATTCTTAGCTTCTGATTTATATTCATTACTATCATCAATTTTTTTTTTAATGTCTTCCTTCAGTTCCCCTCTAAACCAGGTCAGATTTTTACCTAGCCTCCTTCCTCAGTTGTGGACTTGTCTTTTGTGGCATCTTGTAATTGTTCTTAAATGATTCCCAATTATCATTCACGTATTTCTGATTAAATTCTTCCTCCCAACGGATTTGACTCAATTATTTTCAGTTTTGTGAATTGGCCCTATTGAAGCACCAAGTGTGTGTGTGTATATATATATATATTACTATCACAGGTGACCTCTCAATGGGTTTGCACAATTTCTATTAATCTTAATAAGATTGCAGATCAAGGGAGAGAAGATCATTTTACTGGTTTCAGTAAGACATTAATAAAAATTCAGAGGGTAGGAAAGGTGAGCTGATCAAACTTGTGAGCATAAAGAACAGTAAGATTAAAAACCAAGTTTCCAAGTAAGTTCTTAAATTATAATTTCTCTTTTATTTGAAGACTTAAGAAGATAATGTCTAAAATGTATCAAAATTGCTTTAGACGTATTTAATAAAATTAAGGGTTTTTTTTTTTTAAACTGGGATATTTCTGCTCTTAACATTACAGTAATTACATCTCTTTGAGCTGGTCCTAAATCAAGATATTTTCAGCTAGATTGATTAGGTGTTTTTCTGTCACAGCAAAGCAGACTTACAACAGAAGCTTCAGTTTTAAGAACTAATGAAAATATTTGTGTTCAGAAAGATCATCAAACTGATTGAGGCGCTGGAGGGATTATTCTTTCCTTATAAACTAAAATGAACTAGATGTATGTATTGTGGCCAAGTGACAACAAAGGTATAAGAAAGGTTCACTTGAAATTTATTCATGTCTGTGAAGTTTTTGTTAAAATTGAAAATAAATTTATTTGATTTGATTGGTGTCTCTTAATGCCAGTGCAATTAAATACAAACAAAATATTATTTTTATGAGTTTACAAACTTAAAAGCAATCCAGTCTATTCATCCAGGACTCAGAATGTGACTTTTGTTAAGCTAAAATAATTGAGGAATAATTGACGTCAGAGGAAGTCTGTTGAGTTACCTGTTATTGCACTGTTGGTAGTTATGTAACACACTCTGCATAGGGGCTCAATCCTAAACTAATATTAAGTTTCTAGGTAGAAAATTGGTTAGCAGCACCCTTCATTCTAGTTTTGTAGCCATTCAGGATTCGTTGATTTGGGATGTAGCGTGATGAGGGAGCTTTAGTGTCAACTACCTCAGATTCCTCTCCCTTGTATAGATTTGTGTCAGTGGTCATTCAGTCCATGCAGTAGGATCATCTTGGCTTCCTTGATTCTTTTCTCAAACCATTAGTGAGCACTCTTCTTTTGCACTTAAAAAATAAAAGGTTGTTAGATGTAAATTGCATATAATAATAGCAATACTTGGCTCTTATATAGTGCTTTTATAATTTCAGACTACACAGAGCTAGGCTTGCTGATTTTATTTCAGTTTGATTTGCTTTCAATTTGATGGTAATGTGCAAGAAACTGTTCAAAATGTTGATCATTATATTTTCTTCCTGTATATAACCTACTAAATTTCAGCATGGATAAAGTTAAAATAATCCAGATAGTTCTTCTAAGGTCCATGACCTTTGTTTTTTGGCCTCAGTAACTGATAATTAAAAAAAAAATGTTTATTGATGGCTTAGCTGTATTGTCTGTCCTCTGGTGACTAACTTGATTTCCACTGAGACCCCGTTCTGTCTAGTTTCCTGATCTTTGTACAACACTCTTGCTTGGAGCATCAGTAAACAATCATGAAGAGAATAGTGTTGTGTTTTATCAAATCTAGAGATAATTTTACCAGAACATCATAGCCAGACTCCAGTTTCTGTCTTAATGAGCCTCTCACGTTTTGCTTTGCTTTGCTTCATTTTGCACAAGTTTTAAGAGCACTGTTTACAGTTTGGTCATAATTCAGGAGAATTATTAGCTTGATAAGTATAGAAACTCGTTCTGTATCTAATGATAAGATGCATATACTTTCATGCAGCTATTTAAACATTTGGTTCTCAGTCCGTCTGTCAGCTATGTTTTCAGGTTACACAGCACCATAAGAAGATAATTTCTGAGAACAATGAGTGAAATTCACCCTGTGCAAATTGTGTGCATGACTGCTGTGTTGCATTTAAACCCACAAAATTGGACTTAAGCAGTGCACTGATCTTGTGGATCCTCCGCATCTGAATGAATTTCCCCCAGTGTGAATACCATCTTCAGCTCAACTTATAGGACATAACTATCCAGAGACACAAAAGAAGGTCTGTAAAATAAATCACATAAAATATGTATTCGATAAGAGATCTGTCTGCAGAAGCCTGCATCTCAGCAGAGCACTTTTCTTCCCCACAGGTGAGGGAGTTTGATGGTTGTCACTTCATTATGGAGAAATCAATTACAGGTGATTTTGCACTCGTGAAGGCATGGAAGGCTGATCGTGCAGGAAATGTTATTTTCAGGTATGGCACGTTTGCCAGTAGAAGAAGATCCTTTAACTGTATGAACAATATGAAGGGGAAATGGAACCCTGTCTCCTTTTTGATGGAAAAAGAATATTTTACTGACTTCACTTTTATTCATGTTGCCTTGCCCTACAGCCAAATTATAACACTATAAGATCAAAGATAATATACTTAGAATTCTATAAGATCAAAACATAATTGCATATATCAATGCCATTCAAGAATACAAGAACAGCTGTGAAATTAAAAAAAAAGATGATAAAATGAGGCCTGGCTGATAAGTCACTAGTGATTCCTGGAAAACATGGTAGCTTTTTGTGCAGACTGATATTTTTGGATAAAGGTGCTTTTGATCCATAGAAGTCATTGGTTCAGCTCCTGTTGACTTCACTGGTGCAGGATCAGCCATTTTGTCTTTATATGTCATCCTATGTGATGGAAAAACTCACGTGTCTGGGTCCCCTTAAAGACCTGTGAAAAACAACTTCAGCCACAGTCTGAGACCAAGGTTTGATTAGGCAGCTGTATTGCTCCTGTGGTTTCACCTTGATTTTAAACAGGAGCGATTTCTTTATGTTTAACACAGATTTTTGTTTGCTTGTGTTTTGCTGCTACAAGAAGAAAAGGTAAGTGTTGTGAGAGCTGAGCATTTCTTACAGTAAACGGCAAAGTTCAATAATCTACCCTTTTTAAATATTAGAGGAAATAACGAGTGCAGAAAGCCCCCAGTGTTCAAAACCATTGTCAGATTCCAAAATGAGCCATGCAGTTGTTGTTCTGTCTTAAAAATCCTGGTATTTAAATCAATGCCATTGTTTTTTGCCTGCCTTATGATTTTTGAGCCTCTGGACAGAAGCTTCCATCCCTCTCCCATTTGCAAATGTGTGATTGTTTCTGGTTGAAAATTGAACTTAAATGTGTGCACACAGAGATGTAGACTTCCTTGTTGGCTCTTCACTTATGTCCCTCTGCCCCCTAGTGGGAGCATTCAGAGCTATCATTCTGTGTTTCTTGCTTGTCTTCCCCCCCATTCTCCACACAGCCTCCAATCCCATATCTGTCCCCTTACATTTGCTTGCCCCCCACATTTTCTCTTTCTCCACAATCATATACCTGTAGCATTCTCCCTCTTTCCCACATGCTGCTGCATCCTATTGGTCTCCCTCCTGCTGCGCACTGTCCCTTGTATCTTCCTTTTTCCGTTGTGCTCCCTGCACCTTAGTTCTCTACCTCCTACATTCCTAAGGCACCGTTGCTATCAGGAAATCTTCCCTTGGAGCAGAGGTCTAAAAGCTCTACTGCACCATTCAGCTACTACTGATGAGAGGAGGAACCATGTCTGCTTTAGGAAACGGTATCAGGCCTGGGAAACCTCTTGCCAAGATTTGATGCACTTTGCTCCTTTCTTCAAATGTCCAGCTAGCAGATTGGCAGATCAAGTAAACTAATTGAAAAGCAATGGTACCCCTCAGCCTGAGGGTAGAGAGCAGTCATGCTACAGACTCCCTGATTTTTACCATGTGGCCTATCAGGAGCACGTCAGAGGGAAAAATGCAGTAGATTACAGCATATCTATTTTACCTACTTTGTGGCCCGATGCTCCATTCTGAAAGGTTTCAGTACCAATGGCGTCCTTTCCACAGTCATTATTGCCTTGAGATTTAGGACCCTTACTCTAAATGAGCTGAAATATTCCTGGTATTGACTGTGACAGGGGTTACAGGAGTTGTTTGCTTCTTGGAGTTTGCCCCATTTTCACCGTGGAGCTCCCGTACCTTTGCAACCTTCCGGCTGCAGTAGGAATGAGGTCGAACCCAGACAGGCCATCCCTCACCTTCAGGTTCAGGGCAGAAGTGAAACTGTTCTTCAGTTGAACTCTATCGGATGGACTTAAGTTATATTTACAGATTTTCAGGCTAGAAAGGACTAGTGTGATCTTTTAATCTCATTTCCTGAATACAAGCTGTAATATTTTACTAAGTGATTCCTGCCTGTAGCCCAACAATGTGTGGTTGAACTGCAGCGTGTCTCTTGAGACAGGGATTACTGAAAAAGGTCTTGTTTTGTAGCCCGCAGCATTTTTGTTCAATATAGCAAAATGTAGCTGTATTGTGTCCAAACATGTTTATACTGAACAGACTACGCTTCTGGACAGCTTTGCCTAGCAAGCCTGGTTTCCCTAATAGATATCTACATCAATTATAGTGCAACATAACCAAGATACATGCCCAAAATATTCTAATGCCTTAAAGAGGCCCAACCAATCCAAGTTTTGGATCTGATTCAGCCAGGGGAGGGTAAATGACTCCTTCCTGTGCCAGCTACGACAAGTATGTGCACAGGGAAATTTCTTGACTTTGGTTTTGGGCAGATGTTCCCATTGGATAGCAAGGACAACTTCAGTTCTCACCCGTGCATCCCAGGGACTCTGCTGGTTGGAGCTTCCATAGAGCGCTTCTGTATGAGTGGATATTCCTGGTGCTCTGGTTAGTACCATTCAGTTTTGGTGGCGTTCTGGCCCCTACAGGCCCTACCCCTGCACGTGGAGGTGTGATGCTTTGCACCAGCACAAGTACCCATTTCTCAGGGGGCTCTGCTACTTGTGAATTTAGCCCATCACATGACTGTGAACACCACTGTGTGCAGACTGGATGTAGGTTGTTTAAGGCCATTCTAGGCTACAAGCCACTGGTTTCAGCTACCTTCTGCCTTCAGGATGATGCTGTTGACATGCACTGAGATTGGTTTAGATTCCTTGGTTTAGATTTAGACTTTGAATAACATACTGGTTTGACTGGCATTCGTTTACCTATTGCATCTGCTTTTTATCTAGATGGCACCGTTGGGCTGCCAACTTTCTAATCGCTGAAAACTGAACACCATTCCCTCCCACCCCTTCCTTAAGACCCTGTCCCCCATCCCTTGCTTGCTCCCCATCCCTGTTACTCACTCCTTGTTCCCTGGGATTCACCTGCCACCTGCAGAGCTGGGCTGGAGGAGTTGACGCGGCACCTGCCTGCCTGCCCACTCAGGGCATAGCAGGGCATGGCAGGGCCAGTCCCCGCAGTGAGAGGCTGGGATGGGGAAACCAGAGCAGTGTGGGATGGGGGTGGTTAGTTCCTGGAGCAAGGGATTATGGAAATCAGAGCACAGTGAAGTGGGGGAGAGGGGACACAAACAGGATTCCCCTCCACCACAGATGGCTTTGCAACCCAATTTGGGAGCCAACCAGTTCTCTCCAACAGGCTAGGGGGTGGGAAGAGCAGCATCTGCTAAGCAGAGCTGCTCCTCAAGGCTCCAGGAGCAGCTGATGCTATTTCTGCCCCCAGTGGGGGAGGCCAATTACTTCAAGTAACCGGACCTTTTGTGACCGGAAACTGCTCGGTTTCCATTTCGACCAGACTTTCTGGTCAACAGCTGGACACTTGGCAACCTTAGATGGCACTGGCTGTAAGTGTAGACATAACTTTAGTTTGCAATTGCAATTTTGTCTTTTTCCAATGTTTGCAAATTCTTTAAAATTATTTTTACTTTTTCGTGTCCCTGAAGATTAGAGATTTTATCTGTAGCGGTCTGATTTTTGAATCCAAATGTTTATATGTTTCTTAATGTTTCAACTTTTGACATGACACTGAGGTCTGTCATAATAGATAATTGGGAAAAAACATACATCACTAACTCTTTTTTCTTTTTCTCTCCATATCAATTCCCATTTGCTCTGTATTCAGTTTGCTCTCATTATTTTTCCATGTTTGGTTTTCTATTCTGTATTATTTTAGGGGTATATTCTGACTATTAATCAATGTTCTATTCATGTACTGAGAGACAAATATACACCTAAATTCTCTTTTCTATGGTTCTTCTCCTCTTATGATTTTTTGTGCAAAAACAGCCCCAATGTCTTTTAGACTCTGAGATGAAATATCTTGTTTCCTCCCTTAATCTCATTTAAAGATTTTTTTAAATAAATCTTGCTGGTTAATATTAATAAAAACAAATTTCTAACTCTGTGCATAAGCCTTGGGCCGGTAAGTTGTTTTCATTCCATTTTTGTACTTGACTAGAAACCAGAATGAAACTGTGTAGTGCATGCAACATCTAGGCTTTTGGGAAAACATAAACAGCCAGGAGGGGGCATTGAAAGACCAAAGTTCAGTATGGTAAAAGTTAGTGATGTCAATGAAAAAAAGGCTGAAGAGACAAAGACTTAGATAGTAGAGTTGGCCAGAAAACAACTCCATTTTGTCAGAAATGTCAAGGTTTCAAAATTTGTTTCCATTTTAATGTGAAACAAAAACAAGAACTTTAAAAAATTTTCACCAAAAGCATAAGAAAGAAAGAGAGCCACTCCAGAGAAGCCAATAGCTTGGTATTTAGGGTACTCAGGTAGGATGAGAGACACTCAGCATCTAGTCCCTGCTCTGTCCATTTCAGAGCAGAGACTTGAACATGGGTTTCCCACATTCCAGATAAGTGCTCTAGCTATTGTAGAATCAATCTCTCTCTCCTTCTGTTCTGCTAATTGACAGGGTTGGCAGTAAGAACACAGACACCAGTAGAAAGAACAAGGTTGCTTTACTACCTCCTTCTAAATATTACAGAAAATGAAATGATATATATACATAAGCAATAGAAAGAATAAGTAAGGTAACGCACCTGATCATTACTACATAAAATCAACTATAGTGATTAAGAAAGATACATCACCAATTGCCCTATTAATACATTACCATCATCCAGATCCACAGTCGCTGGGGAGCCCCGGTTGCAGCGAGGATTTGGAGAGCCTGTCCCGGCAATTGGGAAGCCCTGCGCGGTGCATCCACCCATAGGTGAGGTCTCCAAATTCGCTACAAGTGGGTCCAGCTTTTATAGAGTGAAAAAACAGGTGTACGTGACTGTGTGCAGATCACCTTGATGGATATCTGGTTCTCATGCAGGGGGCTGTGATGGGAACCTGGCCAGGGCTCCCATCCCAGACCCTGCACGTTCCTTTCTTATCTTTTTAGGGCTTCAATAGCAAATAGAAACTCCTTACAAAGGGAAAGATAGAAACTCCTTACTTTAGCAACAAAGGGAAAGACCCCTTTCATGTGTTAAAACTCTCTCACTCTGCCAGCAGAGGGAGAGGCTCCTTTCATGTGTTATACATAGTAACTTATTATAAATTGATACATTTGGAGTGAACAAGCATATACAATAGTAACATTTATGATACAAAGATTCGCTGGCATAAACAAATATGACTCCCACCACGCAGAGGCCGATCCAACTAGATACAGATAATCCTTTCATATCACCTTCTCTCTCCCTGTCTCCTGCGCCCACCCCCATTGGAGTTGTTCATGTTGTATAAATAATTAAATATTCATTGGGCCAAAGAGAAAGAGACTGACTCTCTCCGTCTCTGACTTTGGTGAGAAATTCCATCCTGAACCTGAGAAACCTTCCTGATCAATGGTCATTGAAACGCTTTGGTTTTGATGGAAAAAATTTCTGCAGAACTTTTTTTTTAACTAGCTGAATTGGAAAGTAGCATTCACTGAAGATTATGGCCCAAAATTCTGCAAAGAAAGTTGTTTTCTGAAAAAACTAGCATCTGAGATACAGGTATGGAGGTGGTTCAATAGACTTTTCTTTGTCTCTGCTAAGATCTGGGTTCAAATTCTGGCTATATCATAAGTGAAAATGTTTTATTGGTTTGTCTTACTCCCTAGATGCCATTTTTCCACATTACAAAAATGATATACGGAAATTTGTCACAGCTGTCAGGCTTTGTTTGAGAGAGTACCAGGATTGGCTTGGCAGAGAGGTTACTAGTTAAAATAACTGGGTGAAACTGAGTCCTGTGGAGTGGGCTAACAGAGTTGCCATGTGCCATATATGTGATGTTTTGAAGTCATGCATGGGACCGTAGTAGTTTATAGGCCGTCTGCTGGTCCTCTGCCCAGGAGTGAATTTCATCCAACAGGCATAGTGCAACCAGGAGGGATGTTATTCACAGTGTACTGCTATTCACAGTGAATAATTAAATAAGTGAGTTTTTCAGTATGACTATTTATTTAATTGCAAAAATGGGTATGCCCATTAAAACTCATTGAAAGCTGTAAAGATTTATCAAAATGTGATTTATCATGATGTAACTTATTTTCATATGCCTTTTACAAAATGCTATAATGCCTCTCTTTTTTCATTAGCAATTTTATCCACAGCTATCTGAAAGAAAATAGTGCAATGTTTACTTTGCAGGAATACATTGTAATAGACTAATTCAGAAATGGATATACTCTTATATTTTCTATTACTGTTAATTTATTTTCTATATTTTTACTTCCTTTCCTGTGAAAACAAAACTGCAAGAAACTTCAACCAGCCTATGTGCAAAGCTGCCAGAACAACTGTGGTAGAGGTAAGGTTGAGCAAAGTTTTCTGTGTAACTGTTGCTTATTCCAGAGTAAAATCATTGCATTGTCAGGTAATTCCAAAGCTGAATTAAAGAATGTCTCTCTTGATTTGTAAAAAGTAACTTCCAAGACAATGGGTCAAAGAAAGGTTCACTGTTTCATTGTAACTATTATTTTCTTATGTAAGCTTTGGTATATGCCTTATGCATTTCTGTCCTCTCTGCTGGGAAAGCTTTTCTGATAACTGTATAACATTTGGGCATGATCTGCAGACCGAGATCCATTGTGGGTTCAAGCTTGCAACTACTGCTGTAATAGTGGTCTCCAGTTTTGGTGCCTGCAGTTTGAAAAGGATGTTGATAAATTGGAGCGGGTTCAGAGAGGACCCACAAGAATGACCGAAGGATTAGAAAACATGTTTTATAGTGATAGACTCAGAGTTTAATCTATTTATCTTAACAAAGAGAAGTTTAAGGGGTGACTTGATTACAGTGTGTAAAACATCTACATGGGGAACAAATATTTGATGATGAGCTCTTCAGTCTAGCAAATAAAGGTCTGATACAATCTAATGTCTGGAAGTTGAAGCTAGACAAATTCAGCCAGAAAGAAGGTGTACATTTTTAATAGTGAAAGTAAATAACCATTGGAACAATTTACCAAGCGTTGTGGCAAATTCTCCATCATTGGCCATTTTAAAATCAAGATTGGATGGTTTTTTGAATGATCTGCTCTAGGAATTATTTAGGGGAAGTTCTCTGGCCTGTGTTGTATAGGAGGTCAGACCAGGTGATCGCAATGCATGTACAACCGGAGGGCAATGGCTAATCTAACTTTGGTTTTTGGCCCTGATGTTACATTTTGAACCACCTGTGTGGAGTCACGTCGCCGTCAGAGGAAACCACCTGCTCATGGATGCTGATGCAGGGTCTGGGCCTGTCTGCTCAGCTGATACAGTAATTTGAAAACTCAGGAACTGACGACTGCACATGTAGTAAAACTTCCATAATCCACATTTCACTAAACCACATAATCTGCAGAAAAGGACAGTGATCTCTCCCCTCCGCTCAGCAAAGGTGCAATTGTGAATGCTATAGTGTGGGCTCCACGTGACTAAAATGTCATTACTTTTGCAAACTAAAATGCAGAACGTTTACTAGTATGCTGTAAAGTATAAATGTCCTAATTCCAATTAATCCACAACTGACAAAATAAGTGACGAGGTGACTTTTGTGATACATTTTTCTTCCTGTTTTATTTGTTAATTTGCAATGGAATCCCAGCGATCATTGCTGTGGAATGGAAAGGTAATGCTGTGCATCATCCAGACGTTCCTTATTAAAAAGGCTTGTGTAATATACGCTCTACAGATACTGTAATCCATCAGGTAAAACTTTAATTAGTTTGAGAAGGTAACACATGGTTTAGTTAGTGTGTAGGATGCGCCCTTTCTCTTCACATCGCCTGGAAAAACATAGGGAGAAAAAAGGGACTTTTTTTACAATTTTACAATTCTTGGAGCTCCACACCAGTTTTCTAGATAGAACCACACAGATGAGCTGGGCTCCATAAGGCAGAGCAGTGTCTGAAAGATGGTTGGTTAAACTGTTCTTCTGACCTTTCTTGCACTCCTTGGACACTTTACTTTGCTTAATAAAAGCTGAATAAGGCTTAAGAAAAATAGCAAGGGAAACTGCTCATGAACCCTTCTGGCAACTTCTGAACAAAATCTTTCTTTTCCTGTATGTGGTAATAGGGGGTGCAGTCCAGAGCAGTGAGTGGCTGTGTCACTCCTGCCCTGTTACCATGGTCCCTCATCATGCTTTGCTGCTGTTGCTCCCACCTGGGCTGCTCACAAACAGCCTGCCAGCATGTAGGGCCTCTCCCGGATGCGTTTGTGTAACCACAGCCTGCTAGTCACACCCTGGCTCTCACCAGCCTTGGTTATAGTGCAGGGTGACCCAACACACCCCCAGTCCAAGATTGATCCCCAAAACTTATGTTGAGTACTGGCCAGACCACTCCTGGACAGTTCAAAAGCTCCATTATTCCTTTAAAGGAGTACTCTACAACCATTTGCTACCTTAAATGGAGTTACCAGATACCTTAAGTTAAACACACTGGATTAAATAAAACAATAAAACAAGATTATTAACTACAGTGGGAGAGATTTTGAGTCAGAAGTGATTACAAGAAAAATAATAAGACACTTTCTAGTGCCTAACTTAACAAACTGTTAGGTTCAAACAAAGCTTCTCCCCACATGCTTCCAGCAGTGTTACTGAACAACCTCTGGGTTGGGTCTTTTGTCTTGTCAGATGCAAAGAGTGAGATGGACAGGGAGAGAAGAGAGTCTTGTTGGGGTGTTTGCGCCTCCTTTTTATAGCTTCTGTCCCCTTCTTGAAAACCATTTCCAGCTAGGAACCAGATGACAAAGAGTCTGTGTGGAAGGATGTTCCCTGCTGGGTTTTTTTCACCTCTGTTTGCTCACATGCAGGCTTCCTTTTGTACCTCCATTCCCCCTTTCTGCTTGATGACTCTGTTGACTGCTTAAATATAAATTAAGACAACTACACCCATCTTTGTTCCAGACAGGTCTGTTTGACCAATTTAGTGCTACGTGAGTTCTAAACATGCATTTTCACACCACATAGGGGGAAGTTTATAACGTCACACATAATGCTGCTGTACACATTTTATCAGGATATTACTGATCAGCAAGCTGAGTTTTCAAATGATCTCTCACAAGGCATACCTCGTACAAAGATTATTACGATAGTGTAGAGGGTGTTAATAGAGCAGCATATTCCATCGCACTGTATTAGCACCCCTTTGGATTTTTGCAAAGATTTTTATCTGTATGAACATTTTTGGAAAGTAAATTTTGTATGAACCGGAGCTGAAACTTTTTTATTGTACAGAAATAGTTGGTAAAAGCCACATAATTCAATCAAAGCAAACAATATTAGCTAACTTGCCAGACATACTGCTAGACTATTGAGTACTCACTGTGAACAGTTCATGAACAGTGCGAAACTCTCACAAAATTTGGTTTCAACAAAAACTTACAAAGATTTTTTCCATTTAAAATTGAAGCTGGATGTAGCAATAAATCCTTCAGCCCTTTCTGTGGCCCATGGTGTCTCTGCCTATTATGCACTGGCATTTAGGAAGAGGCTGTGGAGCCACTATTCTATTCCCACATTGTACCCCCTCTTTCTGCTGCTGAGAGAATGTCTCTATCACAGATAAAGGGGCAGAATTTTCTTCTCAACAAACACCATATCGATTCCTCACTGCTGTAACTCTTTTTTAGACTAGTTGTTAGATCAGTCATAAATTATAGTTGCCTTTGGCCTTGCAACACTTGCATTGCCTTCAAATACTGACGGTGCTCTCTACGAGGTGGTACATCTGAACCATTTTTCAGCTATTTTACAGAAAAGTAAACAGGAGGATGGAAAAGACTCCCCTGTCCTATCCAAAGTCAGAAGATTTAGATACTGTCTCCTTTGGGCCTTCAGACTTGTTGCCAGAAGCAGGTCAGCTGACTCATAACCACCAGAAAGTGATGCAAATGACTGAGAGAGAAATAAGTTGCACATCTGTGTATTTTTAGAGATTTTTCATTAATCTTAACTGTTTCAATTAGTGTGAGTTTATACAGCTCTTTGTACAGTACATGGTGCTGTAGGTAATTTTAATTTCTTCCCCTCTATATTTGTTTCACTTTTATTCACTTTTAAGACAAACTCACCTTTTATTGAGGTATAATCAGGGATGGGTGTCATATGCCATTGCACATCCTATCCTAGTGGAAATGCTGTTCTCAGAGTACCTTCACCTTGGCCGCATGGAGGAAATGCATGAAGAATCAATGAGTCAGTGCATGCGAGAGCCTGTCCTTGCAAGATTTCCTGCTGAGTTTTGAAGACTTCAGAAAGCATTGCATATGAGTATGTGAAAGCAGAATTTATTTCTTGATATGTAGGTCCTGCTACTATCCAGTTGAAGGTAGTGGGAGTCTTGACATTCATCTCAACTTTATTGTTGTTGTTTTTCTTTTTTTAATTTAATTGAGAGAAAATGTGGTAGCAGTATAGGAAAAAAAATGTAAGTATTGTTTATGGCAGTAGAGCTGCAAATAATAAAAATACCTGAAAATTTGTCCTAAGATATTGGCCTTCAGCATTGTTTTTTGACCGTGGGGCAAAAATATCCTCTGGCCAACTTCAATCCTTTCATTTCACTTTCTTTACTGGATCAGAAATTTCTTTGTAAGTTTGTAAGTTCCTGCTAGGGAAATACACAAAATATTTACTGGCTTGAACAAATTTCTTCTGAACAGTCTGGTGTAAAACAGTATCTCTGGATAAAACTTGTTACCATGTATGATTATGGGAATCTTTGCTTAGACACATCCTCATCAGTCCTGCACAGAAAGTTAGACTGCATCATCTCTAATTCAATTTACACATGACCAGTATTGAAGGTCATGAAAAGGTATTAACTAAACTGCATAATTTATATACAACATTGAATATTGCTCAGAAAACCATTAAATGATCACAGTTTTAGCAATATCAGTTACTTGGAGTTGTTTTTTTTACTACAGATTAAACTAAAATGCCAGAGGAACTACAGCTTTATTCTGTCCCCTTTCAATTTGTCTCTGTGCTATACTTTCACCTAAAATATTAGTCTGTATTTAAAATGTTTTTCTCATTATGTTCACATGTAAATACTTACTGTAATAATATTATTATATATATATATAATTATATATATGTAATTAGCTCCATGTGTTGATCTATTCCCCACTCAGAAAACCTCACTAATTCTGAGCTAAGGTTGATAGACTGGCCTCTCCCAGGTCCTCCTGCACACATCCTCCAGCCCTCTTCCACTCACCATCCTAGATCCCTGCAACCCTTCTGCTCCCATGCTGTGGGCACCTCTGTTGGACATCCTTGGAGGCAGAGGGCTGGTGGGTCTATAATGGGCAGTGGAGAGTCAAGGTTTATATGCTGACCAGAGGGGCAACTGGAGATGTGGGAGGCAAGAGGCGGCGGAGGATCAGGAGCGTGAAGAGGGCCATGAAGGAAAGAGGGTGCTGGTTTGGGTGGAGGCCTGTCTGGAGGGACTGGTTTTGTACAGGGATCAGCATTTCAAGGGCTCACCAGGGCACTGTGGCCTCGATTACCTAGGGCACTGATGCAGCAGAGCCATGGCAAGCCTCTGTACTTCCACGCAGAGACACTGAGCTCCCAGGCATTCCCAATCCTTACCAGACACTGCACACCTCCTACAGCTCCCGAGACATGGAAGTACTGCCACGTCTCATCTTATATCCTCTTTCGCACCTCTCAGACTGCTCTGTCTCACTCTGCAAAATGGCCTGCCTGCTTAGTGGCTGCACTGGAAAACATAAGTCACTGGTGGATCTGAGCAATTCCTTTAGCTAATATTTGCGTCTGTAGGGAATATCTGCTATGTGTTTAATTTTCAAATTTGAGAAGAGGCCTTTGTTCAAGATGCTATTGGAAAGTTCACAATATGTTACTTTGGTGCCACTGCTATCAACTGACCATTTTCATTGAGGCCAACTCTACCATGTTGGCCAATGAAGTATCTCCAGTGCTTCCAGTCTTTCCCCACATGGGCATTGAAATCACCAAGAACATTGAGTCTATTTCTTACATGAACATTCCTGATGATTTATTCCAGGTGAGAATAAAACTTGTCTTTTTGCTGTTTAGAGTAATTAAGTGTTGGCCTGTAGATGGACAGAAAAGTCAGGTTTCCCGAGTTCTTGTTCACATCCAGCCACATGATTCTCTCATTAACAAATACCGGAGGGGTACATGCACTAAAAATAGACTGCTTGACAGCAAATCTGAAATCTAGATGGACTTTATTTTAGAGATTTTCACTTGTGAGTTTGGTATTGAACAAAACATCTTCATCCATTTCTGTAACATGTACTCATAGATGAACAGTTGTGTGCTGATTGATTATAGCTATGTTATATGTAAATATGTGTTATTATGAGAAAGAAGATTGGGGTTTGTTCTGTGAATTTATTAATTGAGCTATGGTTCTAAGCTGTACTTTTTAGGACTTTCTGGCAATATGGCCTTTCCTATCCATCCACAGCCAAAACTCTCTTCTCCAAGCTCTCCATCTCGTGTCTCAGGTATTGCAACGTTCTGTTTTCTGGGCTTGATGCATGCAATCTTGCCCTGCTTGTATCCATTGGGAATGCTGCTGCAAAGTTCATACTCCTACCCTGCTGCTTTGTCATGTCACCTCTCTCTTTGACTTTTTCCACTGACTCTCTTTCTTCTATGTAGTAACCAACATAAACCACTGTCTTCACTTTCAAGATCTTGTGCAGCCCATCTCCACCCTACCTATCACGTCTCATTTGGTATTGAGATGTCAATTCCTGCCTCTCTTCGACCTCCGATGCCAGCCTCCATCTCTCATATATTACATTTTCAAACTATCGCCTTATGCTGTCCTCTGCGCTTGCCGTCGCACTTTGGGGGAGCTCCCTGTAAACATCTGCAAAGCTGTATCATCATTTGCCTTCAGATTCCTCCTCAGAACTCCCCTTTTGCCATGATACCTGGTTAAGCTGCTGTGCTGTCTATCATGCTGACTGATATTCTCATTGTTTCCTGTACTCCCTTGTACGTCTGTCTGTCTGCAGCTGTCTCTCTCATCTTTTACTTAAGATTATAAGGTCTCTGAGGCAGGAACGATCTTTTCGTTCTGTGTTTGTACAGCACCTCGCACAATGGGCTCGTGGCCCATGACGGGGGCTCCTTCCCACCATGGTAATATCAATTAAAAGAGTGTTTTGAATTTTTGAAGTAGAAGCTTCAGAGCACTTAAAAAGCACTGAGTTTGGAAGCTTGTCCCATTTAGTTGTCATTATAAATGCTGAACCAGACTCACAGCTGGTATAAATTAACATAGCCCCACTGAAGTTGGTAGACATCTGTCAGTTTACACCACCAGAGGACCTGGCTCACTGTCTCCAATTCCAGTTTTCTGTCTTGACTTTTAACATTCTTATATGAAGTTTAGTTTCAGTGCCTCCAGGCCAAAGTTTCTTTTCTTCGTCTGAGGTTAATGGGAACTTGGCACATCTGAAAATTTGGCAGGCTCCCAAATATTGATTTGGGAGACTAATTTTAGGCTTCTACTCAGGAAAACCTTGCTATTATTATTTTACCTTTAAGGTTAATTGTAAATTTAGTTGGCAGTGCCAGTAAAGTTTATGAGGAATGAGTTGGCAGCAAAGGATGTGTATTCCTAGAAATGATACCCATGTTTTCTTCTCTACATATTCAGATTATCTCTGCCCTAAAGGGATAACTTTGTTTTTATAACAGCTGGCACAATGGGGGCCCAATCCAGACTAGTGCTTTTGGGCACTACCATAATATAAACAACAATGTATATTTAAAATGTTTTTAAACTAGCTGTCTGAATATCTAAGATCAGAGTATTCAATTCTTTTTTTTTTCCGTTTTGTGGCAGGATTCCTAAATATAGCTCCCAAGGTAAACAGCATTTCCATCTCAAACATCACAATACAAAAAAGGCAGTGTTCTTTCTCATAAAAATGCATTAAATGAAAATCATTAAACCCTGCATTGTATCTCAGGTTGCTTAGTAACAACCTTCCACATACGTCAGCGAGCTTTATTATCTCTGGCACAGTGAACCACAGTGCATTGAGGGACAGAAACAGATTGATTGAATTCATTTATATCATATTGTCCATGCCAGCCCATGGCATTGTTTTAATTGATAATAGTGGGAGATGAACAAATTATTTTTATGACCCTACCCTGCAAAAGCTTGTGCATAAACGTAACTATTCTCACATAGGATCAGGACCTCAGGAGGTCATCTAGTCCAACCCCCTGCTCAAAGCAGGACCAACCTCAACTAAATCATGCCAGCCACGGCTTTGTCAAATTGGGCCTTAAAAACCTCTCAGAATAAGTTGAGCAGTCTCACTTTCACTCTCGAGTAGTCTCACTTTCTCAAATCAAAACTCCTGGCCCCCAGTGACACATTCCTAAACACTAGGTTACCATGTAATGAATAAAGTAAATCTATCTATAGGTTATAACTACTGAACTTTAGAACCATATATTTTTCAAAGGGACCTTATTTAATGTGCTTGTAATTTGTGAGAAAAAAGAAGGGAAAAGAATGAAAATCAGGGTTGGTGGTTTTATTTATTTATTTATTTTTATTATAATAAACCAGTCTCTTTTTAAAGGTAACTTTTAAATACAGGAGTCCAATTTAGCCCTTCATGGCTGGAACACTGAATGTTTTGATATGAAGTGGTTAAGATTCATAGTGAATCAAATCCATTTTGGCTAACACTCACTCATGTGTAATGTGACAATGAGTTCAAAGTTTTTGTTTGGTTTTTCATGTTTTTCTTTTATTTATTTAAGTTGATTCCTTCTGTTTTAAATATGAGCTTTCTGAGCATTAAGCTCCAGATGTTTAATTTTGGGATCCATATGCAGGTATAGTGAACACAGTCTTCCAAGGAAATAGAACCCTGGAAGTCCAATAGTTTAACTTCCTAAGATCTAATATGGTTCTGAAAAAGTAGGGAAGTTTTGGGTGATTGATACACATTGATCCCAAAATGATTCCACACTCCAAAATGTTGAGTGCAGACTGATGGCATGTCTATACTTATTAATTATTGATTAAGCTAATTTTAATTGTTCTCAAGAATTGAACTGACATATCATTTAGACAATCGACTTATGATGTATGTTACCTTAAATGTACCAATGCTGTGTATGAGCCAGAAGACCTGATGGTTTTCACAGAAAAACACTGAAAATAGGAAGGATTTTAAAAATGTTTTAAATTCACCATTTCATTATGTGTATATTTGAACTGATGACAGTTACAAACAAGCGGGGCAGGAGGAGCAAGAGGCATTAGGCAGTGGTCCACCAGTCACTGCATCATAAACCACATGTGATGAAGAACTATGCTGCAGGAAGGAATGTGCCATGTGCTTTCAGGGGTCACTCGTTCTGAGTTCCTTAACCTATTTTGGTTTAAATCAGCTTCACTTAAAGCAATAAGAAGGCAAACTAAATGATAACGGTTGTGTTTTCAGATGCAGTTTCCCAGTATAAGATGAGAAAGGCATGGCATGCAAGGTTGAAATGTCTATAATGTGGAATACTGCCTTTGGGCATGAAACAAAAAAACAAAGCAAACAAAACCTCAGCTGGTTAGAATATTGAGGTCTGAAAAGCAGCAGCCAAGTAGCTATTTTTATTAGACGTTGCATAACATTTTAAAATATATAAGCACTTATTGATGCACATGACCCTTAAATTATCTGTTAGGTTTTATCTTTCTGTCTTCCCACCTTCACTAAAAATGTTTTTTAAATGGAATTACTGAGTGAGGAAATGACAGTTTAGGAAAGAATAGGTGATTAAAATATTAAGAACATCTTGGCTTTGTATCATCGTTTTCTGAAGTGAGACTATTTATTGCAGTTCTAAGAGACAGTAGAAACACAGTAATGTTCCAAGATGGAAGGAGGCTATTCAGTTCCCTCTATTTCTATCCACTGAATTTGATACATTTTTGTACATTATTTTCTGATATTATCTACTTCTATATTCCCAACCCCACATTGAGAGTGTCTGTGAGAAATCTGCACTCTCCAAATGTGAAATTATGCTCTTTTCAATCAGGGATATGTTCCTCTGAGATAGATACTGGGTGGCTTTGTTCACTTTCTATGATTGAATTTCTGAGAGACAACGTTGTTTAAAACATCTTTGACCCAAGAATAATCGGGCTATATCCCAGTTTTTTTAGCCTAGGTTAACATGCAATAGCTTAAAATGCATTGGATATCATTCTTTTATTTATTTGTTTGTAGTGGCATGTTACAAATGTTCTGTCGCTGACATGAGTCATCTGCACACCTGCATTTTAAATTTTTGTGGATCTGTTTTTAGTTCACATAGAATCTGGAAACTGCAACCAACCTTTTCCAACTTGGTGCCTAACGTTAGACTTTCAAACTGCCTGATTTTCAGAGGTCCTGAGCACCAAGAGATTCAAATGAAGTGACAAACACAGCAGGCACTTAGGTGTCTTAATGATCTAAACTTCATAGTAAAATAATTCCAGGTACAAAATTATGCTCACAGTAATTTACTCCAACAAGAGTGATGGCATGAAAAAACTGAGGCCCAGTTTGGATAGGCTGGAAAGTTGGCCCTTTGTATTGCATTTGATGACTTCCTGTCAGTTCTAGCTCCTGCAAACTGAGGGAAGACACGTACCGACCATTAATTCAACCTGCCACTTTCACATGTTAAAATGAATCTGTTCCCATCTGTCCCCTCTGCTTGGTCTGTCATTCCCATTCACCCAGATGTGCTAATGAGCCACCCACCAGCTGTGGGCTGCATGACAGTTTTTTACATTCTATCAACCTACTAGGACAAGGCTGTTTAGAAAAGAAACTCTTACTAGCTGAGACAAGCAGTGGACTCTTGATACTACAGGATTGATAATAATTTATTGCAGTAGGCTAAGACATACTCTGCAAAGACTCATACTGTGCCTAGGTAAAGATGGTTGAGAGTAATGGGGAAAAAATCCAAAACCTTAGTAGTAATGACAGAGGAGAGGAAAAGACTCCTCAATAAATGTTTTGGTTTTGGTAGGGAGGAGGAAAGGGGTTTTTTTTTGTGCGTGTAGAAGGGCACCTCGGCCTGCCCCCAGACTGGGAGCCGAGGGAGGGACACAAGCAGTAGACCAGCAGGGCGAGGCACCCAGTAAATCTGCCCGGCAACAAGCCGGGATTGGGCCAGCACGCCGGGCCGCCTGTCAACCCCGCAGGCCAGGCCGGATAGGCCCGCCGGCGACGGCCAAGCCGGCCCCGGGAGGCGGGACTTCCCCAGGAAGGGGAAGGATAAAAGCTCGGCCCCAGGGCTCAGTAAGAGAGAGGCAGCAGTGGGAAGCAGACCTGCTGCCCTGGGCTCCGGCCGGGGAAGAGAAGGCCTGCCGCCCCGGGCCGAAGCCCCGCCGGTCCCGGGACACATACCGGGAGTGGGTAGGCCCTCCGGGCGCTGGGGACTGGGACTGGCCGACGGGCCCTAAGAGGCGGCCGCCCCTCCCTGCAACCCCAGCAGGGCCTGAGGAACCAGACCCGTCCTGGTGGGTCAGACCGCCCGAGGCCGGGCCAGACCATGAGGAGCTGCCCGAGGAGTTGCCGGCTGCTGCTTCCTCGGAAGCTGGACCGGACCTCGAGGAGCTGCCAGAGGCCAGGTTCCCCAGCGAGCATGTGGACCTAGAGGAGCTGCCGGACGCTGAGGACTTGCCCCCGCTGCCGCCTCCGGACGCCGACGGATGGGTGAGCCAGCCATGGGCCGTGCACCCTGCCCCCGGGTTGCTCGGGGTCAGCTCCTGGGAGGACGGGGAGGAAGTGGCCCAGGGGCAGCCAGGCCTACTGGCCAGAGAAGGGGCACAGGCCCCGCGGCGTGTTGCGGCCGGATCCCCGCCGCACCAGTGGTACTGACGGTGCCACTGGTAGGGCCCTGGGCTGGGACGCAGTGGAGACGGGTGGGCCTGCGTCCCCCTCCCCCCTCCTATACCCGCACTTGCCCCAGCGACTGAGAGAGAGGGAGAGTCCTGACCCGCCGGCCAGACGGCTGGGAGACGCCCGTCTCAACCTGCCCTGCCGCCCAGGGAGCAGGCCACATAGACTGTTTGCTCGCCTGCCCTGCCGCCTAGTGAGTAGGCTTCTAGACTGTTTTGCTTGCCTGCCCTCGCCCAAGGGACCGGGCGCCTGAACTGCATTGCGGCCTGCCGGCCCCTGCCCAAGGGACCGGGCCCTTAAACTGATTGTTGCTCGCCCGCCCTGCCAGAGGGCCGGGGCGAAGGACTGCTTTGCT
>ML675629.1:24701130-24780398 GCA_007922155.1 Mesoclemmys tuberculata | reverse complement strand
ATTGCAGACAGTGCAGAAAGATATACTTTCAATGTACTAGTCTGCAACCTGATATCAAATTCATCTCGTAAAAATTCCAGAACATGAGACGCTTTGGCTACAGGCGGCTGAATATGGCTCTATTGACACCAGGCTTTGAATTTAAATCAGATCCTTGAGTCAGCCTTGGTTGTTGATTTTCTCCTAGATGCTAACAGAGTTTCAATGAAGCCAGCAGAGTAACCTTTTTGTTCTAGAATCTCCAGTTCAAATACCAACCTGCTAAGTTTATCTTGCTTGGATCCTGATGAAGAACTGCACTTTAGGATAACAAATCTGGCCTTGGAGTTAAGAACAATGGTTGCTCCACTGACAGGTTCACAAGGAGACCAAGAGCCTGTAGGCCAATGTGGGGGGGCACTAAGATCACTTCCACTTCCTCCTTTCAGATCTTCTATATTACCCTGGAGATAACGGACACTCAGGGAAAAGTATGGCCACTTGAGCAACAGGGCATCTATGCCCAGGGCTCTTGGCTCAGCTCCCATTTTCTACAAAGCATTGGTGAGTCCTCTGGTTTGTCTTGGATGCAAAAAGAGCCAGCACTGGAACTTTTGAAATTTGTGATGATCGGCTGGCAGGATTCATTGTCCAGTCTCCATCCATCTGATCAGTTTTATTTCTGCTCAGGCTGTTAGTCTTTGCTGGTGTACTTGATATTCAAGGCCCTGATAGACAGTAGATGGGCTCCGACCACTGCATCAGTCATGCTCCTTCCTTTGATAGATACCTTTTCCTTATGCCTCCTGATGAGTTACATATGCCATTGCTGACATATTGTCTGTCATAAGAACATGATGGTTCCGCAGCACTGGGGCCAGTTATCGAAGAGCATACTTCATTGCCCTCAGCTCTAGAAAATTTGTGTTTTTCTAGAATGAGCATGTCCTTTCAGCTCTGAGAAGTGAGGGGCATACTTGCCATCCTCACTGGCATCTATTGTTATAAGAGACCTTTCTGGCTCTGCTATGGCCATCCCACACCTAGAGTCTCAGAACTCAACAACCAGTTGAGGGATTTCCGTGTAAGTGACAGGAATGTTCACTTTCCAAAATGGAAAAATCAGAACATGGTGGGGAAGAGACAGAAGGAAACTTTGGAGATTCCTCATGCATTCTTGCCTAAGGCACTATCCCTGTGCAGAACATGATCATCCCTAGATTACTCAATAGTACCTACTGATATCCTATGCCATCTCTGCAGAAAGACTGCTCTCTTCCCTTTCTGGGCTTAGACTTCTTCCACTTGTTTTTGCTGTAGTCTCATCTTCTCTACTTAGTGTTGCCTGCTCCCAAGTAACCCAGAAAAGGAAGGAGGTTACAGGTATAAGATACTTTCTGCCGCTCACGCTACCCAGTGATGCATTCTGATTGATTTGATATAGATATTACTCAATTGCCAGTCTAATTCAGCTCCTCCCCAATTCCCTCGATCCAATTTTATAGAGTAACCTCCCCATCCCAGAATTCCAAAAAACTTAACACCAATAATATATTGACACAGTCTGATGGAGTCTGACATGAGAAAGATCCCTTTCTATTGGATTTTCCTAAAGAAGCCCAGTTCCGTAAGTGTAACAGCCTGTTTCTTTTACAGGTTCAGAGACCATCACTGTTCTTCCGGGAACCTCCTATTTCTCTAGTGAAGAATCATTTGCAATGGTTAGAGGGTATGTAACAGAACTCCTAATCTGTTAAAATGCTGAATAGAATAGGATGAGTCACTAACTAAACTCATTAATAATGCTCTGAAATGTGATTATCATTGGACAACATGTAAAACTAGTGTGGATGTTCAGTGACAACTAAGAAGGATTAGGTCTGGGTTCTGGAAACTGAAATATTCAACTCACTGTAACTGATAGATACCGTAATGATGATTGCATCTAACACCACTTGGCTGTATACAAACGTGTAGCTGAGTTTTAAACAACTACTTTTTAGTCACTTTCTAAGAATCTAATCTCTATTTGCAGGCTGTATATTCTCTTTACTCAGCTTGTGTCTGCAGTCCTGACTCCACCTCCCTAATGGAAATTTACCATCTGCACCTGTTTCTTGTTTGTTTTTTGACAAAGAGGTTGGATGCAAACAAACACTAAACCATAATGGCTCTGAAAAGATTAGTGGCTGTAAATACGGGAAGGAGTGTGTTTTAAAACGTGTGTTCAGAGTTGACTTACTGTGAATGCAATTAACCAAAACCAGACAAAAATAATAATGTTTCTGAGGCTCAGTAGGCAGAGAGAAATCCACATCAGTGCTATGTGTAGGGGGAAAAAGTACATGTGTAAGGACAAATGCTCATTTCCTCTGTTGTTTAGCACCATGTTTATGAGTTTTATACGGATATAGTAAGACAGTGAACAAATAGCTTGCAAGGATTTGTGGGCTATTCTTTTAACACAGAATGCTAACTGCACATTTCATTCGTTTCCCAGAGGTCGTGTCGCTTTGACAATGCTTAGAGCAATGCAGGTGTCTAAATATGGTGATCTGGCCAACTGGATGATTCCTGTAAGTAAACATTTGTACCATTAATATACTTAATTTAGAACAATAGAAATGTATATTTCTTAGCTTCTTTCGTAAAAACTGCAGTTTCTAAACTGATAGCAAAGAAAGAGAGAGATTGAGACAAGGGAGAAAATAATTTAAATAAAATATAAAATAAAAATAATTTAAATCACAGGTGTCTAAGTTTAGTTAGTTAGGGTATGTCTACACTGCAGAATGAAGTCGACTTACTTAAAGTCGACTTTCACCTGCTGATTTTTAGAAATTGCTGAATCGTGTCCACAGCATGCTCCTTGCGCCAGGTTCGTGCATCCACACTCGCCATGCTTGTGTCAGCAATCAAAGCAGTGCACTGTGGGTTGCTATCCCACAGTGGATAAGAAGCTGAATATGAGTCAGCAGTGTGCCCTGGTTGCCAAGAATGCTTATGGCATATTGGGCTGCATTAGTAGAAGCATTGCTAGCAGATCAAGGGAAGTGATGATTCCTCTCTATTTGGCATTCATGAGGCCTCATTTGGAGTATTGTGTCCAGTTTTGGGCCCCCCACTACAGAAAGGACAAACTGGAGAGAGTCCAGTGGAAGGCAGCAAAAATGATTAGGTGGCTGGAGCACACGACTTATGAGAAGAGGCTGAGGGAACTAGGCTTGTTTAGTCTGCAGAAGAGAAAAATGAGGGGAGATTTGATAACAGCCTTTAACTCCTGAAAGAGGGTTCCAGGGATGATGGAGCTAGGCTGTTCTCAGTGGTAGTAGATGACAGAACTAGGAGCCATGGTCTCATGTTGCAGTGGGGGAGGTCTAGGTTGGATATTAGGAAAAACTTTTTCACTAGGGGGTGGTGAAGCACTGGAATGGGTTACCTAAGGAGGTGGTGGAATCTTCATCCTTATAGGTTTTTAAGGCCTCTCTTGACAAAGCCCTGGCTGGGATGATTTAGTTGGGGTTGGTCCTGCTTTGGGCAGGGGGTTGGACTAGATGACCTCCTGTGGTCCCTTCCAACCCTTATTTTCTATTTTCTGTTATCAACTTGGCTGTTTTAAAGATGCCAGTTAGTACTCAATTCTTTAAATTATTTGCCGTTGACCCTAAGTTCTGTGTGTCTTGGATTACAAAATCCAAAATAAATAATAAACTCAGTCTTTTTGGAAAGGAGAAGAAAACTGAATAAAGGGAAGGAATCAAATTATGTTTTTAGTTCCTGATATGGTTCATGATCTGCATCATGATAAGAGTAATATGAGGAAATCAAATATGTATCTTGAAGGAGTCCAGGAGTTAATGGACTGAAGCCCAATGTAGTTAAAATTAGAGTCTGTGTGATTTATTTATTACACCTTGTTGTAGACAGTTCACATTTCCTTTTAAAATAAATTTAGTATCTCTTACCAGATGATTAAAAGGGATAAATGATTATCAGTCTGATACTGTGGATACAGGTCTCCTAAAGACTGTGTAGGATATCTTTCCCTTTATCATTTTATGAACAACTTTTATTTTCTCTTCAAATTGAATTAACACAGTTCTGTCAGAAGACTTTTTTGGTAGAGGATGTGACTGTTCCATAATGCAAAATGAACTAATTTACTTACTGGTTTGCAAAAAGATTTTGAATCATTGCACTCTGGATCACAAAATGTGTTTAAATGACACGCATGTAAACATTTTTCATTCTAAATTTCTGCGGTTTAAACCGAATTTATATTTCTTATTGAGATAATTTTCCTGAATGTAGTGTGGTATGCCAGCCCCCCTTTCTGGCACTTGCCTACTGGCAATAGTCTCTGTAGGCAGTGGGGCCTGAGGTAGTCCCACCCCAGTCCAGGTAAGCCTTTGGATCTTCCCCTCTCTTTGGCCACTCCCTACAGGGCAAACAGGTGCAGGCCTTTCTGTAGGCCTGAGGGGCTGTCTCCCCAACCTCACTGGGGAGGGCAGCTAGCCTGTTTGTGCCAGTGGCCCAGCGGAGTACCTGTTCTCCCTGTAGGCTGGGGGGGGTCCAGGATCAGGGTTTCCTTAGCTCTGCTTCCCCAGCAGTAGAAACCTCTATCTCAAAACTTCTCTCTCCAATACTCCAGCAGCTCCTTCCTCTCCTCCTCACTCTACTACCTCCCACTGCCTGCTTGCACTGGAGGCTTTTAAGTGTTTGGGGTGGGGCTCCTTGATTGGCCCCAGGTGACCTAATTAGTTAAGCAGCCCCAGGTGGCCTAATTGCCTAATCAGCCCCATCTGAAACCTCTTTCCTGCCTGTAGGGAAGAGGGCTTTAAGCATTCTAGGGCTCACATATCGGCCCTGAAGTACCCTGCCATAGCCATCTGGCTTGACTTTACCACAGTAGATAATTGAAAAAAATATTTTTTCTGATACACCCACACTAAGGATTTTTCTTGTCTAGTGGGAGATACGCTCAACTGAATTTTTGAAGGTTTTGGGTTTTTTTAAGTGCGAGTTTTAAGAAAAATCAGTGTTGGAATGAAAGATTGAAAGGGTCTCCCATTCATACCTATTTAACTGGGAAATGCACTAAAAGTGTAGTATATAGAAATGACAGCAGTATATGCCGTGTTTCCATTTCAGACTACAATTACAGTTGGAATTCCAATGAAGTCCCTAATCCTACATTGGAATCCAGTAGCATTCTGTGAGATTATGTGGAGTCACGTTAGAACTCTGGGGACGTTTGCACTTGCAAATCTTGAGGCAGGATCAGGGCCATACTTCAAGCATACTTCTAGCATTTTACCTCCATGGTGATGGTGGCATTATTGTTATCATTACTACTATTACGATTTATATTGTGCTAACAGACTATGTTAACATCTCGTCTATCCGCAGACGTCCATCCAAACATTTGTAATGCTCTAAAGTGATTTGGTTTTGATCACTCAAAAAATTGCCACACAGGAAGGATTCTTTTCTGTTTGCTTACTTACCCTAGTCTTGTAATGGAGTCTTGTTTCCAGCTAGAGTGCTTTCCTACAGATGCATGTCAAGGTTTTGACATAGCTGTGGGCAAGTCCTTCATGTTAGAGATCCCCTAACTCTGGAATTGACTTCTTCCCCAACCCTTTGGACCAAAAAGGACTGAGTTTATTGCTCATGCATGCTACAATACCTTTGTTTACTCAAGCTTTTTATGAGAGTATTGCTAGAAAGGAGTTTGAAGTGTTTATTTAGATGGCATTATTTTATTTGCTTTATTATTTCTATTGTAAATGTGTCTTGGAGTTGGGAAGCCTTTGGATCTTCCCCTCTCTTTGGCCACTCCCTACATCTAATAAATGGACATATAAATAAAAGCTAAATTTCTCCCTACTGTGAAAAGTTACCAGTTAATCCAGGCAAAAAATGCACATGCAGTGTTGCCTCATGTATCTGGTACATCCCATCTGAAAAACAGTCATTTTCAATTATCCTATCCAGTGCCGCAGTAGTAGCTATGACTGAAGAGGTAAACCAAAAAGTAGGTATTTAAGTGTTTCTAGTTATTCTATCTTCTGCTATAAATAAGCTAATATGCCATCATAATTAGGTGCCATCACTAAGCTCTATATATCCTAATTGTTGCAAGATTTATGTTGAATAAAATACAGATACATTTTTATTGCAAGAAACTGACAATCAAGGGAACTTAAAGTTCCATTTTGTTGCATCATTTTTCATTTAGATTTGTATTTTCATAGTTTAATCATTTTAATATGTCTTAAGCCTCAGTTGGTGGTATTTCTACCAGTTAGAGGCAAGTAATAATCTTAAGCCTTCAAGTTTTGAATAAGTATCCTAGTGAAACTATTTCTCTCACCCGTAATAGTTTGATATCACTCAAGCACTGATGTATTTGCATACATTCATAATGAGGAAATGAACTGTGAAGAGTCTTTAAAATAATTGAAGCCTTCTCCTCCCTCCCTTCTTCACTAACTTTTAATGGTGGTGGAACTCCCATGAGAATTTTGAGGTAAGAAAAGCAGTATGTCATTCTAAACACATCACAAAAAGCCAGGCTTGGGATAGTGGTCTGCTCGGGGGATGGGGACTTGTTCCTAACCACAGGTTCTTGATGCCAGGCTGACTCCATAAAGCACGATGGTTTATATCCTTTGTATGAGAACATTCACTTCATTCTCCCCTCAGGGCCACTGATTATTTCTTTGCCCACTAAGTTTCCATGTCAGCTCGTCCTCAAGCTCTTTCAGTTCATGCCCTCCTAAGCTCCTTCCCTAGCACCTATGAAATGTCACTGCAGGTCTTTGCTCCTCTCTTCCCGTCACTTGTTTTTTTCTGAGAAAAATGGCTTTGCTTTATACCACTTCTTTGGTGACATTCGTACAACTCTGTTTGCCCCTGGAACACAAGCCTCAGAATTCCACTAATCTGGGAGGAAGCCAGACAGGTTGGAGATGGGCATCTACCTTTCTTTAAGGCCTAGCCTGGGAGGCAATCCCCTTTTGTTCACTAGTTTTGTTTAACTGGGATTTTTTTTCTTTTGTATTCAATCTCTAAGAAGATACAGGTACTGATCTGGGGCACAGTGCAAACAGAATTTATGAACTCAATGAGTCAAACCCATCTCAGAGTACAAAGGCGAGTCCTTGGCCTCTCCCTTCCTTCCTTCTTTTCCCCATACTTACCATAATAGTTGCAGTGTCCAGCTCTTGATTATGGCTCCGCCCGTCCCCTATGCAGGCTCTGGTCTGACACAGACTTGACCAGGCCCCCCTCTGCTGCTGTCTCCTACCACCTCCGGTCCTCCCTGAGTCCCCAACCGCTGACTGCTCCTGGCTGGCGCTGACCGCACTGGGCTCCCACGGGTACTGACTGTACCTGCTCCCGCTAACCACACCTGGCTGGCGCCGACCACGCCGGGCTCTCGCTGACCACTGGTGCTGACTGCACCTGCTCCTGCTAACCACACCTGGCTGTCACCGACCGAGCCGGGCTCACGCTGATTGCTGGGGCCAACTGCACCTGCTCTCACTGACTCAGCTTTGTCAGTTGTCAGGTAAGTTCTCCCAGGCCCTCTAATGGTTCAACTCTTAGTGATTTTCAGCTCATGGGTAAACCTTCTGCTGACACAGAGGTGATGTCCCTGCTTTCAGGAAACAAAAGGCGCCAAGAGGAATAATTAATTCTACCTTTTAACAATGGGAGGAGATCATCACTCCATGCCTGGCAGCAGCCCTTTCCCAGGGCTGGTGCAATCCCAATAGGAGATTCCTCATATCTCCCCCCCCCTTAACAATGCTGAAACATCTGTCCGCCATCCTTGTGGTGCTCTGTTTATTATAGGGTGACGTATTTTATCATAACAGGCTAAGCACAGTTTTGCTAACATCTGTTCATACAACCGAAGGACAACATTTCATTACCGCAGCAGTTAACACAAAAGTGGTTTGTAGCCCAAAACCAGTCATGCTAACCATTTCCCATTATGCTCAGCACCTAGGTGTGCTTATCCATATACAGTGAAATTACAGCTAAATACTTAATTGTACTCATGCAAATACAAAGCCCATGCAAACAGAGTTTCCCCCCTCATTTCAGCTGACTGAGCAGGGGAGAGTTCCACTAAAACTTTCCTTACATCTGCATCACCATTGTTTGAACTTTAATTGTTGTTTGCATTAATTAGGTTGTCAGGTTAAGTAACTATTAATAGTGGTAGTTAGATAGTTAGGGTAGTCTCAGCTGGGACTTGTCAGGAGCGGGGAATGCCCCGATCTCTGGCCTTCAAACCATGTGCCTCCTGCGGGAAGGCTTTCCCCCACAATAATTGCCTGAAGTGCTTGGGGAAGCCCCATCATAAGGAGAAGTGAGAGATCTGCAAGGCTTTCAAACTTAGGACTCAAAAAGACAAGAGAGATCTGCTTGAAAGCCTTGCTAATGGAGGCAGCATCCATAAAGTAATATCAAAACTCATTTTCATTCTTTAAAACTGATTGATTTTAATCTGAAACATTTGGATCCAGGTTTTAAAAAGTGACTAACGATTTTGGATGCCTCCATTTTTAGGTGCCCAAATTGAGACCCATGAAAGGATCCTGATTTTCAGAAAGCAGAGTGCACACTTTGAAAACCAGGCCTGTCTAAGGGGTCTCAAGTTGGCTACCCAACAGTTAAAGTACCACAGAATGAGTCACTCTTGGAAAAAAATTGGCTTTGAATTTTAGACATTTCAGCCTACAATGTTAAGGCTGTACATCAAGTCCCAGACCTAACTTGGGGCACCCTGAGGAATGACAGAATTAAAGGCTTAATAATGAAATCCATCTAATGAAAACAAAGCCACAATACAAAAATACTGACCCTTACCAAAGAACAATTTTGTAGGGAAGCTATGAAGAAGGCCAATTCCAATTTAATAACATTTTATTTTAATTTGCTATCTGTAGAGGTCAGTATAACCTAGGACATTAGGAAAGTAATGCTTTATGTTATTAAGCGGTAATTTTTCACCCTGTCTTAAACTACATGTGTTCACAGCTTTGGATAAGGATCCTTTTTTTGTGACTACATTTAGGTGTGCCGAATGGGTAGCGCATGACATATACAAGTAGGTATTTGCTTGTATAAAGGTGGGTTTTCTGGGGGGCGAACTGATGTCCTAAAAGATTGAGACCAGTTGAAAATCTGGTCTTTGGTGTATTGGAAAAACAGCATAGCTGTTACTCTTGAACTTGACCCAAAGCTAACAAAAGTCAGTGGAGAAACTCCTGTTTATTTCAGTGGGCTTTAGATGGGACCCTGAGTGAGCTGTTACATTAATAGTAAATAATAGACAAAATATAATATAAAGGGAATCCTTCCTTTGGATTTCCCAGTATGTTGTGGTTTCCCCATGTTTGTCTTATAGGCCTCCAACCCACAAGGATTTATGCGCGAGCTAAATTTAAACATCTATGTAATCTCACTGACTTCACCAGTACTGCTCAGATCTTTGTAGGATCAGGAGCTTAGACTGTAAATGTTCAGAGCAGAAACTCACTTCATTTTGAGTCAGTGTCCAAGCTCACTGTCAACACAAACAAAAGTCATAATACAGTTACTTAGGCCAGGTCTACACTACAGACCTATGATGGTAAGTACGTCGCTCATGGGTAAAAAATCCACACCTCTGAGCTTCTCCCATTGTCATAGCTACTGCCTCTGGGGGCGGTGGATTAACTACGCTAACAGAAGCATGTTCACTTAAGCGTTACAGCAGCACAGCTGCGCTGATGCAGTGCTTTAAGTGTAGATCTGTCCATTGTTGTAGAGCTGAGAGAAACTCTTTTCCCATTGAGATTGTTCATATTTGAAACTGGGATTTTCCTAAAAGTTTGTTTAATCAGGAGCAAAACCTCACTATTTTCACCAGTCACTTTAATTTTATTCCACATTTGTATTTTCCATCAAATATTTTTACACAAATAGCCCAATTGTAAATCCACTGAAAAAAACAAAAAACCTACACCTTTTCCTGCCACAATGATAGTTTTCACCTGCAAAACTCCTCCCTGTAAATAACTCTAAGTGAAATTGTGAAAAAGGTTTCTTATCTCACAACCAGTGAACTGGTTTTACTTTTCTACCATTTTGCTGCTGATATTTCACACAGCTCTATTAGGCTGTGTAACTGTCAGTCAAGATCAGTTTGACTCTCCTCCTTACTGACAGCGGAGTTGTGACTGAAAATGTAATAGTGGGCAACGCTGCCAAATCAACTGTGTTTCCCTGTAGATTATCGATTTTTGGCCTTTTCTGCAGTCTGCCTGGAAACCTGAGCCATTAGCTGGTGCCAGGTTAGGAGTAGGGATTTAATGTGAAATCACAGTGATTTGTGTGTTATGAATAGCTGTAGCACGAAAAGGTTTCAAAGTCCCCTTTTCTCTGATTTCTCTTTTATAATTTCGATCATGGCCACATTCTTTCTTGGTATAATGCCAATGAAATCAGTGGAATCACAGCAAGGATTAAATTGGGAAAATAACTGTAGAAAAAGCCCAATGGTGAGATCCATTCAAGTGTATAGTAAGCTCCCAAGTGAAGTGGCAGAAGCTGTCACTCTTAAGAAATTTAAAAGTAGGAAAAAGTATGAGAAATTGTGTTCACAGGACCATTCCTTCCCTGGCAGACGGTGGTCTTCATAACATACCTGATCAGTCTCTCCCATCTATTATTAACTAATGTCCTGTAAATATGAAACAAAACACCTTTATTTCTTCTTCAAGTGCTTGCTCATGTCCATTCCATTATAGTTGTGTGCACGCCTCCATGCACGGTTACCTGAACTTTTTTCCCCTTAGCAGACCTCTGGAGCCCTATCCACATGCCATGGCATATTAGACGCTGCCAGCCCTACTCCCCAACAGTTCCTTCTTTCCACCTATGACAGTTGCTGGAACTGCCTTTGTGGCATCACAAGTGCTTAATTCCCTATTGCTTGAACTTTAATTGTTGTTGTTTGCATTAATTAGGTAGTCAGGTTAAGTAACTGTTAATGGTGGTAGTTAGTAGTCCTGTCTGGGACTTTGTCAGGAGCAGGGTATGCATTGGCCACCGGGCTTCAAACCATGCGCCTTCTGTGGGAAGGCTGCCTGAAGTGCTTGGGGGAAGCCCATCATAAGAAGTGCAAGATCTGCAAAGCTTTCAAACCTAGGACTCGAATGAGATGTCTGCTTGAAAGCCTTGCTAATGGAGGCAGCACTCCATCTGGCCTCCAAAGCAACCCGTTCCATCTTGGTACAGAGCGTGGTGTCGGTACAGAAAGCACCGTTGGCATCAGACCTGTCTCGGTCCCGTGCCGCATCTTCAGTGCAGAAGAAGAAGCAGAAGCAATGCTCAGAGTGTGGTCACTGCCCCGTACCATCGAAGCAGGTGGGGCCAAACACCAAACCACAATGGGGTTGGACCACGAAGACTCACTTGGAAAGCCCGCATCTCTGGTCAGAGAGCCACCCCGGACTCCTATCGGCGCTGTCGACACATGAGGCCTTTCAGACGGCAAGAGCCTTTCTGGCCTCCCTATGCCCTGACCTCCACTGAGAGAAAAGGGGCCAGTGTCACAGGGGAAGCCTGCACTGGGACTCCCTGAATGGCTCAGGAGATCCCCAATGTAGGGAGGAAGATCTCTGACAGGCCTGTCGCCTAGGGTGGAGCAGTGCCTCTCCCCTAGAAGTCATTCCAGGTCACAGTCATTGGATTGACCTGCATGGAGGTGGGAAACAAAGTCACCCTCCCGATGACCATCTCGATCCCTAGCACCAGGAGAAGTCCTCCTCAGGCAGCACCGATCGTGGTCGCCCATGGGGCACTGCTTCCCAAATGGAACTTGCCGTTCCTGCTCTCTGACACTGAAGAGTTCGCCCGCACCAAGGCGGCACCGAACCTAGTCATCAGAGAAAGACTCGGCACCAAGGAGTTCATCCGTACTGAGAGGTATGTGGTGCTGCAAGTCCTCAGTACTCAGACAATGCTCTGAAAGGTCCAGCTCATCAAAGCATGATTCTGCGTGCTGGCACCGATCGCAGAGCTGAAGTTGGTCCTTGTCGGCATCGAGGTCATCAGTGTCAAGAGGATGCTCTCCAGAGCAACGGAGCACCTGTGAACCAAGGCATGCTCCCCCTGGCTTCGTACCGCACAGCGGGAGCCTCCAAGACAGCTCCACTGTGGTCTTCTAATGGTGGCTCAGTGTCTTCGCGGGGGGGAGGTAGTCGCCAGGCGAGTCACCATCAATAAAAAGTGCCAGAGCCCTCACTTCAGCTGCCCCAGATTGCCTCAAGGGTAGTGGCCACCCCAATGGCCATATTGGGGTCCTGGGGTTCCCCAGTAGGGCCAGGACCACAGATCATCAGGTTTGCAATCAAAACCACTGGTACTGGCAAAGGGCCACCATTCGCCCTTGGACGGTGATTCAGACCCACAGGAAGGGTCCGCCCCTTCAATCCTCCTCCTCCTCACTGGATGAAGCAGTCTCCCAGGGTCACTCAGCACCCCTGGATGATTTTAGGGCGCAGCAGGAGCTCCTCAAGAGGGCGGACTCCAATTTGGGTTTGGAGGTGGAGGAGCTAAAAGAGGCAGCAGACAGTCTATTTAATGTCCTAGCAGCAGATGCCCCAGCTCAGGTAGCCGTTCTTGTCCATGAAGGGGTGCTCAAGATAGTGAAGGCCCTGTGGCAAACTCCTTCCTCCATAACCCCAACATCTAAAGGGGCCGAGAAAAAATATTACATCCCAGCTAAGGGGTTTGAATACCAGTTTTCCTACCCCTCCCCGGACCCTGATAGTGGACGCTGCCAACCAGAAGGATAGGCAAGGGCAGCTGGGGTCTACACCAAAAAACAAGGTCAATAAAAAGCTAGACTTGTTTGGGAGAAAGATTTACTCAACGGCAAGCCTACAGTTTAGGATTGCCAATCAGCAGGCTCTCCTGAGCAGGTATAATTTTAACCTTTGGGACTCACTGAAGCACTTTGCTGACGCTCTGCCCCAGGACCAGGTGCTGGATTTTAATAGCATTGTGGGAGAGGGTACCATGGTGGCTAGAGCAGTGCTCCAGGTATCCGCAGATGCAACTGATTGGTGGGAAGAGCCATAGCATCTGCCATCTGCATGCGCAGGTGCTCGAGGTTCTGCCCTGGAACCAACTGCTTACAGAGTGGCCAGTCCTTTTTAATGTAATGAGACACTTTAGCATGGCTGTCCCATTCACAAATGAAACAACTTGGTGTATCGAGGCTGCATTCCTAGTAGCAGTGCGACTACTTTCAGATCACCACAGATGTTCCAGTTGTAATTGCTGTACTGTATGTATTTCAATAAAACTTCCATATTTCTGTAGGTTTCTTTCACATGTACTGCATAGCCAATTGGTATTGAAGGGTGGACATTGCCGTTGTGTAACTACACAGCTTTCAGGCTTAACACTGACGAATCAATAAAAAGATGCCATTGTTGTGGGTCTTGCTGGTAACCCAAAGCAGTGAACAGCCCATCAATGTCAGTGCAAAAACACAGATTATCAACCTGACCAAAGAATTGTGTCAAATCTTCTTGGCGGCTGCGAAAGACAGAAATGTTTATGCCTGGTGACAGCAGACCCCATTCTTGCAGTCTTGAACCCAGTAATTCTGCTTTTGCATTTGACAAACCCAAGTCCCTGACCAGGTCATTTACCTCAGATTGAGTTATCAGATGAGGCTCACTCGACGTAAATGGTTCAAAATCTGGATCAGTGTCGTTTTCCCTTCCTGGCTCGTGCATCATGGCATCTTTGTCTGCTACCTCTAGGCTCCATGTCTCTGGTGGCTTCGGTACTGGAAGACTGTCGTCATGCGGCACAGGTCTCATGGCTGAAGGGAAATTGGGGTATTCAATGGATTTCTTGTTTTTAGCAGAAAACCCAGACACATTGGTCAGACAGAAGTAACAGTCTGTCACATGATCCTTCTGCTCTTGCCATATCATCGGGACAGTGAACGGCATTGACTCTAAGTACCTCTGAGCCAAGCTCTAAGATCGACAGTGCATGTTGCGCAACAAATGTGAGGAGCCAAGGCTTTGTCCTGATCACCAATTTTACAGCCAAAGCAGAGCTCATACGCTTTCTTAATACATACAGTCACGTTCCGTCTTTGAGGTTTAAGCGTATATTCACCACAAATGGAACAGAATGTATCGCAGCTGTTGTGACATTGGCGAGACATTTTGCTATCACAAATCCTCCTGAAAATACAATGGCTTTATTATTGTGAGTACACACAATATGCTATGCGCATAGAGCATGCGCATCAACATGAATGCAAACTGATATAAATGCAGTGCATAGAACAGTATATGCAAAATGCTTTTATAGCCTTTCTAAAACCTGTCCTGCCAGCATCCACCCTGCCTAAGCCTTAGCATTCCCACTGCATGTTGTGTGGCCTGCACTAGGTGCAGTGTCACTGCATGCGCAGGCATGCTTGGACACAAGCTAGAAAACTTTTCAGCTTACATTGTGGGCAACATTTTAATAGACTTAAATTATGAATTGAAATAACAAATATAGGCGATTTCAAAAAAACAGTACATGATAGGGAAATTTCATGGTAATTTTCGTAATCAGCAGCCCAAAATCCATAAGATATACCCAAAAGTATTCAGGAAGCAAAATCTTTGTTGTCCAGTGTAATCACTGCACAAGATGCACTATGTTTTGGTGGTGCCATGTACAGCTAAATGGAAAGCTTAACCTAATGCTCTCTAGCTTATCATAATAACTTGTATCTTCATAGAGTGCACGCATTTGAATGCTGCATAGCATTAAGAGATTGGTTTAAATAGCTCTTGAGATGCACTTTCAGTGCATTCATTTTAATTTCACTTTGCAGTTTTAATTCAGTGCCAACAGTCATTTTGAATTAGTTTTATGGGAAAATAACTTCATAAAAATTTATTAACTTTCCTTTAGGCATATGTCATATTTTAAATTACTTTTCTGTTATAAAAGTTTAATATTTAACATCCGCAGCATGTGTTTTTTTTAAACATACTAAATTTTAGGAAAACGATATTGGGTGAAATTTTCAAAAGTTCATAAATAATTTAGGTGTCTAAATCCCATTTTCAAATGTGCCTAAATCCCTTAAAAAGCTCGTTTGAAAATGGTATCCATTGTCTTTTCATTTAATGTTTTGCTATGGATGGTCAATGGGAAATGGGTGTTTTGCACTTTTGACAATCTGGGCACCTATTTAATGGCTAAATATGTATTTAGAACTTTAATTTAGACATCAATTTTTAAAAAAAAATCTTTGCCATGTATATCTAATAGCATGTACATGCACAATTCAAACAACTTTAACTGTTTGCTTATGCATTATTTCTTTTACCCACTCTACTGCCACAAAAATACCATTAATGACTTCCTAGTATTGCTTGCTAATGTTCCTTCAGTTAGTGTCTCTGAGTAAAATCTAATCTTGCTGTCAGAGATGGCAATATAATTACAATAATTCTGTAATTGTACCATTTGAGGCCCTGCAGTCACTGAAAAAAAAATGACAGAGCAAGTATATACTAAAGCATTCATCTTTAGCTCAATCCAGCCTAGTTCTTTCCTCCAACGAGGAAATGGAAAATAAAATAGTGGAAGATGAGTGATTTTCGTTTTGGAAGTAAACTACTGTAAGCTAGTTTCGCTTGTGAACAGAGTATTTTGATGTGCAATGTTATCCTTACACTACTTATATAGGCATATAATTATTTTCTTTACAAAACATTTTTTCCTCAGATTTTTTATTCTTTTTTATAATTGTAATTCAGCGCTTCCCTGGAGCCTGCTTATTCTGATGTTTTTTCCAAATGCTACAAAAATATGTAATGTAGATTATATTTTCTTTCTGTTCCTCGTTGTATTCAGTGCAGATCATCCCTTTACATGTGCTATCCATCTGACTTGAATCCTTCACATACACGAGTGATGATAGCAGCATTATGGGAGAGGGAATGGCTTCCTGGGCTAATGTAGGTCAGGGATCCATTGGTACCACTGAGGCTCACTGAGTAGACTGACAGGCAGAGCAGAAAACTCTCTGCACAGGTTTCAAGTTCACCTTCTGAGTGCACCACAAGCCCCATTCCTTGTGGGCCCCGTATCTCCCACCAGGGATAGCACCATAGCAGAGATCATGTCAGTCCAATCACTGTTACCCTCCTTCACAATTTCCTGCGAGATCTAACCCCTTTGCTTAACAAGCATGCTGGAAATAGCAACTGATTCCCATATCTACTCCTCCCCCGCCGCATCCAACATGTCCCACTCAGCCCACTGACCCCAAGCCAGGGTCTCCTTCAAGTTTAGGGATAGGAAGGTAAGGGAATCATGTTGACTCTGCTCCTCTCTGTCTGGTTGGTTTTCCGAGGTTTGTTATCCTTTTCCTTATCTCCACACCGTGAGGGCCATGGAAGCATCTGGCTCTTGGAAATTAATCAGCATTAATGTCAAATTCCCATTTCTTTCTCCATCCTAGATAATCTGTTCAAGATCCGACCAGATAGCCACTTAAAAGGCCAGCCTGGACTGTTGACACTACTGAGTAGTTAAAGCAGTCACTCTGGTTCTTTGAAGGCTACGTCCATGGCTAGGTGGAAGTTGTATGAGAATTGTGGTTTAGCTGATACAGCTTCAAAGTAAAAGCATTCATAACAGCATGAAAGAGTTTCTGAAGCAACCCTTTTATTAATACAGAACACAGAGTGAAGCATATGGTTTCTCATTACTAGTTAATGAAGGAAAGGCGGACAACATTCATATCAATTTAGTATGTCCAGATAGTGTCCAGGTGACTGATGTGATCAGATACTCAAAATGTGTTTAAACCTGTAGAACTAAGGCATATGACTATCGGGGAGCGTGGTAAGAAGGAATTTGGCTCTAGTCTCAGTTTCCTCTTATGTAGATGTGTTTTCACTTAAACCCTCCTTATTTCTTGATCACATATGGAATTATTAGTGAAGTTCCTTCATTTGCTTAATAACCCCTAAACACCCCAGCTCTTTTAATTGGATCCCTCTTGACTATTCTTTATTCCATTGACTGGCACAGATCCTGCATCAGAGTATTTTGCTCTGCACCATGCGGGCATTTTTAGGAAATCATTTGGGGTATGTGCAAGCCACTGTGAACCTCAGAGGGAGCACAATGCAGGGCATATTTAAAATATTTGTACAGTGTCCATTACTTCCCAGGGTATCTTGGAATTTAACCTTACCTGAACTGCCGAAAAAGTGGTGTGTGGGAGGGAGAATTCATCCCTGCCCTGTGAACCCTTTGCAGCAGTTTTGTTGGCACAAAGGAGTAGGAAAGCAACAGTAAGGCTCTTCATAATCCCACTTTTGTAAGTATTCTTAGTTTAGGGTAGGCACAGAGCTGATTTGAAAAACTTTCGTCCTAATCCCAACCTCTGATTGATAAAGGGGGTTCTTCTCATAATGCATGGTGATTAGGGAGAATTTGAACCAGTGCACTAAAATAAATCTTTCCTCTAGTTTCCTAAACAAGCTCCATTAATGTCCTGAGAAGTTTTCAGTGTTCCTTTAAAGGAAAAAAACACCCAAGAAGTACAAACACTGAATCCTTACAAGGTTGTGGGGAGGTAAAATAAACTTTTGGGTGTATTTGTATCAGTTGCCAATTTAAAAATAATTTTGGTTTTTCTAAGGAGTTGACTAAAGCAGTTGGTCTCACTGCTGCAGTTTATTTAAGTACAATATTTCAGTTAAGAGTGTTTAATCAAGCTGCAGAGAGTAAACCATTGTACCTAATGCATGTTATCCTATTTAGGAGAAAATTAAATAGAAATTAACGTTGTAACTTCCATGTTAAGTGAAACAGTGTAGTTCCACCTCTCAACACAATGCTTCTTTCAGTACCCAAGGCTATCAGCCCTAATTAGCTTTTAGCAAAAATTTTATGGAACTATTGGCTGTTGTTGCAGCCCGTTTCCAGGAAGAGTAAATATTTATTTTTAAGCCGGGCTTCATTGTATGCACAAGGCACTCAAATCATTTAACAAACAATCTGGTATGTGTTGACTGCAATTAAATCTAGCATTGAACTTGAAAAGTAAAAGAAATCCTTTGTAAATGTGCAGCGATAGTAGGAGGTATAAATGGATAAATAGAACTCTGTTTTCGCTTAGAACAGACCCAGATGTACTCATTTGCCTTTGGTCTGTAGGGCCCATTTTAGGTACAAAAGAATAAAGTTGACTTTCTGAGGAATCATAGTTTTGGGAGCTCCTGACCCTACTTTGCAGTATACAGGTTGGCATGACCCCATCCAATACTAGTGGGGTTCACAGACAGAGGAAATTCAAAACCTGATTTCCACACTGCTATTGGCAGCAAAATGTATCTAGCCGAAATAACAATGGTCAATTTTAGTAATATGAAGTTATTTCTCTTATAGAGCACATAGCCTCTTCAAATGGCTCTGTGATATTAGCAAGGGTAGCTTATGGGGGTAGCATATGGTCCTTAGGCATAAGCCTCTCAAAATGCCATGTACACATTAAGCTGGTCAGGAGTTCGAAGTTAGCACATGCTTACGTGCCTTGCTGGATCAGTACCTTAAACTGATGAATGAAGGCAAGGAAGGAAATCCCCTTTTGCAACATTGATAAAAAAGAGCATCCCATTAGCAGTAGAAGACTTGATACAAGGGGTCAAAAGCTCCTGTGCTCATTTTCTCTACATACATACAGGGATGCAATGTCCTCCTGCCTGGGCCATAGAGGAGAATTTCTCCAGCTGCACATTTGTAAAGCTCCACCAACAACATTATTTCTTGCTGCGGCTTGGTCTATGCTGCAGAGCTAGGTCAGCATAAACTGACTTATGTCGATCTAATTACGTCAGTGTCAACACTACAATGCTCCTTCTGCTGACGTAAGTGGCCTGCTACATTGACATCAGAAACCCACTTCCACGAGAAGTGCAGCACTGATGTCAATGTAGTTAGGGTGACGCAGTGTCTGTGTAGATGCTGCATTACTTACATCAGCTATTGGCTGTCAGCCCCAAGTGGGGAGGCCCCCTCTTCAGCGCTCACAGCCCCAGCTGTCAGTGAGACGTGGGCTCATAGCTCCCCCTCCTGACCCCAGTGCAGACAGCCCGGAGCCCTGCTCCCGCCTCCTGGTGAAGGACTTGGGGGGCAGGAGAGGAGAGCTGAAGCCTGACCATGGCCCCTATAAAGGGGCTTCAAACAGCATCCTAGGGGCATGATAATGACTGGGTTAGCATAATTCATAACTCAACCATGAAAGTTTTGTAGGGTTAATGAGGAAACAATGCCACATCTTTAGCTATCCCTACATCATTCCCTAGATAAGTGTCTGGGCAAGGTTGATGAGAAGGCAATGCAGCCTCTGCAGAGCTCTGTATTTCAGGGTGTCAGAGAAAGGTGTGGGTAGCGCTGTCAATTAGTGTCCAGCGCACAAATCTGAGTGGCTGACTCAGTGAAGCACTCGCCCCAGGTAAATGTGGATACTCTTTTTAGGACTGCAGTTTCAAACAGATATTTTTGTAATAGATCATTAAAGCAAAGTCTCCAAAGATAGATATATTTTTTTTAATTTTGGAGAGGTTTTAAAATGTTTCTTATAATTACTAAATAGTCTCATTATAATCTGGTGCCAGTAAATTATTTACATTTTGAATGAAAATCTCTTGATTTAATAAAAATGATTAACCTAGCCAATGAACAAATTTTAAGTGATTTAATGTAAGTAGAAAAAGCTGGGACAGCTTTGACATTTTTGTTTGACAATTATTTTACACCATGCAAAAAAAGCAGAAAAATGCCATTTTCCATGGATATTTGTTTCACTATGATAAAGAAATTTCCACCGAATATGCTGGCCAAATTGATAATGGAAGAAGCTTTTTTCTGTGTGATCTGATACAATCAATGCTTTATGTCATGGATCATAGTTATTCATTGCACTGCCTTATTGAAGTATGGAACAGCAGGAAATAGATGGAAAAGAAGGCAGTACCAAGAAAATGTTACATTTGGAAGTTCCTTATATGTATGGCTCTTTCCAGGTTGTTGGCCTAACACTTACGTTTTCCATACACAAAAAGAAAACCATGTATTTCAGTCTAGATTGCTTATTTTGGATTAAAGAAAACACACTCAAAGGAAGAAGAATGATAAAACCTTCATGACAGAAAGTGGTCTCTCTCACTTTGTAAAACCCTTACTCTCGACATCCTTACCCAGAGCATACAAGTGGCTAGAGAATGACAAGCCATTTTATTTAATGATGCAGTGCGCGCACGCACACACGCACAAAAGACCTAAATATATACCACAGACACTTTATATCTAATTCAGTATTGCAAGCAGTTACATATTTGGAGAACAAACTGATTATATAGATTCATCAGATGGTGATGGTAACAATCTTTTCATTCCACTAGTATCTCACGAAAATGTAAACAGAAGCTTCTAAACTTAGACGTTTTTAAATCAGGAGGACCAGAAAACTTTAATCTAGGAGTTGTAAAAGAGCTGACTGAGGAGCTCACTAGGACATTAATGTTGATTTTCAATGTTTTGGAGCACTGGTGAAATTCCAGAAGACTGAAAGAAAGCTAATGTTGGGCCAATTTTTAGAACTGGGAGGGCTTTGATAATTACAGGTGTAGCAGCCTGTCATAGACCCCAGACAAGATAATGGAGCTGCTGACATGGGGACACAATTAATAAAATACTAAAGGAGAGTAATATAATTAATGCAAATCAACATGGATTTATGGAAAAATAGATTTTTTTTTTGAGCTTACAAGTTTGGTTGATAATGGTACTTGTGTTGACATAATATACTAGGACTTCTGTAAGGTGTTTGACTTGGTACTGCTCAACATTTTGATTAAAAAACTAGAACAATATGAAACTAACATGGCACACATTAAATGGATTAAAAACTGGCTAACTGATATGTCTCCAAAAGTAATTCTAAACGGGGAATCTTCATTGAGCAGGTCTGTTTCCAGTGGGGTCCCTCAGGGATTGGGTTTTAGCCTTAGGCTATTAAACATTTCTGTCATTGACCTTCAAGAAAATATAAAATCATCACTGATAAAGCTAAATGTTAAAGATTAAAAGTTAAAGATAAATGACATACTAATTGGGGGAGCTGTAAATAATGAAGAGGACAGATCACTGATTCAGAGTGATCTGGATCACTTGGTTAACTGGGCAAAAGTAAACAATATATGTTTTGATATGGTTAAATGTAAATGTATGCATTTAGGAACAAAGAATGTAGGCTATCCTTATAGGATGGAGGACTCTATCCTGGGAAGTGGTGACTCTGAAAAAGATTAGTGGATCATGTTGGATAATCAGCTAAGCATGAGCTCCCAGTATGATACTGTGGCCAAAGAGCTAATGTGATCCTGGAATGCATAAACAGGGACATCTTGAATAGGAGTAAAGAGGTTTGTTTTACCTCTGTATTTGGCACAGGCATGACTGCTGCTGGAATACTGTGTCCAGTTCTAGTGGAAGAAGGATGTTGATAAATTGAAGAGGGTTCAGAAAAAGAGACAAGAGAATGATGAAAGCATTAGAAAACATGCCTTATAGTGATAGACTCAAGAAGCTCAATCTATTTAGCAAAAGAAAGAGAAGGTTAAGGGGTGACTTGATTACAGCCTATAAATATCTACATGGGGAATAAATGTTTAATAATGGGTTCTTCAGTCTAGTAGAAGGAGATATAACGCAATCTAATGGCTGGAAGGTGACTCTAGACAAATTCAGACTGGGAATAAGGTATAAAATGTTACCAGTGAGAATAATTAACAATTGGAACAATTTACCAAGGGATCTGGTTGATTTTCCATCATTAACAATTTTTAAATCAAGATTGGATATTTTTCTAAAAGAAATGCTTTCAGAATTATTTTGGAGAAGTATTGTCACCTATATCACAGGAGATTGGACTAGCTGATCACAATGGTCACATCTGGCCTATGAATCTGTGCCCTGGTCTATACTTACCTGGAGATTCAGCAGCATTCGACAGGAGTTATGCAAGCTACGTAGAATAGCTTGCGTAACTCCCGTCGACTGTTGTGCTTCCCTTCTGCGTGCCATTTTCTCTGCACTGCGCCACTTGAGAGGGTGGTTTACCATCGTCGACTTCCTGATCAATTGAGCAGGTCTGCACTGACCGCTCAGTTGATCCAGAAAGATCGATCTGACGGCAGTGACTTTGCTGCCATCAGTATAGACATAGCCTAAGACACACTTTAAAAGGAATAATGCATATCATAAAAGTAGGAAACATTGTTTGACTGAGGAAGAAATAGAAATCTATATTGATCCATATTTCTTTATCTACCTATTTCCAAAACAACATAACACAGACTTCTGGTGTGAAATAGAGACAGCAGCTTGAGCTGGTCTGGTGCTAAACCCATGGTTTTCAAATCAGCACATGCACAGATCTTCTTCTTGCTAATTTTTAGCCAACCAAATTTTCTTTTGACAGAAGAAAAGGAAACTTCTGTCAATTTAGGGATTAACATTGTATTTTTATAATATGGCCTAAAATTGTTACGCCATATGAACCAAATTAATTTCTTAGGAACATCAGGACCCCAGTTTGGTCAAGGACTAAAGTAGTGAACTCAGTGAGACTACTCTTGTGTTTAAAGTTAAGCATGTCAGTGCCATTGAAGGCAGTGAGACAACTGGCATGCTTAAAAATAATTGTGTGCTTAAATCCTTTGATGAATTGGAGCCTATCTCCTTTCTCTTCAGTTGAGTTCCACCAAAGATGACTTTGACCGTGTGTTCTGATTCATGACTTTCTTTCTACTTACATTAAATAGTGCAGTCAACGCTTAGAGTGGGGCAGCAGAATATAACTGGTTGCATGTTTCTCTACAACATTGTTCTGTCAATGGCAGTGACAATGATATACGGTGCTTTTTTTGCATAGAAAACTAGTAAACATGGTGTCTTTCTGAAATGATTTGATCTCAAAGAGGCAAAATGTTCATCTCATTTTCAGCTGGTTTCCATTGTAGTCAATATGATGAGGCCTTTGACTTTCCTTTTTAAAATTCTATTGTAGGCTAAGATGGTGAAAGGAATGGGTGGTGCTATGGACTTAGTGTCTAGTGCAGAAACCAAAGTAGTTGTCACCATGGAGCACTCAGCCAAGGTAAAGCTTTATTTCTGCCTTCTAGATTAGATCTAAATAAATATTTTGCGTGTAACAAAAAATTACTTTATCTTCATTGGGGTGATTTTTGAGAGTGTTGCTATTAATTATAATAGAAGTACTTAATGGGGTTAGTACACTTATTTGTTTCTTGGATACAAGTCTTTGACTTAAAAATTAATTTAGTATTTGAAAATAACACATTCTTGAATGATTTAATGTAATTGTAATGTCTGTACCAAGTGCTGGATTTACAGCAGATGCTATAGATGGCACTTGTTCTTCATCTTACAACCAACCGGAAAAATGACATTTTCCATGGATATTCATTTCACTGTGCGGAAAAGAAATTTGCCATTGAAATTGTTGTGCAAATTGGTAGTGATGGCTCAACGAAACAAGCCTTATCTTCATGATTTTGTACAGTTTGCTTTATACTGCTCCATCACAGATAGTAAATTAGAGACTTTTATTTTTGGTAAGCAATGAACACTGAGAGTCTAAAGAAAACCATCCAGAGGTCTAAGTGGCAACCCCTGCACTTTGGGAAATATTGCAATATCAGTTGGAAACATTGATTGCATAAGAGTTACGCATTGTTTTTGAACTGCTAAAATATTGAAAAATTATCATATTTAAATTCACAGTTGAATTAAACTTATAGATACTGGTAGAATATAGAAAGAAAAAACAAAAAATGAAGTATGGTAAAATACAGGGATTTTCTCCCAGTGTACTGTGGGAGGATTTTCTTTATTTCCTTCCATGGAGGCAGCAGGGGTGGCCGCAGCTGTAGATAGGATATTGGATGGTGTGGGCCAGGATTCTGAGGTAGCATTGAGCGTTCTCTCACTCAGGTGCTTGCCTGGTTAGTTCTTGCTCGTATGCTCAGGTCTAACTGATCATCATACATGGGGTCAGGAAAGAATTTTCCCCTGTGTCAGATTGGCAGTGACCTTGGGGGGTTTTCACCTTCCTTTGCAGAGTGAGGGTGCAGGTCATTTGCCAGGATTTTCTGGGTATATCTCACTTAATCATTTCCCTGACATTGCAGGTGCCATGAGTACTGGTGCACCTTCGTCCCTACTGTTCTCTGCTTGTGGCTCATAGTAGTCTAGTCTTCTGTAGACTGTAATACTTTGGTCTATTTTCCATTGTTGGATTAGTGTGCGGATGCTGCGTGGTGTTGATAGCCTATGATATACAGGAGGTCAGACTAGATTATCTGGTGATCCCTTCAAGTGTTAAACTCTGACAAAATAACAATGGTAAATGTAATGTTAATTAACAAGGAACTGGAAAATGGTTTATAGACACTTTCACCATTTTGTACACAATGAAGGATAGTAGTAAATGAAAGCCATCATCACCATATGGCAGTTCAGAGGTCTATGTAGAATGATTTGGTGCTGTCATTCCATCACTAGGGGTTTTCCTCAGAGGATAGTTGGAGCCGATTGCTGAAGCATTGTGGAGAAGTTTATAGCCATTGCCCATATTGCCTTGGTTCTTTGGATAAAGGATTTCAGTGACGATCTGGCACTTCTAACAGTAATTAAAAGAAAATAAAATTGTATCAAACTCTGCAAGCTTTATAGGGTTATTATATAAGTTCTAAAGCCAGTACAGTATAAAATAAGCAGCTGAATGGTACCATTTGTTCTATTCAAGTCACAGGATAAAAGACCAAATCTTTTGTTGGTGTAAATAAATGTTTAGGTCAATAGAGCTGTGTTAATTTATAACAGCAGAAAAATTGGGCCAAACAGTCCCTGTTGCCTTTACCTGTGAGCACTTCACATATGAGAGTGTTGTGCTTAGAGTGTTTTGTAATATTGAACCTTACATTACTAGCATGTATTTAGGGGATTAATTAAGCTTAAATTAATTTACCAAATCCAAGGTTTCTTGTATTTGTAATGGATTGTCTATTCAGTTATATATTTTGCTAGGGAAGACTTCTACAATAATAGATTCCTGGCACTCATATTAGGGTGTTGCTCTTTCTCTTCATGCCAGCAAAACAGGTACAATACAGAAATTACCTGTCTCAGCGCTCTCACTTCATAAGCTAACAAAAAGTACATTGCATTAGTTAGGAACCTTGCATATTAAGGTACTTCCTGTGTTGCAATTAAAAAAAAAGTGTTCATATCAATTTTGTTCTAAAACAGCTGTAATATTAGAAATGTTATTGGGGGGTGGACAGTTTTCTACAGGTATTACCTACGGCATGGAGCCAGTGAAGACGCTCAGTGTTTGAAATCTGTAAGCTTGCAAATAAGTGCTATATGTGAGACTACCTAATTGGTATTGTAGAGGAACTCGTGATTATGCTAATGTCACATTTAAGTGTCTAGTACATATGTCGAAGAGAATTGTGATGCATAAATATCAAGCAACTGAAATAAAATAAGCACAGGTAGTTTTGAAAAAGCTATTTATAGTACAAAAGAATACTTTAGTTTCACAGTGAAACTTATATAAATTGTTAAAAAAACAGAAATCTTATTTTTAGCTTAAAAATTGCTATAAACTGTTTTATACTGTTCTCCACTGCACTGCAATAAATCCTTAATACAGAAAGTCTTATTCCTACTCAGTTTGGTACATGCTTTCATGCATTTGCTTGTGATATTTTACGGCTATGTGAGACGACTTCTCTTTACACTCAGTTGATGTCAATGAGACTGCTTATGTGTTTAAATTGAAAGCAGTTGAGGGCTCATATCTGAACTGAAGTGCTCAGTAACTTGGAGAATCAAGTCTTTAGATTATAAGCTCTTCAGAACTGGAACTGTTTCTTAATATATGTTTATACATGGCTTAGCATAATGGGGTCCCAGTCTTGGCTAGGCCTTCTGGAAACTATCACAACACTGCTACTATTAATAAGGAAAAAGATTTTTAAAAATCTAAATACAGAAACAAAAGCTTCTTCCCTGGAGAGGACTTCCGAGTTCAACATTCCTCTCTGATTTTTCCCATCAGGGTGAGTTTTGAAAAAGACTTACAAATCTTGCACTCAGCACAGATACAGCCATAGCTGAAGTAAAAAAGGTACTTACTGTGTGTCCCTCATTCAGTGGAATGGACGTACTGCACTATGGGCAGGTTTTTAAATGTCAATATTTTCATTCTGCCATAGGGCTGATGGGCCCTGGATTTTGAGTCACCTAAGTAACAAACATCTAACTCTATCTATGTTGTCTATTTATTTATTCATTTATTTATTTATGGTGCCAGTGGGCTAGCAACAAATATGTCTGTTTGGAAATATTTAGAAAAACCAAGTACAGTAACCACACTAACAAAGGTGTAACCATAGAGAGACCACAGTAGCTAGGAGAACACTGAAGTTGCTCTGTTTCATTGCCATGGACAGTAAAAAGGAACTGAGTGGCAGCTGGTGTTGGTCAGCCCTCGGGAGCAGGGAGATACAAAGGCATGCAAGATGCATGCATAGTCCCTGTGGACACTGCTGGTGAAAAGTTTCCGCTCTCTGGTGCATGCATGTCAGGAGTGGGATCCACATGTAGAGATACTCGCTTAGAGAAGTAGACTAGATAATGTAATTAGTCTTTTAAAAAAAAAAAGTCTGTGTTTCCACAAATGTAGTCAACCTTTTGTACCTCTGGGATAGCAGAAACTAAAATTTACCTGTGGTCTTCTCTGTTTTTATTATACAAATCTTTTGTTAAAGATTTATTACTAGGTCTGTAATATACTAGGAATGTCTTAAAGAGTATGTATATCAGTAAATATGAAATCTAAGTAATTTTTTTTTAAAACCTGTCTTCAGAAATTACTTTTCAGCACCATGTATAGCATTAAAAATATAGGAGTTTTGTGTTTTATCTGATACAATGAACTGAAGATGCAAACTTTCAAAAACAGAGCTCTAAACTGACCAAATAATATGTATTCACATGTGCAAATACATAACAGAAAGTGCAAAAAATGCATTTGCATGAGCAAAAATCCAATCGGTGTGTGCAAATATCCATTTGCATGGCACATGCACATTCTTAAGGCATGACTTTGATATGAATGTCTGCAAATACTGGCCCTGAACGCTTAATCCTAACCTCCAGAAGCTGGGAAATCTAGCTAAGGCTGACATTCCATACACAACTCATCCATGCTCTGTTAATCTGTTTAAAATAGTATAAACAAGATCTCTTTTTGTAAAATGCCTGGGACTGACTTACATGCTGCTTTAGTTAATACAAGTGCTGAAATCTGAGGAGAATGAAAACCCCAAAATTGTGCTATTATGAATTGTGGGGTTTTATTTATTTATTCTTGGGTGCATGTGTATATAATTTGGGCCTTTAGGAGCAAGAAATTTCTTATGTGCATTTCTTTTTGAGACCTTGTTGAGGTCTCTTATATTCTATCTCTGCTTTCTGTGAGAAGGAACTACCAAAAATAAAGTAAATACTTCATTTTCCAGCAAATATGTGGTATCAAAGCCTGATGTTTGTGAGCTACCACTCTCGATTTTTCTTTTGCTTCTGTCAGAAAGAAACATTAAGACTGACACTAAAAACATTTATTTTCATTGATTGTTGTCTATAATTATCATCTCCTACATGAATGGTTTATTATACTGTATAATCAGAATGTACAGTAGATGCGAAGCTCAAATAACATACTATGTGGTTATCTACTTGTTATTTTTGAGACTGGCAGGAATAATGGCATTCTCACAAACTACTTTCTTTTTAAATTGAGAAGTTTGCTCCCCCTACAGAGCTTACATTTTAGAAGCTTGTCCCTCTCTTTTGTTTCTCAATACTGCTTGCTCTTGCTGCTCCAAGAATGAAGAGATTGCAAATAAGTACATCTAAAGCTCAAATAAATAAAGCTGCTGTTAAGGTTTTTAGATGCTCTGTCAAAAAACAAACAAACAAAAAATACACACACACACACAACCCTTACCACTTCTGAAGCATTCCCTTGGGGGGGGAGCTAGTTCTGCCAGAGCAGATTTTATGTTCAATCCTTACCCTAAAGAATTTCTCTCTGAGAGCACACTTTGGTTCATCCTCATCTAAGTACTTCTCTAACAGTTTGAAGTGCACTTTCATCACCCTCAGAACCAAACAGTCCTACTAACTGAAACAAACATATGAATACATGTTGGACATACTCCTGGAAAAAGAGAATTTTTATTACAAATCTGCACTGAGAAGAAGTCAATGGTTTAGAAAGACAAAGACATCCTTTGTCTGTCTGTTTTGATTGAAGCATCTTTGGAGCAGGTATCTCTTTGTCTTGCCTTGCTGTGCTGCAAATAAACAACAGTATATGAGAATTCGTAGGCAAGGTTGGTATCTGATGACAGATTAACAGAAGTCAAGATGTGGGTCATTGAGGTATTGTGGAAGGCTACAGAGAAGAGAAGAGTGACGTCTAACTGCGGCAAAAAGAAACGGTTGATATCAGGTCCTCCAAGGCTTCAGAGATGTCTGCCAATGCTGGGGGCAAGGGAGGGGGAGAGAAAGGGGAAACAGAAGAAATATTAAGTATGGGAAAAGCTACAGGGTAAAGGAACTAGATACCAGCCAAGGTTACTGCAATGTCAAGATATGTCAGAGTAACTTCAGCATTGACAAAGAATTATTGACTTTGGGCATTGTCATTCTTCATGAGTACCAAAGTACTTTTCTTCATGCTTACCCTTACCATAACTTCTGTGCTGTTTGCACTCTCTGTAATAAGCACAAGTTTAGGATGAATAGAAGGTCATCACATAGGTCTACTACACCACTTATTCTAGAGATTTGGGAAACCATCATTTTGTATTATGGTATGAGTCAGGATGATTCAGTTATTTTTCAGTTGAAGCTATCATTTTTAGTTCTATATTCTCTTCTAATACTGCTTTAAGGAAGAAGTTGTAGACATTTAATCTTACAGATCAGCCCGAGTTCACATCTGGGCCTCAAGTTCCCCAAACTTCAAGGAGATTTAGATATAGTGTGGTGGTTTTGGCTTGTCAATACCATGCTTAATATCTTTTACAAGCAGAGTCATCAGCTATGTTCTATGGTTGATTCATTAGATAGCCCTGATGTCAAATTTAGCCCAGTCTTGAAACTTTTTATTTTCTTATTATCATTTTAAATCTTTTTTTCTTTTTTTAAAACATCTTCAGCTACCGTGATGACTCACAAAACCTCCAGGTTGTTATGATATACTTGTAGATTCTCAGAAAATTTGTTCTGTATTCGAGTAAGTGCTGTACTTTTGAAGATGATATATTGGATTTTTCATACATCCAGAAGGTTGAATCCCTGCACTAAGTGCAAGATAGAACTCAACGTTAATTATGAAGTTGCAACCAGCAACTTCAAATTTTTTATTTGTACTTCTTCCTTCAAACTTTGAGAAGTGCTTGAATGCTAGGGGTTTTCTCCCTATGGGCTCTGATTTCCAGCATCAGGGCAGCATATTAAGAAAATGGAGAAAATTGTTTCACTGTTGTTTCATTAACTACTAACTGCAGACAGCAATTCTTTTATTTTTTTTTCCAAGTGAGCTTTTTGCTTGTAAAGACAAGGAAGGCAATACTGCTAGAGAGTGAAGTTTTATTTATCCACCAAACAAACAGTGCAGGCAATGTTAGGCAGTTTGGGGCAATGTGCACTACCCTTGCCCAGGAGTAATAAAAATCAAGTTAGGCCAACAAATGAGGACTTTTTTTTGCTAACAACAGTACAAATATATATATAGCAAGGTTGTAATGACACCTTTTGTGAAGTGGGACTTGGAGTAAGACTTCCAGTGCAGACCATTGAACAAAGAGATGGTCACTAATCTCAGCCACTCTGGACCTGGGGTCAGATTTACGCAGGTGACTGAGAGCTGAAAAGTTCTTCCCATTACCTTATGTCATCTGCTCCTCCATTGTGAACAGTTCTAATTTTGATGCATCATGGCAGATTAATGAAATTTTTGCTTTCAAATAACAAAATGTGTTACTCAACAAAACCTTTTTTAATACAGGTTGGACCAGATTTAGGAATGGGGGGGGGCTCATGCTCCCCTTTTACCCAATCAAGCCTCCTTAAACGCAGACAGTAATAGATCCCATGGTCCCATTTCAGTTCTCGGTCTAGTAGGGGCCTACAGGTATGGATGGAGGTGTGTGGATTCCAAAAGCCAGCTCAAATGTTAAGCGACAATAAAATAATCTTCAGCTGAACTATTCAAGGAGCTGAAATGTATCTGTTCTCAGGGTCACTGAGGCTCTCTTCAAGCTTTCACCTCTGCAAGCCCGTACATTTCAATCTCCACAGGACACCAAGAGGAGATATTACATGACCTTAAAGATGTACGTGCTGTGCTACTGAAAACTTTTAAAATAGCACAGATCAATCTTGGCTGTTATGAGAACAGAATGCCGGAAGGTCCTTGAGATAGGTGCGACATAAGTCAATCAGTTGAAAGTAATGCTGTCTGTGTCAACTCATTATTTTCATTAATACTGTGTCAGTTTTATCAGTTGCCTTGATACCAGATGTGGATCTTGCTGATATAATTAGAATGAAGCAATAGTTCCTCACAGAAAAAATATCTTTCACAACCACACAGATTGCTCATTTTTTCAGCATCCAGACATTCACTTTGCTGAGGTATGGCTGCTCAAGCTACATTAGGTTTAAGGAGAATCGACATTTCTAAAGCTCAGAAAATTCATCATTGAGTTCAGCTGATTAATTTCGACTTGCAACACTCTAGATCTTCTTTGAAATTTATAAAAGAAAACTGATATTTAGACATAATAGGAAAGCAGTATGATATTACCAGAGTGTACGCTTATTGCTGTATCTGTAAAATACTTGCAACTAGTAATCAAAAGGCAATGATCTGTCCATTTGATATTCCATCAGAGCACTTTCTGCCTCCATTCATTTAACAGGAGGTCTCATCATTTAGTAATAGATTCCTTTTGATTATATGTGTAGGCTGATGCTTTGTCTGAGATAGAAACCATATGGCTTCTGTATAACACTTTTGGATGATAAAGTCGTGTCCAGCTCCTATTATTTCTGGACTTGGCTGTGTGGCCTCAGGAGAAGGAATGGTTATTAGGAGTGCTTTGGGTAGAAGGGCTGCGTCTGGTTATATGAAAAACTGTTCTGGGTCATTTGTACAGCCTCTTGGAGGCTGGAGTTGATTGTGTGCGCAGCAGACACTCTGTAACCAGTGTGCACAGATAAGCATATTAGACCAATATCATGCCCTTAGTGACCTTCTTTAATTATTTTCCACACTAGGGCTGATTCTGAAAGCCAACAGGATGGAAGGGAGATGGAAATTTCTCTTCAGTTTGCTCTTGAGACAGGGTGAGAAATGCCACAGTGGAAGTACTTGGCTGAATAACATTTTCACCAAAAAACTTCATGCATCCCTGGTTGGTTTTGTCTAGGGATCACTGACAAATCCTGAGCAAATGAGGACATATGGTCACTGTATAGAGTCCCCTGTATCACTGGGAGCATGAACTAAGAATCAATCCATTTCTGGTGGATATTTTTGCACACTTTCATCCTTCCAGTAAAACAGACTGTAGAAATAAAGGGTAGCAGCTAAAAGGTTTGCGGAGCCTGGGTTTCATATTTGTGGTGTTCTGAGCTCTCATAAATGAGCGAGGCACCTCGCAGAGTAAGGGATTAGGTTCCCTTCAGAGTGTACAAAGAAATGGTGGGTTCCCTGCAGTTTCCATGAACTTGCAAGTGTGTAACTACTATTTGGACTTTCACCTTAATAATAAAGATCTAGATTGTACTTTTAGGCACAGCCCTGAACAAGAGAAGATATATAAATTGCACCACTCCAGGAGGCATTGTTTTCCAGAGAGATTTCTTTGAGATGCAGTTCCCTCCCTGCCTTCACCTGGTTCCAGCACCAGTTATGACAGCCCCACATTAGCTCAGCTGCATTAATTGGCTACAGCTTTACCCATTCCCCACTCATGTGTTCCATAAGGAGGAAGGCGGTAAGCAGAAATACACTGGGCATAGCCCACATAAAGACCACACAAGAAAGAGGTTCTTATTTCCTTTTACTCCATCCATGGGAGTCTGTAACCCAAGACACAATCTAGCACAAAGGGTTTGAGATCGTATATAATCTGTCATCGGAAAGGACTCCAGCATTAGAAGTCTGAGTACAGTGTGTGCGTCACACATGCAGAGTGCGCATACCTGTGATGCTTTAAGTGTCTTATTTTCTTCTCCTTATCTGAACAAGAAGTATTGTTTCTTGAAAGCTAATGTTTGTCTGTCTATTGTTAAATGCAGGGCAACGTCTACAAAATCATGGAAAAATGTAATTTGCCACTTACTGGGAAACAATGTGTAAATCGTATCATCACAGAGAAGGTAAAGTACATTTCTTTAGTCCTTTTTCCCCCCTAGAAAGTGCCACCAAATCAAATTTAAATTTTGGTTAGTGAAAGCATGAATGACATACAGTATCACTTACCAATGAAGAGGATAGATCCCCTTGGAGGTGGATTCAAGAGTTTGGGTGGTTCCCAGTTTTCCTTTTAAAACTGATCCTTTAGCACCCAACATACTGGGCCGTGTTTTCAAACACATTCTGGTTTCAAATGCCTTCGATAGAATTAGAGCTCTACAAATAGTGTCTGGTATCAGCCTTTCAGGGGTCTACTTGTGAGGTAAGTTACCACTCAGTGTGAGTAAGGGAGGCAGAACTGAGCCCCAAACAGTCAGTTTGCTGCACAGAGTAGTTCAGTGGGTCTGTTCAACAAAGGCTGAGAAAATTAAGTTATTGTTGCAACCACATTTCTTTTATTATGTGTTTACATTTTGGGGGTGAAGGGTAGCCTAACTGGGATCCCTCTTACCATAATAAGTAGCATGCTTCATAGGCAGTCATCTTCGATGCTGTTTTCCCCCAGTGATATATTACTGACTGTTACCTTAAATAAATTTTTCTCCATAAGGTAGAGGAAAACAAATTAAAGATGACACTTATTTATAAAGTCTTACTCTAGTAACAGGCTACATCCAAATGTATAGCTGAAAAGGAAAGTTGAACAAAGACTGAGAAAAAACAAGCAACAAATAGAAATTTGTATAAGAACCAGCACTGGTCAGATCCTCTATTTATATGTACACATCTATCATATATTCCTATAAGAAAACGTCTAGACAATTATGAGTTTTACTGGCAACTAGCATGCAACCAGTATAACTCTCTCTGGCAGATGCCCATTAAATCTAATATTGCCTGTATTTTGCTTTTGTGGAAATACAGAAACAGCCTTTATTATTTATTTATTATTCTCTGTGCTGTGAGCTGTGGAAGTGCAAAGCATTAGCCAGAGTTCCAGAGAAAGCTTCAGAAGATGCTATCCTTGCTCTCTTACACAGGCTTTGCCACTTTGTCCCAGGTATTCTGTAAAGAAAAAAAAAACTGTTTCTGGATTCCCAAAATAATCAAATTGTACAAAATTGGGTGGTACAATTGACTGCGGAGAAAATCACCGACAGACTGTTCAAACAATGAAACATTTCGCTTCTGACCTTAACCTAAAAATCAAAGCAAGAAAGCCATACCTCCCTCCCACCACCAATTGTCGCCTACCAAACAAGCATAAAAATCCAGCAGGAATTGCCCAATAAAGGGTAGGTCCCAACCCTACCAGTCTGTCTGAGGGGGCTGCATATTTTTCCAATGTTAACACCCCTCTTTGTTTATATTCTTTCAAGTACTAATGAATATTGCACTAATAGTTACTGGATAGCTATACATATGAAAATTGACACCTGTAAACAACAGCATAATTTGTTACTGTTCTAATGGAAATGTACATGTTTCAACTTGTCATTTTTTATTATATGAATAGTAACTTCATCATTATCTCTTCTTACACTAAAAATTACTCATATTTTATTTGATTCAGGCTGTGTTTGATGTGGACAAGAAAAAGGGACTGACCCTGGTTGAAATCTGGGAAGGACTGACAGTGGACGAAATCCAGAAAAGCACTGGCTGTGACTTTACCGTAAGTCATTGTAGGAACAAATATAGTCATGTTGCAGATAAGCCTGTTTAACAGATAAGAACAGCACACAAACCTTTCATTTGTAATCCCAGTAGCTTTCACCTTTCAAAGTGTATCTGTGTCGGGGTGGGAGGTGGTACTGAAGTTTAAATTCCATGGATGCATGTCATAAGAGCAGGCAGGGAAGTTGTAGGTTGACTAAGGTGAGAGTGAGCGAGGGTGTCAGGTCTGAGACTGGGGGTTGGCTGGGAGCACTACAAGAACTGGAGAGGGGGACTGGAGTAGCAAGGACAATTGGGGAATGGAACTGTTTTAATGAATTTAAGGGGGGGAAATTGGCTTCACTAGGAAGGTGGGTGAATATTTGAGCCTGTTCAACTGGGTAAAAATTAGCTCACCCAGCCCCCTTTTTTGTATGGATTTTTCTTCATTTTTCCAATGCACAGTTTAAAACTGCCCCATATGCCTGAAATTCATAAGGCCACTACCTTCTCATCCTTCAAATCCCAACTCAAGAGTCCCACTTCTTCAGTGGTGCATATATGAAACTGGCCAATTAACGATGGAAAGACTTGAGGGGCAGTGGGGTACAACTAATGACATATATTTAACAAAACAGATGCCATGTATGGTGCATATAACAATTGTACGTATTATGAATGTATTCTTGTGGCAAAGGCAGTCTATTTGCTTAGTAGTAATGAGACCCACAGGTCATTCCACCCCTGTGCCATGCTGTTTGGTACCCAAGGGTCTAGAAAAATGACAAAGGCAGCTATGGGGAGAGAGGAAGCGGTCCGGGGAATAGTCTGTGCTGCTCTTCCGTAAGGGCCCAAGACCAGGAGCTCTGTAGAGTGGGTGGGGCAGGGCTCCCCTCTCTCTCAACCAACCAGCACCAGCTGTGGGAAAGAGGGGTGTATACATGCCGCCTCTTCTCTCAGAACCTGGAGACACCAGCAATGGCAACTTGGTACTTGCTGAGCTCTCTGAATCCAGGGAGGACAGGAACGAAGAGGGAAAGGGGTGTACTGGCAGGGAAGCTGATTGAAAGCCACAGTTGGCCTGAGGTAACAATCACAGGGCAACAAGGGCCTCCTGTGCCAAGGAGGGAGAAATTTGACAGAAAGCCTCACTCCCCAATCCCAAAGAGGAGGGCTGGGAAGACCCCTGAACATAAAGGAAAAATGTATAGAGGAGGCAGGCCAAAACTAAAAATATCCTGAGAGAGGGCTGGGAAAACCCCTGAACCTAAAGAGGAGCACTTTAAGAGAAGCTTTATAGCAGTGGCTCCCAACCATTTTGGCTTGAGAGTACAACACTGAAGAGCCACCAGTCTCTGCCAGCAGCCCCCTGTGTGCTCCACCAGGGTCTCTAGGCAGTGGCTTCCTTCTGTAGTCAGGGGGATGGGATATCAGTGCTCCCCTCCCTTTGGCTCCAGCAGGGTTCCCAGAACCTAAGGACTCAGGGGGAGGGGAGTCCTGGGCCACGGGTTGCGAACCACTGCCTTATAAGCTACATAAATTAGATTCAAGAGGAAGGGGAATATTGTTGAAAGACAGTGCTAAACAACCCCAATGTATTGTGTGTTAGTGTTATTGTTTGGTTTTTAAAAAAAAGTAAAATGCAAGACAGGTGCAAGGCCACGACACTTGTGAAAAATAGTCAGCTAATTGAGAGGAATTCTATTTTTAATGTTGAATGACCTGCAACTGCCAGAGTATAAAATATTGCTATAAAAACAGCTTAGCTGCATAATTCATTGTCCACATAACACCTTATTGAAGTCACTCTATTAACCTTATTTTAAAAATTTCTCTCTTGAAACAGCTCTCCATTTTCAGCAATACCTTATACAACATAAATGTTTTTGATCATCCGTCCATTAATAATTGAGGAAAAGGGGTAGATCTTTGCATACTTAGATAATGTCAGGATTTATTTTCTCCAGTCACAGTGAGCCTCTCGTGCAATCAGCAAAGTCAATGCTAAAGCATATGAAAATTGACTTTGTAGATTCATCTTTTTCACATTCAGTACCCACCCTGTTTAATTTTTACAAGTTTAAATAAGGGATTGAACCCCAAAGTATTGAATGTATTTTAATGGGCCATTTGCGATAGGCATTTAAAGAGGTTATGGCTGAAGCTAATGTAGTAGCACATGTGGCAATTATTCATAATGACAACTGATAGTCATTGGGACAGGTGCTTCAGAAAAAATTAACTAATTTTTTATTAGTCACAATTCAATGTTTAATGCATAACTGTACAATTTGTACTTAAATTGATCCTGAGCCATACAGGGTGCTGCCCATAATGCAGATGCTTTTGGACCCATATTGTTTCTTGTAAGAAAAATATACAAGGAAAGCCATTTAGTAACGTTATGGTTTCTTTGAGAGAGATTTGACTGTACATTCTTATTTTCAGTCTGTTTTCTTGCCTGAAAAAGCCTCTCCTATAGGACATCCACAACAGCTCCATGCCAAAGGAAAAGTGATTTAGAGTCACCAATCTTTATTATAAACTTGGCATTATATCAAAAATAAACAATTCACTCTGGATTTCACTAGGCTGTGAAGACAAAGTATTGGCATATCTTGTGCACTTAAATCAGATCTGCTACCACCAGCCCTGTAGATCATCTTGGCAGGGTAATCTCTTTTCGCTTGTACCAGCTTATAGCTTTGATGAGACCATGAGAGAATATAATAAGAAAACATACTTTCATAGATGTATTTCATTATAAAATAGACAAGGGAAGTCTGTCCATATAAAGATTCAGCTTCTTGTTTTTTCCTGTGAAAGCTCGTTCTATATCAGGGATACAAAAAGGACATTAAAAGCGAACATGGAGCTCAAAACAGTGGCTTTCAGACCAAGAAACAACCCATGATTGAATATCAAGCAGTTGCTGGTTTGGTTAAAAAGAAATTGAACTGTCTATGTTCAAGCCAATGAGTGAGAAATAATATGATATATGGGATATCACCAACTTCTCTGTAGTTTTAGTTTAGAGAAGTTTTTTTTTTTTTTAAATGGATTATTTATATGATGGAGTATGTTTTAAGGCAAAGCCTGATTTCTGTCCTTGTCACCCCTCTCCCATCATGGAACTTACATTGACAAAGGGAGTCTTGTGCAGAGGCTAAACTATACTCTTTAACAAATGCTTTATCTGCAAGTAAAAATAATTTCCAGGTAACACCATATAGTGACTTTTTATGCATTTAATGAATGACTTCCCAACCACACAAAAGTGAGTTCAGAAGAGAATGTTTGATTCTTGTGTGTGTGTGTGTGTGTGTGCGCGTGCGTGCGTGCGTGCGCGCATATTAACTTGCTTTTTGGGGTTTTTTGAGCCCTTTTCATCTTCATAAAAATGGCAACCTACATTTGGGAGAGATCAAATGCACCTACTTCTTTATTTGTTGGTTGGACAGGTGAGGATTTGCATTTGCACTTAATGTTTTGAAATCTCAATCCCAAAGACCGTGGTTTTTATTAGAAATGGAAATGGAAATGCAGTGGGAAAGGGAAGTGTATACATTAGGCAGTTCTCTCTCTCTTTGTTGTTTAATTGCAAATGCTCCCTTAATATAATGTTATGTGTGTTAGCAAAGCAGCTGCAAGAGAAATATGTTCTCCACAGTGTAAAGGTGAATTTACATTGTACAGGTGCATTTACTGGATGTTTAATAGAAGAGTTTTTCACAATATGTAACTATATCATTCACGATTTAAACAACATTCTTATATCTGAAGGGCCTTGCATCTGAAAGGCTCCAAAGCACTCGACCAACTATATACTTTCAGGACCTCTTCTGGGACATCATAACCTTGGAGGTGGGAAAGGGAAATATTTTTGGATGAGGAGCCGGGGGCCTCAGCCAAATTACCATGAGATTTTTGATGTCCATGCAGAGCAGAGCTCTCACCACAGATAAAGACACACACACTGTAACCTAGGTATTTATCGGCCTCAAGAGGCTATAGAACTGCGTGGATCCTATTGGGATTTAGACCTGGGGGGAGGCTATGCATTGCAATCTTGATGATTCCCTACAACTGCTCAGGCATTTTTCTGCTTATTTAGTTTTATTTATTCGTAGCCAGCTGTTCTATTTAGGCCTAACTCTGAATAGTGCTGAGAACCTGCAACCCCATTGACTTCAGTGGCAGTTGCAGGGCCTCAATGCCTCTTGGGATTAGACCCTTGAAGGGAGCAGATGCTGGTGCATACCAGGGACAGCTGTAGTGTCAGATGTGCAAATTCAAATGAGACAAATGTGAGATTTAATGTAATGTGCTCATTCAAATGGGAAACGTTCCAAGCCACACTGGTACTGAAAACCAGGACAACAGACAAACAATATCCACTCATCGTAATTGGATTTGTCAGAAAATACAATTGAAGAGTCTGCTGTTCTCCCTCACCTTCAGTAGTTTCTCACTCCTCGGTTATTTTTATTGGTTTCAGTGGAACCCCTCATGGAGTAAAGTTCTACTCAAGGGTGATGAATTGCCCTATGCTGACTATGGTGCATGTGCATTTTAAGATATAAGAATGTAAACCTCCTGGAACCAATCTCAGGGTGTCCATACACTGAGGGAGTTTCTCCCAAGGCTCTCTGCATGCACTCAGAGCAATTTATTATCCCACTTTATATGGCGCTTTGAAAAAAATCAATGTACAGTGTCTCATTCCACCAAGATGTTTCATTAACATTCAACACAATAAATAAACTCTGCATAAACCAAGCCTTTTTTCTCAGCCGTTACTCCCATCAGAGACTGGAGATAAATGATGATGTATTGTCGTTCGAAGAAGAATAAGTCAGGAAATTAAACTTGGCATTATCTGCAGAAATAGAGACCTGCACCTTTAAAGGCAACAGGCCATTAACGGTTGCAAAGACCATTGTGTAATGTGTGAGCACGCTGAGTACTGTGAAAGGGATGGGATAAGGAGGCAGAAGAAGAAATGCAATGTGTGAGGTTTTACAGAGACCAATTCATGTAGGCCTGTGGTACCTGAGGTATTCTCTCTCATTATAGGCAGCTGATCCTTGCTCTTCATCCTAGGATTCTGTCTAAATGGAGCTGGGAGTAAAAGCTGATCCCTTCCAGAGGCTATCTAGCAGGGTCCCTCTATATCTGTATTCCGGGCTTAATTCAAAGCCATGCTAATTTGAATCAGTCACTTGTTCACCAATTCTGCTGTTTATCCCCCCCAGCATCTCCATCACACACACATTCTTTTTTTCATCAGCTCTCTCCCGTTTGAGTTATTTTTCTTTGCCCATTCTGTTTTGCTAGGATGGCTTCTCTGTCTGTATTACTAATTGGTTTTAATTTCAATACAGTACCATGCATAGTTGGAATGAATGACTTAGAAAACAATAAAATAAACAAAAATGTCCTTGTGGTGAAATAAATTGGGAGGTGGAGGGTAAGTAAGTGTAAATAACCTTGCACTACATTAATGCTAGCTGTAAATACTTTTGTCTTTCCTGACTACATCCCATTCAAGATGGCTGCGCAGCCATGGATCGCTTTTTTTAATACCCAGTCTTTGAATTGTTCTATCCAGGCCCACAACGACAGAAGACACGTTTTGTCAGGTGCTTGGAGTGGCATTATTAACAAAGGATTCTTTGGCAGTCTTGTGTTAATATCGTAATGACAGTGCAATAACCGTTGGAAGATTTCAGGTATGTTTCTATATTAAAACAAGTTGCTGATGGGACTAATGCTGCTGCAGTGTTTCATTGTTGGAAATCGAGGGATGGGAGCATGCTTATAGTACCTTATGCTGCACTTTTGTGTGGGTTTGTCAACTTCTCTCTCTCTCTCTCTCTCTCTCTCCTTTTTACTAGGTTTCACGTAATCTCATACCAATGAGGCAGATTTCAACCTGAAAAGCAAGCTGACCTGGACTTGCCAGAGTTCTTGTTTCCAAACAGGAGCTCAGTGAAGGGAAATCAATGTCTGTTTTGCAATTATACTTTTTTTAAAGGGCTTTCAAAGTAGTTTCCTAGTAGTTAAACTCAGGCTATGAGAGCTGTGTAAAGCTGTTTCTCACGTGTTTGGCTCAAGGAAATGCCTTGTAGAAGTAGTTTAAAAAAAATGTGGTCCTCAATAGTAAAAGTACAACTTTTAAAGTACTACTGTGCAAAAGAAATTGCTTATGCAAACTTCCAACTGGCTGTGCGTTTGCTGAAGTTTTACAAACAAGATAACCACTTGAAGTGGAAATACTGCAAATGTCATGGTAATTCTGATGCATGGTGAGGTTTGTTTTTTTCTGGTGGATGATTGCTGAGCTTGTAGTAAACCTGTGGGCTTCCACATCTCTTTTTTGAAAACTTGGAACCTAAACCTATTACCAATAAGTCAGTTGCAAAACTTCCATTGAAATAAATGGGAGCATTTTGGCCCTTAACCTTGAATGTATCTGCATTTTCCATGGTGTTTATGTACTGGTGGTGACAAATAGAGGGTACACCTTCTAATGTATGACTCTGGGCCCATCTATTTGAAGATGAAACCCACAAATATGTAACCCAGAAAGGAGCTAATTTGGGAGAGGGGAACATACAAAAGATCTCCTCCCTCAAACAGACCTACAAGTGAATATTTGAAGAGGAAAAGTGTTGTGTAAATGGTAGAATTAAGGTCATGGTTTAATACAAAAACATTTTGTCTGATGTTTATTTTTTTTGATAGATTTGAAACTACAGTTGCAAAAGCACTGCAGAATAAAGCCATGTCTACATGTAAGGCACTGTAGTGGTACCACTGTATCAATACAGCGGTGCCACTGCAGCGTGTCTGGTGAAGACATTTCATGCTGATGGGAGAAAACTCTCCCGCCACTATAAAAAAACACCCCCACGAGTGGCATAAGCTATGTCATAGCGCTGTGCCCACTAGTGCTTACGTCAATGTAATTTTTGTCACTCAAGGGGCTGGAATATTCACACCCCTGCATGACGTAAATTTTGCTGACATAGGCAGTAGTATAGAGATAGCCTAACAGCAAGCAGCAGTCCAACATTGGTTCTATTTTCCAACCAGCTCTATGTTTGCTCTGAGTTCTAAATTCAGGAGATTTCCTACAAACTCTAGATGTCAATTAATGGTTTGACCATTTCCACCCATGTGGAGAAAAAACAAAAAATCAGATGTAAGAAGTTATTCCAGGAATTTTAGAGCACTAGATTACTATGAGATTGCTCAATTACGGCTCTTCTATAATGGAAACTAATGCACTGGGGGTTCACATAAAACAATTGTGGATTGAGGATCGAGTAACCTAAGCTAATCCACAAAGACCCGTCACTGATAGTGTTTGCTGTTGAAAGAGTACAGAGTTCTGGTAATGCAAAAAGTGCATATCATTATTTCTATAACTGAGGCTCAGTTTAGAGCTCGGAGCCATTTTTGACAAAATGGATGGGATCATAAATGGGCTTCTGCGAATAATTACTCTTAGATTTACTAAAGAACACTTAGTGTATATATTGTTTTTCAAAGGGAAATATGTAAAACATAGTATCTAAGGAGGAGAGTTACCACTCCTTTAATACTTTTAATTTGTCTATAAAGAAAACTGTATGTTTAAATAAGGGAGGGAAAATCTTGAAGAAAATCTAGAGAATTGAATGTTGTCTAATGGAATTAATCATATTAAATTAAGCTCAATAGCAATTAATTTGGTGGAGGCTGTTGAAAGCTTTCCTCAGAGTATATTTACCACAACTATGGTACCTGATAGGTGCAAGAGGGTGGCAGCAATATTTACTTCATCTGCTAGGATCCTTCATTCATATGCACTTATAGACTATGTGACTGTCATTTGAATTGATGCTTAAAAGAGAGGAATGGTCTAAAAATAATTAGAAGTTCAATATCTTGAAATCCTAAACAAAGGACTGGGAGCCAAGAACTCTTGAGTTCTAATTTTAGGTTTTCTGGTTATTCACTTATGGCTTTGGAAGAGTCACACACACACACACGTATACTCTGCTTTAGTTTCCCTAGCTATGAAAAGATATTTACCTTGTGAAGTTTAATTAGCTAAAGTCTGTACAGCAAGTAATATTTTTCCTTTAGGGAAAATTCAACACTTGATCAAGAGTATAAAGAAGCATTTGGGGACTGCCACGTGCAATGAACGTTTTGGACCTGATTCTCCTTGCACTTCTAGCAGTGTCATTCAGGAATATTAAAGTCAATAGAGTTACACTAGTGAGTAGAGATAAAAGTTGAATCATGACTTATCATAGAACTATGATGCAAATGTGTCTGCCATGTGCCTGTATTTGACTCAGTAACTTTATACATTGGGAGGGTATTTGTATTCTTATTAAAATGTCAAGTGACCAGATAAACCAATTGTAGTAATTTTGTGGTCATGTTTTTGCAAGACTTGTATTATCATGAGGAGTGCAAATGTATAAACTTGATTTTCATAGCAGCCAAAGCCATTTTTGTTAGTCAATTGGACCTTCCTGTTGAAGCTTTCCTTTTGAAGACCACAAGCAAGTCTGGTTTATAGCTGAAATGAACAAACTAGATAGTAGTTGTCATGATAGGGTCTCTTATTTGCATTGTATGTTTGGGCAGTCTAAATGATAGCCCATATAAGCATCCACAAGCAACTTGCAGTTCACACTGGTCAAATATGGGTATAAGAAAGAGGAGGTACAATGGAGGGAGGAGATCATGAGCCTCCTACACATGGCAAGGTAGCAATATTCACTTTGTGTGACCTGGACATTTTAGTGGAATGATTTGTCCCACTAGAATAAAGATTATTGCACAAAAGGTGGGAATCAGGATTTTTGTATTTAGCAAAACAAGGATTGAAACTGTTGTTAATGTGCATCTGCATCCTGAAAATGTTTTAAGACATTACTCCTAAACTCTAGTATCTGCCTGGTGAATGATGAATCATGGTGATTGCTGAAGTGATGGAAATGCTGTCTGTGTATGATAGATGCATCCTTTTAAAGGATCATTCATGGGCATATATGTCAGTGTGTCCTTTATCTCCAGTATCACAACAACAACAAGAAAAAAGCTGGATGAAAAGCAGGAATAACAATGCTCAGACTTTGAGCAGAAGGGATGTTTACTCAGATATAAAAGCCCCCACAATTTCTGTGCATGGCCAAGCTGTAGCATTTCCTCTTCCTCTCCATGAATTGGGGTAAAAGTTGTGTGTCAGAATAATGCAAGTAAGCTACAGTCTTGGAGCCTGAAAATTTAGCTGTCCTACAGGGTAAATTTCATTGAGTGGCATGGAAGGTGTAATTGTGTGCACACAGGCCCAGCCCATGGGACAAAGGGCTAAATGGTTTTAAACCACTTTTCAGTCCTCCTGGTTCTGGGCTGTCCCTGGCACTTTTGTGGGCCACAGCATATCATACACAGACTTGAGGGTAGGCACAACATGGCTTCCTATGGACAGCAGCACCTCTTAGAAGCACCTCAGTGCTATGAGTTCCAGCACCACCCACTCCCATCTTTGACACGCTTCTCTAGCTGAAGGCCTCCCCTCCCAGCATGCCTTGTACTTTGGGGCTTGTGATGAGTCCTGTAAAAGGCAGTTGTGGTCACGTGATGCAGTGCCTCTATAGGGGAATTCTCCACCAGCTGGTAAATGGCTATTCTGGTACCCTAGCCTGAGCAGAATATGAGGTCTGGGCTTGGGGGGGAAAATCCCTTCCTGAAAATCTACAGGTTGAATGGAATTTTGAGGCTTCAGGACTTACTGATTGTTTTTGCCACATAAAACTTTACCATGTCAGATTGGTTCGCATGCTGTGTTAATGCAGTAGAAAACTGTGATCCTAAAAGATTTGGGATCAATACTCAAGTGCATTAAGTATGTCAGATTTTCAAAGGGCCCTCCAACGCACACAACCATTGGTGCATATGTTTTTTGAGCATTGCAAAATACAAATGGTAGAATATCACTTATGTATGTGAGTAATAGAATTTAGATGCATAAAACTCAATCTCTGTGCTTGTAAAGCTATCACCTGAACATGCAAGCAAATATGCACCCAAGTGCTTATATGTATAAAGTGGCAATGTGCTCTAATGAGGCTCTCATTCTGACAATTTGGCTGACTGTATTTTCCTATTGCAGACAGGAAATGAGGTATATGAGGTACAAGAGCTGGTGAAGAAGTATTCGGTAAAAAATTAGTCTGAAATTTGGTAAGAGGCTAAATTCTGCCCTTTGGAGACACTCTAAAAATGGAGATCATGCATACTTCTTAGAAAATTTGACTCTACTAGTAGAATAATTCTAGACAGATAGAAAAATGGAGTAAAAATCATAATCCAAATATAAGGAAACAAAAGCCACCATAAGAAGTACAAAGCATCAGATCAAGAGGAGTGTGATAGATATGGCAATTTCAAGTAATATCCTTGGGGGAAAACCTGTATTTAATTAAATTTAAGTACGTTTTAGAGTCCATTGTATGAAAAATGCAAAATGTATGTATTATTGTGGAATTGTACGTAACTTTTAGAGGGGGAAAATGTGACTGATGTAAACCTGGGAAATGTTATGAGCTTCAGGGGCCTACTGGAAACAAGGTGCCAGACAAGAATGAGCTTACGGGGCAAACAGTTAGGTGTGTTTCTCATTCCCCTTCCAGAACTCAACCTTAAGGTGAGGACCTTAGTCTGCTGATTACCTGTTCCCAGGGTCCCAAATCAGAGACTCAAACTGTATAAAGGAGTGACTCAGAGGTTCCTGGGTGTTCTTGTTCTGAGCAAAAGCTATTGTCAACTTGTGACCACAGAAAAATCCCTTGGTTGACTGACACCGACCAGCGCCCTGGATGGTGATATCAGGTAACCTTATTAGCATGAGTGTAGGGGTATTTTTTTCTGTAATGTTTTATTTTAAAAATAAATGTGCTTGCGTAAGGCTATGTGGTAATGTATAACTGTGGTGTTTAGAGCCTCTGAGGAGACATCAAAGCAGGTTTGTTTAGGCCGTCTGACTTGCTGGGGAACTCACAGTGTAGGCAGGGAACAGTGCAACCTGGAAAAACCCCAGTCAGGAGCAAGTAAGAGTCAGGTCTCCACCCAAGTGAGGTAACGGCTCCGGAACCTTGAGGGGGAGCCCTTGTTGGACCACAGAGGGGGAATACATCTGCAGGTGCTTGGACTGTGACAAGGAGAATGGGAACATTTCATAGAATCTGAGAGTTTAAGGCCAGAAGGGACCATTGGATAATCCACTTTGCAACCTCCTATCACAGGCCATTAACCCCACCCTGCCTGTGTGCACCACTGCCCAGTGTCCTTGGAACAGCAGAAAACTGATAAGTGAGATATACCCTGCAACTTGTATCCTACATTTAAATAAGCTGAGCAATAACCATGTGCAAAGCAGAATCAGATGTTGCCCAACAAATTAAAGCAATTAGGTTAGAGCAAACCACAGAAGGAACAAATAGGTTCCACATGGAGGCACTGGGATATATTCATCTACTCTTGTACAGCAAGGGGCAAACTGTGTCTGTTCTGTTTAGATGGTGAGTGACTCAAAACTTTAATTTGCTATGCACTGTCCTTTTATGCTGCACAAACTCTTGGATAACATAAAAGCAATCTTCAATTATGGGCAATTAACACAGTCTCTCAGATCTGCCCAAGAATAATGAAAAGTTCTGCAAGGAAGTCAATAAACAGCCTTTACAAATATAAACTTTAATGTAAAAATGAAGCAGTTCAACTTGTCAGACATTCCTGTCTGGGGGTGGGAGGGATAGGGGTGTGAGAGTGAGAGTGAGAGTGAGTGCCTGGCTCAGTAAGTAAATACAACAAGAGGGCAGAGATGACAGGGAGGGGAATAGTCTGTGTCCAAGGGAGAGGGCTACAAGAGATAGCACAAGAGGTTGTGTGCACAGTATGTGCTGGGACCTCTACGTCCTGGTTGTGACCCACTACTATAGTGTATTAGATCCATACTCACAGCCGTGAGTAGAAATGATGCTTCTGCAGCACTGATGGGCTTTCTGTTATAAGCTCGCCATCACACACTTCCACAAACAAGCTCACAGTACAGCTCTTTCTGTTGTTTTTTATATATCTCCTGCTAGAGAAGTGGGTGCTTTCTCCCCCCCTCTTGATTAGTTTTATGTTTGATTTCAAGTTAGAGGTCAGGGAGCTGCACCTGTTTGAAAAACGAAACTACTCCCACTGTGTGGTGGTCTCATCCCCCAGGAAAGGCCTGGAGACCTGCTCGTCTGTACTCAGCAAGGTATCTGATGAACAGAAACTTTTCTCCTATGGTGTCTGTGGAGAGGGCCATCAGATGAGGTCACTGCTCCCCTGAAATCCTAGCTGCTCCTCAGGAAGATCAGTAAGTGGTCTTGCACTAACGCTACTTCAGAAAGCAGCACGAGCTGTACTCTGTTACTATCCAATTCTGTTTCTGGTTAGCTCCAAATTCCTTGAACATAAAATGGTCGTGTTTGAACATCAATATCGAACACTGTGTTGCAGAAAGCTCCACATCCCACGTGGGGGGTACTATGGAAAGATACTTTTGATGGCATTCCTAACGTTTCCTTGTTTCTCTCTTTTATAGAATATTAGAGGTTTTCTCTGCTCCAGAATTGATTAATACTCACATTTTTAGAGCCTTACCCTCCTCCTGCAGCCCACAGTCTGGATCTAAAATCCAACTCCATAAATCCACTAGCAATAAAACAGAATGATGGTGAAATAGTCTGCAACCGCATATCCCAGTCGTTGTTCAGGGGCAATTCAACATCTTTAGGACACATTAATTGCTGTAGTGAGGGAAGGAGGGTGCAAAGCCACTTAAAAAAAACCCCAGAGAATTGCAAAATCCAATGTATAATTTGCAATCCACTTCCCCAGCAGTAATGACTGTAAACATTCAGGTCAGCAGCTTGGAAAGAAATATTGCAGACTAATTGGGTGGATAGCTGCAAAAATAATCTGATTTGGAAAAACTTTTCATGTTGAGGAGGAGATAATTCTAGCAATTATCTGTAATATCTTAAATTGAACAGTGCTGGGTGGAAGCTTTGGGGGGAATCATCAATGTGTTTATTTCAAAACAGAGAAAGGTGGTGACTCTGACAATTATCTGAATCATCAGCTTTATAAACCATTGGCTAACAGGTTATTAGACTCTTTCAAACTAACCAAATTGAGAAGACATCAACTACCACCCAGAGAGCTTGTTTCTATGGGGATTTTAATTGTTCAGCAGTTCATTTTAATGCCTGCCCTGAGATGATAGAATCATTCAGTCATCAGAAAACAGCTAATGTAGGCAATACAATGAATGAGGTCTTTGAACAAAGGGGTATATTAGAAAACTGTGGGTAGGTGACTGATGGCTCAGGAATGCCACCTCTAGAATTTTTCATGGTATCCATGTTTCTCATGTACACAGTAGTTTTGGTGGCTACCAGAGTCAAAAGATTAAAAAATAGGAAATTAATACAAGAAATTATCTTTCAATTTAGAAATATAGCCCAGGTTCAAAGAACACAGTTAGGATCTTCATCAGTTGCAAAAACCATTATTTTTTCTCCATTTATAACGGCTATGGGGCTTGTAACTGGGTGGCTTTCTTTGTGGGCTAGAGAGCCTGGGGCTACATCAACCCTGATTTACAGAATGACCCCAGCTAAGTGGAATCAGACTATTTCTATAACGAGCAGGAGATGAGAGGAGTGTAAAGAGCTGCAGGTATAGTTATGCTCATGGACAGTAGGGGTGGGGAGGTTCCTAAAGGACCGTGAAGCAGCTAGAGGGACTACCTTGCCTATATTTGAGCCTGGATGCCTGAGCCCACTGAAGGAGAAATGGGTGGAGTGGCTGGGACAGAACAAGAGCCCTGTGGTTTAGAGAAAATGCCAGCATTAAATAGGGCCTTTTTCTTTTTGTGATTGGAATGGACTTTAGTTTGGGACTCTGCATGGTTGTAAACTGGTTCTGATATTCAGCAGCCCTTGGCAGGATATTGTTAACCAGAGGAAGCCTCTGTGAGGTATTTAAAGGGCCAAGAAGAGAGGAAATGCAGAAATGATGAGCCTACAGAGACCCAAAGGCTAGGAGGGAGTGCTTGGTAAGGAGCAGTCCTGTTACAGGGATTAAAATCTTATTTTAAACAAATGATCAAGTCCTTGCTTGAAGAGGAGTGGACTGTTTAATAGAGCACTTCAGCATGTGCTAAAATCCATTGACTATAATGAAATTTAAACACTGTTTAAAATTAAGTGTGTGCTTACTGCTCCTACATTCTTTAAGCATAAAATCCCATCTTGTTGGTAATTTTGCTTTAAAACCCATCACAATTCCTTCTTCAGAGAAAACCTCAATGCATACTGAATGCTTGCTGGATTTTTTAACTCATTTTTAATTAAATATAGCTGTACCTTTATAAAAGAAAATGTTAATATTTTGATATTTCTCTGAATTTTCTATATTTCCATTAATATTTTGTTTTCATTATTTTCAGTTTTCTGGTTTTGGGGCTTTTTTTATTGTCAAGTTTGGTTGATTTAGTTACATTATAAGGTTTCTTGAAAACTGGCATTTTTTACTTCAAAATAAAACATTTGGTTTTAGAAAACTCCAATTAAAAAACAATACAGAAATTCTGCAGAATTTTTAAATAGGTCCATTTTGAAAAATACTAGCATAAACCCCTCCTCAGAAATTAATATTCTTCTTTTTCTTCAAACCAGTTAATCTATTCCATTAAAAAGGAAACATAGACTAGAGCGAGAGCCATGAGCATAAAAACTGTAGGGCCTTAAAAAGGAAAGCAGAGAAGCACAGACACGAGTTTCTAGGCTGCATAAAAGCTACTGATATGGTTTCAATAGCTCCTGGTATTAAGAGTGACTTTTGACATGGGAATATAAACAATGTAGCACACTTGCAACTACTAAATAAATTCTTCATGGAAAAAATCATCTGGAATGAGTGGCTGTCCTCCAAATAAATACAGAGCGACAAAGGCATTCATAACTAACAAGATTAACTCCTCATGAATTAAGCCTAAGTACAATTAAGTAAAAATAAAGAAAAAATATTCTCTTAGTGCTGCTGTGTGGAAGAGAGGAAGGGCAGTTACCATGACATGATCATGACTTTAGGTGGGCATAATTTATACACATTAATGACTTAAATGGGGCCCTGAATCAGGAAAGTGGCTACATGTTTGACTTAAATACATGCTTAAACCCCTCTGAAGCTAGTGGGACTCAAGCAGATGCTTAAGTGAATATAGATGGATTTAAGCATGCACTTACTGCTTTGGGGCAGACTTTAGTTGTCTTAAGTTAAAAATTCCTTTGATCTGGGCATTGCAGCCCTGCCCAGATCCACAGCCTGAGGCCCGCAGGCCCGAGTCGCCTGGCATGGGCCAGCCATGGTTTTTTCTTTGCTGTGTAGACACACCCTGAGAGTGTCACAGCTAAACACCAAATGGATCAGTTAGTTTAGCATAAGTAGTTAGCACATATGCTAAGGAACCATTCAAGGTGAAGTGGCCCATTAACACCCTGTTATCATAGGACAAAAAGGGGGATTAGTGGGTTACAGATTGTTGTAATAAACCATAAATCCAGTATCTTAATAAGACCATGATTTTTAGTGTCTAGCAAAGTTATGATTTTAAGCTCCCAGGCTCCTCTTTTGAAAGTGTTGAGCAGATTTTCTTTGAGGATGAGGACTGATAGCTGAGGTCAGATAGAGCTCTTTGTGAAAAGAGTTCACCCCAACACCTATGATTACAGGGTGTTAATGGAATGGGCCACTTCACCTTGACTGGTCCCTTAGAATATGTGCTATCTGTTCAATTGTGTATTTAACTGTGACACTGAGTACCTTTCCCAGATCTGAGGAAGAGCTGTGCATAGCTGGAAAGCTTGTGTCTCTCACCAACAAATGACACTCCAATAAAAGATATTACCTCACTTGCTGTGATAAATGGTCGCTTTACACCAAAGATGATGAAATATTCAGGTCACTCCCAGTCCCAAAGGACCAGTCACTTACCCCAGGTTAAATTTCATCTTGGATCTCACACTAAAGACAACACTTGTAGCCAATCCTGTAGTGAACCAACTCAGGTTTTATTAACTTGGAAAAAGAAATGAGTTATTCACAAGGCATGCACAAATGAGTTAGGCCATGTCTACGTGGTGAAGACACTATATTAAAAATCCTCCCCAATGACTAGAATATACTGTGTTGACAGGAGAAGTACACTGTACACACTCGCGCTAATGTTGGACATATTCACACCCTTGATGTGACATAAATTTTGCTGACCCAGGCGGTAACGTAGATGTAGCCTTACAGTCAAGTTTCAAAAGGTAACCACAACTTCTATAGTAAGCAGACTCTGTATATCCTTTAGAGCTAACCCAGGCAAAGCATCTGGGGACTCCTTGCATATGCTTAGGAATCCTCACCCGTCAGAGTTCAAGCAGCAATGGAATAATAAGTTCTCCTTAACAGGCATTTTTATTCCCTTCACCTAGTATTCAAGCTGATAAGGGCTTGGGCACTCACCCTCTACAGGACTGTGATAGAAGCAATCATCTAAGTCTTTGTTCCACAATGGCCCATTTGGATTCAATAGTCCTTCTTGATTGGCAGGAGAGCTTATGTAGGAATCCTGAGTTTTCCATTAGGTGTAAATTTTTATTTCCAGTTTGATGAGTTACATAGTCTCAGAACAAACATTTTACAGTTATAGATCAAATTTACAGACATTCAATAAAGTCTAAACATATTCTTATAGCACTAATAATATCTCTTAATTATACTAACCCACAGGTGAGCCAGACTAGTTTCCAGCGATGCATTTATCAGCGTTCAGTGAGCCCTGGGGTCTTGGCATGAGCTGGCAACCGATCTGCCAGTGTCACAACAATGATGGGCAAGAGTCAGCTCATTCCTAGGGTGTTGGGGAGACTGTGGGATCAATCAGCTTTTTTGGTAGGAGACAGTGTAGGTAGGAGTTAGACTTTTGGGGGAGTGGGAAGCAGGAGGGAACAGGAGGGTGGAAAATGGTGACAAAATGGTTCCCAGGCTTGGGAGGGAAAATACTAAAGCCAGCTCTGCTCTGTGTTTGTTCAAGTTTTAAATGGGGAAATGATGAGAAGCCACAAAGTCTATACTTCTAGCCACGTGGCTTCCGTGACCAAGCAATGAACTACTCAGAGATGCCTGGATGAAACAAATACAAAGTGCCATTGTGAAAAACGTGCTATCTGTGACGTATGCCCCAAAATGGAGAGAAGATGAGGCAGTCAGTGGAATCCTGGCCCCACTGAAGTCAATGGGAGTGTCACCATTGACTTCCATAGGCCAGGATTTCATTCCATGTGAATAAACAAGTCCAAATCAAAAGGGTGAACTCGTGGCAATTGACAGCTTGAGAATGAACAATGCTTGTTTGCAGTTCCTTTTAACATAGAGCACTAGCCTGAGATTGAAAACTTAAAGCTGTTGCATGAGAAATAGAAGTTGTCAAGCAATAATGCTAAAGGTGCAGTAGTTACTGTGCTATAGATCATGTCAACATATAATTGATTCTGTGTATAACTGCAAGGAAATGAACATTTGACATTTTTATCGTTTTGTTTTAGGCCATTTCACAACCCACGATTACATTTTCTTCATTAAAGTTCCATGAATTTCACCTGTTTTTGGATATGACATGCTTTAGTGTTTGATACAAAGAGATGCTCTAATGAAAGAAAAGTTTAGAAATAGCTGAGGGGTTTGCTCCAAAATAAGATGACTGATTTTTCTGAAACACAGTCGTGATTATTTCTTGCCCACTATTTATACATTGTCACATGATGTGACACTGGATGACCACCAACATATTACAAAACATGGGACAGCAAAATGTCTTTTAATTCTGTATGTTTATGGGGCAGGAAAGGTCGTGCTAAAACAACATTACAATTACCAGGTACCTAGATTTAACTGTGATGGATCAGCAAACTTCTAGAAAAGTAAACATGGAAGGAGAAAATGGCTCCACTTTGACTTTTTGCAACACATTTAGTATTCAGTATGGTTTATAGCTTCTCACAGTGCTTGAGAATTCAACAGAGCTCAAGCAAATCAAATACAGTAGCATTCTCTCATCTGCATAATTACCAAGAGCCAAATAATGGAAAACACATTCTGATTCCAAAATGTTCATTGCTGGAGAAGCTATCGAAGGCAGAAATGAATGCAGCTTGATTTTCATTAGCTATATTGAGCCTGCAAGGCGGAGAATTACAAGCTAACTTGGTCTGCTGAGTAAATCAGTTCTAATAGTCTCTGCTGTCTACCCATTCAGCTTATGAAATGATATTTTATTATGTGTATTCTAGGAGAGCTCAGTTGTCCCAAATGAGATCAGACCCCCTTGTGCAAGGCATTGTACAACAATATAAGCTCCTTGGAAGACCCAGCTGTTTATCTTTCCTCATTGTTAAAACTCACCATTTATTTCTAACCCTTGTTTCCTATCTTTTAACCAATTATTGATCTACGAGAGGATCTTCTCTGTTATCCCATGACTAGCTAGTTTCCTTAAGAGCTTTTGGTGAGGGACCTTGTCAAGGGCTTTCTGAAAATCCAAGTTCACTGAATGAACTGGGTTACCCTTAGCAATATGCTTGTTGGCATCCTCAGAGAATGATTATAGATTAGTGAGGCATGACTTCCCTTTACAAAAGCCCTGTTGACTCCTTCCATGTGCCTTCCTATTATCTTCACTAGGATTTGACTTCCAAATTGTAAAGGATGCCTTTTTGCCTCTAGCACCTTCGGTTACTCTGCTGTTTAGCAATGATGGCATTCTTTTGGTCCACTTTTCTGATTTGGGGTAAACATTTCGTCTGAGCCTCTATTATGGTGTTTAAAAACACCAAGCTTTAAGAAGTCCCCATGCTGATTGCAGGCATTTAACCCTTGTAATAGCACCTTTTAACTTGCCTCTAACAAGCCTTCTCAATCTTGTGTACTTCTCCTTTTTAAAAGTTAAAGATTACTGTTGTGGGTTTTCTGGGTATTTCCCCCTCTGCAAGGATATAAAATGTGTAAAATGGAAAGGAGGAAATGGGTAGCAAAAATTGTATCAGATCCATCCAAAAAAGCCAAAAGTGTCCCTCCCAAAAAATTCACCCTTTCAGATGAAATTTTCTGTACTTGATCTGAATCCATAGCTGAGTTATTTTCTGTTAAAACCTCTTCATCTGCTATCGTGGTAAGATTCATTTTTTTACCATTTACAAACACTCAAGCCCCATGTTTAGGTTATTTTACATGGTTCAATAACAGCTGAGGTTTGGAAGATGAGTAATTTGGTGAGTAAATATTCATGAGGGAGGAGTAGTGGCTTTGTTCAGTATGGATAAAGATGCTTTTCGTTAAGTAAAATTATACTCATTTGTATACTGAGGACGTGGCATAGAAATGTTAAGAGCCGAATTCTGAGCTCAGTCACATAGATACAACTCCAGCACAATGTGCCTGTATAACCAAGGACAGGGCTGGGTTCTTAGTCCAAAAAAGTGCATTATTTGGACTGCTTGGTCTCTGTATTTGTGTTTGTTGAGCACCTAGCACAACAGGACCCCAAATATGAGATAGGCCTATGAGTACTAATGTAATATAAAAGATTAATAAAAATAAATAATTGTACATTAGGGCAAATTTTCAGTGCACATGACAAATGCCTGTTTCAGCTACTTATTATGGACTAGATCCTCAGCTGCTATAAATTGGCAGAGCACATTAAGCAATGAAGTAATACTTATTTCCTCAAACTGATCATCTGGTCCTTGAAGTTTAGCTACACACTATACACTTGGTGCAATACTATATGGAGAACATTTGAAAAAATACACAGAAGTTAACATCATTTTGCTAATCTGGTAAACTGAACTGAACAACATTCGGGGTAAAATTAAAAACTGTTGATTTATCATCTGTAATATCAGTTGGGAGAGTTGGGTTTTATCAAACAATTGGCAGCAACTGTGGCCAACTGATTAGAAAGTGGTAACAACTCACTCAGGCAACCAGAGGCCAGAGAGTTCTAAGCTATCATTAACTAGTGATAACAGGTAATAAATAATATTACATTACACTTATATAGCACCTTTTATCCAGACGGATCCCCACAGTAGATTATTCACCCACGATTTGGAAAGAACTTAATGTTTTCTAAAAAAGACTGAAAAATGTTCAAAGCTGTAAACTAAAACCCCTCCTCGGAACATTCCACACTTAGGGGCCTCCGAAATCCAGATCTGAATATTGCAGCTTCAGCCCATTTCTTAAAACAATAAGTTTCTGAAGATTATACAGAAATTGCTCTGTGTTGTCTGAGGGGCAACTTGAAAAGTGACATTCCTTGAGCCTTCCGCCATAATTTTTAGCTTTTGTGATTTGGGGTAATAGTTCAGAAACAGGAAGTGTATGCTCTGATGAGGTAACGTTGTGGAATTCATGTCTGCAGTGACAAAGCGATTACCAGCTTTCAGACTTGTGAGATGGTTGCAATGGTCTTTTGAAATGATTTGAACTCAGTATTAGAACTGATGAGTGCTACAAAACAGTATTCACAAATATTTACTGAAATAAAAACATCCATTTGTTTCTGTCATAGGAAAATAGGAATTGCCAGACTGGATCAAACCCATGGTCCATCTAATCCAGTGTCCTGTTTCTGACAATGGCCAGCACCAAGTGCTACTGGGGGAGTCACAAGATTCTTTAGCCTTGTCTACACACCAACTTGTACCAATTTAACTAAATATGTTTTTAAACAGGTTTATTTCGAAGTTCAGCACCCCATGTGGGAATCCCTTTTAAAATGGCTTATACTAACTTAATAGGGTAATAGATTTTAAAGCCAGAAGGGACCATTATGGTTCTCTAGTCTAACCTCCTACAGAACAAAGACCATAGAATTTCTTCAGTGACTCCTGCATCAAGCCCATAACTTCTTAGTTTAATTTGGTAAGGAATCAATTTAGCTAAATTGATATGACATCTTTAAATCAGTTTAAGTGTGCATTGTGGGGACTTTGCACCAAAATAAATTGGTTTCTAAAATGGTTGTATTTAAACTTGTGCAACTTTGCATGGGACAATTATAGAATAGGCTGCTCTAGAGAGAAAAGTTTGATGTTTGATTTGTATGCTGAAGCATGAGGTTTTATATACCTTTCAAAAAATTATCCTGTCCAACAAACAAACCAAAATTTTTCATTGAGCTGCCCATATGGGTGATCAGGGCTTTTTTCTGTATGGCTACAGTTAATTTTGAACTGGTAATATTCATGAGTAGTTTAATTTATGCTTTTCAATGTGCATTACCTTGAATATGTCAACAGTGAATTTCATTCCTCCCTTCCCCGCTGCTGTCTATTCACCTACCTTTGTAACAATCCTTGATAGTCTAGACTGGAAATGGCTGTGAGGAATATGTGAATGTTATTGTGTCATCTGCAAATTTGGCCTCCTACCTGTTCACCCCTTCTCTGGATCTTTCATAACTGTATTAAACACTGGTCCTATACAGAACCTTGGACCATCTCCCTATGTTGCCATATTAATATATAACCATTCTTTTCTGCTCTTTGCTTTCTCTGAGTTGATTTTGAAGTTCTGATAGTAATTTAGTTCAATTAGATTCTGAGGGAGTTGTTCAAAGAGCTTTTTGAAAGTGCAAATAAACTCAGTCTGTTCCTCTTCATCCATAGTTTTACTAAATTGTTTAAGGAATTCTAATAGATTAGACAGGCGTGATTTTCCTTTACTGAAGTCATGTTGGCTAGTCTTGGTCATATCATATTCATGTAGTTTTGAAACTCTTTAGTTATCAGTTGAACCCATTTACCTGGTGCTAAAGTAAGGATTATTGACTGTTAGTTGCAGTGACATCTGCTATTCTTGACTCACTACTCTTTAAAGTATCTGCTTGTTCTAGCTTTTCCTTTTTGGCACCTCATCATCTGACAGTACCTCAACTATGCTCCCCAAAAAGAGTAGATCCAGAGCAGGTGTTTTCCCCACAATAGTCTGTGGGGAAAACTGTTGCAAAGAAGTCACTGACATGTCTATGCAAAGTCCTTATCATCTTTAATTGCTTCCTTTATTGCCTGGCAATCCAGTGGATGCACAGATTCCCTTGCAAGCTTCCTGCTTCTAATATAGTATGAAATAATTATTATATGTTTTTCTATCTACTGTTCAAATCCCCTCCAAATTTTCATTTTAAAGTTTACCTGCTTCTTTCTAGTGGCTTCACTGGGGTTCGATTTCCATTTTCTGAAAGATACCTATTTGATCTGAATGATTGCCCGCATTGTTCTACGCTAGATTTAGACAGAAGAGGATTGCATTGCTCAGTTCATCCGTAGCTAGTGGACTGGCATTTCTCACCAAATTTCTGGAACGCAAGGATACAATAATTAAAAGAATTGGAAGAAGTGACAGGAATAATAATTGGACAAAACTCTTATGGATTATTGCATGTTGCTGAAAATTGGTCTTTTAAAAAAAAAAAAAAAAACCAAGAATGTATCAAGGCTCCTCTACTAACTATCCAACTCTGTAAGAGGAATTCAGAAAAGGCTTTGGGGAATGTAAATCTCTTATGAGTATGTGATGGTATGTGGATCCCCTGGGTACAGCCTGGGAGCTGTGGAACTGCTGGGTACCCTTAACAATGAGTTAGTTTGGGGTGAACCTTCCACCATAATCTGGCTGGTAACAGACCATCTCTCCAGACCCTGTTATCACTCAACCTGACTGAAGTTGGTGCCGCACACCCAACTTACTTCACTGAATGCTTTTCAGCCACTCGTGAACCAACAGTAGAGACACTCCAGCTGGCTCCCCACCCCAGGACCCAGGGCTTTATTATCTTGCCCTGGTCAATAGACTGACCAGTGAACATTATTGTCCAGTCTGCCCTTCCCTCAAAATGGAAGGAACGTGCACCAGCTTTTGTTCACTGAGCTGATTTGCCTAAACCCTCCACTCAAAAACACACTGGTTAAGACAAAGCATTAAACAAGTTTAACTATAGAAAAATAGATTTTAAGTGATTAAAAGTGGATAGAAGTAGTTTACCAAACCAAATAAACATAAGACTGTAGTCTAAGTTTTACACACCAACAGGATTTGACCTAGCAATATTTCACCCTTGTTAGCTGGTCCAAGCAGGCTACAGGTTTTCTATTCACAAAAGCAGAGACTGCTCTCTCTGCCTGGGAGCCCCCTCCCCCCATCCACAGTTCTTTGTCTTTCAGCCATTTCTCCAGGTGTTTAGGTGTGCGGTTACAAAAACAAGTATAGCTACACCCAGCTTGTGGGACAGGTCATGCATATGATGTAGGGTCCGCTTTCCATTGGTCAATCAGTACCCCATTGTGAACATGCTTCCTAAAGTGAAGCCTTCACTGTAAACCATTACTGGTTGTGGATTCTGTCCTTGATGGCCTATTAGCATGTCTGGCCTCTTCGTTGTTGTACCTGAAAAGCTGGTTTAGACGTTTCCCACCTCACAACATGTTTGAATAGCATTTACAGAAATATTTTCTATCTTCCCATTCAATGATAGCACATACAATTGAATGGGCTGTTAAACATTAACAGATCAAGACTTTCAAAATAATACCAAACAAGGCATACCTTGTACAGAACATATAATTACATGACATGGGGGAATATGGAGTTCCGGAGTGTTCTTTCAGAAACAGAGTGTCATGGAGTACAGTTACTGTAGCTACAATATGGGAAGAAAGATTTGTCTGATAAAAGGGACAAAAAAACCTGAGATCCTCAATTATAGGCTGGGATTTAAAAGTATTTTAATGTTTGGGGGTTTTTTTTTGGCTAGACAACAAAAGCTAAAACCACATGAATGAACATGCAGAATTGTATTAAAACAGAGAATGTGCTTTTATTGAGCAGCCTTTGATTTCTAATGAATTCAGATTAAAATGTTATGCACATTTTTAATGGTGTTGGGGTTTTTAGCCTGTGATTTATGCAACTAAATAACAAAAAACACCTGCATTTTTTCAATGGTGATAATCCTTAGAAATTAAAAAGGGGAGGGGGTTGCTATGGGGATTGCACTAAATAATGTAGGTGAGCTTCTGAACTTCACATGTAATGTAATCACCAAAGAACTATGGATTTGGGAGTCCAGAAAACAATTTAAAATGTAGGGTTGGTTTCTTCCTTCTAAGAGGCTGAGCTGTAAGTGAAGGGAAGAGATGCACTGCCTGTCCAGCGGTGTAAACTGGCCCTCTTCTTTGTGCTCCTTAGGCCTGAGAGATTGTTATATTTGCCCACCATGTGGTGTGCTAGGAGAGGAAATGTTTCCTTGTTGCCACTCTCCTCTCTAGTGCACTCATGCAGGGTGCTACTTAATTTTGCTACTAAGAACAGAACATGTCATTTGTATTCATGTGCTTCTTATGAGGCAGGGTGGTCTAATGGATAGAGCACTGAGACTCAACTGACTCAGGGTTCAAGTCCAGTGTTTGCCACTATGCTCCTGAGTGATCTTGGGTAAGTTGCTTCATCTCTCACTTTCACTATCTGTAAAATGGGGACAATGATACTGAACTCCTTTGTAAAGCAGTGTTTTAAAAAATTCTATATATGTATTCTAAATCTATGAACTTGTATTTATAAGTCCCATTTGTGAGATTGGCATCTCCTAGCATGAAGCTGTGGAATCTCCAATACAACAGTGTCTGTTGGGGCCAGTTGCCTGTGACCTCAGTAAGGCTTCCAAGGGCATAAAAGAAAAGTGGATGGAAAAACCCTGGAGCAGCTAAATGGGTAATGTCCACCCCACAGCCAAATTAATTGCAAAGAAGAAATCCTTTGACCCAGCCTTCAAAGCAAAGCAATTACCTCAAGAAATCATAGTGATACATGGAGCAGCTCTTTCATAAATTACAGTAACGCAAGGTGAAGTGAAGATGGTTGCCCCGAGCAGGAGAGGCGGAAACTGAAATCGCAACCCATGGAGCCTGGCAGAACTCAAACAGAGTTCTTCATGTTTAGCATGTAATAGGTGGCTACGTTAAAAGCAAGAGAGATTTGTTTGGTCAAGAACTCCTGCTTTTCAGTATGTTCCACTGGCTACCATCTAGCAGCTCAGGCATCCAGAAGTCAGGGTGACTTCTGAGAGGAATCACTTTCAGGTCAACAGTTGTCCTGCTGTGATGACAGAGGTAAATGTGAAGTTGCTGTTCTTTTAAATAAAGAGACCAGGATTAACTCCCAACCCATCTGATTGACTAAAATAAAAATAGCCCTGCTGGGCAAAAGGAAAAGCCTCTGAGGCAAGTGTCTAGAACAGTGTGTGCACACACTGTTCAAATTGCTCGTGTGATTTTAGATGTGGGTCTAAATCCCCCTAAAACTAAGTCGGTTTAGCCCATTACAAAAATCGCATCCAGCCTTTAAGTTCAGGTCCAGATTCCAAGTCTCCCAAAGTTCAGTCATGGCTCTGATCAGGATCCCTTTCTATCTGTATTGCTGCAAAATAGTGCAGCTGCCACCACCACTCAGGCAGGAAGGGTCCTGTGGTGAAAACTCCTGCCATCCATTAAGCACCTGGAACCAAATCCCTGAGCAGCAGCTGCTGTAAGAAAGTAATGAGGCTGACTACTATAGGTCTCAACCTGCTATTTCCACTGAAGTTGCTTTCAGCTCAGCATCTGTGAATTCATCAAATCATTTGGAGAAGCTATGTAGCTTGGATCTAACCATCAATTATCCAAAACTTCTGTTGCCCAGGTCAAGGAATATCATATAGCAACTGCAATGGGAGATGGGAAAGCTGAGCTGGATAAACCTGGAGCCCTCCCCACGCCAATAGCCATCAATCCATCTGCACTCTGCAGCCCTGATTCAGCCAGGTACTAAGTCTGTGCGTAACCTAGAGTGCCAAATGGGAATATTCATGTGCCTAAAGTTAGATGTGTACTTAAGTACCTGGCTGAATCAGGGCCTTAGCTAACCTGGAACCCATCCAGATGTCAGCATAGCTGAGTCAGCAACTTTGTTCTGGCAAAGAGCCAAAAGTTTATGGCTTTAACTTTCAAATTTAAGGGTCTAAATTTCTCCTTCCTTTGCCTGGTATCAGATGCCATTGGGCACAATTGGACCCCCAGACTTTGGTTTGTATCATCTCCAGGGTGTCATGATCTAAATATTGCCCTGGAGTGCCAGCAAATGGATAGCAGCCTAATATATGTCCTTTGGATAGGACATTAAAATCAGTTCTCTTCTGTTTGTAGTAACTACACATATGGGAGTTGATTCCTTGACCCCCTTTGAAAAGTTAGAGGATAATTCCCAGGTCCTGATCAATATATATATATATATTTTTGTCTAGTCTTTCTGCTATTTGTTTTGCTGAACAAACAGAGTTAAATTTATTAACAGACATGTGAGTACTTAGCACAAGAAAGGACCTTGTACACACAGTCTTGAATGCACTAGAACATTTTCATTAGGTGGTGCATAATCAACTTAGTTAGCATGTTTCATCAGCACATCTTAAAGCACTTTACAAGGGAAGGTGAACGCCACAAAGCTCTCATGCACCTACACACAAATGAGAGAGAAAACACATAGCAGAAAGGTACATTTTCAACATGGCTAGTTAGGAGTGCAAACTGCTTATTGTAGGCAGAGTTCCAGGCCAGAGGAATTACCTGTAATGAAAAATCCTTTATTTCTAATACTTTATTTTTTCTTCCCTGCAAATCAAATTACTGGGGTTTATATTTGATTGGGAACATATTAAGCTGGCAAACCTAGCCTTCTCTAACAAAATGCCAAGAACAGTGTTAAAATGTAAATGTGGAGGTAAACCTCCCAGTATATAACCATACAAAAAAGTGCAACATACTTAGGTTGGGGAAACTAATGATTAGATCTGAAAAATTTTGGTGTCTTATGTGATCCTTAGGTTTCTTTTTACATCCTGTACTGCTTCTTCCCTCACCTGAAAATAAAGTTTTCCATGAATTGATCCCTTACTTCCATCAAATTGTACACTTCCTACAGACAACTACTGAAGACAAGCATTTTCCAATGGAGCTAACTTGCCCATTGTTCCCCTTGCCAATTCTTCAAACTTCCCTGGGATGGTCTGTCTACTTTCCAGGTGGACTGGTGCCTACATCATTAAAACATGGGTCTTCATACCTTTTAATGTTATGTGAATGACTTCCTGTGATCAGGTTGAAAGGACATGTTCAACTTGAAAATGTGTTGGTTTTTTTGTTTGTTTTGTTTTTTTATCTGAAAACTTTGTACCTACAAATTTCTGTGGTTAGTAGAACTGAAAGAGACTGGAAACAAACAAACATTTCTCTGTGTTTTGCCTGTTTAATTTGTCCATTGATGGCAGCTGGCGTGTAGTCAGTTTTACAGATGGTCATTTGCATCTCTCATTCTCAGGCACTGCAAGAGGGTGTTTACAACACCCAGTAAGGCTGAATTTACAGAGGTAAGTCTGTACCAAGAGGAAAAAAGATGGGAGTTGGAGGAGAGGAGGGGTAAAAAGGATGGCATTGTTGTCTTTCGGCCTGCCCAAAAGACCCATATAAACACAGCAGAGTGACAGAACTTTTTTCTAGGGTATTAAAAGCCAAAATTCAGGCTGTACTATTTAAAGAGAGCAGTGTCCGATATTTTTCAATAAATTAATGTTTGGTAGTGCAACATAATTGTCCTTGGCTCCATGGGAGAGCCGAGATGCCCATCAATTCAGCTAAGTTTTCTTTAATGCTTCTATTAAATCCCTTTCTGTTAGAATAGCTGCATGTACTGGACACTTACCACATAGTGTGAAGCACTGCTGAAAATATTGTTTTGCTAGAGGAATGAATGTCATTAATGTCTAGAAGGAAAGAGAATAGTTGACTAATCTCTTTCACAGTCTGTTTTTAATACTTCTAAATAATGTGCTGTGTTCCAGACTAATCTGTCATTTCACAAATGAAAACTATATTTTTAGTTACTCATTTACCACAAACTGGATGCTATTGTGGGTTGTTTGCTTTTCACATGAACTGAATCTAAGGAATGTGGAGCATTTGTTTTCATATAGGTATATTGGAACATTTCTATTACCGTCATCAAAATTGTATTCATTTGTGTTCACTGTAATAAGATGAATAGTTTTATGACTGAAGAAGATGTGTTTAAAGGTAAGGAGGAATACATTTGATGGATTGCATTTACACCACGTATAAAATATTTTATAATCTGTTTTATCAGAGTGCCTAAGAGCCCCTGTCATGGACCAAGACCCCGTTGTGGGCTGTCACAGATCTTAATGAGCACCTTCTCTCTCTCCCCTCGCCACCCACTAGGTCCTGTGAGGGGAATCTAATCCTGTATTGCTCTGGATCCATGGTGTTTCAGTCTATGTCTACGCTTGGTGCCAAAGTCAGCAGCTACACAGATTAGCTTGTGTATCTCCTGTCGACTTCCTAACTCCCACTTACCACAGTTCACTGCGCCGATGTCTTCAGTCCACTGTGCTGACAGAAAATGTGCTCCCGTTGATGCAGCATTACTCCACCTGGTGGAGGTGGATTAATAGTGTCGATTTCTGGGTCAGTTGAGCAGGTCTCCACTTCCGCTCAATCAATCCAGATAAATCAGCAAATTTGCTGCCGTCAGTCTAGACATCGCCTCAACCTCCTGGAAATTGAATTTCATCCAGCCACTGTTACAATTTCTGCATCCCTAGGCACGTTGTCATGGTGCAGACTTTCTATCTGATATTTCTTTTGTGGGGGTGGAACTGCTGTTCAGCCACCTTGTCCCTCTAGGTCAGTGGTTCTCAACCAGGGCACCCCTGGGGGATTGCAGAGATCTTGCAGGCACTACTGGTCCTAATGTTTGCTTATTTTTACAACAGGTTACATAGAAAGCACTTCTGAAGTCAGTACAAATTAAAATTTCATACAGACCATGACTTGTTGATACTGCTCTGTGTACTAGTCACTGAAATGTAAGGACAATATCGATATTCCAGTTGATTTATTTTGTAAGTATATGGTAGAAATGGAAAAGGAAGCAATTTTTAAGTAGTAGTGTGCTGTGATGCTTTATGTTTATATCGGTTTTGTAAGCAAGTAGTTTTTAAGTGAAGTGAAACTTGGAAGGTATGCAAGACAAATCTGACTTCTGAATGGGGTACAGTAATCTGGAAAAGTTGAGAAACAGTGTTTTAGGTGCAGCACAAGCCCTTCTGACTCCCTGGTTCTTAAACACACACTTCTCTCCGAACTCCACCCCAAAGGTGGGAAGTGTGGTAGCTGTGAACACTTAACATACACAGGTAGTCAGGCTTTGAACTGATTTCTAGCACCATTGCTCTTTACTGAACAGAGAGATCACAGGAGAATACAGCTCTTACAAACCAACAAACATCAGAAACCACACATTTTGCTAACTTTCTAGATCACCCTTCCTTTGTGAGCCTTTGGGGCACCATCTGTGTCCAGAAGGCAGACAGGCAATCATATGCTGAGTGGTGTCTCTCATGAACTGCAGAAAATGGGCACCTGAGCAGATCAGCTTATGCTATTTTAAAACCTTCAGCCCCATGTCAGGTGACACCTTTGCCAGCTTCCCCACATGAGCATAAACCTCTGCCAGATTACTTTGTTGCAAAGCCAACAGCCCCCCCTACTACATCAGTTCTTCTTGGCGGGAAGAGTTTTTTGTCTAGAGTGAGCAGACTTTCAATGATTGTGTTCTTCAGTGTCATACCCTTTCCTATTCTTTTGCTAACAGGCTTTGAAATTTTCAACCCAACTTGGAGGCAATCAGACCAAAGAGAAGGTAAAAGGCTGCACGTTCACAGTGGTGTTTGCAGCCTGTCCCTGACACATAGGGTTCATCATCTCACACAGAATTCATAACTTATCCAGGTATACTCCCAATTCATCACATGGGTGCCATACAAACAGGATCAAGAGACAGTCCCTGCCCCCCAAAAGCTCACTCTCCCACTACCACTTCAGCTGAGCAGCTGGAATGCAGCACAAAGGCCAAATCCTGCTTGCCTTATTTACAAGATGTGCCATTGACAGTCTGTTCTGTAAAAATCAATACTGGAACAATCTTGGACCTTCACGGTTCTCCACTATACATAATGATCACTTGGAACGTCACAGCAACTATGGGGAGAGAACCTAGATTTCCTTGTTCCAGAAGCACAGGCCTCTCCCAATTGAATTGAAAGAGATCTATGACACTGAGTTGAGCAGTTTGATTCTCCCCAAAAGAGAGCAGAGGTACACATACAGAGCATAGCAGCATAAATACATGCAGGTACACATACACAGTAGCATAAAGAACTCTTTACACAGAAGGTGACATTTGCATCTACACCAATCATTTGGGATAATGAAAATATAGACATTTTGTGTCACTTTCAGCTTATTTTATATGAATGTCATGGCATTTATATACCACCAAGAGACATTATCTTATGTCAAAATTCTGTTCCTGTGACATTATCCATTCTAATTAAACCTGCCCTACCTTCAACCATGTACTAAAGTGACAATGAGTTCATTTAATTCCTGAGTGACAAAAACATAAGAACTGCCCTCCTGAGTCAGATCAATGGTCCATGTAGCCTAGAATCCTGTCTTTGACAGTGGCCAATACCAGAGCTTCAGGGGGATTGTACAGAACAAGACAATTCTGGAGAGATCTTGCCTTTCCCACCTGGCTTCTTAAAACTTCCTTTTAATTATAACAATTGAGGAGGCAAGAACTGTTATACCAGAATGGACTAGTGGTCCCTGTAGTCCAGTATCCAGTCACAAAGAGGCCAATTCCAGATGCTTCAGAGAATGGTGAAAAGCCCTCATAGGTTGTATAACACTTCAAAGCTAACATCATTCTATCTAGCTAGGAATGAGTTCACATTCAGAAGCATGAACATTGAGAACCTCTTTAATTTGTAATATAGCTGATCTGTGTCTGCTTTGTGGACTAGCTACCATATTGAAATCCCTTCCAGCCTGATATTTATGATTTTATTATGAACAAAAGATCCACATTTAAAGAACATTAAGGTTGCAAAGTCAAGCAATCAGCAGTTGGGAAAATACTAGAATTAAAGCTGCCTGTGCATTTTTATTTCAGCCCCCTTGCACAGGCAACTTCAATTTTGGCATTTCCTAGCTTTTGAATGCTTGACTTCCAACCTTAACTTTTAACAGTTTTTTTTGTGTAATCTACTTGGCTTTCTAAAAAGCCAACAGAAAAAAACCCCAGAAATTGGCCCCCACATGGGACATCTGTAAAGCTGGGTCCTTTAGATCCACAGCCCAGACCTCTCCCATTTGAACTGATTGGAGTAACAGTAATGGGCTGTTATCCTTAACCAGCAACTAGAGGAAGAAGAGACACGTACTTTGCGAATGGCTTTCATAGCTCTTTGCTGACAGCAGTGGAATGCTTAAATTCAGGAATTCCAGGTTCTTGTGGGGAGTATCCTTAAGTGATTATAAACTCTATTGCCTCTATATGCTCCAGCCTGTCCCTCCTCAACCCTCCCCTATCTCCTGTCCTCCTCTGCCTCTGTCCATCCCAGCAGCACCTATCCCAACCACTTCTCCCCACCTCTCTGGATTTCAGTCAAACTGCATACTCCTCCATGCTACCAGGAACAGCATCAACAGGAATATATTGGGAACACAAGACAGTCTCATTATTCTCAGTTCTGGCGCCTGGCGCCATGTTAGCCACAAGCAGTCAGGAAGAGCAGTTGCAGGGAAAGTCCTTCTCAGCCCTGCATCCCTGGCATTGCGCATGCTCAGCTGCTCTGTGGAGATGGCACATGTTATGTCAAATCATTACAAAGGTGCTTTGAGGGGACTGAGCATGCTTACTGTAGATGGAGAATTTTGCTGCCAAGTCATCTTGGCTCCACTCACTAAGATTTCACCTCCTCCTGGTTGTTCTGGGGAATAACTCACCAGGTCAAGACCCTTTCCTCCAGCTGCAGGCCATCCCTCCATCTATTTCTTTGTCTGCAGCCCCTCTCTTGCCCAAGGAGTTGCTGTGTCCTCTTTGTGACTCAACCATCTGGCCAGGTCACTCTATGCATTTTCACCTTCTGGGATACTAAAGTCTTCCTTCAGCAGTCCTGGGCAGTCTTCCAATTCACTGCCTTGTAGTGCCACTTTCTCAGTGACTGGCAGCTTGCCCTCTACTCCAGGTACCAGCTCAGGGACCCTCTAGACAGCAGTTAAGGTCTGTTCCCTTTTAGACCTTAAGGCCTTTCCCTGATCCCCTGTCCTACTTTTCTGGCTTCTTCCAGATTTGCCAGCCCAAACATATCTCCCTTCTCCTAGGAAGTGACTGCAGAGTTTCCCCAACTACCCCTTCTGTTGCCAGCTTCCTGACTTTATAAACCCAGCCCAGCTCCTCCCACAAATAGACTTCCTCAGTGAATTAGGCCTTAGCACCCCTGGCTCTCCTCCAGGTTAATTAGGTGTTGTGTGGGGTGGACACTCCATCACACTATCAAACTTCTACTGTCTGAGCAGTGATTTTTTTCAGAAGCTTATAACTTAACCAAATTAGAGTGTCTTTCATGGGAAGAGCAAACATCACATCCCTGACACCAAGAAAGCCCCCTGCCAAATTTCAAGTACTTGCACCAAAGCATAGATACTTCTCAATGAAACTGGAGTTTTAAAAAAATTGTGAGCAAAATCATGTATTTTTACACAATCTCAAAAAATGGAAATTTTCCCTCTCAAAATTTCAACCTGAAGCAGATACCCAGCGTGGAAAATTTTAGTCCAAATGGTTAAAATTTGACAAGTTAAAAGAAATTGAAAACAGGGCCTTATAATGCAAAGTGTTAGGCAAAATTAATTATAGGTGTCACTAGTGGGTTGGTCTATAACATATTTATGACACTAGCTGATCAGGGTGTATACAGGTCAATTAACTTGTGTAGATCAATGTAATGGTTAGATGTATGTGTGTATTCAGATATTTAAACTTCATGAAAACTAATGGGATGTTCTTTGCATAGTTTTCACTTAGTTTTCCACATAGTTTCACTTAGTTTTCACTGTTCCTGTTATAATAGAATAGCAAACATGTACATGGTAAATATCCTTGTAACTAAATTTCCCATCAAAGAAATCTTGTGAAATTCTAATGAAAGACTTAAGGACTTTGTAGCCTGGCCTTCCGTCCAGGCTGGTCACTACAGCCCTTCCTCGGGCCCAACCTCTAAGGAAGGCCACTGCACCTTCCAACAAGGGGGAACGTTACTGTCTCTACCCCAGCTTAGTCCTGGTCCTCAAGCCATGAGAGCGGCCTAGTAGCCTTTTCCCTAGCCCTTGGCAGGGGGGGCTAGCCAGGAGTCCATTGCCCCGGCCGGGCAGGCTACCCAGGAAGCTCACTGTAGCAGCAGGGAAGAACGTGTTTTCCTGGGTGCCCAGGAAAGGTGGGGGGGATGCAGGCCCACCCTACTCCACTGCGTCCCAGCCCAGGGCCCTAGCAGTGGCACAGTCATTGTCACTATGTCGGCAGGGGTCCCGCCACAACACACCGACAGGGCGTGCCTTGAACTCAGTCACAGCTATGGCTGCCCCTGGGCTACTTCCTCTCTGTACACCCAGATATCTGCTTCCCCAGGGTCCTCGGGGTACTGATCCCACAGCAGGATCACCAGTCCCTCCTTGTCGACAGGCGGCAAGCTCCTCAGCGAGGGGCAGCTCCTCCAGGTTGCAGGGTTCCTGGGGGCCTTCGGCGTCAGGCAGCTCGTCTAGGTCAGGTCCCGTCTCTGGAGGCTTAGCGTCAGGCAGCTCATCCAGGTCAGGTACGGCTTCTGAGGGTATCTCCCACCCCAGAGTATCAGGGGGCTCAGTCCAGTCCCTGGAGGCCCTATCCAGTCCTGGGGCCCTGGGAAGTTGTACCACCCCAGGTGGTCTCTGCTCAGGGAGACACTTGCTCAGGGCAGCGGCCTGACTGGGATGAGGCCTAGGCTACAGCCGGCAGCAGCTTATCTCCCAATAATCTGCAGGCCCTGCCTTTTATCCTCCCAGCCCCGGAGGAAGCCCCGCCTCTCTCTGGGTGGATTGGCCAGTCAGTCGGACCTATCACTGTCCGACTCCCAGGTTGCCGGGTTGACTGGCCTGCTTCCCCTCTCACAGTCTGTGCTCGCCGCTGTGGCCCTCCCTTGGGCCCAGCCTCTGAGGAAGGCCACTGCACCTTCCTACAGACTTTAACAGAAAATGTTAATTTCAAAGTAAGTGGCCATTATGGATATGACTAGAGGTCAGAAATCTAAGTGGATTCCTCACTTACCGTCATCAAAGGAAAAGTCCACGTGGGTAGAGAGACTGTCAGCTTTCTTTCTGTGTGAAGATACTATATTTATGGATGTAAAGAAAGATCCTTTATCACTGACTACTTGGACTCTTACACAAAAGCGTACCAGACGCAAAGCGGAGATCCCTGCCGTTATTCTGGGTACCCTGAAAAGACTTGGGAGACTGGCATTTCTAATATCACTGCCACCATTTGGACTTACAGACTGTGACTCATCTATTAATGTATTTTTATCTGCTTTAGCCTCTCAATCATTCTCATTTCCTTTTCTTACCTAATAAACCTACAGTGAGTTTACTATAGAATTGGCTGCCAGCATTGTCTTTGGTGGAAAATATGGAATACCAATTGATCTGGGGTAAGAGACTGGCCTCCTGGGACTGGGAGAAACCTGATGTGGTGTGATTTTAGGTGTAAATAATCTTTTATCACGAAATTCAGTTTGTCAGGTGCAAGATAGATGGAAGAGTCTAAGGGGACTGTTGTTAGAAAACACGGGCAGATACCACCAGTTTGGGGTATGCTCTTTAATTAGATTTCAGCAAGTCAATAACTAATGTAAACTCCTGTGTCACTGTTCCCGTCTTACCATGGAGTCACAGTCTGCCCTGAGGTAGGCACTCACGGTTGTGAGCCACTCCGGACAGCGTGACACTATTTATTTAATTACAACCATAATTTTAAATGTTTTTTTCTTACAAATTGGAGAGAGTGGCAGGTTTAGGGTTTTTTTTGTTTGTTTTGTTTATTTGTTTCCTTCTTTGTTTTCCCGTTACCTCTTATTATTTCTGACTTTTATATTTGGTTCCTCTGAAGTATCGTTAAGAAGTTATGTTAAGCAAAGTTTTATAGTAAAAAGGTTTATTTGTACTAATAGGCTTTTTTGGCAGTGACAAGATGCAGTATGTAGGAAAATGGTAGATATGATAGTAGATTACATCATTCTCCTTTAAATCCCTTTTTAAAACTCACCCGTGTTACAAAGCTTAGAGTTGCTAGGTGTCTGATTTTCAACCAGAAAGTCTGGTTTTAAAGGGACCTGTACAGTCCCTGGTCAGAAGTATTAACTGGATACCAAAAGTCTGATTACCACAATTCTGTTGTCACCCTCCTCCCCGCACCAGCCCAAAACTCTTTAACTCATGAGCACTAGCCCCAGAGGCACCCCAGCTGCTAGGCCCAGCCAAGCTAGGGAGGGACACTTCCTCTTTCCCTGCACAGGCTGATTTCAGGGCTGGGTCAGACCCACCTCTGAGAACCTCCCCTGACTGAAAGAAGTTCCCTCCCCTTGCTTCCTGCTCCCATCGCTACCTGTGAACTCTTTGCCTCAGGGCTGCTGCTGGACGGAGCAGAAGAGACACGGTCCCCTTCAGCCTCCATCTTCTCTTCATGGTGAGTTAAGCCTTTGGTTGCAGGGGTGGACAATTTTGTAGCATCTGGTTTTGAGAAATTGGAAAGTTGTCAGCCCTATACAGAATATTTGGGGTGCTATGACTCCCTGTGATGGGGTGTCTACTTCACACAGGGTTTGACTACGTAAGCAGGACCAATTAACCCTGTGATAGGCTGCATCTGAAGAAGAGTCAGGGCTAAGGTCTAATGGCTGATGAAGCCCAGATGCGGGGGAGCTGGGGCAGGCATTAAGAAAAGTAGTTGGTGGTAGTAAGAGTGGGCTGTAAAGAGGAATTGTGGTCACTCTCTAGAGAGATGGGAGTTAGACACGAGGACTAGAAGAAGATCATTATGGTGGATGTCACGGTCCCATTCCAAAACAGGACCCTGGCCTTTCATGCAACCCAAGCTCGTAAGGAGGAGACACTTTGCTTCACTGTCCAGGCTGTGCCATTTTCCCGGTGGCTGGTGGGGAACCGTGGGCTACCCACTATTCCAGGTTCCACATCAGGGACCTTATACCCAGCATGTCCTAGTGGAGCAGAATATTGCCTGAGACAGTTTATCCACTAGAGGCCTGATTTTGTAAATACTTACTACTGGATGCAGTGGTACTAACATGAATAATCCCATGGAATATTAGCAGATGTGCAACAGGGACAAAACATACTGCCAGGAGGATTTCAGCAATAACAAGTAATACATGAAGGTATCTGACCTGGAGATTTTAGCTGGAGAAAGTAATTATTTTTCTGAAGTATATGTCCCTGTGGAATGGAACCATTCTACAATGAATACACACTGTACTAATAAAAAGGATCCTTCATGTCCTATTTTCATAATGCTACTTGGACAAAATCTGCGTACTGTCCTTTCTGGGTACCTCTTCCAAAAAGCCTTTGATCCCTATTCCCATTCCATACAGGAAAGAGTTGACTAACAATAGCCTAAAAACCATGAACACAGAATAAAACAAAATGGAAAGGAAAGAAAAGGAAAAGAATCCCATAAGAACAGCCATACTGGGTCAGACCAATGGTCCATCTAGCCCAATATTCTGTATTCCAATAGTGACCAATGCTAGGTGCTTCAGAGGGAATGAACAGAACAGGTAATCATCAAGTGATCCATCCCAGCAAAAATCATGTGAACAGGACTCAGGCTTAGCATCACCACTTATTTTCATTGTTTCCTACACTTTCTTTGTCTGCTTTTTTTTTTTTTTTAATTTAGGGCTTGATCTTGTATGTGGATTCTGTTCACATGGGTTTTATTGGGATTTTTAAAATTTATTTTTGGCTATCATTTGTTAACCTTTCCTTGTGGGGCTCAGGAGTGGGGAGTATGATAAATAAATTCATGAAAATAATTATTTTCTCCAGCTAAAAGCTCCAGGTCAGGTACCTTCATGTATTAATTGGTATTGCTGAAATCCTCCCGGCTCTATATTTCCTCTCATTTAGCACATCTGGTAGTTGCATTTATTTAAAATAAACCCTTACCTCACAAGCACGTTATGTATTATGCACTGCCCCAAAGGTGCTGTCTCTCCTAGCATGCACAGTTCTAGTTCAGGTTGCACAGCACTGCAAAGTAAAACTTGGATCAGCTTGTCCTAGGTGAAGTGGGTTCACAAGTAGATACATCCTCAGGGACCTATGTATATTTATTCTGAAGCACTAATATATAATCAGAAAACCATTGTAGTAAAATGAAGAATTTTTTTGTCCCACTCAGAGTAACCTGTAAAAGAAAATGGCGCACGCTTTTTTTTCTTTCTTGGCTCAGTACTCTAGAAGCTTGAAAGATAAGAAACACTTCTCATTAGGAGGGAACTGTGACATGTGCTTGAAAATAAATGACTTATTGTATCATTTTCTGAACATAAAAAATGTGCCCATCTTACTCTGAAAAAGAAATCATCCTGGGACCAATCCTGCACCCATTGCAGATCATAATACCCATTGTCAGCAGTCAGGCCCCACATGGCATTAAATACTGGAGTCTAATGTAAGAGATTGCAAGCATTTTTAAAGTGTGCATATAGTGTAAAATAGATATAAAGGGCTACAGCTCTCATGAATGGAGAAATCTGATTTTAAGTTGCATTTTATACTTAGTTTGCACATGTGTAATTGACTGCACAAGATGCAAATCAGTGGAGAATCAGGCCCAGAAAGAGTATTAATGCAAGATGATCCAATACTGAGACCTATTTGTGATTTTCCCTCCTGCAATTTGGACTGGTGTGTAGCTGTGTCACCCCAATCCCTACTCCTGGGCCCCGAGTTATTCTGCTTTGCTGTGTGAACCACCCACTCCTGGCTTGGCCCACGTCCAGCCTCCTGTGAGTAATCAGTCCCTGGCCCAGTGAAGGAGCACTTCTGGCCAGCTGCTCCTAGGATTGATCCTCAGCAAATGGTCGAGTTCAGGATCCTGACAAAAGGAAGAAAGAAGAACAGCAGGATACGGACCATGGACTTCAGAAAAGTAGACTTTGACTCCCTCAGGGAGCTGATGGGCAGGATTCCCTAGGAGGCTAATATGAGGGGGAAAGGAATCCAAGAGAGCTGGCTGTATTTTAAAGAAACCTTATTGAGGGCACAGGAACAAACCATCCCGATGTGCAAAAAGAATAGTAAGTCTAGTAGGTGACTAGCTTGGCTTAACAAAGAAGTCCTCGGTGAGCTTAAACACAAAAAAGAAACTTACAAGAAATGGAAGCTTGGTCAGATGACTAGGGAGGATTATAAAAATACTGCTCGAACATGCAGGAATGAAATCAGGAAGGCCAAAGCGCAAGTGGAGTTGCAGCTAGCAAGGGATGTGAAGGGGAACAAGAAGGGTTTCTACAGGTATGTTAGCAACAAGAGGAAGACTAAGGAAAGTGTGGGCCCCTTACAGAATGGGGGAGGCAACCTAGTGACAGAGGAAGTGGAGAAAGCTGAGGTACTCAATGCCTTTTTTGCCTCTGTCTTCACAGACGAGGTCAACTCCCAGACTAGAACATCCCGCAGTGCTGAAGGAACAGGTCCAGGACTATTTAGAAAGACTGGACATACATAAGTCCATGGGGCCAGATGCAGTGCACCCAAAGGTGCTGAGGGAGTTAGCTGATGTGATTTCAGAGCCATTGGCTATTATCTTTGAAAGCTCGTGGCAACGGGGGAGGTCCCAGATGACTGGAAAAAGGCAAATATAGTGCCCATCTTCAAGAAAGGGAAGAAAGAGGATCCAGGGAACTATAGGTCAGTCAGCCTCACCTCAATCCCTAGAAAAACCATGGAGCAGGTCCTCAAGGAATCCATTTAAAGGCACTTAAAAGAGAGGAAGGTGATCAGGAGCAGTCAACATGGATTCACCAAGGGAAAGTCATGCCTGACCAACCTGATAGCTTTCTGTGAAGAGGTGACTGGTTCTGTGGATGAGGGGAAAGCGGTGGATGTGATATACCTTGACTTCTGCACTGTCTCCCACAGTATTCTTTTCAGCAAGTTAAAAAGGTATGGGTTGGATGAATTGGTTGAATGAACTATAAAATGGATAGAGAATTGGCTAGAGCAAAGGGCTCAATGAGTAGTGATCAATGATTCCTTGTCTAGCTGGCAGCCGGTCTCAAGTGGAGTGCCCCAGGGGTTGGTCCCGGGGCCGGTTTTGTTCAACATCTTCATTAATGATCTGGAAGAGGGGGTAGATTGCACCCTCAGCAAGTTTGCAGATGACATTAAGCTAGGGAGAATGGTGGATACCCTGGAAGGGAGGGATAGGATACAGAAGGACCTAAACAAATTCGAAGATTGGGCCAAAAGAAATCTGATGAGGTTCAACAAGAACAAGTGCAGAGTCCTGCACTTAGGACGGAAGAATCCCATGCACAGCTACAGACTGGGGACCAATGAGCTAGGCAGCAGTTCTGCAGAAAAGGATCTGGGGGTTACAGTGGATAAGAAGCTGGATATGAGTCAGCAGTGTGCCCTGGTTGCCAAGAAGGCTAATGGTATATTGGACTGCATTAGAAAGAGCATTGCCAGCAGATCGCAGGAAGTGATTATTCCACTCTTCGGCATTGGTGAGGCCGCTTTTGGAGTATTGTGTCCAGTTTTGGGCCCCCCACTACAAAAAGGATGTGGACAAGTTGGAGAGAGTCCAGCGGAGGGCAACAAAAATGATAAGGGGGCTGGAGCACAAGACTTATGAGGAGAGGCTGAAAGCCTGTTTAGTCTGCTGAAGTGAAGAATGAGGGGGGATTTGATAGCAGCCTTTAACTACCTGAAAGGGGGTTCCAGGGAGGATGGAGCTAGGTTGTTTTCAGTGGTGGCAGATGACAGAAGAAGGAGCAATGGTCTCAAGTTGCAGTGGGGGCGGTCTAGGTTGGACATTAGGAAAAGTTTTTCACTAGGAGGGTGGTGAATCATTGGAATGGGTTACCAAGGGAGGTGGTGGCATCTCCATCTTTAGAGGTTTTTAAGCTGAGGCTTGACAAAACCCTCGCCGGGATGATTTAGCTGAGAATAGTCCTGCTTTGAGCAGGTGGTTGGACTAGATGACCTCCTGAGGTCTCTTCCAACTCTAATATTCTATGATTCTAAATACCCCCAGTCCTAGATGCAACCTCGGTAACCGCCATCTTTCAGGGTTCAGTGCTGTACACTGCACTGTGAAAGCTCATTTACATTTTTCTGTCAGTTTATCAAAGAAATTGATTTTCACCAGCTCTGTCACTCTGACTGAGGTCTCTGCACACACTCAATCCACGTGCAGTGCTTTATATAAAACAAACCAATAACTTTATTGATTATAGCAAGATTTTAAGTGAGCCATATTTTTCTGACTTATAATCAAGATTCGATCACAATTAATTAAAAGATAAATCGCATCCTAAACTAAACTCAACATGTTACTAGACCTTTCTGAATCTTTGATGTTAGCGTACCCCACAGTCTGGATGACTCCTGCAGCTGCTGTGAGTTCAGTGTCTCTATGGGAGACTCCTCTTCCCACATGTAGAAAGATGTGAAGCTTCCAACATGGCTTCTTTGGCACACAGACTACTTAGATCTTTCATCGTGTATCAGGTGTTATGGGTACTCCCAATCAATCTCTTTTTAAAAAAAGTAGAAAGATCAAAAATGCCCAGGCTGTGAGCAAACTCGGCATTGTGAGAGTGCTAATTCAACATCTTAACAGCCAGTCAACCTGCTGTGGCTCCTCTAGCAGCTGGGTCACTTAGATTTTTCAGCTTCTATTTAAAAGAGATAAATTGGAAGGATTAAACAGTAGTGATCTACGTTTTTTAATAGATGATGAAAGATCAAATTTGTCCAGCTGCCAGTGAAGCCTTTTGGGAAATGCCAGCTGGGCCAGAGCTGAAGCAAGCCAAACTATTACATCAGGGAAATAAATCCATGAACTTTGGGCAGCTCCCTGATTCTAACTCCTGAAATCAATTATGAAATGTGTGTGGGGGGGGATAATAAAAGTGGCAACTTGTTTGGAATGCTATTTTCTACTGATGTCTGGATCTTTCTGCAGGGAAGGATTTTTAACAGGGAAAGTAAAGCTTAAGATGATTTGTTGACACTAATATAAAGTTCTGCTTATAAACAGTTTATAAGGTTAATAAATCATTCGTAGATGTTTTAATAAGTGGTTAAGTGTTATAAATGTAGTCCAACAGGTCAATATATTGTTTATAATCCTGGCTTCTAATAATCAATAGCCCTCTCTAGATACGGTTATAACTATCTATAACACAAACTATTCATATCTGTAAAATGCTATTACAACCTTTTTTTTATCAGTTAGACCTTTTCTAAACTGTTTACAAATCATACTTATAAAGTGCGTCCAAAGATTTTGAAAGGTCACGCAATTTACATAACTTAAAATATTTTTCAAATGAGAAATGTACATTTTTATAATTATTAAAAAAACCCTTATGATGTATGCTTTTAAATACATGCACTTCATGTAGTCATAGCTTCATACCTAAAAACTAGAACCTGGCATTGTTTTATGTGGAAGTTGTTTTGGAAATGTTTGATCTTCCAATATCAAAGACATGTAGGTTTCGTTGGAGCTTTTTTGTGTGTATGTTAAACTTATATTTCCTTGTGAAATCCACTTCTGGCATGTCATGTCAAAATGTCACATTCAGTTTTCTCATATACCAATGCACCCCCATTAAGGTCAGTGGCACTTCCAGTTAGTTTTAAAGATCAGCTGTTTCAGTAATGCTGGTTGTCCATAAATATTAAATTAGTCCATTTATAAACAAATCAATATTCAGTTAAATAATGTCATTATCATGTGTTCAATGTATAACAGTTTACTTCCTGTTCTTCTTTACACCATAAACATTGCATCCCCAGCACGTAGGAATCTTGTACATTTAGGTCTTACGAACATGGTAATTTTCATGTCCTTTAAAGAGGGACTTTCAAAATGGGAGAAATAAGATGCATTTGCTGATTACCCAGTTTTAATAAGTATTCCCTCTTACAGTCTTGCTTGGTCATGCAGCAAAGTCACACAATGCTGAACTAATTCTGTATATTATCAAAAACTGTAGTGTCAGCTCAGTGTAGCTCAGAATGATGATTTCTTTATACAATCCGGGCAGAATGTGCAGTTGAACATTAGCGTGAAACTGGATCCCCTGTAAACTCAGCTCTTGTTTTTATCATTGGTGTGTCCTCCAACTAGCCTTAACATGCAAATGATATATTTAGATATATGCTCCTCACTTAGGCCTTACTGCTATAAGTAGGTTTAACTTAGAGGCAGTGGAGCAGACCACAACTTCACTACGCAAGATCAAGCCCACCTAATGGCACTGTGATCTCTCCCCAGAAAAATGTGAACTCAACAGCGCTCAAATCTGAGTCAGACCTTTGAACTTGCAATGTTTGACTGGATTTGGAATTAGACAAAAAGGGTTTGTGCCTCCTTATTTATAATATTATGAAAATCAAATAGTTTCACTAGTGTTTAAAACAGGGATTGTTTAATTTTCAGATATCCTCTATTAGAGCTAGTGGTGAGTGAAATTTTTGGGGGTGATATAAGAACTAGCCTAAGCACAGCCTCTTCAGAGGTTGAAAGACATTTAGGCTATGTCTACAATGACAGCGGCAAAGTTGCTGCCATCAGATCGACTTATCTGGATCGACTGAGCAGTCAGTGGAGACTCGTTCAGTCGATCCAGAACTTGACACTATTAATCCACACCCACAAGTGGCGTAGCACTGCATTGATGGGAACACGGTTCTCATCGGCGCAGTGCAGTGAACACAGCGTGCAGAAGAGAAGCACAGCAGTCAATGGGAGTTACGCAAGTTTTCTGCGTAGTTTGCGTAACTCCTGTTGATAGCTGCCAAATCGCCGGGGTAAGTGTAGACCAAGCCTTGGTTAAATTTATTTTCTCCCTCTTCTTTGCACATGTATGCTATTCTAGTCTGTATAGGTTTCTACACCACCATAGTGCATGACTGCCTTCCAGTAGTGCATTAAGCACTATGACTAACATCTGCCATGTGTGATTCATTGTCTCTTCTCCTCCCTCCAGGGGGAGAATTGTGTTTGCAGTGTTGTTTTGGTAGGATTTTGGTTTGGGTCTTTTTAAAATGAACATGCTGCAAGATCAAAGAAATACACCTTCCATTTGGAGTGGAAGGTGGTGAAGTTTGTGAGGGTCCTTAGTTCCTGGGGGAATTAATTCCATAGTCTCAGACTAACCCCCTTACTCCTTCACAGACTAGCTTTGCGCTTGCAGTAGAAAATCCATTGTGCCAGAATAGCAGAGTTGCACCCCACCATCTTCATCCTAGAGCTTTAGGTAATCTTTTAGCTATGCTGCATGTCTAGGTTCTGAAACCTTGAACTTGATTCGATATTCTCTGGGAAGTCAGTATGAAGCGTAGAGGACAGATTTGATGTACTCACCATAGTCTGTATTGCTGAGGAGATGCAATGCAACATTCTGCACTAGTTGGAGTATCCTAAGAGCTTCATGCCCAGGAATAACACATTGCTGCAGTCCAGATGAGAGGTGACAAAGGTGTGTATAAGCAAAGCCAGTTCAGCATATTTTAGGATAAGATGGAGTCTCCTAGCCAACAGGAGATGGTGGAAAGCATTGCTTGCTGCTATGGAGTCAGTAAGGAAGCTAGGAACATTTCTAAACTTTGAATTGAATTCTTCATTCACCTCAGTAATTCCTTGTTTTAGCCACAACACCCCATGAGGTAGGAAAGCATTATTGCCATTTTACAGATGAGATGAGACTTGCCCAAGGTCACGTAGGAAGTCCAGGCAGAGCCAGGAAATGAAGTCAGATCTGATTTCCAATCTAGTTTCTTAGCCACTTTACTATTTTTAGAAGTGTCTGAAACATTATGGCATTGCAACATGTTTTCTTGTAATGGCATTTCTTCATGAAATTGTCTGTTTACTTAAATCTTACCATAAATTAAAGATTTTGATAGTTTATGTTATTAACATTGCTAAATCTTTTTGAAGTGTTTGTAAGTGCATTAATTCCTTTAGTTACAGACACTACACTGAGATAATTGACTTGATTTCCCTTATCATCCTCATCTTTGGCTCATAACTCTCACTGCAGTCAATTATCTGACATGGAAGGAAACTATGTAGGAGGGGTTGTTGGGAGGGTGAGTGAGGAGATATGGGCTACAGTCTTCAGTATGACTCTATTTAATGTGATCCAGATGGTGCAGCTGAATGCCAAACCCAGTGTGTGCTTTTAGCTTTTTTTCAACTTGAGAATTGTTTAGCTTTTTTTCAACCTGAATGGCATACAAGGCAACCCATTTTCCCACTACTGAATGTCCAAAGCAAGACATTTGTCTCTATTGTAAGTTGTTTCATGATGGCAACATCCTTTTTGACTGACCTGCAATAAGTAATTCTTTGTCCTCCATGCCTTCTCTTCCCTCCAAAGCAGCTCCAATCTAAGACATATCTTGTGCTTTTGCCACAGGGTAGCCTAGTGGCATGGGCAAACCAGCATAGCCATCTCTATCTGAGTCTGCAGTCTGCTGACACATTCAGTGCAATACTTCTGCAT